>CM062092.1:2091222-2729075 GCA_031163375.1 Conogethes punctiferalis | reverse complement strand
CAGCCGAGAAAATGAGGTGTAAAGTTTAGCGGTCTGAAAGAAAAGCTAGATCACTGGTTTGTTTGTTTATTAACCGTTAACAGTTTTCCCTTTTCGGAAACTTGTGTCATCCTTCTTTTATCGAACAAACAGTTATCACATGCATAAAACAAACCTTAACAGCTATGTCCCGAGGACCTCACTTTACAGTGGCGCCCTCTGGTGAACACAGAAACGTATTGTGTGTGTGTGTTGATGCTTACCGAAACGTTATTCCCCAATGACGTAAGAGAGTGACAGTTACATTGGTCTTGTAAGTTTCTCCTCTCCTCGTGCGCGATGTAAAACTAGTCAGATCCTTGATATTGTCAGGGTCATAATGCACAATCACCACACGCTCTAGGCGCATCTGGGTAGAAAAGAATAATATAGCAATATTTTCATTTATATGGGGATTTATGGGAGCGGCCTATCATTTATACGCTTCAAGCCAACCTCACCTGCCCCTGGTGCATCCTGCCGAATAACAAACGAGGTGCTGGCGACCGACTGGTGGCGGTATAACCATCACAATTATTGAAGGCGTAGCTAAATACCACAGACCGATGAAGGCAGCAGCGTCACCGGAGCGAGAAGCTACGCCCTGCGATCGCCAACCCGCCTGCCGAGCGTGGCGATTATGGGTATAACCTCCAGTTGTTCCGCCCCCTCCAGTTGTTCGCCCTTAATGGCGAACCCAGGATTGTAATTTTTTTTCTTTTTTATAGTAGCTCGACATAATGGCTTCCCTACGCCTGATGGAAAGCGAAAGAGAAGCCCAAGTCGCTGTGACAACTGGCAAGTAACTGGTCAGTTACCTGTCAGTTGCCACTGCCATGCCGGCCCAACCCTAACCCCCCACGAGCTCCGGAAACCCTACTCACCGGCAGAAACGCGATTGCCACACAGGACGGAGCTGCGCGAAGGTAGCAGGTAGTGTACAGTACCTGGCTATAGTACGAGTAGTACTGCCCAGCAGTGGACTGCATTAGATCATGATGATGATGTTCTTACCTTGGTTGCAGACACAAGAATGGTAGTAAATACAGATATAAATCCAATAATAAATAATATGTATTTCATTTTACACATCTTGCAAGCTATGGAATACACGAACAATACAACAATGGCGGTGCACTCTGAATCCGAACACACAGACAGTGTGTTTAATAATTGTATACCTATGGCCGTATCAGATGATCATTATCGATAAGTGGCTGTATTAAAGTTGTTTTTTGATTTAATATGTGAATTGGAATAGTAGATATTGTTTTTATTACTTTTTATCAAATCAGAATGATTTTTAATACTTTGCTGATTTTTGCTTCTTAATGTTTAAAGGGGTGCAAGAGTGCATCATGAGATCATCATATAATGACAGCCGCTATAAACTGAGAAAATCCTTTAAAAGGTGATTAAGCAGTCGATCAATCGATCAGTCGATCTCTTTGCATTTCCATAGAAAACTTCACCTTAAATTTTATAATAAGCAAATTAGTTCGTTAATTAAACTTTTTACATAGCGCGCAAAAACAGCTAGTTAGGTAGGTACTCGAAGTCAAAGTCGCCGTCAGTAGTTTCACGGAAAATTTTGAGCAGGCGGGTTGGTGATCGCAGGGCATAGCTTCTGTGCTAGGTCTGTGGTATTTAGCTACGCCCTCAATTGTGATGGTTATACCGCCACCAGTCGGTTGCCAGCGCCTCGTTTGTTATTCGACAGGACAGGTGAGGTTGGCTTGGAGCGAAATGATGATAGGCCGCTCCCTTACATCCCCTCAAAGCCGCATCAAGATTCTACAATTTGAGGTAACCAAACAGTCATTAGCAAAAATGTTTCTAACTGATGATGGCAAAAACTTATTACTTACTACCAAACTCTGTCCATGTAAACGCTTTCAATATTTTTAATACGCAGTACATCTGTAAGTATTCAAAAATCACCAGCCCGTAAAATTATATTAGATTGTCCGGCATCGTTGTGGCTTAATATGAGTTTGGCCATTCAATGGTGTAGGTACGACATTAAACCAGTTACATGAAAACACTGCAGGCACAAAGGCATAATGTAACAAAAGTAGATTTGCCAAATAAAATATAGGAACATAATTTATTAACATCACATCAAATTCGTATGCGTTAGATGGATTAATATACATTAATCTGATCTCCTTTACATCTCTGAGGGATCTAAGGGAGCGACCTATCACCTTTTCGCTCCAAGCCATCCTCACCTGCCCGTGGTGCATCCTGCAGAACAACAAACGAGGCTCTGGCAAACCGACTGGTGGCGGTAAAAACCATCACGATAGAAGGCGTGGCTAAATACCACAGGCCGATGACGGGCAGCAGCGTCACTGGAGCAAGAAGCTACGCCCTGCGATCGCCAACCCGCCTGCTCAGCGTGGCGATTATGGGTATATCCACCAGAAGTTTGCCCTAGGTGGCGAACAACTGGAGAGGCCTATGTCCAGCAGTGGACTGTGATAGGCTGATGATGATGATCTTCACACCACCGAAGCCCATAGAGATTAAGCACTTGTTATAGAAATCAGAATCTAATGCTTTGTCCTGCTGACCGGTTAATGCTGGAGTTCCACAGGGATCTATTCTGTCTCCCATCCTTTTTCTTCTATGTATTAATGTTATACTACCACTTGAATTCTTCGTACGAAACGTCTTTTATACGAGATTCGTGTTCACTCTTATGTAGGTTAAGGGCCGCTTCTAAGATGAGTCTGCCATTTGCTGTACTTCCTGGATGCCCTTGATAGATTCCAGGTTCTGTACAGAATTCGTATGGACCAGTTGTCCCAATGTATGAAAATCTGATATGCTAGCCTTAACCTTGACATCTGTTGTTAGTCGGCGGTACTAGTAATATCATGTAGCGGTGTGGAGGTAGATGTCGCTACAGGTACAACTCATCGTTTTAGATCGAGTTATAGGAAAGATTTGTATTTTGTGTATTTGTTAGTTTTTTTTTTATAGTGGCTCGACATAATGGCTTCCCTACGCCTGATGGAAAGCGAAAGAGAGGCCCAAGTCGCTGTGACAACTGGCAAGTAACTGGTCAGTTACTTGTCAGTTGCCACTGCCATGCCGGCCCAACCCTAGCCCCCCACGAGTTCCGGACACCCTACTCACCAGCAGAAACACGACCCGAAGGTCATTTGGCTGCGGTATTTTATAGGGTGGAGGCCCTTCCCCGGACGGGCAGCTCAATTCGAGCGAAGATTCGCTATGCCCTACCTCTCTTCTGAAATGAGTTCCTAAATTCAAAAACTCTTTTCGCTGATTTTAAACATTCTTTCACTAATTGCGAGAAACGAAGCCAGGGCGGGTTGATAGTGTCATATAAAGTGTTTAAAAGTAGTCGTAATTTTGATGGCGACATAATTCAAAGAAAGGTTTGACACTTCTGCAGCCTTTGTATATCAGAATAAATATGAAAAATAAAATAAATAAACGCCAAATTTAAATTTAAAAGACATAACCTTTTTCATAGATTTAATCAAACCTGACTTTAATTTATATAAAGTTTTCCGGACATTCTAAACATCTCTTCATTTGTTTTTGTTACGCTAGTCGTAATATTCAGACTATAGTCGCCTTTAGGAAAACGCAGTGGGAAGTTCCTTGGTGGTAGCTCGATGTTGAGTAGAGCATATTCTTTCTGAAACAAACGGACAAAATTACTCTATATGGAAACATTACATTTATTGTATTACTAGCTGTGCCAACCACTTCGTCCGCGTGGAATAGTTTCTTGGGTAGTGATTTTAATGACCCCCAGTGCATGGCAGCTGGCAGCGGCGCGGCGCAGATCTCGGCGCGCTTTATATACCCGCGCAAACGTACAGCAGGCTCGACGTGATTAGTTAAATGGGCGTAACTTTTTTATTTATGGACCGATTAACATGAAACAAACACTAAATGTTAAGGGAAGCTTCCAGCAATATATTAGTGAAAACCGCATTAGCGTGCACAAACATACAGACAAACCGACAAACAGACAAAAATTCCAAAAATCATTGTTTTGGGTACTATTGCATTAATAAAGGCCTCCGATAATATTTTTTCACAAATATCTTCCATGTACAGACAGCGATTCGTTACATTTTTATTATATGTATAGAAGATATAGATAGATAGATGTAGTTTTTTTTACTGGGCAGTAAAAAAATGGGCATTTCCACCTATCCTTACTTCCATCAACCTACGTCCTGAGCCGATTCAGAGATCTCCACGTAAACCACGGTAGTTCACGGCTTAGTGATACTGTATTATGATTAATAATGTTAATTATGTAATAACGCCAAGGGATGTAAGGGAGCGACCTATCACCTTTTCGCTTTGAGCCACCCTCACCTGCCCGTGGTGCATCCTGCCGAACAACAAACGAGGCTCTGGCAAACCGACTGGTGGCGGTAAAACCATCACGATAGAAGGCGTAGCTAAATACCACAGGCCGATGACGGGCAGCAGCGTCACCGGAGCAAGAAGCTACGCCCTGCCATCGCCAACCCGCCTGCCCAGCGTGGCGATTATGGGTATATCCCCCAGAAGTTTGCCCTAGGTGGCGAACAACTGAACAACTGGAGAGGCCCTATGTCCAGCAGTGGACTGCAATAGGCTGATGAAGATGATGAATAACGCCAAACTTTTCAGATTTCACTACTACCTATAGAAACTAGTAGTGTTGGGAGTTTTTAAGTTACTTACAGGTACAACTGGACAAACGGGTTTAAACCCCATATGTTTAGTAAAGAAATCCACCATCCATCCATGTTTTAGCACATCGCAAGCCTTCACTTTGAAACTGATGGGGCTCGTTGACTTCGTTTGGTACACTACCAGGGTCTGGAAATAGGTCACTAATTGGGGGGGGGGGGGGTTTTTTTTCGTGTTCCAAAAACCCCCTGAAAACGCAGAAGTATTTGTCCACCGGAAAATAGCAAGAATCGTAAGTTGATACAATTTCCTAGGTAGTTGATTAACTTTCGGAAAATAACAAACGGCAGTTGAAATGTATTTTTAACGCAATGGATTTCAGTTAGTTGATCAATTTACGGTAGCCTGACAGATCATTTAATAATTTACGATTTTGACACAAGTAAATCGTCCTCAATTGGGCCAATCGTTGCTCAATGTACTAATTAACGGTGCACTATTACCCGTAACTTAATACACTGTTCCCTGATTGGTTGCCGGATAACGCCACGTGAGCCATTGAACCTATCAACGTTCACCTCACCTTCGTCGGATGATTTTACGGCAAAACCCCGTAAAATGATCAATTTACTAAAATACATACGTTAAATATTACATTTCAACTGCCGTTTATTTTTTTTCCGGAAGTTAATCAACTACCTAGGAAATTGATCAACTTACGATTCTTGCTATTTTCCGGTGACATATTCAAGCTAAACTAGATGTTTGCCCTAAGTGGCGAACAAATGCAAGAATAAGGCAAATAAGTAACAGCATTTATTATAGTTCATTCGCGTTAAGAAAATAGTGACTGACAGGTCACTGACAGGCCACTAGCCAATTAAAACGCTAGAAATTAAATTTCTAGCTAGAAATTATTTTTCTAGCTAGAAATTATTTTTCTAGAAATTTAATTTGTTAAAGTGGCCTGTCAGTGACCTGTCAGTCACTATTTTCTTAACGCGAATGAACTATAGTGCAAGTGCGAGTCGGATTCGCGCACTTAGGGTTCCGTACCACTATAGAGCTAAATAAATGTTTTTCTTTATTTTTTACTATATTGGAGTTGATTGAAAAAAAAAATTTAGTTATTTGATTTATGACGTTTAAAAAACAAGCATTTTTTATCATGCCCACAAGGGTGCCTTGTCATCATCACCGGACTGTTGGGGGAGCGGAAGGCTCTTACCCCTAAAATTTAAGGAACGTTGCTGAGGGCGCCCCCTGTGGGGCTCGAGCCTCGGCTCAGGGCGTTGCTGGGAGATGCCCTACGGACGTATGTTTGGGGGGGAAAGCGACCAGGCGCGGGCCGTTATCGGGAAAAGGGCGAAAAGCAGTCGAATTGAGAACTCATTTTTTTGAAGTCTGTTAAAAACATTAGCAAGCTACCAAACATGCATGCTTTCATATAAAATTACCGAAACATTATTGGTCCACGGACGTATTAGCGTGATAGTGAGGTTGGCTCGAAAGGGCCTATGGCGCTTCAACACTACCTCGGCGTGACTTATGTACTTAGGGTTGAAGTAATCCACAGTGACTTGGTCTTGACGTTGTTCCTGCAATAAAAGTTCTAAAACCATATTGATCGTACATAGAGGTACATAAATAAATAGGAAGTGTCCTAAAAAAAGGTAAAATGATAAGTACCCAAACTACCCACAATTTTCGACGCGGAATTGGCTTAAGCCGAGTGCGTATCACCATTCTAAGTTTACTTTTAAGAGAGGTAGGGCATAGCGAATCTTCGCTTGAATTCAGCCGCCTGTCCGGAGAAGGACCTCCACCCTATAGAATACCGCTGCAAAATTACCTTTGGGTCGAGTTTCTGCCGATGAGTAGGGTTTCCGGAGCTCATGGGGGGTTAGGGTTGGGCCGGCATGGCGGTGGCAACTGACAGGTAACTGACCAGTTACTTGCCAGTTGTCACAGCGGCTTTGGCTTCTCTTTCGCTTTCCATCAGGCGTAGGGAAGCCATTATGTCGAGCTACTATAAAAAAAAACTTACATGCGTATCGCCGTCGGCCGGCGTCACAACCACGACGCGTCGCGCGTCGTCCGAGTCGAGCCGTTGCGAATGGCATTAGTAACACCCTTATATCATAGACATAAATAAAGACTTTTTTGACCGGCGTTAGCCGATTCCGCGTCGATAAATGTGGGGACACACTAAACCGACGAGCATGTAAGAGATTGATGAATGTGGACAAAAAGTGCCAGGATCGTAGCAAATGGAAGGACGTAGTTTCTCTACCCTGCTGGGCGAAAGACGTGACGCTAAATATGTATGTATGTTATAGTCGGCCACTCATCAACGTACCTACTCTTATCCTTCAAATTTATCTAAAATGTCTAGACGGATAATAGGATTCTCTGCGACACTTAATAGAAAACAAATTTTGTATTTCATGTGCGTAAAAAAAATCCAACAAATGCATAAAACAAGGCATGTGTTCCCTCATCATCAGCTAATCGCAGTCCATTGCTGGACGTAGGCCTCTCCAGTTGTGCCCCACTAGGAACTGGACCTGAACATAGGAACCTGGAGGCTTAACCCATAATTGTCACGCTGGGTGACGCTGCTGCCCATCCCCGGTCTGTTGTATTTAGCTACGCTAATCGTCGGTTGCCAGAGCCTTATACATTCTCTATTATTCATTAATTAACGTAATGTAAACAGAATCTAATCGATCAAGGTGCGAACATTAGGAGAGGCCTATGTCCAGCAGTGGACTGACACGGGCTGATGATAATGATGATGAAACAGAGTCTATTCATAGACAAATTGAAACTTACAACACACAAACAAGCGACGCTACAAGTGAACATAACCCAAAGCTTTCCATGCATTTTCATGCGCGAAGTCTTACCCTGAAACTACAAACTTAGTATTTTATATGACAAAATATAAATCTTAATACTTAATACATAATATAAATCAGCTATAGGAGGACTGTCTCTTCAGCCAGGTGACAGGGAAAGAATACAAATCAACATCATAAAACAAACCTTCTCCTGATACAAACGCAAATAAGCAGCCGTTCTTATATATGAGTTACACTGTCATACATCCCGTAATCCGACCTTGTGGTCTATTTTCAGATAGATTATAAACCTACGGAGGGTATAACCGGAGCAATTCAATAAAACATTTTTTTTTGTCAATAACACGTTAAAACATTATATGTATTATAACTACTACAACTAAGTATGTACTTGTTTTGATACTGACCAATGAATGTCCTAGGATCACTGGTCTATGAAATTACTATTAAACTGTCATACCTACACATACTTCCATTACACCCCCCCCCCTCTCCCCCCATATCCATAACCAGAATCAAATCGTTTATCTATATTAAAAGTATGTTTAATTCGCCATTTTGCAAAATACTACGGTATTTTAGCAATGTAATTACTGACATTCAGTTGAAAAGTAATATATAATTATAATAACTGTTATATTATGTAGTGCCTATATACCTTCCTTATTGCGTTTATTTTGGAATTTAGTGTGGATAGGAAATTAATTACATTCTATGGGCTACTAGAAACTGATTACTGTGTAGATATAGAATAGAATAGAATAGAAAATAGTTTATTCAGCGCACATTAAAAAAATACAAGGGTGTACTAAATCTAAGTGAAGTAACTTAAAACTAAGCTACAATGCTATACAATGTGCAGCCAAATTATATCTAATTTTATTGAGAGAAACTGGTCTGGTGACTCATTTGGTAGTGACCCCTGCCCTTTTCACCAAGGTTCGTAGGTTCAATTCCCACCTGGGATAAAAAATTGTGTGATAAATATTTGTATTTGTTCTGGGTGGATTTAAGTAGTAGGTATATTTGTAGTTCGCTGTTCCGATGCCAATAAAATAAGTGCTTAAGCTACTTAATTTGGGATCAGAACAATGTACCTATGTGATGTTCTCTGATATTAATTACGTATCAACCATAAGGGGAGTTTAAAAGAGACCAAGTTTAGACCCCATAGCATACGGCGTATTTTAAACGCGAAGAAGACGCGCAGTCTATGCGCGTATACGCGATTCAAACGAGATTCGATTGCAATCTTGTAACTTAATCACACGGGGTGATAGTGAAACGCACCGCTACTGCGCGTATACGCGCAGATACAGCGATACAGCCAGGGTTACCCTACCACCACCAAAATCGAAAACGATCGTTCGTTGACCGGAGCGCGCACTTTTGCATCATAAATCTCGCCCATTTGTCCCTCCCGTGTTCTTATATGAATTAAATTAATTAAAATAGACTTTGACGAATTTTAGTTCGTATACTCGAACACGGGAGGGACAAATGAGAGGGATTTATGGGGCAAAAATATGCTATCCGATCAACGAACGATCGTTTTCGTTTTTGGTGGTAGGAGCCCAGGCGTGGTCGGAGCTGTGGTGGCGCGACCGTCTCGCCGCTCCTTTGCATCGCTTTAAACAGGCGTATACGCGCTTCATGCGTGCGCGTATCATATTATACAAACAATCAGCGCCGAAGACGCGCGTTTCTGGGCCCCTACTACAAACAACGAAAACGATCGTTCGTTGAACGGATCGCGTATTTTTGCCCCATAAATCCCTCCCATTTGTCCCTCCCGTGTTAGAATATACGAACTAAAATTCGTCAACGTCGATTTTCAACAATTTAATTGATATATTAGAACACGGGAGGGACAAATGAGAGGGATTTATGGGGCAAAAATACGCGATCCGTTCAACGAACGATCGTTTTCGCTTTTTGTAGTAGGGCCTCTGAAACGCGCGACTTCTGCGCGTCTATTGCTCCGACCCCAAAGTAAGTAGCTTATGCACTTTTGTAATCAGAACAACGAAGGTACCACATTTAATACGAGTATATACTTAAATAGCGTGAGGAATCTTGCAAAAAAAACATCGGTTATATAAAAAATTTGATATATTTGCAGAACTGTACAAAAGCATCTGATTTTCAAACAAGCGGTACATAAATAAATAGGAAGTGTCTAAAAAAGGTAAAATGATAAGTACCCGAACTCCCCACATTTTTCGACGCGGAATCGGCTTAAGCCGAGTGCGTATCACCATTCTAAGTTTACTTTTAAGAGAGGTAGGGCATAGCGAATCTTCGCTCGAATTGAGCCGCCCGTCTGGGGAAGGACCTCCACGCTATAGAATACCGCAGCCAAATGACCTCCGGGTCGTGTTTCTGCCGGTGATTAGGGTTTCCGGAGCTCGTGGGGGGTTAGGGTTGGGCCGGCATGGCGGTGGCAACTGACAGGTAACTGACCAGTTACATGCCCGTTGTCACAGCGCAAATGTGTCCAGTAGGTAAATATTTTCTTGTTATTCCAGATCTTCCTTCACCCATCACAAATTTGAACCATAATTAGTTATAGACGTAAAGCTTCCCAGTAACGTCCGCTAAAACATCCTTACTTTGTGTCATATAAAAGGTCATGTTAACTCGATGGGTTCCTCTTGGTATGGGGAACGGAAAGTTCTTTGGTGGCAGTTCCAGATTCGTCGTTCCATATACACCCTGGAATCAGAAAAATAAAGCTTTATTATAATTTTTTTTTGAGTTTGAGGACGGCCAACCCTTACTCTGGGGACAAATAAGTACCGCCTCTATTTGAACCTAATTTTATGTAAAAATCTTATAAAAGGGTTCAAAACCATTCGAAAATTTCAACATGCTTATGCATGCTAGGCCCTGTTAAAGCCTAATGTTTTTTTTTGCGATTATTAATAATCGCAAAAAAAAACACAGCCTAAGAACTAATGGCTAACTGTAATAATAGTTTTTTTCTTAACTTATAGTTAGCTTACTTGTATTATTATAGCTTCTTCTTTTTATTTTAGCTCCATGATATGATGTCCATATGCTTCTTTTCTCTACTTATAAAGATGAGACGTACTCACGGGTGGAAAGGGACAATCAAGATTCTTGACAATGTTTTGCTTAATAAAATCCGCCAACCAACTGATTTTTTTCATATCACATAGTTTGACTTTGAATCCAAGGGGTGGAGATGATGACATTTGATATGATACTTCAAGCTAAAAATTAAGATCAAGTAAGTAATTTATAATATCTAAATAAATATACCTATATCAGACAACATCACATTCATTGCTCCGAACCTGAAGTAACTTGAGCATTTATGTTATGGGTATCAGATCAAAGAAGTTCCACAAAAAAAAAACAAAAAAAAATCAAATAATTTTCAAAATTAGCCGATAGTGCAGAATTTCATTAAGAAGAGGTCCCGGGGTTGATCTTTATGAAAGGAAATAAATAAATAACGTCAAACATGCCACATTTAGTCCCAAACTAATCTTGTAAAGCCTATTTACTCTAGCCTTAAAAACCTCCAAGTCGTAACACTCAGGAAAGACTGGCAGAGAATTCCATATTTTGGCCGTCCGCGGCAGGAAGGAATTAGCAAATCTTTTTGTACGGATGATGATAATGATGATTCAGTCAGATATTCAAAACAATACTTTACCGTAACATTATTAGCCCAGGGGTGTAGTAGAGTCATACTAATGTTTGTCTTGTAGGGCTCCCCGCGCCGCAGTCGCCTCGTGAACGCAGTAGCATTGGACACATACTTAGGGTTGTAATACTTCACTTTGGCCTGTTCTTGGCGATATTTCTAGAAAAGATTTGAATCATACTTTAACATAAAGCTTTCTTCACAGAGGTTTCAGAAGATTTTCACGCTTGCACTGCGTATCAAGGTACCTTGATCTTGATGATATATCAGGTACCTACACAATATTTTGACTAATGGTGTAGACCATTAGTCAAAATCTTAACTTATAGTTGCCCTACCTCTCTTAGCTCCTGAGTTGGTAGCAACTCAGGAGCTAAGAGAGGTAGGGCATAGCGAATCTTCGCTCGAATTGAGCCGCCCGTCCGGGGAAGGACCTCCACCCTATAGAATACCGCAGTCAAATGACCTCTGAGTCGTGTTTCTGCCAGTGAGTAGGGTTTCCGGAGCTCGTGGGGGTTGGGGTTAGGCCGGCATGGCGGTGGCAACTGACAGGTAACTGACCAGTTACTTGCCCGTTGTCACAGCGACTTGGGCTTCTATTTCGCTTTTCATCAGGCGTAAGGAAGCCATTATGTCGAGCCACTATAAAAAAAAAAAAAAAAAAGCCATGAAGAAATTGACACAGTAAAAACCACATTAATGAAATAAAGCTATAAAGAATGGCCAGAAGATTGACTTAAGAGAGGTCGGGCTTAGTGAAGCTTCGTTCGAATTTAGCCGCCCGTCCGGGGAAGCACCTCCGCCCTGTAGAATACTGTAGCAAAATGACCTCCGAGTTCTGTTTCTGCTAGTGAGGGGTTTAGGGTTGGGCCGGTTTTATAAAAAACATAAAAAATTGACGTAAAAAAGTTTGATTCCTCGTGGGTAATTCTGATACCCTACGTCACGGGGGAACAAAATTATTTTTGACGTTAATCCTTCGGCTACCCTGTATATTCCCCAGCTAGTAGGTATTAAATAAATAATAAGTAAAATAAGGTTTAATAGCTAAATTTTGAATGACACTCAAACTGTCTGCTCTCATTCGGATTTAAGTGGTGATTAACTTAGGTACTTGATCAAGATCGTCCCTTTTGATAA
The DNA here is from genome assembly GCA_031163375.1 of Conogethes punctiferalis. Lineage (NCBI taxonomy): Eukaryota > Metazoa > Arthropoda > Insecta > Lepidoptera > Crambidae > Conogethes > Conogethes punctiferalis. The sequence continues at coordinate 2,716,706 of CM062092.1, read as the reverse complement.
TAACAAAACAAATACTGATGCTATAAAATTAACTCTCACTTCGCAATGATACACCGCAACACAAATGGCTATTATCCACAACCATTTAAACATTTTTGAACGGCGAGGTCCCAGTGCTCACTGATGGGCGAATATAAGCCACAAATTACACATTTCAGTTTAATAGCAGGCATTAACTAATGACTTTGAAGGTTCCGTAGATGATAGGTACTTTTGGTGAACTATCGCATTGTTGTCTTATCGCCGCAAAACCGACAACCGTTGGGGTAAACGAGTTCTGGAGTGGAGACCGCGTCTCGGCAAACGTAGTGTAGGACGCCCTCAGATCAGGTGGAGTGACGATTTGCGCAGGACGGCTGGCAAGAGCTGGATGCGAGAGGCCCGTGATCGATCGAAGTGGCGAGTATTGAGAGACGCCTATGTCCAGCAGTGGACTGATGTGGGCTGATGATGATGATGATCGCATTGTATCTTTGGATTTAAGTATATCTTGGTATGGCTGAAAGACTGTGTACCTGCTTCGGGAAGCATGATCGTTGATCCCCGACGGGATCCGCATCAACAGATCGAGAATAGGATTACCGCACAATGATTGAGTCATTATAATTTCGGGTCCCCCGTTATCGAGCAGGAGTGGAGAGTCAGCAGTAATCGACGAAAATTAGATACCTAAGTGAGATGATGATGATGAGGAGTGTGTTATGTCTTCTCTTACAATAACGTAACGAAACAAGGGTTTCGTTTATTTTTAAAATGAATAAGTCGCGTTTAACGCCCACTTTCGTGGTTTGACGCAAAATCAGTTAATTCTCACCAGAAAATGACATCTTACATATTATGTTACGTTTTCTGAAACATGAAAAAAATGAGATAAATAAATAAATAACCCAAGACATGCCACGCTGGGCCACACATCGCCTTCTAGCCCCAAACTAAGCCGAAGCTTGTATTATGGGTACTAGACAACTGATAAACTTACTTAGATACTTCTTTTTGTAAATAATATATTATACATAGAAAACACCCAGACGAATACAAACGTAGATGTCGTCAACTGCAGATGATTGCAGCTTTCGCAGTGCGATAATTCAGAGAACTAGTGCATATTCGTACTTCGTACGCTCCGCCGAAATCAGCGAAGCATAGGGAGGAAACAAAGCCTTTTACGAACGGATCCCTAATTAGATGAATTGTAAAGCTAAATGCAATTATTCTAATGAAATCGTGTTTAAATATGGAAAATTGACCCCTTATTTTGTCGAGTGGGGGGAGGGGGAGATTTCATGTTACGACCATAGACTTAAAATTACGTAGACAGGACAACAACACTTCAAAAGCGTGCGATCCACGTTTTCACGTGAACAATTTTTTTTGTTTCAATTTCTCAAGGGCGACAACGCACTTTTCCTGTGACTTCTCTGGTGTTGCGATGTCTATGGCCTGAAGAGATCACTTACCGTCTGGTGACCTTCAGGCCCATTTGCCCCTTCTGTTTTTTTTTTATAGTGGCTCGACATAATGGCTTCCCTACGCCTGATGGAAAGCGAAAGAGAAGCCCAAGTCGCTGTGACAACGGACAAGAAACTGGTCAGTTGCCACCGCCATTCCGGCCCAACCCCAACCCTCCACGAGCTCCGTTTTTAAATAAATAATTAGTAAAACAAATGGGGTGAGCTCAATAAAACTGTTTAAAATAGCCCGCTTCTAGCGCAGTGGGGTCAAATAACCTATTGAAAATCTCACTCAACCATATAGCAACCGTAAACAAATTAAATGTGATTGATTAATTGGAAACTTCTATACATGATGTAACAATTGCCATCAGTCGACGGAAATACCCTGTACAGATACCCCACAAATTATATCGATGTCAATGAGTGTGAGCAGTTAGTTACGCTAAGTACGAAAACACATACATTTGTACATACGTAGTTATATACAACCATAATGCTTAATGTTTGTTTTCCCGTAGCGAAACGATTCGCCCTTTTAATGACTTTAATACTGGCCAGATACAGCCTTACTTTGTAATGGATGTTTTCGATACATAATTAAATTACATACATAATTATGTCACATTTCCAATCTCTCCAAAGAGACTAAATATCAGACAACATCACATACATTGCTGCGATCCTAAAGTAAGTAGCTTAAGCAAGTACCACAAATAAATATGTCAATAAAATGCAAAACATAATATCTTAACATTATACACAAATATTTTAGAGGGCATTGTTGTCCAACTGAGGGACTCTGGTACCCATAGTACAAGCTTCGGCTTAGTTTGGGGCTAGATAGCGCTGTGTGGCACAGTGTCAGCATGTCTTGGGTTATTTATTTATTTTATATCTGGCTTAGGGAGGACATGAGATAAAAAAATCTCTCCCGTCTGATGGTCCTAAAGGACTTCTCCTACAATTAATCATTGTATACCTACTTATTACGCTTAATTTAATACGCCTATAAAATACCTAGTTATTTAACATAAAACATACTCGTTTACCCACTAACAAGAAACGAGTAATAATTACATCACAGCTTACTTACTGTTATATTATAAATGTTTTTGAACCTGTGACCCGTGTCCCAATGGAATGAACCTTAAGAACTAAGTATGCTTTCACTAACAGCATTTTATACACATACACACTATGATGTAAGATGTGTAGGGATGTCAGTAAGCGACCTTGAGTTTCGCTTCAAGCCACCCTCACCTGCCCGTGGTGCATCTTGCTGAATAACAAATGAGGCTCTGGAAACCGACTGGTGGTAGGTATAACCATCGCGTTTGACGGTGTAGCTAAATATCTAAGGCCGATGACGAGTAGCGACGTCACCGGAGCGAGAGGCTACAATCTGCGATCGCCAACCCGCCTGCCCACCGTGGCGTAAGGCCTCCAGGTGTGTGCCCAAAGAGGCAAACAACTGGAGAGCCCTATGTCCAGCAGTGGACTGCGTTATACGATACATTATACCTACATACTAAGGGAGTCATAGTAACCGAGATTCTTTGTGGGTATCTGAATGAGTTGCATATCATATACGTCGCTACATCATCATCATCAGCCTATAGCAGTCCACTAATGGACATACGACTCCAGTTAAACATCTGAAGGTTTTACCCATTGGCGTAAGCCGTACGTCGCAGGACGTAGCTCCTCGCTCCGGTGACGCTGCTGCCCGTCATCGGTCCCTGCATAAACAAACATAATTCCAAACACGTACCCACGTCAGCAGACCAATAATAACAATTCTATTTATACCTATCTAATAAAGACAACATGACTTGCGTAATAAAATGCTACTTTGACCGCATCGGTAGCACAAAAAACTGGGATTACCTATGTTCGGTAAATCGTAATGACTGGTTATTAAATTTTGTTTATTTTTTAATAGCTGGTCGATCGCGTGGACTCCATAATGATTATGATTTGCAACTCAATAAAATTGTTTATTATCATCGAATCACACTGGATCCTGTCCTGTGACTGTTGAGAAAAATATTCACCTGCGTTTTTCGTATTCACAGCGTGATTCGATGTGAATATTAAATTTATTCTCATCTAGTAACATTGATTTGGAATAGTGTTACTCAATCGGAAATACAAATCAGACACATTAAAAAATTTACGCGACAAATCATAACAAGAAGTTGAAATCAAATTAAAATAATCTTTATTGGTAGTTATAGATTTAAAAAAAAAATAGGTACAAATCGTTAAATTACCACCAGTTTGGATAGCAACATTCTACCGAGAAGAAACCGGAATACAATCGAGACGAGTCGGTCTAAAACATTTACATTTGGTAGGTATCTTGTATAAATAGTGGTTGGTACTTTGTCCCTAGTTCTGATATAAAGTCATCATCATCCTAGCCTTTTTCCCGATTGTCTCAGGGTCGGCTTCCCAAACTGAGAGATTTGGCGAGGGCTAAGCTTTTACACAGAGCGACTGCCATCAGACCTCCGCAACACCTAAGTGTTGCGGAGGTCTGATGGCAGTAAGGTAAGGGTAATACCCTAAGGTAAGCTATACCCATTCCCAGTTTAGGCGTCAGAGTTATCATCATCTCTGATATGATGTAACGACTGCTATCTGAGTTGGTAAAGATAGCACCCGGGACCAACAGCTTAACGTGCCTTCCGAAGCACGGAGGAAATCGGTGTCAAATTTTGGTCACCCATCATCGGATTGACCGCGCCAATGGTTGCACAACGTTTCGATCATTGTTAAGCGGACAAGACCGCGGCGCCATCGAGCTCCTAGTTCTGATATAAAGTACCTACCTAAAACATGCTTATTCCATTCTCGTGGAGTTCAAGTATACTAAGCGAGAACAATGAACTCATAAAGGTACATAAAGACGGCCTGTAGGTACCAGAACTACGTTTCAAGTCTATACTCGTATATTTTAGGCCCGCCCTGAGTCGCTTACAAACGTCACTAGAACGAGTGACTCACTATTTTATACTACGAGTTCTCGAATCGAAATATAAAGATCTTTAACTTGTTCGAAAACAACACAAATTAGACATTTTATACTAACGTGCATTCAGCAGTTGGTACTCGTACCACAGGATAGAAAAAATATTACGGACTAGCTGTGCCAGCGACTTCGTCCGCGTGGAATAGTTTCTTGGGTAGTGATTTTAATGACCCCCAGTGCCTGGCAGCTGGCAGCGGCGCGGCGCAGATCTCGGCGCGCTTTATATACCCGCGCAAACGTACAGCAGGCTCGACGTGATTAGTTAAAAGGGCGTAACTTTTTTATTTATGGACCGATTAACATGAAACAAACACTCAATGTTAAGGGAAGCTTCCAGCAATATATTAGTGAAAACCGCATCTTAATCGGATACGCGGTTTCTGAGATTAGCGTGCACAAACATACAGACAAACAGACAAACCGACAAACCGACAAACAGACAAACAGACAAAAATTCCAAAAATCATTGTTTTGGGTACTATTGCATTAATAAAGGCCTCCCATAATATTTTTTCACATATATCTTCCATGTACAGACAGCGACTCGTTACATTTTCAAACATAATGATACCATACAAAAAAGCTCATTATTATAATTCCCACTATTACACAAAAAAAATAAAAATCAAATCGAACCAAAAAAATTATAAAGACATTAAATCAATCAACATTTTCATAAAAAGGTTAAACCTTAAACTACTGCATAATGCAAGTCAATTATTTACAATCAGATATACCTACAATAAACATAAATGATGTAGGTACTACCTTACCTCAGCACATTTACGGAATCCGATTAGTCCTTTGACCGAGAAATGAGATACAAAGGATAATTTATTGTTATCGGCACATAGGCTGCGGCCAATTTCACTTCGATCGAATACAATCTACAATTTTACGGTGACATATATGTATTAGTCTCTACAGTGTCCAAAGGGTTAAGAACACCCACTAGAGAGATATCTACGACATCGTGTCGAGATCCAATAGTAAAGCCATTAGTCCTTTTTGTCTTGGAATAAAAAATTAAACGGGTTAAATGCGCAGCGCTATATTTTTCCTCACGATCTAAATACAGAACAGTCTTCTCCCGATCTTTTGATTGCTATGTTGTCTTGAAAGAAAAACAATAGTAGAAAAATGTGTGATACCAATGCAAGCATGGACGGTAAAGTGGTCATAGTGACTGGTGGGAGCTCAGGAATAGGATACGAGGCTGCCAAAAACTTAGCTAGTCGAGGCGCTAAAGTCATAATTGCTAGTCGAAACGAAACAAAACTGAAACAAGCCAGAGACAGGATTGAAGAAGACACCGGTAACAAGAATGTTCGATATGGATTACTAGACTTAGGATCTTTGAAATCAGTGAGAAGCTTCGTCGATGAAACAATGCACACTGAAACACGATTGGATGTGTTAGTCAACAACGCTGGATCTATAGCTCTACCCGATACCCTGACGGAAGACGGACTGAACCTCACTATGCAAGTGAACTACTTCGGTGCATTTCTACTCACGTATCTATTGCTGCCTTTGTTGAAAAAATCCGCTCCAAGCAGAATAATCATCGGTTCTGCCGCGTCAATGTACGTCGGTCAAATCGATTTCGAGAATTGGAACGCTGTGGGAAAATACAACTGGGTGCAGAGTCTTTCAAATTCGAAATTGGCTGACGCTTTATTGTCTGTGGAATTGGATCGGAGGCTTAAAGATACTGGTGTAACTGCAAACAGTTTTGATCCTTTCCTTGTTAGAGATACGGACATATTGTCTGACACGTCCGGTTGGTTGGGAAATATTTCAAAGTTTGTCTTGAATATGGTGGGTCAGCCAAAGGAAGATGTTGGGAAGCAGATAGCTTATCTTGCAGCGGAGCCTGAGCTGGAAAAAGTGAGTGGAGGCCATTATAAGTTTTGCAGTATGTGGATCAACCATTGGTTAGCAAGTGATGAAGAGTTGGGGAAGAAACTGTGGGATGCCTCAAAGAATTTGACGAAGGTAACGGAGGTGGAAGACTGGGAATCGAACACAGTAAGCACGGAAGATTGGAGACACGGCAGTTAGTTTTACTTTCAAATATATTTCTTAGCTATTTGCATTTAAACCCTGAGGGTGAATTTTAATACATGTTGGTAAGGTCAATGAAAAGTAACTCATTAGGTAGATAGGCTTATGTGACAACAACGTTTGTAGTTAAAATCTGGAGGTAAGTTGTAAACAAGTTCTGGAATCAGATACCTATTCGTGTGATCGATAATGTTTAAGTACAAGTAGGCATAACTTGAATTTAAAGTAGTCCTATATATTTACATATTGTCAATATATTGTGTGTTATATTGAAATGATAACAATGAAAAAATATGTATATTATTTCAATAAATTATGCTTCTATTATATTTATTTACTAGCTGTGCCGGCGGCGTCGTACGTGTGGATATCGGGTTTCAAAAATAACGGACTTCCATAAAATCGTACCTACATTTTAAACTAGACTTCTAGCAATACATTGGTGAAAACCGCATTAATTTCATGCAGTAGTTTTCGCGTGAAGCGCGATCAAACATACAGATAAAAATTTCTCCCGTTTTCCCAACATCACTGCCCTGCTCCTATTGATTGTAGCGTGACGCACCACCGATATCTTAATCTTAACTAATATTATAAAGCTGAAGAGTTTGATTGTTTGAACGCGCTAATCTCATGAACTACTGGTCCGAATTGAAAAATTCTTTTTGTGTTGAATAGACCATTTATCGAGGAAGGCTTTAGGCTATATAACATCACGCTGCAACTATTAGGAGCGAAGAAATAATGGAAAATGTAAAAAAAAAAACAGGGAAAAAAATAACTATTCCACGCGGACGAAGTCGCGAGCACAGCTAGTCGCCAATATACTTACGCCGTAAAACCAAAATTACGTACGTACGTACAACTTACTTTGTTAACTAGACCCGTAACTTCAAAACAATTACAGAATCACAACAACATACAAGTGTGAGTCATTACACAACTTTACCATTAACAATGATAATGATTTAACATCTTTTTACACATCGTAACCCCGGAAGCTTTCTTGCGACATGCGGAAAATGTCTTGTGATTCACGGCCATTGTCATAATGATGAGGACAAACACTTGCCGCTGTAGGTAATGTAAGCAAAGTAGGTGAATTAAGTAACTTTTTCTAAAGCAAATTTTGATGATGTTCGTAGCATTTGGTAATTCTCAGTACCTCTAGGTAATACCTCTCTTCATGTAGAGCCACTGTAGAGCTAACCATTATGTCGAGCTACTATAAAAAAATAGTCTTAATACTGTTATTTAATTACATGTCATAACAGTTTAGGTTGCTATGGTAACGTTGTCAAGACTCGTCAGTATGTAAGAAAATTTATTGCTAACTTTTTAACTATGGGTTGCATTTTTGGAATCTAGAGGCCTTTGTTCACCGGAAATAGTGTAGAATTATTCAAATCGGACCAGTAAGAAAAAATATTCGCAACGGCTCACACTGTTACTCGATAAGAAAATTTTTCGCAACCAGTCACAGAGTGACACGTTTGAGAGTGACTCGTTGAGAACAAACGAATGCAAACAAACCATCAAACCTTTCCTCTTTATAATATTAGTGTAGGCAGAATAAAGTAGCTTTTGGCACTATCTACCTAAAGGCAAAATCACCCACCAATAAGTGCCTTTTTGATAAACTTAAGAGAGGTAGGGCATAGCGAATCTTCGCTCGAATTGAGCCGCCCGTCCGGGGAAGGACCTCAACCCTATAGAATACCGCAGTCAAATGACCTCTGGGTCGTGTTTCTGCCGGTGAGTAGGGTTTCCGGAGCTCGTGGGGGGTTAGGGTTGGGCCGGCATGGCGGTGGCAACTGACAGGTAACTGACCAGTTACTTGCCCGTTGTCACAGCGACTTGGGCTTCTCTTTCGCTTTCCATCAGGCGTAGGGAAGCCATTATGTCGAGCCACTATAAAAAAAAATGTCATAACAGTTTAGGTTGCTATGGTAACGTTGTCAAGACTCGTCAGTATGTAAGAAAATTTATTGCTAACTTTTTAACTATGGGTTACATTTTTGGAATATATAGGATAATATTATAGCCTTTGTTCACCGGAGATAGTGTAGAATTATTCAAATCGGTCCAGTAGTTTCGGAGCCTATTCAATGCAAACAAACCATCAAACCTTTCCTCCTTATAATATTAGTGTAGGCAGACCCCTCTTTCCCAGTGGGCACTATGGGCAAGTGCCCAGGGCCCCGCGATCGATGGAGCCCCTCAGCTCAAATACGAAGTGCCTAGTTCCTGTCAGGGCGACGAAATAGTGTTCTTTAAAAGACAATAGGGGCCCCATTATCTTAATATGTCCAGGGCCTCCAATAGGTTAAAGACGGCCCTGAGTGTATGCAGAATAAAGTAACTTTTGGCACTATCTACCTAAAAGTAAAATCACCCACCAATGAGTGCCTATTTGATAAACTTGTGTTAAAGAAAACGGCTAAATCCCACGATCCATTTCACATTCATTGTGGTTGTGGCTACCCATCAGATTGTATGGGGCATTGGGCAATCCGGCAGTTCCATCTGCATTTAACCGTAAGATAGTTAAATAACCAGTCATGGGAATTTTATTTAAAACCTGTTATTTGCAAGGCACCCGGAACTCGCTTGAGAATTAAATCTACGATGGAGATAAAAACTGTTAGTAAAAGAAGAAAGTTCAAGTTTATCACACATATCTTTGTAATAAGTATGTAAGGGAGCGACCCATCGTCTTTTCGCTCCAATCCACCCTCACCTGCCCATGGTGCATCCTGCCAAACGAGGCTCTGGTAACCGAATGGTGGCGGTAGAACCACGTAGCTAAATAGCAAATAACCAAAACATCTTTGTCAGTCTATACCACGGAATTTTCTTTGTAGACTGTAGGTACGCGTATGTTTCCAAACAAAAACTCTGACAGTTGACACTGAACCTTTATAAACAACAACAAATCTTAAATACTAAAAATCTGTTAATTGAAGTTATTACATAAACCCTTAAACTTAAATCTTTCAAATGCTTTCTGCCTAAAGTTTCTCAATTACACCTAAATTGATTTTATTCCATAAAGAGTAAAAAACCCTGATTACAAAACGCCTGGTCATATTCTTATAGCTAGTACTAACTGGAACCGAACTCAAAAGAACTTGCGTGTAAAGATGTGCAGGCACCAATTGTAGGTACTCATAATATGGATGTTTCCAGGGTCAAAATAATTACATTATAATCAGTCTTTATTTAAGATTATTAAAATATATTGCACACGTATTTTCCTTTTTTCATAAAAAAAGATAACAAAGAAACAAGACATCAAAATTTCGGAGTGGGGGGTCTTTGACGTCACTTATTCGCGAAAAAACTCCCTCTCTTTGACGTCACGCGTAATTTTAACGGGCTATATCTTTGTTATTTTTGGTCTATTTTAGAAATGAAAAAATACATGTCTTTTATTTTTGAACAATTTAAAAGACGGAATAATTACATTTTTTACGGCAACAGGCCTATAATCTAGCCTAGTGAAAAGATCGAGGGTCAATATACTCGACGCCTAGTCTATACCTACATATAAATTAATGCTACCTTGAAAATTGAAACCAGTTCTTTTAAGTGTGTCAGTAACGTATGATAGATAGGTATTTTGCACTAATAAAATATGTAAGTATGTGTAATATAACTAATAAGTCATACACGAGTGGTGCGCTGTGTAAGCGTAGAAGCGCAGGATATTGAAAGGTTCCAGCTTCGAGTACCAGTAATTTAACTTTTTTAAATGTTGGCTGGGTTTTGGGAGAGTATGCAGCATCTGGTTATTGTACCCCCACTTGCTTGTACCCCAAAAAAATATTAATTTGTACAATTTGACCGGTGGTTAATTAACGAATACCTATTTATTTATACATATAAAAGGTATAAGTAATGGTATGTTGTGGTGGTTAATTAACATAATGTAAAATATTGTTTAACCTTTTTTAAAAAAGGATTTCTTGTTGGTTAAAATCTTTGACATAGATGACTTACCGATTTCAAATATAAATGTTTATCTATTATTCCTTCAATAATAAAATAAAACCGCCCAACTGGTACAAGAACAGACCTCGCCCGTTTCTTGAGGCCAACGACGAGGTCAGATTGCCTCGTTGTATCGGACCAGACCGACAAAACTCAGTCAACATAATACATTCATAATAATCGGACTAGTAGTAGGTCGCAATCGAGACAGACACGATGGTGCTTCGTGATGAATTTAAGAAGTGTGAGACTGACGTCACTCTACACGGTAAGGTAGCGCTCGTCACCGGAGCCACATCAGGAACCGGTCTAGAAGTAGCCAAGAATTTGGCCAAACGTGGCGCCAAAGTTATAATTGCCAGCCGGAACCCTGCCAAGCTTGAAACAGCAAGAGATACAATCGTTGCATCGTCTGGAAATGAAAACGTCGTAGCAAGGCAAATGGATTTCGAATCTTTAGCATCAGTGAGGAATTTTGCAAGAGAAACCGTTCTAACTGAACCAAGGTTGGATATACTGATCAACAACATAGGAAGCATCGGCTTAGACGACCGATTGTCCGAAGATGGCCTACAATTGACGATGCAAGTGAACTATTATGGATCATTCCTGTTAACATTCCTTTTATTTCCATTGTTGAAATCATCAGCGCCGAGCAGAATAGTCAATGTATCTTCTCTAGCTTTGATTTTAGCAGATCCCAACTTTGAGCGTTGGAACGATGTCGGGAGATACTCCAAATTTGGATCCTATTGCAACGCGAAGCTTGCTGATGTTCTATTCACAGTAGAGATGAACAGAAGAATCAGAGGATCGGGTGTTAATGTGTACAGTATGGATCCGGGGCTAGGAAAGTCTGTATTTTTTAGAAATTATGACAATGAATTCATTAAGAATTTTTTTAATACCGCTTTGCAAGTAGTTGGGAGACCCTTGGATAGAGTTGCAACTATGCCTGTGTACTTGGCAGTGGATCCTAAAGTGGAAGATGCTAGTGGGAAACATTTTAGAGATTGTGAGGAATTCTATAGCCATTGGTCTGTGAATGACACGTCAATGACTGGAAGATTGTGGGAGGAGTCTAAGAGACTCGTTCGGTTGACAAGTGCTGAAGACTGGGAATATACCATGTGATGTAAAAGTGTTAGTTCACGAAACTGTTTTAAGTTTGTTCGGTGATTACAATTGCAAATTCGGTTGAGACGGCGCCACTTCTTACCATTAGATAAGTTTCGTTTATGGATGAATACAATAATTAATATTAGAAATCTTTTATTGCTTTTACTTTGCGCAAGCGTCTTTTCGGCGATAATCATCATGCCATCATACAGTTGAGTGGCTGCGGAATCGATTTATTAATTTTGATAACTAGACTGTAAAGGCAAAATTAATGGGTTTATTATTCAAAATTAATATAGGTATTTCTTGCCAGTTTGATTCTATGAGTTGGTTGAATAAATTATTATAATAGAACTTGTACGAGTATTAGAGGAGCATCGTTACTTTACTGCCTGTTCTTTAACTTCATTGTGTGTTTGCTGACTTCACAATTCATATCAATGATAGATCGAATAGATGTTGCAACAATTGTTATACCTAAATATATTTTAACTCAAATATACCTTATTAAATAACTTAGTTCATTGTTTTTTATTTTGTTGTTGTTACCGTTGAAAGCAATGGTTGCATTAACGCAGGTATCTGCCAAAAAAAAACTATTTACTGACTATAAGAAAATACTACGAGTAGTTTTAAGTTTCTTTGATTTTAGTGTTAACAACCGTTTTACGTTCGGACGTTGGAAAAAAGGTCATGTCGTTAAAGTGGGGATGGGCGGGACACCTGGCACGAGGGAAGGATGTAAGGTGGAGCACATCCATTACACAGTGATGGCCAAGGCAGGGTAAGCGAAGTCGCGGACATCCGCCCTTCAGATGGTCGGATGATATAAGTAGAGTGGCGGGGAAAACTTGGGTAAGAGTAGCGTAGGACGGTGGTGAATGGCAATCAAGAGAGGAGGCCTATGCGCTGGAGACCGATAATAAAGGCTGATGATGATGATGATGAACCGTTTTAAGAATTCTCACTTTTTCGATATCATTCCACACCCTGGGTGTTACTCTCAGATAAAGACATTGAAGAAAACGAAATCGCCGCAAGGTCATTTTAAGATGTCATTGAGTGATGCAGTATTAGGCGTAGCAGTAATATAGAACATTAAAAAGCTATTCACCTTAGTTTCGTAACTAGTTTTCTATGCTGCGACCGCCGGCCGTCAGCATTTTTCCTGTTCGGCCATCCTATTGTTACGCTACTCAATGTACCATCTTCAAGCAAATGTTCTTGTCCACCATTGTACTCAATAATCAATAATTCCAGTATGGAAAGTCCTCGAAAATCGTAGACTTGTTGTAGTGGTATGGGATTGACGATCTTATTAGGTTAGCAGAGATTCCGGTCGCGCTCGGTCGGTGATTATCAAGAGCTATTGTAAAGGGCTGCAATAGTAGCAAAAAAGACCGGATAACCTTTTAAAGTTCATTGTTCTATCTTTTAAAAACTACATTGCACCATTTGCATTGTGTCTATAGTGCGTCCCTTTAGGAGGTTCATTATTAGCCCATTGCAGTCCACTGCTGGACAAAGGCCTCTCCAGTTGTTCGCCACTTAGGGCAAAAATCTGGAGGATATGCCCATAATCGCCACCCTGGGCACGCGGGCTGGCGATCGCAGGGCGTAGCTCCTCGCTACGGTGACGCTGCTGCCCGTCACCTGTCTGTGGTATTTAGTTACGCCAATTGTGATAGTTATACCGCCAACAGTCGGTAGCCAGCGCCTCGTTTGTTGTTCAGCAGGATGCACCACGGGCAGGTGAGGTTGGCTTGGAGCGAAAAGATGACTGGCCGCTTCCTTACATCCCTTAAGGCTCCTTAGGAGGTTAATGCGTCCCCGGCTGCATCAGAATCCGTAACAGCGGTCAACTACTGGTGTCCTCAGTCGCAGTCGGCTGCATAATGTGCAAATTATTATGTCACTCGCGCGCGTCGCTTCCGCGTGATTTACGCAAATACGGCGCGGTCAAAGTGACAAGCGAGTGATTTGAGGTGGATGATCGTCACTCGCAGTCAACAGAGACTAAGAATGGGGTCCTTCAAAAAGGCTGTGAAAAGCTTTATATACTTAGTGCTTGTGATACCCCTGGTGTCACAGGCGTCTATAGCCTGCGGTAATCGCTTAATATCAGGAGGGCCGTGTAGGTTTGCTACCTTAGTGGTAAAAAAAAACTCTCGCAGCGGTGTTTTTTTTTTTTGCAGAGATTAAGGCGATCAAGTTTATTGTCCTAAGTGCCGCTGATTCATCATCAGTCTGTAAACGTTGCCATTGGTTATAGCCATTTCGGGGGTTTTGCCTAAGTCACGCTTGGCAGGCGGGTTGGTGACCGCAGTAGGTTTTAATTGTACACAGGTAGACGATGCTGCCCGTTTCCTGATATTCCCTTTGTCGTTTTCTACGATACCCACGGGATAAGATGGGTTGGACGAGTTCTGTAGTGGAGACCGCGTCTCGGCAAACGTAGTGTAGGACGCCCTCAGGCAAAGTGGAGTGACGATTTGCGCAGGACGGCTGGCAAGTGCTGGATGCGAGAGGCCCGGGACCGATCGAAGTGGCGAGCATTGGGAGAGGCCTATGTCCAGCAGTGGACTGATGTGGGCTGATGATGAAGATGGGTTGGTCCCATTCTAAATCCGGAATGAAAACTATTTTTCACTCGCTTTAAGCTTATGGCTCGCTCGCTAACTCTTAAAGGATTCTGCGGTGAACCAGGAAAGTGCGTTCCTGAGCACACACGTCGCATCTCTAATAATTTCTTTACATGCAAAATGGATTTTCTAAGCAAATATTATGTCGAGTAACCCCAATACATGTGTTTATTGTCTTATGTCGATTTGAACTGAATTTCACTTCGTGTTCGGATTTCTTAAAATAATTAGGTTAGGTATACATATTTTATAGTCTCTTCTTTTTTATATACTTACAGACATGCGCTTAAGTAATCATATCGTCATAATTACACGTTGAATACTTACTTTCGTAAATAAGTAAACGAATGTATGAGTAAGATGAGTACTAAGACCATTCAGATGGTCTCAAACTCATGGTTTCCATTTATATCTCTCATCTATAGTTTCAGTCTCATTCTCGTAGTAGCTACCTAAAATGAGTCAAGTCAATTTATTTAGTTAAGAGCGCGCATACAGAATTCGACGTATTTGCGGTGAAACTGGTATTTTCGGGCGAGCTATTGTATGACAATACGATATAAAAACGATTTTTTTAAAATAACAATCTTTATTCCACCATAAATAGTGTCAAAGGCTGACTTGACTGAATGTCCCATCGGCATTTTCTACCCGTCAACTACCATTTACATGGGTTATTAGGTGTGTCATATTTAACCTCGAATAATATTCACTGTTAGTTACTGAAGCTCCGTGACGGCCAGATACTTCGGTGGCACACTTCTGAGCTGAGTAGACCTCCAGGGAAGATATTACTACTATTCTATCATCATCATCATCAACCTATTGCAGTCCACTGCTGGACAAAGGCGTCTGCAGTTGTTCACCACTTTGGGCAAACATCTGGAGGATAAACCCATAATCGCCACGCTGGGCAGACGGATTGGCGATCACTATTCTATACCTACTATGCACTATATATTGTCTATGTGGTTTTTGGATATAGAACAGGACTACCCCATCTCATCCTGTAGGTAATACATTATAATACAATAAATTACAATAGAGTATTTAAGATTTCATACTCATTCATTGTTATTCTTTTACGTCGAATTATAAGGAAATGCATATAGGGACGGCCCTTGGTGTTGTCTGTCCGTACAAAATTAAATATGGTGTTGTCAATGTACGTTCCACGTGTTCTGAATTTGTAAGATACCTATTATTAATATTAACATTAACATAACATATTATTTGTCATAATAAATGAATTGATAATGTAGAGTAGGGTCGTCAATGGCGAGTATGCAAGTGTGCTCTATCAAGTCGAAATGGGATTTGAATTCGAAAATTATACTTCTATTTTTAGGTAGTAGCATCACATATTCTTTTCGTATACGTTTCCGATTAGGCTGCGATAGTGAATAATCATCAGCATGTAAACAACCCTACTGGATATAAACCTCCCCCATAACAAAATTTTAGGTTTGGGGGATTTGCCTTAGTCGCCACAGTTGGCAAGCGGATTGGTGATCGCAGTAGGTATTATTTGTACCCATGTAAACGCTGCTGCCCGTTTCCTGATATTCCTTAGTCGTTTTCTACAACTCCCCCGGAACGAGATGAGGTGGTCATAATCTAAAACCGGAAACCACTCAGATATTTCACCTTTTGAGATACGGAACCCCAAAAATTAACGAAGTCTATGGCGCAAGGGACTCGGCTGGGAGTCTAAAATGTTTTAAAATTATATAATCACAAGCAAGTACCATTACCTCAAACTACTTATGAGAGTGAGAAACTATGGTTTCTGGTTTGTTAATGTCAACGGTCAACATAGCCGTATGGTAGAGGCGTTATATAATTGCACCCGAGACGACACTGCACCGTTGAATTTTGTTATCTCCTGTTTATAAATATAAATAAATAAATATCAGACAGCATCACATACATTGCTCTAATCCCAAAGTAAGTAGCTTAAGCACTTGTGTTATGGATATCAGAACAACGAAGGTACCACAAATAAACACATAAATACAAATTATAAACACCCAGACACGGAACAAACAAAAGCTATGGAACTCTTTGCCGGAGTCCGTGTTCCCTGAGAGATATAGTCCTCAGATTTTCAAGGCGAGAGTGAATCGGTTTTTGTTGCACCTAACATCGCTTAAGATCAGGCCAGTTGGGGTCAAGCGCTACCCCATTCGAATATAAAAAAAAGTGTTCATCACACGACTGTTTGTCCCGGGTGGAAATCGAACCCACGACCCTTGGTTCAGAAGGCAGGGGTCACTACCAATTGAGCCACCGAGTCTGTCTGTTTACATATCAATATCACGTATGACCCTATCCTGAAATAAGTAACTTCAGCACTTGTAATGGAAATCGGTAGTGACGCGATTTGGTAAGCGGCTTCGAGGAAGACGACGGCTTTTGCTTTCGGGCAGTGGTCAGTGGCGTCGTGCACCTCAAAGAGCCGGAAGGATACCATACCGTCCTCCAGAGCTTTTTGGGTCCACCTTAAGGGCAGCGCTGGCGGTGCCTTGGTCGTATAGGTGTGCCTATACTGGGAGTTGCCGAGTCTATAAGCGACGATCTGCCAACCCCCGCAATAAAAAGCACCTGTTCTTATAGATGCGCCAACCACGATCGTTCGTTTTATCATAACAGCCTACCTTTCGATTCAAATGTCCTCCGATACTTAATGTCTCAATCAATCAAGTTTCGACAAAATAAATTAGGCCCCCAAAGAATACTTAGCCTCAAGTATTTATTAGACGGGGCCAATTACGGTCTGCAATCGCCGGTTGTATTTGACGACTGAAGTTTTGCGATGCCGCGAGTGTTGCCGCGTTGTGGTATGCATCACATGTTAAGGGAAAATTGGGTGAAGGGGGACCTGAATACAGGTGTGCCGGCCGCTTATCATCTGCGGCTGGCCAGGGCAGGCAGGGATGTGGCCGTATGCTTCGGCGCTACCCGTGTCCCTGCAACTTGCTGCCCACTGGCGACACAGGGGGGTTTAGTGGGTATGCCCTCCCATTTTGGGAGGTGTGAGTCCCACACACCATGCCGCCTGCCCCCGGAGGCGGCATGAAGGTGTCTAATGCATTCCCCTCTAGAAAAAAAAAAAGAAAAAAAAAAGGGGGACCTGAATAAGGGTCAGCTTGTGTCAAATATGTATACAGACTCATCCAAACCAGAATATAGTGTCCATCCAATCCATAGTGTGATCGATCCACATTGCACTAACCATGTGTGATGAGGATCGCTTACACTTTTTGGACTTCGTCGTTTGCTTAAATAAGGCAGGACGCAATCATTTTGACGTTATAAAAAAAAAGAATCCATCCAAAAATTTTATGGTTTTGGTAACTAGATTTGTGAACCTATGTATGTACATTACACATTTTTAATGTATTGAAGTAGGGTCGCAGCCGTTGCTCATTGGTACAGAGGGGGTAAAGAAAGTCCAAAAATTCATATACATCAGAAATAGGAGGGATTGAAGATGACATCACTACGAGAATTACCAAGGGATACATATCTTTTAGGCAACTGCGTCCTGTAAACAAGGAAACTGTGTGCCTAGCACGAATACTTTCGAAAAAGTATGCGTAACGTAACGTAACCGTAAACGGGCGATAATTTTCACTACGTTAACGTACGTAAACGTAGTACGTCTTACGCACGATAGGGGCGCTGTACCAAGTTTCATACAAATGTTTACGGAAACGTTACGCATACTTTTTCGAAAATGTTCGTGCTAGGCACACAGACCAGAATTTAGCGTCGGCACACGCGGGATGGTAACGTACTTTAGACGCCCTTTGCCATCCCAGGGGACATCATGGAGTAGGGAAAACAAAAACATCGAAATTCAGTAGGTACGTACATATATACGAATCTGTCTTGCTATTAAAACTCATGAGAACATTACTCCCTATTATATGGGTAATGAATCCATTGTAGGCAATCTTCAAACAAGCGAGTTGCTTCACTGCAGATGACTTCGTGACGGACCGATATGGATCTCGATGAAAAATAGCCGGAAGACGAGTTGCGTCATTGGATCGATCAAATTCGATGACTTGATGCTATCCGGCTGAGAGCTTATTCGTAATGAAAAGTGTAAGCTTTAAACCAATTCATGGCTGTCATCAGCTTATCCAGTCCATTGCTAGACATAGGCCAGTCATCTACAGGCTTTACCCATAATCGGTACGCTGGGCAGGCAGGTTGGCCATCGCAGGCGAAGCTCCTCGCTACGACGACGCTGCTGTCAGTCATCAGCTTGTGGTATTTATCTACGTATGCAATTGTGATGGTTATACCGCCAGTCGGTTACCAGAGCCTTTTTCGTTTGTTATTCGGCAGGATACACCATGGTCAGGTTACCTACCCTACCTGCCGTGTAGTGTTGTCGGATAGAAGTGGACTGGCCCCCGGGTCGCTCCCGTCGCTCCCCCTATGGGGGGCCTGTAGGGTCCAGATAATATGGGCCGCGCTAGTGGTGTCGTGGCAGTCTTGGCCCAAGGTCCCATGACACCACCCATTAGGCGCTTGACAGAGGGACCGGGGTTTTTAGTGGGTATTCCCTGCCTCATTTCCATCCCGAGGCAGGGTGCCGCCCTTCTGTTCCTAAGGGTGGCGTGAGTCCCACATACCTCGTCACTCCCCCGGGTGGCGAGGATGCGTCAAAGCATTTTTTAAAAAAAAAAGGGTGGCTTAGTGGCTTAGAGCAAAAAGATGATGGGTCGCTGCGATCGACAACCTGTCTGTCCAGCGTGACATTTTGGGCAATTGCTCCAAAATGCTAAATTCATGGAGCATAAAGATTGATCATCAACATATTCCGGCCCGTTGCAAGCTGCATCCAACTCCATCTAGTGACTTTTGTTATGTCATTAGTCTATGTCGAACGTCCCAAGCTTCTTATCGAAAGTTCCCCAGTTAAGAACTTTTCTGCCTCAACGGCCAATGTACAGAGATCTTGATATAAATATGTGTTGAAACATGGCCGGAAGGCATCCAATAGTTGTGGAATAAATATTATAGCGATAATGGGTAACAGCATGCCATATTATTACCCCATGGCTATAGAAGTGTGTTAGCAAATGAATTAAAAGGTTCCTGGAGATCGCTTTACTTCCAAGATGGCTATCGAAGTTTCTTGATTAACAAATATTTCGTACACAATGGTAGCCTTACTTGTTCCAACATTTCATCTTCTACTATATAAAAATAAGTCGGGTTTTCCTTCCTGTCGCTACAACTCCAGAACGCTCTCGGGATTTTGAACTTATAAAAGTTAGGAAACCATACGGATAAAATATAGTATCTATCTATAAATTTAGTTTACTTAGAGGGTGACCTCACGACTACTTCATAGTGAAATATTGACTCGTATTTTAAAAAATCATAAAAGCCGCGTCATACACGGTAATTACAGTCGTAGGCGCAGGCATCAAAGTGACATAATAATAATCTGCCACGGCACTAGGGATGCGCAGTGATCAATCAAAAAAGTAATGCCGATAAAATTCTATTATGTTTCTTTTTATTTTTTTTATCGCTAAGGTGGCAACAAGCCTACAGCGTGTCGGTGTTATGCGGCTACCGCAGCCTGTGGACACCTGCAACACCAGGAGTAGCCGGATATTCTTGTTCCTTTCCTTCCCTTGGACATGCGCGTTGCCCACCCTAACTCGGTAGTTTGAGTAAGCTACGCGCAAAACTGCCGATGCAGCACTCGACTACGAACTCCGGAAACCCTACTCACAGGCAGAAACACGACCCGGAGATCATTTAGCCGCGGTATGTGTGGCATGTGATTACCGTAGTAGGCTTTATTTGTACCTAGGTAGGTACACGCTGCTGCCCGTCACCTTATATTCCCATAATCGTCTCCTACGATACCCACTGGATATATGATTGGTTTTAATACAAGCAATTTGACAAGCTCGATGGCTCATTTGGTAGTGCCCTCTGCCTTCTGAGCCAAGAGTTGTGGGTTCGAACCCCGCACAGTACAAACATTTGTGTGCATGAGCATGTCTGTTTGTATTGGTCTGGGTGTTTTCTATGTTTAGTATGTATTTATTTACAAAAAAAAAAGTATCTAAGTAAGTTTATCAGTTGTCTAGTACCCATAGTACAAGCTTCGGCTTAGTTTGGGGCTAGATGGCGATGTGTGGCCCAGCGTGGCATGTCTTGGAAAAAAAATAGACAGTTAAGCACACACCAAATTCGTTTAAGCTGTGATTGCGACTGATCGTCGATTACCTACGTGGTATTTCGCGGTAAATGGAAAATGTCGATATATTAAAAGCGTTTATTTACGCATCCCATCACTAGGTACGATTTACGGGTCATTGGAAAGTAAGAGGCAGGGGTTACGGCGACTCGGCGACACGCTTTGGTCTAACCAAAACCGGGGTCGGGTTCGGTCACCGGTTCATCATTGTGATGGAAGGCATGTTCATCAATCACATGCCTATGTGGAATGATGAAGTGGTTTAGGAATCCGTAGGATAAAAAATGGAATTCGTGATTGAATTTCAGTTGATGGTTCCCCATAGGTACTCGAAGATCTGTGGGTGTTGTATCTTCATTCACGCTGAAGTACCCCTAGATTTATTTTTGTGCCATAGCGTTATTTTTTTTTTAATTCAAGATTAAATTCAAAGTCTAGAAGGTCTAGGTTTCGAATTTGTTTAGATTTTAAAGAAATACTTTTTTTAAAGGTTTTATTTTTAAAATTCTTCTACAATTCAGAAATAAATTATTCTGCCGGAAAAACAGGCCAAGTTACTTACTCTACATGTCCCTATAGCATGTATTTATTTATTTATTTAAAACTTTATTGCACAAAATGGTACAAAAGGCGAACTTAATGCTAGGAGCATTCTCTACCAGTTAACCTTTGGATCATGCAGAGAGCAAATGTGTGTGCGGTGAGTGTAAAAAGAAACACTGTAAAAGATAATACCTAATTTATAATCAATAAACTAATATGCATGTATTAATATATCGATACATTATGAAAGGTTACAATTTAACTACTTATAATCACATAACTAGTTACAGTTTAAAAATGACATATGCTTTTACATTAAAAAAGAAAACAAGATTGGTTGGTTAATAATAATTCAAACTATTTTTTACTCAATTTCTGAAATCTAGAAATTCCTCGTAGCACGGAACCTTATCACGAAAACGTCAAAAAGATAATTCAACGTATAATCTTTAATACTTAACTTTAGTCTATAATGATCTCCAAATTCCGCGAACATTATGAGAGTCGAGTATTTCGTGTTATTTATACTGATTGAAGAGGATAGCTTTTATACGAAATAATTGAAAAAAAAATGAAAGGTCCGTGGGGTTGTGGAGGTCACACGCGATCGTATCACAAGTCATAAGCGACAAGCGGGCTAATATAATAATACTCTCCTGACCTGGCTGGGAATAGGGATGAGTGAAGAAAACTGGCGGAGGCATTTGACAAGCAGCTGGACAGTAGAGGCTAGTCAAAAACAAATAATAATAATAAAAACTTTATTGAAACCAGTTTGAGTACATTATTATAGTACTAGCTGTGCCAGCGACTTCGTCCGCGTGGAATAGTTTCTTGGGTAGTGATTATAATGACCCCCAGTGCCTGGCAGCTAGCAGCGGTGCGGCGCAGATCTCGGCGCGCTTTATATACCCGTGCAAATGTACAGCAGGCTCGACGTGATTAGTTAAATTGGCGTAACTTTTTTATTTATGGACCGATTAACATGAAACAAACACTAAATGTTAAGGGAAGCTTCCAGCAATATATTAGTGAAAACCGCATCTTAATCGGATACGCGGTTTCTGAGATTAGCGTGCACAAACATACAGACAAACAGACAAACAGACAAAAATTCCAAAAATCATTGTTTTGGGTACTATTGCATTAATAAAGGCCTCCCATAATATTTTTTTACAAATATCTTCCATGTACAGACAGCGATTCGTTACATTTTTATTATATGTATAGATATAGATAGAAGAAGAAGAAGAAGAAGATATAGAATAGATAGATAGATTGATATAGTTATAGTGTCTTATACATAAATAAACATTTAATCGAACTTCTGTTTCCTAAATTAGGACTAAATCCTGTATCTTATTCAACACCTTTTAAGAGAGGAAGGGCATAGCAAATCTTCGTTCGAATTGAGCCGCCCCGCGCCGGTCTGGGGAAGGACCTCCACCCTATATAGAATACCGCAGACACATGACCGTCGTGTCGTGTTTCTGCCGGTGAGTAGGGTTTTTCAGAGCTCGTTGGGGAGAGTAGCTGGGCCGGCCATGGGGGTGGACAGGTAACTTTCTTTTTTTTTTAACATCACATACATTGCTCTAATCCCAAAGTAAGTAGCTTAAAGCACTTGTGTTATGGGTATCAGAACAACGAAGGTACCACAAATAAATACTTAAATACAAATTATAAACACCCAGACACGAAACAAACACAAGTACTCATCACACGAATGTTTGTCCCGGGTGGGAATCGAACCCACGACCCTTGGCTCAGAAGGCAGGAGTCACTACCAATTGAGCCACCGAGCCAGTCAAAGTCACTGTGACAACGGACAAGTAACTAGTCAGTTACTCTTTCGTTTTCCATCAGGGGTAGGGAAGCCATTATGTCGAGCTACTATAAAAAAACTCTCCTGACCGAATTCCGACCACTGTGGCCAACGTCTAAGGAGACTAGCCATATAAGTAGGAGATTTTTTCTTGCTGTTGGAGGCAGACAAGCAAGAGACGTGTCTGATGTTAAACCGTAACTGCCACTTTATGAATATCAGCGATGCCGGGAACACAGCCATGCCGCTGCCTACAGTGAGGTGAGCGTACCATGAGCTCTCTTTAAACCACATTCAAAGAAGGAAAGGCTATATTTAAGCCACACCTGTACTACTAGTTACTTTGTTATGTCCTCTTACATTTTGCGTTGCCAATCCGTAAGTTTATTACTTGAGCGCTCGCCCGAGGCTAGGGTCACGAGTGCGTATGGATTTGCATTTCAAGCGCGGTTTACAACCCAAGAGATTTATAAAATGTTGTTAGACATTAGGAAAATTGGTATTATTACTTTTTCCACCTCCTGTATTTTTATTAGCGAGAAAACCACGGAACTGCCTTAGTTCAAATACTTATTACATTGAAAAGATACATTTTTCTATACGATATAGATTATGAATATTATGATCTACATCTATTGTTATTATTCAACAGATTTCGAAACTACTGGACCGATTTTTTTATTATTTACTAGCGACTCGCCCCGGCTTCGCACTAGTGCAACACATAATGCATATGTCACAGTCATCTGTTTGAATCTCCTATTCAATTGAATGGCTAGCGCGTTCAATGAACGACGACATTTAATTTACTGCCACTGCCATGCCGGCCCAACCCTAACCCCAACAACTCTGGTTCTTCCTAGTGCCGCAATTGCGGCGCTCGGGTACGGGCCTCGATCCTTTCGATCTTTACCCTAACCCCCCACCAGCTCCGGAGACCCTACTCGCCAGCAGAGACACGACCCGGAGGTCAGTTGGCTGCGGTATTCTATAGGGTGGAGGTCCTTCCCCGGACGGGCAGCTCAATTCGAGCAAAGATTCGCTATGCCCTACCTCTCTCTAACGTGTAACTCTAATTACGTTTTAATTATAATAGAACGCGAAACTTTAAAGTCTTATCGACACAAATATAAAAAATAACGAATTACTAAATAGTTGCGTGTAAAGTTGCCTTCGATTATTTTCGCAACGTGCACAGTTCATCAAATATAATTAGTATACGAATTGGTTAATTGTAAGTAATTATATGTAGAGTCTAATCATGAACTGAAAATTAAATAAGTAATTAAAAACTGTAAACCACAACTTTGTACATTCATAGTATTCTGATTGGTACTTGATACATTCGCTCCTATATGTTCTGTTAATTCGAATCGAATCTATGCAAATTCTAATTCGATACGAAGATATGTCCACAGGTTTCCTCATCATCGTCAGTCTGAAGCCTACTATTATCACTTTGCTAGCTAAGTGGCTCTTTTGATGAGTTACCCATAGGCAACTGGGACCGTGGTCCTAGTTCTTTATGGCCCCAGTCGCCTGATACCTCGCATTTTCAACCAAGGAAAATGGGTTGTAAAACCTGGACAAACATTTTTGTGTAGAAAGAACATTTTATGTTTTTTTTCTTTCGCCCCCTACGAAGTAATGTAGCAACTGCATGCAGTAATGAAGGAACTGCATGCAGGTCATATTCCAAGTTAACAAAATGCCAAAATTCTGGTAACTCAAATTTCAATGTCAAAATTTGAAAGACAAGTAGATAATTCCACCATCCATTTCATCCACCCAGACAGCTTTTGACCGTTTGCGGTGAAAGGTCAAAACTGAAAGTCGGAAAGTGAAAATATTTTGACAAGTGCATGCCTTTAGTAGTGCTTATCTCATTTCTGATATTCAATCATCATAAGTGTACGAATTTCACATCATGTTTATTAGCATTAAGAGATGAATTAGGTATATTCGAGAGATGAATTGTCCCGATGATTTCCGGATTCAGAATAGGACCAGCCCGTCTCATCCTGTGGATGCCGTAGATGACGACTAAAGAAAACGGGTAGTAGCGTTTACCAAATAAAACCTAGTGCGGTTGCCAACCCGCCTGCCAAACATTGGGACTAAGGCAAATCCCCTGGAATGACAAATGGCATTGGAAGAGCTCATCATCAGCCCTTATCAGTCCTCTCCTGGACATATGCCTCTCCCAATGTTCGCCACTTTGATCGATCCTGGGCTTCTCGCATCCAGCACTTGCCAGCCGTCCTGAGCAAGTCGTCACTCCAGCTGGAGTCATGATTACCTATTGCCAGAACCAATTCATAAAAGCTCGTGACCAGCTACTTGCCCGTTGTCACAGCAACTTGGTCTTCTTTTTCGCTTTCCATCAGGTGTAGGGAAGTCATTATGTCAAGGTACTAGAAAAAAAAGTTCGTTTTCTAAACTATCCGGACCAAAAAACGAACCCGGAACTATCGCTACCGAATCCGCTTTATACAAAAAACCCACCATGTCAAACAGGGCGCCATCGTTGTATTCAAAAGAAAAAAAAAACTCTAAATTAATACGACATAGATAGATACTAATGAGTTAACTTTTTCGTGTGAATAATCGCCGCCATTAAAAGGTCGTGATCGCGTATCGTGCGCAGACGCAGACCGTCTCATGATCATTCATCAAGCGCATACATGTTGTGTATTTCTACGTTGATTAACGGTTTGTAGTAGTCGAAAATTGTGTAGGTATGTTATGGGTTAGAAAATACAAATTGCATGGATGTTAGTAACTGGAACTAAAATTAGCAGTTGGTACCTACCTTCTTTGTCCCGGGGGATTAAATTTGAGGTCGTAGAAGACAACTAAAGAAATACCAGGAAACGAGCAGCAGCGTTTACCTAGGTGAAATATTTCACCCGTCATCATCATCAGCCCACACCAGTCCACTGCTGGACATAGACCTCTCTCAATGCTCGCCACTTCGATCGGTCCAAATTTCACTCATGTTCATTCATAATTATCTTGATAGTTAGTATTAGACGGTCCTTTGAAATCAGCTTCCAGCTGCACCCTAAGTCGTTGCTGGAAGCTGATTCCAAAGCCTTCAAACAGCGAGCCTACAAACTTCTCAAGGACTGACAACGCACTTGTCACTCCCTGGTGTTGCGGTACCTATGATGGGCTGAAGTGATCACTTACCACCAATTGACCTTCAGGTCTTTTTGAATGCCCTGGCATAAAAAAAATTAAAAGTGTGATAACCCTAAATCGCGACACGATATTAAGGTTACGGTCTGGTTGTTGGCTTATGGCGGTGGATTTCCTACACGAAACTGCCAACCAATAAAGTTGTAAAATAAATTAGGTGAAATTGCTATAAATGTACATTTTTATACTAAAACAAAATCCTATTAGGCCATATTTTTGCATAACTATTAAATTAAAAAGTATAGTAAGCGTTACGTTATGGCATTTTCCTGTTGTCGCTTGCAGCTTTGTTGTGTGATAAATATGGAATTGATGCCACAGTACAACACAGATAAGCAATGACGTAGTACCAATGTTATTTGATGTCGGAACTAAACTATACCTTTATAACGTCAAGAATGCATTTACGCATTTTCCAGGGCCGTAAGTACGAGTAAGTATAAGACACATTTTTTTATCTTACCTACGTCAGGATTATCTTGACACATCCGCCAAGGAGGAGCTGGATGCGAGAGGCCCGGGATCGATCGAAGTGGCGAGTATTGGGAGAGGCCTATGTCCAGCAGTGGACTGATGTGGGCTGATGATGATGATGATGATCCGCCAAGGCCCTGGATTACATGAGACTCACTCTAAAACATGGAGAATACACAATAAACCTCATGGTAACTGCTAAACGTTGGCCTTCTTTAATTCGCGCCACATTTCTTTATCCCGTTCTTCCCCCATCCAGCACATCGTGCTCTTGTCATCTCGGTGAAGGTCGTTGTATACTCGGATCCTAAGCTATGTGATGTGAACAGTCATCATCATCATCATAATCATCATCTGAGCGTTACTCCCGGTTGCATCCGGAGGCCGTGCCTCGGAGCCCAGGGTCCGCTTTCCTGCTAAGCTTCCTCCACTTTGGACGGTCGTTGGCATCCCTGGTGGCGAGTCCATTGCCGCGCATATCCTCGTTGATGACGTCAAGCCAACGCTTTTTCGGTCTACCCCGTCTGCCGGGTGTACATATGTGTGTATGTGAACAGTAACAATGCATATCTGAATGTCCCTCATAGGTTAACATCAAACTCCGCAGCAGACGCTTCACTGTTCCTCATTTCACTGTACCAATGGTGGTTCTGATGAGAAAGCGGTTCGGCATCTAATCTGCATACAAAATGTACCCAGACGCATACTCACTCCATAGATAACATAACACATACAACATGTTTTTATCTGTGTAATCATCATGTATGTGTTCGATTCCTTATTGTTATGTCATTGCTGTGTTCGGGCGTCATAAAATGTCTTTATTGGACATGAAACCTGTTAAATAGTTAGTCATGCGTTGGAACTTTTGCCGGCCATGCCATGTCTTAGTTTGTTTCAATATAGACTGACAAGGATGTTTTGGTGGCCTAAATAAGACCTTCTCGGTAGAATGCTGCTTTCCGAACCGGTGGTAGCTTCGACGATTTGTAAGTGTTTTTCATAAAAACCTATACAAATAAAGATTATTTTGACTTTGACTTTGATACAAAATGTCACTTTAAAGAGAACAATGCATTTTCACGTTTTAAAAGCGCTCAAATAATACGTACTTGAGAATGCATTTATTGTATTTTAAATCTTTTTTTAGCGGGCGTTAATAAAGTACGCGTGCGAATAAGGCTTCAGGTCCTCATGTCAATATTAAAATTGATAAGTTTGATGAATTAGTTCAAAGCCGTTTAAAAAATATAATTTGTAAAAAGCAATGCCGAAAATCTATGTAAGGGAGCGACCTATCATCTTTTCGCTCCGAGCCAACCTCACCTGCCCGTGGTGCATCCTGCCGAATAACAAACGAGGCGCTGGCAACCGACTGGTGGCGGTATAACCATCACAATTGAAGACGTAGCTAAATACCACACCAGTGACGGGCAGCAGCGTCACCAGAGCGAGAAGCTACGCCCTGCGATCGCCAACCCGCCTGCCCAGCGTGACGATTATGGGTATATCGTCCAGATGTTTGTCTATGTCCAGCAGTGGACTGCAATAGGCTGTTTGATGATGATGATTGATGAATGCCGAAACATCCTTCTGGATTTGCAAACGGTTGTATGATTTGATCATTTTGTTATTTTTTTTTTGACAGTTCTGAATTAGTTACGCCTTTAGGTATATTTTATGTTACCAAATCGTTTTATACACTTTACCTACATCTTAACTGACTAAAGAAGGAAGTACTAAATACCTAAATCCGAGTTGGTCACCATATTAAAGTCGATTTTTTTTGCCATGACAAATGCTGTTATATAATAAATAAATAAATAACCCAAGACATGCCACGCTGGGCCACACAGCGCCGTCTAGCCCCAAACTAAGCCGAAGCTTGTACTATGGGTACTAGACAACTGATAAACTTACTGAGATATTTTTTTTTGTAAATAAATACATATTATACATAGAATACACCCAGACCAATACAAACAGACATGTTCATGCACACAAATGTCTGTAATGTGTGGGGATCGAACCCACGACCCTTGGCTCAGAAGGCAGAGGTCACTACCAATTGAGCCACCGAGTCAGTCGTTTTTGTAAGAACATTTAATCGTTAAATGCACCATGCATTAAATGAGCCAAAACCTAAAGGTCTAGGTCTAGGAGACATAATGTACCATTGTCAAATTTCCAACTCCGGAGCATACACGTTAAATAAAACACCAACTTTCTTCAAGCGATATCGATATAAGATACGACAACTTTATTTGTACTAGACGGACACCTATACATTTGAAAAATCACAATGCTTGCGCGTGTTAATAAGGCACAGCGCCATCTAGTGTTATGCAGTTGTAACTAACTTTAACAAACAATAACCTTTAGTTTTACTTCGTTACATATTCATGTTTTATGTATGATTTTATATGTTATATATTTATTTATGTAGTTTATGTATTTATTTATACGAGAATTAGACATCCCGCCCACCATGACCGGAGTGGTCATTATTCCTGTCCACTATGAATCGAAAATACAAAGAGAATGGACTGTAAATGGTTAAGGTGGTTCTGAGAGTAATTAAAGATTAACATTGATTACATAATGGCTAGGAACTGCTAGATCAAAGTTAAACATAAATAAACATTAATTCAACCAATAAAGTTAACAACTATTGAACAAACTACTATTATAACGGTAAGTAGATTACGTTAAGCAACATATTCAAAATTTAAAAATAACATTCAACAAAAGATAAACTATATCTACGAGTGCCAGATATTGGCAGCTTAAATAAAGATATTTTTGTATTATTCCGTTACAGGTAGGACACAAATCTTTACAATAGGTCTTTTGATAATAGTGTCTTTACATTTTAGGCTCACCACGCGCGTAATGTTATCCGAACCCTTGTGCTTTTCAGTAATAACACCCATCAGCCACTTGGCTGGAGGAAGATCGTCCTCTTTTACTAAAACTACGTCCCCAATATTAGGCTCTGGTGTTTTGTTTGCCCACTTGTAGCGCTGTAAAATTGACTCAAGTATTCACTTGACCATCTGCGCCAAAACGTCTGCAACATCTTCTGAGTCAGCTGCCAACGTTTAAGAGAGGATATCGATGAGGTCTCGTAACTGTATTCAGGTACAAGCACTAAAGGTACACCGATGATAAAATGCCCGGGTGTGAGAGGTATCGGATCCCGTGCGTTGGTACTAACCTGAGACAATGGTCTTGAATTGAGGCATGCCTCAATTTGATAAAGTAACGTAGATATTTCCTCATATGTGAGTGTTTCGGAGCCAATCACACGCCTCAAGTGATGTTTGGTTGATTTTATCCCACTCTCCCACAGTCCGCCAAAATGGGGAGCTCTTGGTGGGATAAAGTGCCATGTGGTTCCAGCTGTGGCCAAACTATCAGCAATTTCTTGCGTTAGAATGCAGTGCGTACCATTAGTACATACCGCTAAACCACTAAGCCACAGGCCCCTCTTCACCTCAGAGCACGGCTGAGGTTAAATGGTACAAGGCCTGAGTGACCGTTCACTTTTCATCTCGCCAAGTGGCTATCAAAACAAACAGAAGTTCAAATAAGTAGTTAATTTATTTACACATTGAACTAGAATGTGTTGATGTTACAAAATGTTTGGAAAAGTCTGTGTATGTCGCAAATATGGCGGCGAGGTATTGTATTTCCGAAAAATTCTGAACGATTGGTTGGGAAGTAGTTTTGATCTATGAAAAATTCCGTCCCGTTTCTTGATATTGCCTTAGAGGCAGCGCAGACGACAGACTATCCGTGACGCACTTTTTAGCTATTACTTAAGGAGTAACGCACACGATGCGCATAAATCTGTCGCGGATATTTCACAGACTCAACGCACACGACGCACATCTTCGATCATTCTGTCGGCAGACCTAGTCGCTCTTTTTAAATGTCTCAGACGCAAACTCTATCGCACAAAAAGTGTGCCGTCTGCGCATATATATTATCTATGGTCTGCGCTGCCCCTTAAGCAATCATCTTCTACGACACAGGGTTTAAAGGGGTGGACCTATTCTGAATCCGGAATCCCCACGGACAACCAAATATAATTTTTTTTTGTATAGAGTAATATTTTTTTTATAGAAACTCGACATAATGGCTTCCCTACGCCTGATGGAAAGCGAAAGAGAAGCCCAAGTTGTGACAACGGGCAAGTAACTGGTCAGTTACCTGTCAGTTGCCACCGCCATGCCGGCCCAACCCTAACCCACGAGCTCCGGAAGCCCTACTCACCGGCAGAAGATACATTTTTTTTTGTAAATAAATACATATTAAACATAGAAAACACCCAGACCAAACCAGAATACAAACAGACATGTTCATGAACACAAATGTTTGTCGACGCTGTGTGTGAATCGAACCCACGACCTTTGGCTCAATATAAAGAGATTCCAGTCAAACTAAAGGGTTTTTCTTATGCCAATACAAAGTTAATCAATATATGAGTAAATTTGAACAAAGTTATAAACTTATTAAATATTTATTTTGTTCACAACACTCTTGGCCGTTTCTTTACACGGAAGCCATAAGTTGGACAAACAACAAGAATATTGACATAAGATTTATACAAACACCGAACATCACCGGATTTGGAATAACTCTTAGCGTGCCAATGTTATGGTGCGACTTTTTAACGTAAACAAGTCATACTAGGTAGAAATCTACCCAATTGATACTCTTTAATACACACCAAAAAATTTACTTGTGGCAACCGACTGGTGGCGGTGTAACCATCATCCATCAACCATCATTCACTAAACATTTTGTATGAACTTGTCTGTTTGTATTGGTCTGGGTGTTTTCTATGTATACCTAATATGTATTTATTTACAAAAAAGAAATACTTAAATCTAAGTAAATTTATCAGTTGTCTAGCACCCACAGTAGAAGCTTCGGCTTAGTTTGAGGCTAGATGGCGATGTGTGGCCCAGCGTAGTATGTCCTTGGTTATTCATCACGGTTGAAGGCGTGGCCAAGTACCACAGGCTGATGACGGGTAGCAGCGTTACCGGAGAGAGGAGCTACGCCCTGCGTTCGCCAACCCTGCCCGGGGTGACGATTATGGGTAAAACCTCCAGGTGTTTGCCCAAAGTGGCGAACAACTGGAGAGGCCTACGTCTAACAGTGGACTGTATGTGATGATATAGGCTGATGATGTGATGTTATGTGAAAATAATTGACTTATAACTAAACAAAGTGAACAGTTGTTTTACAATTGAGACGGTTCAATCGTTATGAGTGGTATCTTCTAGACAATCTCTTGTTAAATTTGACAGTCTTTTATTGGGCTGGTCTATTCTGGGTTCGTCATTATCATTAATTGAATCCAGATCCATTCTCTTTTATTCACAGGATTCTTCCATAAATCCCTTTTTTGAAAGCAACGACGTCTGAGGGAAAAAGGAAAAATATAGGTAGACCTATATAGGTCTGTTTTAATGGTTTTGTTGAGTTGAGTTACGTTATTCATTTGCCATACATTAACTCTTATAACCGTCGCCCGTAATATTTTGTTGCCCTAATTAATTCCTTGTCACTAAAAACACTAAACAACCCAATAGTAGAGGATCCCGCCATACAACGACCTTCAACGAGACGTTTATTGGATTAACTTATTTTATATGTAATTAAATTATGCCAATAATTACAATGCATATTGGTTGCCGATCAAATTTTGGTCCAGTGTATGTTTTGCTGGATGGTGGAAGAACGGGATGGAGAAATATGGCGCGAACTTTAAAATTTTGAAAATCGAACAGTAACGTTCCTTCCCCAATGTTCAATAGGTATTTGATAAATTTTGTATTTGGCATTTTCGTAATATTCCTTTGCCATATTGATTGATTTGATTCCTGTTACTAAAAATTCCAACTGATTAAAAAAAATAATAATCTCATTCCTATAGACTCAGACCAAATTATAACAGTAGTTTGTGGTTGGCATTATCGTAATATTCCCATATCTGTCACAAAAAAAAGAAAGACTTAAGAAAAAGTGAAGTAGGTACCTACATGCGTAATTTCTATGCGGACATTGAAAACAGTGGAAATGAGTTATCATCGATTTGAGATAAATATGGACATAAGGATAATCGTATGTTTGACTGAACGTAATTCTCACTCTTCTTTGACTGTGTTACAACGAAAGGTGATAATTTTTCTGGTTATTTACGAACTGTCGATAAAAAATCTTTGCTAATTTGCTTGACTCGTTCCATTTTTAGTCATTCGTCGGTCGGAGTGTAACTAGTATGTCATAACAACTTAATTTTACCATTTCATAAAATAGTTTTTCGTTAAAATACCTACCTAGTATATTGCACGGTAAATTGTCTTGCGTTGTTTCAATCAAAAATGTCGTGTTAATCCACATTATTATTATAAAGAGGAAAGATTTGTATTTTTGTGTGTATGCTTGTATTGCTTGTATTTATTAAACTCGAAATCTATTCATTCACCATTGAAAAGCTTCATTCCACTTGAGTAACTTAGAATAATATTTATTACTAGAAAAGATTAAGAAATAAGAAATGTTTATTATTTTTGGACATCACAACATGATATACAGAACATACAAATTACACTTAAACACAAACAAAGATAAACATACCAACATAATAAACATAACAATTAGACCGGACAACGCTTGGGCGCTTGGAGCGAAAAGATGATGATAGGTCGCTCCTTTACATACCGATGTGAAGGTAGTGCGCTTTAAAATTGATTGGCACATATTAAGATATATTTGTTGATTGACCTTCAAACTGACCACATACTATTACCAATTCACAGTCAAGCGTAGTTGCGTCTACAGTACGCGTCCAGAATCAGTATATGTATATGAAAATTAGCTTTATATACCGGGCGAGGTCGACGTAGGTAACGGTGCACATTAGAACTTATTTGTATGCATTGCTGGGACGCTGAAATATACCGTAGTTGCTGGTAAACATTCCAATATCGTTCTATGTGTACCGTTGCGAAACATTTTAAGGATATTTTATTTAAGTTACATCTTAGGACAAGTAACGAAATGATGCATTTGTCAGTAGCCATCGCCATGATGTCGGCCTTTAAAGAATGGCAGTAGTAGGATAGGATAGTTCGTTCGTCGCAAGCATCTGTGCTAAATTCTGGACATCTACACTATTTATGATGTAAGGGGATATAGGGGGATGTAAGAGAGCGGCCTATCATGATTTCCCTCCAAGCCAACTTTGCCTGCCCGTCATGCCGAATAACAAACGAGGCGCTGGCAGCCGACTGGTGGCGGTGTAACCATCACAAATGATGGCGTAGCTAAATACCACAGGCCGATGACTGGCAGCAGCGTCACCGGAGCGTTCTCGCTCCGGTGACTGGCTCGCAGAGCGTAGCTTCTGCTACGCCCTGCGATCGCCAACCCGCCTGCCCATCGTGGCGAGTATGGGTATATCCTCTAAATGTTTGCCCTGAGTGGTAAACAACTGGAGAGGCCTATGTCCAGCAGTGGACTGCAATAGGCTGACGACGATGATGATGCCACTATTTATTTACCTCTATATTCGACAATAACGTTAATAGTTTTAATCTTAATTGCAATTAATACCTTCTCGTTTTTCCTAACCAGATTTTTTTACGAAAGAATTTTATTGTAATGCCTTATGTATCTCATTCTCTTAATTCCGTTCTTATTAAAATATGCACAAGATAATCCAAACTTATAAGTCATTTTTACAAAATAATCATACATTTATGATACAAATATGGTAAATAACTGGTAAAAAGTTAAAATCAATTAATTCATAACTAAAATGCATACGGCACAAAACACTTAATTACGAATTCATTCAATAATTAATAATGCGCAATAAAATGCATACATATTTGGGTATTTTATCACCGGTTGCATAAAGTCTCTTCTAAATAACAGTCTGCGGAAAAAATAAAGATAATTACATAGGAACCATCTCAGCGGCCATTTCACAAGTTAAAGTGCAAAATAACAGTGTGTGCTCTATCCGCCTGTGTGGTACAAGAGCTTAGACAACAGCGCGTACAGAATAAGGTTTATTTTTCAAATTTATCACGACCATTATTCTATTACGAAGTTCATTTTTTTCCAAAATTTCCAAAGTTGTTTTAAGAGATTATTTTTATAAAGTAAACTAGAAATGCGCCCACGCTTAGCTTCGGATATTCCAAACATTTCATTGGCTTACATTATTGGCGTTTTAGTAAGGATTCTTAATGTTTTCTAGCAAAAAATATAGGTAGCTTACGTTAATAAGGGTGATTGTAGCTTTCCAACGGCGAAATAATTATTAAAATCGGCACACTAGTTTTTGAGATTACTCATTACAAACGTACACACACACAATACATAAATCTTTCTTGTTTATAATATTAGTGTAGAAAAGCCTACATAAAATAGATTGACCCTGTTCCCGTTCCACATATAAGTATAAGTCTATATGAATTACGATATTTTCTGTTCTATTCCTCTTCAAAGAAAACTATTATCTATAGAAGCTTATAACTTGACGCATACGCGTTCATAACTCAAATTATGAAATGTCAGAAGTAATGTATCCAACTCTCATATTTATAAATGTTGACCTTAAAATTGCTAATGAGAAAAAATACTCCAGTTTGAGTGTTAGTAAATCGTCGGGGTCAGCGAGAGAGTTGGGATTCCGCTTCCTATAAAAACCGAATTATATTATAACGAAGAGGCACTAAAATTGCTTAAACTCTTTCGTGATTTCCAATAATATATATATTTTTTTTTTATAGTGGCCCGACATAATGGCTTCCCTACGCCTGATGGAAAGCGAAAGAGAAGCCCAAGTCGCTGTGACAACGGGCAAGTAACTGGTCAGTTACCTGTCAGTTGCCACCGCCATGCCGGCCCAACCCTAACCCCCCACGAGCTCCGGAAACCCTACTCACCGGCAGAAACACGACCCAGAGGTCATTTGACTGTTATTTGATTATTATTATTGTAACTTATTTATACTCGCTACGCTAACAACTTAACCCATATCATCCCAAGCATACATAGGCTTTATCGAGTTTATTTTTCGAAATCACTCAATTCAACTTATTCGATAATATTTTTAGTGTTTCTATATTATACGTATTATTTATTAATTTTTTAATAGCTCGACATAATGGCTTCAATACGCCTGATGGAAAGCGAAAGAGAAGCCCAAGTCGTTTTGACAACACCATGCTTGCCTTTTTTTTTTTTTGTTTCACCAGGGAGAAATGCAGTTTACGCATACCCGCTGCCCGGGGGAGCTCGCCGCTCGCTGAAGCGATGTTGGGGAGATGATCGCAGTAAATGTTCATATTATACGGTTGAAACAGATATGGGCAAGTGCGTGACAGACACAACGATGTAGAGTTACGTACATATTATGAAAAGAATTTTACTTAAAATTTCTTCATAATATCTTCTATACTAGCGATTTAATTCGTTGCAAACTGATAGAGGGATGTAAGGGAGCGGCCTATCATCTTTTCGCTCCAAGCCAACCTCACCTGCCCGTGGTGCATCCTGCCGAACAACCAACGAGGCGCTGGCAACCGACCGGTGGCGGTCTAACCATCACAAATGAAGGCGTAGTAACGTGAAGCGTATACCACAGGCCGGTGACGGGCAACAGCGTCACCGGAGCGACAAGCTACGCCCTGCGATCGCCAACCCGCCTGCCCAGCGTGGTGATTATGGGTATATCCTCCAGATGTTCGCCCTAAGTGGTGAACAACTGGAGAGGCCTAACACCGTCGTTCCCCCGAACGTACGGAATTTCCCCGGTCAAATTATGAACAAACTATAAATCAGACTCTCTACGGAATATAACAATTATGTGCCAACTCGCGCTTGCCTCGCACTCTGTGGCGTGACAGATCGCAGTAATGAGCTAAACGCGTTAACGGCTCGAAAGCTGCCCGCTAGAGGATGCCTCAAATAGCTAGGATCGAGATGATATACCTGGTTTAAGAATAAGGGCTTGTATAGACGGATTAGCCAGGCGTTCGTGCACAACACTTTGAAAAAGAATTCGGAAACTGGGGCCCTACTACAAAAAACGATAACGATCGTTCGTTGAACGGATCGCGTATTTGTGCCCCATAAATCCCTCTCATTTGTCCCTCCCGTGTTCGAATATACAAACTAAAATTCGTCAACGACGATTTTCAACAATTTAATTAATATAATAGAACACGGGAGGGACAAATGAGAGGGATTTATGGGGCAAAAATACGCGATCCGTTCAACGAACGATCGTTTTCGTTTGCTGTAGTAGGGCCCCTGCTCTTGCTTTGTTTTTTAACCGACTTCAAAAAGAGACGAGGTTCTTCGACTGTTTTTTTGTTGTTAAAGGTATGTCTCCGAGAAATGTGAGCCGATTTGGAAAATTATTTGTTTGAAAGGGTGTAGTTTCCTAGTTAATCCCATTGTCGCCATATTGAACTCAGATTTAAACTAATAAAAAGGGGATGTAAGGGAGCGGCCTATAATCTTTTCGCTCCAAGACAACCTCACCTGCCCGTGGTGCATCCTGCCGAATAACAAACGAGGCGCTGGCAACCGACTGGTGGCGGTATAACCATCACAATTGAAGGCGTAGCTAAATACTAAAGACCGATGATGGGCGTCACCGGAGCAAGAAGCTACGCCCTGCGATCGCCAACCCGCCTGCCCAGCGTGGCGATTATGGGTATATCCTCCAGATGTTTGCTCTAAGTGGCGAACAACTGGAGAGGCCTATGTCCAGCAGTGGACTGTAATAGG
Source organism: Conogethes punctiferalis (assembly GCA_031163375.1). NCBI lineage: Eukaryota > Metazoa > Arthropoda > Insecta > Lepidoptera > Crambidae > Conogethes > Conogethes punctiferalis. The sequence continues at coordinate 2,679,289 of CM062092.1, read as the reverse complement.
CTGATGATGATGACTAATATTATAAATGGGAAAGTGTGTCTGTCTGCCTGTATGTTTGTCTTTCTGTCACGGCAAAACGGAGCGACGAATTGACGTGATTTTTTAAGTGGAGATAGTTGAAGGGATGGAGAGTAACATATGCTACTTTATGCCCCTTTCTAACCCTCCACTTCCCTAAAATGGGGAAGTTTGTTTGGAGCATTCATGCCGAATTTAACGCGAGCGAAGCCGCGGGCAAAAGCTAGTAGCCTATAAGTAACGGTCAAAACTCTAACGGCTGTGTAACAAGCCATCAAATTCCTCGTCAATATAGAAAAAAAAATTACAAAATCGACCAACACATGCATTCAATATTGGTGAGTGGACCCGAGCGTGTGTAGCACGCCTAATGCCGTCGTATCGCGACCAAGGTCCTATAGGTTTAAGGTACAAGGCTCTGCGTTAAGTATGCGAATGTATGCAACTTTATTTTCACAGTCAAAGTCAAACAAATTTTAATATTCAGAAGGTTGGTAACACAGATTTTTTATTGTAGCAGAACCCAATGTATATCAGAGAGCTTGATAGACGACAAATACATAGTGGAATCGCAGGGTAGCGCTGGTTGAGAGATACCTACAACGTGCGGTTAGAGTTCTTCAGAGAATGCCTCGTCATTCGAATTCGAATCTTAACTAATATTATAAAGCTGAAGAGTTTGTTTGTTTGTTTGTTTGAACGCGCTAATCTCAGGAACTACTGGTCCGAATTGAAAAAATATTTTTGTGTTGAATAGACCATTTATCGAGGAAGGCTTTAGGCTATATAACATCACGCTGCAACTATTAGGAGCGAAGAAATAGATAGATAGATAGATATATTCTTTATTGCACACCAAACAATTTACGTAGAACTAGGTACAGTATAACAGTAGACATTTTGTTGTACAATATAATAAATAAATTTAATCAAACCTACATACTAATAATATTTACATACATACTTAATATATAATTATAAAATATCTACATACATAAACACTACTATGAGAGTGGTAAGTGAAACTCAGGAGAAAATAAACCATAAAAATAATGGAAAATGTAAAAAAAAAACGGGGAAAAAATAACTATTCCACGCGGACTAAGTCGCGAGCACAGCTAGTCGTCAATATATACCGAGTGACTATGGCCCTTGGCGCTGCCTTTAAATGAAACTTCACTCTGCATTTTCTATCACATATTATTACAGGGAGTGTTCCGAGGAACTGTTCGGAATTATTGCATACGCTGCCTTCCGGCATTGTTCTTCGCGACAAAATTGCCTTCCGCACCATTTTGACACTTGGCAGTCCACTACTGTGCGCTTTTGTCGTAATTTTCTACCTCACACAACTAAACTACCTACGGAATGTTTCGTCGCTTGCGGTATTTTTTTTTATTTTTTTTATAGTAGCTGGACATAATGGCTACCCTACGCCTGATGGAAAGCCAAGGAGAAGCCCAAGTCGCTGTGACAACTGGCAAGTAACTGGTTAGTTACCTGTCAGTTGCCACTGCCATGCTGACCCAACCCTAACCCCTCACGAGCTCCGGAGACCCTACTCACCAGCAGGAACACGACCCGGAGGTCATTTGAATGCGGCATTCTATAGGGTGGAGGTCCTTCCCCGGACGGGCAGCTCAATACGAGCGAAGATTCGCTATGCTCTACCTCTCTCGAGACCGATTGATTTGATTTCCGACTGATGCGACATGATGTACCTCCATGATCGGCGGTTATCACTTACCATCGGGTAACCGTTTGCTCGTCCGCCCCTTCTTTGTGTTTTGCAAATAAGGGGCGAACAAATGTTTGTGCTGTGCGGGAATCGAACCCACGACCCTTGGCTCAGAAGACTGAGGCCACTACCAAATGAGCCATCGAGCCAGTCAAATAACGAGAATCAGTCAGAATAGAGAGTGCACATGTTTGCCCACACATATTATGTGTACTTTAATGTCTCCTGCTTATTTTGCTAGTTTCCTCATTATTATTAAACATGATTGAAATGAAATGCGAAAGTTTAAAATCAATAAACGACTTTCCAATAATATCTATGAAATATAATAAGTAAGTTTCATACTATTTTATTGCAGTATTGCAGCTAATAAAATAATATTAGTATGAATTACACACAATCACTTTGATGATAGCACTCACCACGAATTCTAACGCAACACCATTAGATTCTACTTAGGATTATAGCAATCTTACTTGATATAGCAATAACTTATATTGACGCTCTCCCATAGCGACTAATAACTTAATAATAATTAACATAAACCGGACTTCTGCTAGCAAAAATACTTAGAGCATGTTTAATTTTGTTGGGTTACACGGCCAAGGGTAGAGCAGTTAAATTTCAAAATACTTACATTATATTTAGTCCGTATTTTAGATAAAAAAAAATATTGAACATGTGTTTTTCTTTTTTCGATTAAACATTAAACTTATAACACCCCGTCGTTTTTGCGTCGGGGGTTAAAAAAATAACAAAGGTACAAGGCATCAAAATTTAGGAGTGAGAGTCTTTGACGTCACCCCTTGCGAAAAATTCGGCGAGGGGTGACGATGATATTTGAGGGCTATATCTTTGTAATATTTTATCATTATGATGATATCTTTGTAATATTTGGTATAGACCAGTATTACAAAGATATTACAAAGATATCATCATCATCATCATGATGATGATAAGGATATCTTTGTAATATTTGGTCTAATTTAGAAATAAAAATACATGTCTCTTATTTTCCAATAATCTATAAGACTAATTATTTTTTTTTACTTCAACAAGCCTATTTTCATTGGAAGAGGCCTGTATGTGCAGCGGTGGACGTTTTCAAACTGATGATGATCCGTCACCGCACCGACCAAAAAAAAAGGAAGTTAAGTATAGAATGTCTAAAAAGTCGCGTGCAGCGTTTTATATATCTACTTGGTTTTATATGCTCTCAGCTCACTCTCGGAAAGGTCAAGGACCAAGTTTAAGGCCGCCGTTTAGAAATCTGTCATTCTAAACTCAGTTGTCATCGTCGAGGATCTAATACTATCTTATCACGCCTTTAGACATGTCTTAATCTTCTTCTTCTATAGGTACTTATAATAAATCTGTAGAGAAGTCAATTCTGTACATGAATTATATTTTCTAATAACTATCGGGGGGTGATGAGTGATCGATACTGATTCCAAAAATGCAATCAATAAAATTTTTGTCTGTCTGTATGTTCGTTATAGAAACAAAAACTACTCAACGGATTTTAAAAAAACTTGGTACAATTATTCTTCATACTCCTGGGCAGGAATACTTCTTTATGGTATACTTTTAATCACGCCACAATCAATAGGAGCAGAGCAGTAAAAAGAAGTGTTGGGAAAAAGGGAGAAATTTTATCTGTATGTTTGATCGCGCATCACGTGAAAACTTACTGCATGGAATTTAATGCGGTTTTCACCAATGTATTGCTAGAAGTCATTTTATGTACATAGGTCCGTTATTTTTGAAACCCGATATCGACCCGATTAGTTAAACAAACAATGCCGGTGATTGCTCACCAGTCCAAGATAGATAGAGAGCGTTGTGTTCGGGATCAGTCGATGCATATAGCCAGAATAATCCTACAGTGGTTCAAAGAGAGCTCTTTCCTCACGGTAGGCAGCGGCATGGCTGTGCCCCTGGCATTGCTGATGTTCATGGGCGGCGGTTACTGTTTAACATCAGACAGGCCACCTGCTCGTCTGCCACTAATAGAAACAAAAAAAGGCCAGAACGTGGCTTGTAACTGACAAGTGATTTATTTGGTTACTTGTCCCTTGCCGCAACGACTTGGGCCCCTCTTTCACTTTTCATCGGGTGACGGAAGATGAAGGATACTGTGCACTATGCACTAATAAAAAAAACCTTTATTTCACACCAAAAAATAACTTTGCTATGAAGAATATTGTTGAGGCGAATTTAATGGTTAATGTTATTATGGCGATCTCTTCCACACAGCTTTTTGAGGATTACAAAAGAAAAAGGGTGAGGTGGTGTACTTAGTTCAAACGATTTCGGAGAAATAACAAATTACTTAATATTATATGGGTTGGCGATTCCAGGGCGTAGCTTCTTGCTCCGGTGACGCCTCTGCCTCTCATCGGCCTGTGATATTTAGCTACGCCTTCTATCGTGATGGTTTACCGCCACCAGTCGGTTTGCCAGAGCCTCGTTTGTTGTTCGGTAGGATGCACCACGGGTAGGTGAGGATGGCTTGGAGCGAAAAGGTCTAAAACCATTAATTAAGTATTATTGACATCTCTAAAATTATTATGAAAATGGTCGTTATTTTACAAATTAAATGCAATTTGGCTTATTGCGTACTACGCCTTATTTGGCTTATTGCATAAGCCAGTGACAACGATAATGTCGTAAAGTGTTTAAAATGTCTGATAATAAAACTCGTTATTTATGTGCAAGTGCGATCCCAAAAATGTTTAACAATATTCCGTGCCGTCACGGATAAAGGCAAAAATTCACTGCCTTGGCTCTTCCCAAAGATATCATAAGAGTACTAACTTCGCTTTTCAGCCGGTGATAGAGTTTGCCCGTCCGGCTGAGGACCACAATACTCTCAGATGAAGTGACTTGGGTGGCGTTTAGATTTCTGTCGGTGTATAGTAGGAGCTATTTATCGGCCAGTATGGTGATGGCAACTGTCTGTTTCAGTCACTTGCTTGTTGCCGCAACGACTATTTTTTTTATGCCTGAGCCGAGCTGGTGTGATGCCTGATGGTAAGCAGTCGACACCGCCCATTGACACCCGCAACTCTAACCGAGTTTAGGGTCGCTGCCGGCCTTTTAAATATGAATACGCTCGTTTCTTGAAGATTCCCAAGTCGTAGCTGTTCGGAAAGACTATAATTTGTAACTAGCTGTGCCCGCGACATCGTCCGCGTGGAACCGTGTTTCATCCCCTATTATGGAATAGGGCATGGGCCCTTGGGGGTAGAATTGATCAAAATCCTTTCTTAGAATGCCTACGTCATAAAATGTACCTGCATGCCAAATTTCAGCCCAATCCGCCCAGTGGTTTGGGCTGTGCGTTGATAGATCACTATGTCACTCAGTCAGTCACCTTTGAGTTATAAATACTTATTTAGATTCGCAGTCATCAAACGGCTCACAATTTTAAAACAGATCCATAAATTAAATTTAATTATATAACCCAAGAGATGCCACGCTAGGTCACACATGGCCATTTAGCCCCAAACTAAGCCGAAGCTTGTACTATGGGTACTAGACAACTGATAAACTTACTGAGATAGTTTTTTGTTGTAAATAAATACATTTTATACATAGAGAACACCCAGACCAATACAAACAGACATGTTCATGCACACACGTCTTTACTGTGCGGGGATCGAACGTTGTAAGTTGGCTTGAAGGCAGAGGTCACTACCAAAACCAAATGAGCAATCGGGACAGTCAATAAAGACTTCTAGTTATCATCTACTCGTATCTTCACCCACAGAATATTATGGGGTATTCTATTCTGAGTCCGCCTATAGATAGATATATAGATATTCTTTATTGCACAAAACACAGTATAAATACAGTAAAGGTGATACAGACGTCATCATCATCATCATCAGCCCACATCAGTCCACTGCTGGACATAGGCCGACGTCATACAGACGTGTTGTGGTACAATCTAGGTGGTCTTATCGCTAGTGAGCGATCTCTTCCAGACAACCTTCAGGAAGAGGAAGTGTAATTTTCTATCTAGCACCTGGGGCCCTACTACAGAAAACGAAAACGATCGTTCGTTAAACGGATCGCGTATTTTTGCCCCATAAATCCCTCTCTTTTGTCCCTCCCGTGTTCGAATATATGAACTAAAATTCGTCAACGTCGATTTTCAACAATTTAATTGATATATTAGAACATGGGAGGGACAAATGAGAGGGATTAATGGGGCAAAAATACGCGATCCGTTCAACGAACGATCGTTTTCATTTTCTGTAGTAGGGCCCCTGAGTCCAATATTTAGCCTGATAATAATTTTTCACTCATATCGCTGAACAAAACTAGTGGGTGGATTACATTATCAATGAAGCCACTACTTCTGTCACACAGACAATGGTGGGATGGGAAGTTTGTCTAGTGATTCAGGTCAAATGGCTACTCCACAATGCCACGCACAATTTAGTTATTGCAGACGTGGTCTAGACTAGAAGCATTGTGCACTGGACCGGACGGCTAGTTAGGCTTGTGATAAGCGAGACAATGCACATAATTATATGATTGCTGTGAGCATTGTTTACGAAATTGGAATGTTTTTTTTTATTTATTTTTATAGTAGCACGGCATAATAGCCACTCTGCGCCTGATGGAAAGCGAGAGAGAAGCCCAAGTCGCTGCGACAACGGGCAGGTAACCAAACTAGTTACCTATTAGATAAAGCTCAATGTGGATCTTCCTAGGGTTCTGTGGTTCTCGTCCGGAACCCTTACCTTAAAATTAGTTTCTGCTTAGCTGAATTGTTGACTGGTAGAGAATTCATATTTGGTATTAAGTCCGCCTTTTGTACACAGCTTAATTGTGCATTAAAGATTAAATAAATAAACCCTTGTAGTTTGTAACCTGCTCTTGTAGATTCTAACCCCGTCATGACATGTCTGTCCGTTCGTCCTTGGCTTAAATTCCAAATTGTTTGTGCTGTACAGATGAAATTTTGTATTTAATGTGTATTTGTCACGTCGACAAAGTGAGAATTTGGTTTCCGTATTTAGAAATAGGCCACCCCATCTCATCCTGTACAAATGAAACCTACTGCGATCACTAACCCGCCTGCCAAGCGTGGTGACTGAAGCAAATCCTCCCAAATGACAATGTATAGTATAGTATAACCCAAGACATGCCACGCTGGGCCACACAGAGCCACCTAGACCCAAACTAAGCCGAAGCTTGTACTATGGGTACTAGACAACTGATAAACTTACTTGGATACATTTTTTTTTTTGTAAATAAATACATATTATACATAGAAAACACCCAGACCAATACAAACAGACATGTTAATGAACACAAATATTTGTACTGTGCGGGAATCGAACCCACGACCCTTGGCTCAGAGGTCACTACCAAATGAGCCTTCGAGTCAGGCAATAATAGGCCTGTTGCCGTAAAAAATGTTATTAAGTAGTCCGTCTTTTAGAATTCAATCCTTTTGGTGTGCAGTAAAGTTTATCCATCTCTCCATGTTTGGCGGAAACATTTTTCACATAATCATTTCAGTCGTTACTTACAGATGATGTATGTTCTTTATAAACTTGATGAAACGGAATGGGCATTTACTGGCTAAAGTTACCAGAATAGACAAGTGCCCTAAATAACCAGGGGATTAAGCTATAAATGGATCTAGCTATTAATAAACTCTTATACCTTGAAAACTGGGTGTAGTGGTTTAAATCCATAAATCCATATTCATTAAATTCATTTTTAGTTATACTCCTTTTAATTTAACTTAATAAACTTTGGAATAAAAAAAAAATTAACGTTTCGTCAAACTAGTAGATACATATAGTACTACTTAAATAAGTGCCGCGTATGATTCTCGTTAACAAGATTTTTAAACAAAAAATATCTTTTTTTATTTTTATTTTTACCTCTCATTGTTTTCACGAGAAACCGCAGCCGTCTAATTAAGCCACCCAATTAATCCGTCCAGCCCACAACCATGAAACGCACATAGCCGACCCCCGACCGGCCGATCAATCACCGAAAATCAAAAAAAAATCGCATGACGCCCTCCAATTAGACAAAACTTCCTATTCTGCACATCTCCCTTTCTTGCACAACCTAAGTCATCCTTTCGCTGCCCCACCGCGTCCGCTGTTTAGGTATATAGCCCCAGATGCTTCTCCAAACATCACACTACTCCACCACGACCCGCAGTGACCCATCACTAAGCATCATGAAAGCCTTCGTAGCGGTAAGTACAGTGACAGTGTGTGTAGTGACAAAGTGACAAAAGTGACGGACGTTCCGAAATCAAATGACAGTGCAGCGGGACACATTGTGAATTAAGTGACAAAATTAACCCTTCGCACTTCAATTGATTTCCGAATGTGCCTTTAAAACTAGTGTATTTTTTTTCAAATTCAAACAGTAAAAGTTATTTGTAATTGTGTGTTAAGTATTCGCGAGAAGTGAACGTAAAGTTTACATTAAATGCAGTGATATATGGGGTCAAATGTAACGGACGATCTTACATTCTAATGCGTTTTAAGCGGTTTACTCGTATAAGCCGCTCCTTTTAAGAAGTTTATATTTAGTGATCGTTTAATTTTCAGTAATTTGGAGGTTTATTTATCATTTCTCAACAATTATTAATAAAAACCTCAACAGAAAAGATTTAAATATTGAATTTTAATAAAGCATTATTATAATTGGAACAAAAAATGCCTCATTCAGAACTATTTAAGAAATTTACCTAAACTAGGTATATTATAATGACAGAGTTCCTTATAACCTGGAAATTGATTTAAAATATAGATAGAGTCTCCACTATAATCTTAAAAGAATTAGTCCCACAGTTTCACCCACGATCGAAAACAATAAGTTCATCAATTCGAGTGTCACGAATATCATATCAGATGATCTGCATATCAAGTTAGATGATCCCACGTTTTTTGTCTTCGAAGACTAACGATCTTATGAAAATAAATGATCTAGACAAGATTGGAAGTGAGAACTCAGTTTATTTGAATTGGCTTCTAACAATGAAAGACGTTTCACCGCGAAAGTTATAAATTCATTCAAATTTAATAAGATTTTGACATTGGTTCTTATGAGATAAAACTAGGACATTACTTTTAGTTTACTACTCAAAACGCTTCTGCTAAGAATATAATTTCTTATGTTATTGATTTGAATTACAAAAGGTTTTTTTGTAAACCTACTGAATGCAAAATGTTCGTTTATTTAAAAATTATTCTAATATGTAAATTTTAGATTATAAAAACAAGCAAAGGAAATATTAAGCATGTATGTTTAATTAAAATTAACATTCAAATCACGTACTCCATTTAATTTATGAGCTGCGAAGATTTGGACACTACACATTGTGCGTTATTGCCCATAATAATGCGATAATAATCGTGACTATTATGCCTAGAGACAATTAAATAGCTAACGATAAAAGTGAATATTCATAAAAGGTTATTCACAAAAGCTTTCACCACAATTATTCGTGTCGCATTCTCATCACACTTAAATCTTGAATTGCCAAAACTTTCAAAAGATTCCATACACTTTAGTTCATCAGATATCGTAAGTAGTTTAAGTTGCCGTACTAAAAGGATTAGTACCTGCCTATATCAAACTTTGAAGGTGTAAGCACAAAAAAGAAATGGATTTTTTGTTATCCTACTTCGAGAATTCTTGGGAGCCTTTAATATAATCCTCAAAGACTAATCGCCTCAGGTCCAGATCTATGGCAAAATTGTATTACATAGTAGTTTAGTTTCAACTTAACTAAGAGCACGCATTATCCTTCGCGTTTATTGTAGTTAAATCTTTGTGTGTACCTACTAAAGTTCAGGGCGAAGATGATCCATAGCGAATTCTTTAAAACGAAGTGGTATTGTAAAACAATGGAGTATTTTAACCAATTATGGCATTTGAATTTTGGGATGAAAGCTTTGTGCTCCTCGTTTTTCCGATATCGATGACAAGTTTAGACTCATTCAATAATTAATGTAGTTATCTAGAAGTAAATCTTAAGTCTTTCGTAGGTTGACTAACGGCTACGAAAAAAAATCGCTGTATTTAAAGGGTTAACTAACAGTAAAAATAAATCTGCCTTAACAGTATTTACCAGCCATCGAGCCTTTGCTGTTCGTTTAGCGATGAGTACTTTACTTTTAACTAACATAGCTTCCAACGTGAAAATGTGCAAACATTACCATCAATTTTCCGCAGCGCATCAGACGCATGCGCAACGCTACCAATTACAAGTATTGCGCATCTGTTGCGCGTGCGCAGGTCAGAGATCGCCGTAATGCGGGTCGCCGGGAGCTCGGTGATCTATCGAGCCTGGATATTTGTGCTTAATACAAGTATTAGTTAAGCGATGTGACGTAATTTTTGAAAATAGTTGTGAACTATAGGTACTTAAATTGTGGTAGGCAGTTAGATTTTGGATCGGTAATCCAAGTCATACCTTAGTGATAAGATGTTTCATGACATCGTGTCTATACACTCAATCATAGTCAATACCAACTAATTAGTCTATTGTAGCTTTGCACCAATTTCATTGCCTCAGTAACTATTACAAAATTTCACGGCGAAATTAAAAAAGCAAATAGACATTTCGAACTATCAGTCCCGGCAGAAACACTAAATCTCTATGTTATGATATACACTTCTAGATATTTTTAAATTTGCAGAGAGCTAAAATCATCACATCGAAATCATGGTTAAAATAAAAAGTAAACATTTTCAGCAAACCAATAGTAGACATTTAAGCTCATAGTGCTTTCACGATGTTAGGTCAATAAAATCGAGATTTATCCTGGCAGTTAAACGCTAACACATTCGACCAGTCCAGTTAACACTTAAAAAGAAAGCCTAAAAGAAAAACATACATTCGCATCACTATTGAATAGTCATACAAAATTCACTCAATTCTCAATAACAATTATGAAGATTGTGTTTTGTGTATCGAGGATCCGTATTCGTAGCCCAGTTGTGATTTCAGGTCTTTAAAAATTAAAGCTCGCCATTGTTAAGGAATTTTTTCCTTATGTAAACAAAATGAATTGAATAACTCTAAAACATAATTAATTCACGCCATTTAATAATAACAGTCACATAACACTTTCTACATTTCAAACGAAATCCGCACAAATTAATTTGAATCTGCATAGTTTAAGAGCTTTTTATTAAAAAATGAATTCTCGCTTTCATATCTGCAAAGAAATATTTGCATAATATTACCATAATGTCAATAATATCTATTTGTTATCGTCATCGAGTCTACTTTCTATCGTATGCACTTCGCGACCTCTCATAAGTCATACCGAGTTGTTCAGTTGCAAGCATTTAGATGTCTGATTAAGAGTCTGTTTGCATAATTTCTTATTTACATTCTAAATTACAGAATGCAAGAAATTAATTTAAAAATCACGACTGAGCCAGGCAAATGTTGTTCATATTAATACAGGAATAAATTCCAAATTCCGTCTCCATATTTCCATTTGGCAAGATGGTTTCAATAAACGAAATTACCTGTCTGAGAGAAATGAACTAATCGCTAGATCGAGATTAAGATACCTATTATATAAAGACCACATTAACGATAGCCTGTTTAATTACTACGTCATGCATATTTAAATTTACCAATGCAATACGAAAAACATTTGGTTTAACGCAATTTAGCCTATACCGGTAATATTACATATTATTACTAATTTGGATTTATAGATGTTTTAAATTACCCCATTTTCCTACGAAAAGGGTATCAATGTGGTGAAAAGTGGGCCAATATAGAACACATCTAAAGAAAGAGCAAATCCAAGCATGAATACTCGAAAGATGGGTACAGCTAATCGATTAAAAATTACTTTCCCTATCATTTAGTTTCTTAAGACTTGGTTCTAACTACTCTACTTATTATAGACGACGCTTACAAATTTCGCAAGTCTTAGTAATTTACATATCAAGCATCTATAAAACACTCTACTTTAACGACCGAGGTAAGAGATCAAACACACTTATTGCCTGTTTTCTTTTACAACCACGTACGCACTTACACTGCACGATTAAGCAATCACACCATTTTGTAAACAGTATCAAGCTTTATCGGCACTTTAATACGTGATAAAACGTCTACCGAGCACCGCATATGGCTTTAACGACCCACAGACCCAATACTGACCCCCAATGTGACCCCAATGCGGTCGTCTTCAAAACATCGATATTCCACGCAGACCGATTGCGCAATCGATTCTAAACCGATTATTTGTATTGAATAAAGTATCTAATGCAATAACGGTGGCTTAACCTTTTTTTTCGAAGCGATATAAGTCTAATTTGATTAATGGCTTGGCTAGTTTTTGCTCTATTACTTTTGACCTTACTGTGACTCGCCAATTAGTGTAATGTAAGTCTTTTTCAATGCGGTTACCAACATTCTATTAGCTTTTAACTAAGAGGTGCAATCATCTCTGCTAAGATATACTTCAATGCATTACTCATCCAAATATCTTTTCGAAATTCTTACCAAGCAGATAATCCCATTTCAAAAGACAGCTGACATAATTAATTTACATACGAATTGTGTAAAACTTAATTCTTAACATTCCTTATACATATTCAAGCAAGATGTTACAATTATAATAATAACAACGCATAACCGAATCATAAATTCGAAAACCGCTAATCTTGAATAATGTTCTTAAGAAATAGAAATTAATAACGCATCAACATAATCATAACATAGATGAATATCTCAATTTATTGTCGATTAAGATACTTCTACAAAATATGGCGTGCAATTCTTCGTCGTAAACATAAATTTAATGGCGGTCTCCATATGTCATAACCGTAACAAAGAAGGGAGATCAAAGTTGAAAGCTCACTATAATGGCGCTTGCGTGACTTCCGTTGCTGGGCGGAAGAGACGCCATCTTGTGACGTAATGCGCGGGAGCATGTCATAGTCCGCTGAGTCTGAACCTAGGTTAATAAAGCTGTGACTTTCTCTGAATCTTAATGCGACTAAATATCTTTAGATTCGTTTTCCTCTACTATTGTTTGGTGCTTGGTTTTCCTAAATAGTTTCTAAGTAAGGTATAGTTTGATAGTAGCAGCATTCCTCAACCAATAACCGGAAGATAGGTGTGAAATTAATTCATATTCCACACAAAAGGTTAAATTTTATTTCTCCGATCAAATCTGGTTGATAAAGCAATTTGAATAATCAACAGCCATAAAACGTTAACACCGTTTTGGTCAGAGTAAACATTCACATTCCCTATATCGCAACATGTAAACCGATTAGACAAACAATGGTCAGAAGCGAAAGTAAGGTTATAGTGCATCCATTGCGTCATTTGCGCTTGCGCCGGTCAAGAAGACTACCGTGGGAGAGCAATCTACGATCGATTACCTTATAACCGTTAAGCCTACCATGACGCTTACACAAACACGCACTTTTGCAACTTTGTTTTTAAGCTTATGATTGTGAAGGACTTTGCTTTAATCTTACTATATTTCAATATCTTAACACTATCTATCTAGATGTTCAAAGTATTTAGTAGCCCATTTTTACTACCAAATGAGCCAGTGGATCAGTGTAATCAGACTAGCATAAGTCTAGATTTAATCTCGCTAAGAAACAGTATTACATAATGCCTTTAAAGGAAGCATCTTGAAAGAAGACGCAAAAGGAGCGATGTAAAATCTAAGCCTTCATACCATAGATAGCCGTGGAACCACAAAATTAGCTGGATCTTACTGAATTTATGATTTGTCTTTGTCTGAAAATTTATGAGAGCTTTACTAACTTTCTCAAAAGTAAAACTCTGAAACATTGGTGGTTGTAAAAACAATCCATTATATAACATTACATGTAGAATTCAATTATTTACACGTTAACATGTTTAATGGGCTGTAAACCCGCCTTTATCACCTAGACCATCAAAGAAATCTTTCAAACAGACAAAGACAATGAGAAGTCATAACCACTCTTGACCCGACCACTCAAAAATGATGATGCACAAAACATCACGTACAATTAACTTCAGCTAGAAGAGCACGCGAGAGAATTGGTCAATAAACTTGCGCAAGAACATTGGATAACGTGTATTTACATATATTTTAATACTGGGATGTGAACGAATTAGCAAACGAAATGGAAAGCGGAGACAATGCGGTAACTGCTCGGCCTTTTGGAAGACAAACATCGTGATCATCATTTTACTTGCTACCGAAATTAGTAATCAAATATTTTTCTACATCAACAATTCGACATCTATCAACACCCTCACCCTTTTAATCAACTATTCAATAAGGTCTTAAGTTATTTACTTATAGACACAGATATGGATGTACGCTCTCTACCGAGATTGGTAGAGTCTGATTCGAGTTCATTATCTTGGAAAGGTCATACTGCCTAAGGGCATCCTATAATGAGTTGTCTAAATCGTGACTTTTAACTTTCAACTTGTTCATCAACTTTTACATTGAATCTACTGTATGATATTATTGTTTTATTTGACAGTGATCTTGCAAATCTAAACCTAAAATCATTCACAGCTTAGTTTTTAAAACTAAGAGTTTTGAAGAATTCTATACCTGATAACCTGCAATGACTATAGAAAACTCAAATCATATTTTTACCGTGACAAAATGCGTGGCAACTTATAAATATTGCAATTAAAATAGAAAGCTCAGTCACTAGTGACGTAACAAGACAAATAATAGTCAATGTATCGAATATGGTACACGATGCCCTTTGCAATTTGTTGTATAACCTTAGGAAAGATAGGTGGTAGTTTGAACTATGAGAACATGGTAACGTAACGAGGAAGGTGTTAAGGGCATACTGATCTTCGGTGTTGCAATCAAGTAATACTTAATGAAAAACCTGATCATGAAACTTAAGAACGTACATTATTATTTATGCTGTCATTACATCACATCTATTCTGGTAGTTTTTGTATAATACTCTTCACTCTGTTAGGTCTCCTTATTAGCCATAATAGTTTTGAATACTTAACATATGAAAGCAAACAACTTTTACTAAAGTAATTTTGATGACTTTCTTAAGGTCTTGTCCGGTCACTTTTATCAAATTTTTATTTGCGTACGAATGAATTTAAATAACTGCTTGTAAGTAAAAAACTAATTCATATTTTTTCTTCACAGTGCATAGCCCTAGCTTTGGCCTGCGTCAGCGCAGAGCCCCCATCCGGCTACAGCTACAGCCGCCCGTCCGGAGGCTCCGGAGGGTTCAGCGGTGGCTTCGGCGGCGGCCTCAGCAGCGGCGGCGGCGGCTACCGCGCCGTGTCCTCCGGCTACCAGACCTCCGAGGGCCAGAACGTCGACCCTCAACTGCTCGAACAAGTCCGCCAGATCCTCCTTAAGGAAGAAGCTTCGTCCGGAGGCTCCGGCGGCTTCGGCGGCGGCCACGGTGGCGCCCCCTCCTCCTCCTACGGTGCTCCCTCCTCATCCTACGGCGTGCCTTCCTCCTCATACGGCGTGCCCTCCGCCCGCGTCGTCGGCATCAACCTTGAGGGAGTCCGTCAGGCCATCCAGGTCGCCCAGTTTGAGCAGTCCGGCGGTTTCAGCGGCGGCTCCGGCGGTGGCTACCCCTCCGGCCCCTCCGGCAGCTACGGTGCCCCCTCCGCCCCCTCCGGCAGCTACGGCGCCCCCTACTAAATTAAAACCTATATTCCGAACACATTGCACCCTTAGACCACGTTACCAGTCATAAAGTTTAAGAGTGCGATGTTCGGATGAGATTTATTCGGGCGCGTTCGTAACATCCCCGGGCGGGTTCGAATGTTAAAACAATTTGGCCGGCAGCCACGTACAATGTAGGTGATGCCGGCCAGGCCGTGCCTCATCTGCGGCCAACGCCTGCGACTGTGCACGTACACGGGTTACAGCGCGCAGCGGCCAGCCAGGCGTCAATGGCGCCACCGTGACAGCTGTCGCTCTGACACCTGTCACTCTGACATCTGTCAGTGTGACAGTCTGCTCCCGGTGGCGCCAAAAGGACGAAGTGGCTAGCCGCTGGGCTCGGCTCATGTCTCTGTATAAAGTTTATCATAAGATTAGCTTAATTTATAACTTTAAGTTTCTTATTTTTGTTTACAAAAAAGATAAATACATTTCGACACCGTACATTTCCTTGTTTTATTTGACTCTGTTACGTAGGCACGCAAGAAGTTTTTCACTGTAATTTACCGTAGTTATTACATGACATCACGTGAACTTTGATGCCCAAGCTTATGTAATATAATCAAACTATGCATCGTGAGAAATATTCGCATAGAAACCCCAAGCTATGGTAATTGCACTCTATCCGAAACTCGCGTGGGTAAAAATGTTTAACAAATGCTTGACAAAAGTGAGCCATGGCAAAAGTGGCAGTGAAAGTCACACTTAAAAGCAAAACTTTGAAGGTTCATCTTGGTAAGTGGTTGCCTATTAACGGACACTTTAACTTACATTACCACACTCATAAAATCATATTTAGACAGCACTTACCTACGAGTTCAGAATGGGTCATTCAGTAAAGGACCTAGCCACGACCAGTTCGGTTCATTTCCAGTAAACGCTGCCTCTGTCACAGTGGTTGCGAGTTCGATCCCGGGCAGTACAAACATTTGTGTACATGAACAGGTCTGTTTGTATGTTCACTATGCATAGGTATACATTCGTAGATGCTATGTAGTTTATCAGTTGTCTAGTGCCCATGGTATTTTGACATTTCGTCAAACTTGATGTGACACAGTAGGTATTTCGTCGTCAGACCGCAGAAAACGAACATAGTGATTCAAGTCTCTCAAGACAGGAGTCCTAGATGCAGGAAATAAAATTCATAGTGCGCAAGACTAGGTGTGTGCACAAACAATAGTGTTCAATAACTCTTATGGTAAAAAACTATACCTACATTGTGCTTCTGCTAAGCCATTAGGCTGTGGAACTCTTCCAGCTTACGTGTTCCCTTCTTAGTATAATGTTGAGTCTTTTAACCGGAAGGTTATACCTGCCGGTTAAAAGGCTCTTAATATACAGGCCGTCATAATGTAAATAAATCAACCCAAGACATGCCACGCTGGGCCACACATCGCCATGTAGCCCCAAACTAAGCCGAAGCTTGTACTATGGGTACTAGACAACTGATAAACTTACTTAGATACATTTTTTTTGTAAATAAATACATATTATACATAGAAAACACCCAGACCAATACAAACAGACATGTTCATGAACACAAATGTTTGTACTGTGCGGGAATCGAACTCACGACCCTTGGCTCAGAGGGCAGAGGTCACTACCATATGAGCCACCGAGCCTGTCAACAGATAGATGCAACAATACTTATTTAACAGGCTTCATATACTTTCTTCTTCATTTGATTCGATACATATAATAGCATGAATAATGAAGATAGATCAAGCAATATCAGTCGGTTAATTTTGAAAGTAACAAAGTATGTATCCTAAGTTTCTTATAGTACTCTCTAATCTGTGATTGTGTCTGGGATCAACAATGGTCTAGATTTTAATGAATAGAGCACAAGCACATTACTATTTCTTAACTTTTGCCTTTTTTTCTTAACAGATGCAATCGTCAGATGCAATTGCAAATGGTTCGTCTTTTTGCTAAGAAATGACTTATTCGCTCCATTATTGTGGGGCCATTAAGAGCGCGGACGCTAAAGTGCATTATGGAGATAATATGTGTACAAACGGTCACACATTAAGTAACTTCAATTGTGTCGAATATATTCAATAGAATAATGGATTTTCTGCCGCATTTACTTGAAAATTTAATGGGAAGAAACAGACGGTCAGTATGAGTAAGAACATAACTAAGTTCATTGCATTATACAAGTACAGTAGCTATTTGTTGTACAAATTATAGAATACCGCAGCCAAATGACCCCCGGGTCGTGTTTCTGCCGGTGAGTAGGGTTTCTGGAGCTCGTGGGGGGGTTTGGCCGGCATGGCGGCGGCAACTGACAGGTAACTGCCCAGTTACTTGCCCGTTGTCACAGTGACTTAGCCTATCTTTCGCTTTCCATTAGGCGTGGGGAAGCCATTATGTCGAGCTATTATAAAAAAAGATAATTAATTAATTGTCTCAGGTCAGGAGTCACCAGAGCAGATAAAGTAACACCTAAGTATAGTTATCTTAATCAAGACGCTGATTTTTTGACAAATGAATAAGTCGCTGACTCCACGGCCCCAACGCACGGACCATCATCAGATCATTATGAAACGGTCCCACGGCTAATCGTTGGATCTGTGGATACGCGTTACATAAAGTTACGTCACACAAACAATGGTCAGTGCGATTCGGAGCACATAGTGTGCAATGTGTGGTGTCGACACAACGAACTGCAGGGGGCGAGCAAGCGGTGTGATTAGGCCGTGTCAAACGTCAAATCTTACGAGGTCTCTTGCAATAATGGGCGTATTTGAAACTTGAGGGCTCGTAGATACCTACATATCTACATGTTTCGGTATTTCCCAAGACCGGAAACCTTTACAAGAAACTTATCACTTAAAAGTGAAATTTCTGCCAACACATGTCTTGAACCTTCCTATCATGTCGCGATGGCGACTCCTAACTGTTCAGTCTAGATAGTTGTTGTGGAAGGCTCTAATGTGACTCGCAACTGAACTTCTATTTGAAGATACGGTCCACGGCACTGAAGAGCGGGCCAGCCGAATTTATCGTAGTTGTAGGAGGGCTTCGGAAGAAAGCCACCTAGCGGACGAAAACCACATAGCTCACCGGATTAATAAGCTGTAGTGGCTGTGGCTGGCCACATCAGCCGCAGAACCGATAACCGTTGGGGTAAACGAGTTCTAGAGTGGAGACCGCGTCTCGGCAAACGTAGTGTAGGACGAATATTTTTTTAAATCTTTTTTTTATAAGGAGAACTTACAGAATGATCTCACTCCACCTGATGGTAAGCGATCGTGAGGTCCAAAAGTTAGGTCGACAGGCAAAATAGAACTAACCTATTGCGCCTGTCGCCCTCACTCTTAATGCCGGCTGAGATGCCGTTTCACGCCCCGCCTAAAGGCTAGGCCCCGCCTAATACTTTAAGTAGGTACCTAATTAAACCTCCTTTAGTCATAGACGTCACTCAATACATATAATTTTGAATAATAAAACATTCATCTAGATGAACACTGATGTAGGTACCTACCCAAAATTCGTCAATACCTGGCTAATGATCATAATTTGCGACACCTTTACGATGGCATTGTCTCAGCTTTTGCGAAAGTGATTATTACCTCTAGAGGTCTTTTGTTGTATTGCACAAAACTCAATAAAGTGTTACAAGAGCCACTAATTTTGAGTGAGCATAGTTAGTGAGTTATTGCTACTTCACTTTATAACTCAAGACATTTATGAGAGGTAGGGCATAGCGAATCTTCGCTCGAATTGAGCCGCCCGTCCGGGGAAAGACCTCCACTCTATAAAATACCGCAGCCAAATAACCTCCTGGTCGTAATTCTGCCGGTGAGTAGGGTTTCCGGAGCTCGTGGAGGGTTAGGGTTGGGCCGGCATGGCGGTGGCAACTGACCATGTGCCCGTTGTAACAGTGACTTGGGCTTGTCTTTCGGCAACCACTGTTTCAGATGCAGCGTTCATCATCATCATCATCATCATCAGCCCACATCAGTCCACTGCTGGACATAGGCCGCAGCAGCATAGGATGCAGCGTTACCTTGAACCAAACAAATTTTTCATTAAGATTTTGTTTTTGACGACCCCACGTTCGAAAACTAACTTCACCGTACGTATATTATATCCTTACCAAGGATTGAAAGATGACCTTGGCAATGTCCGTGTAGTTCTGGATTTAAAATAGGACCACCCCAGCTCATCCCGTGGGTGTCGTAGAAGACGACAAAGGGCAGGAAACGGGCAGCAGCGTTTACCTGGGTACAAATAAAACGTACTGCGGTCACCAACCGCCTGCCAAGCAGCGTGACTAAAGCAAATCCCCCCATCATCATCATCATCATCGGCAGCCTGCGGATGTCCACTGCTGGACGTAGGCCTCGCCCAAAATGCGCCATTCTGCTCGATCGGCAGCAACACTCATCCAGTTGATGCCGGCCGCCCTGCGCAGATCATCGCTCCACCTAGCTGAGGGGCGTCCCACAGTTCCCACACTACGCTTGCCTGCTCGCGGTATCCATTACAGATCCCCCATATGACAATTATTATTAAGGCAAGCCTATGTACCTAGTAGACTTTTGTAGAATGACTAGCT
The DNA here is from genome assembly GCA_031163375.1 of Conogethes punctiferalis. Taxonomy (NCBI): domain Eukaryota; kingdom Metazoa; phylum Arthropoda; class Insecta; order Lepidoptera; family Crambidae; genus Conogethes; species Conogethes punctiferalis. The sequence continues at coordinate 2,659,254 of CM062092.1, read as the reverse complement.
GTGCCCGCGACTTCGTCCGCGTAGAATAGAGTTTCATCCCCTATTTTGACTGGCTCGGTGGCTCAATTGGTGACCCCTGCCTTCTGAACCAAGAGTCGTCGGTTCGATCCCCACCCGGGACAAACATTCGTGTGATGAACATTTGTGTTTGTTCCGTGTCTGGGTGTTTATATTTGTATTTAAGTATATATTTGTGGTACCTTCGTTGTTCTGATACCCATAACACAAGTGCTTAAGCTACTTAATTTGGGATCGGAGCAATGTATGTGATGTTGTCTAATATTTATTTATTTATTTTAACCTCTCGGGGGTAGAATTGATCAAAATCCTTTCTTAGCGGATACCTACGTCATAACATCTACCTGCATGCCAAATTTCAGCCCTATTGGTCCAGTAGTTTGGGCTGTGCGTTGATAGATCACTATGTCAGTCAGTCAGTCAGTCACCTTTGAGTTATATTTAGATGATGATGATAAAGATTGCCACAGGGTGAAAATGAAATACAAAGAGTTCTTGCCAAAAAATATATTTAACATCATTCATATTCATCATCATCACTTTCAAATCACATTGCCTTAATTTCAAATAGTAAAAAACATAATATCGACACAAGACATATTTAATTGTGTCCAATGACATTTCGCTACTTAACCCTAATTATTGGCACTTTGTGAGCACATTATAATAATTTACAGCATATTTACACAAAGGTAATGACAGTCAAACGGATGCCAAACTGTTACATTGAATTGATGCTTTGAGTAATACCTACTTAAATATAGGTATTTATTCCCAACAAAAATCGCTTCACGTACAAAAATATTCGATATTAATTAGAATGAAAGGAAATTCAAGCTAAATTTTCAAAGGGATCTTTGACAAAGTCTTCCTGACCGATTTTCGTAACAGCGACCAATCGTCACCTAAAGATTAACATGTACAAGTTTATGCGCAGACACATACACTTTAGAACCTTGTCACAATAATGAATGACATGTCAACAACAATACATGAAGCAAGAAAAATTGGCAGGTTCAATGTGAAAAAGTTCTACAGTGTAGGTCTACACATATTATTACTTCTGACTGAACATTATCTGTTTCTTCACTCTCATAAATCTGTTAGGACGATAGTTCGATACGACCGGAGAGAGCTCTAAATATATTACAAAGTGTAAATTTCGTGTAGATATAGGTACCTACTTCTAGTTCCTATACCTAAATAATAGTACCTAGATACATTAAAAATATTCCGTCACAGATGATAACGCGTTTTTATAAATACATATCATGTTAAATGTTCGGCATACGTTAGAGTGTCTGTAACTTACAAAATTACGTATTATGACAAAAAGGTATTTTGGCTTGTATAAACACTTACTTTATAAAGAATAGAGTTAAATTAACGCTTACGTCACTCATAGACAGCTATAATACTTGAAAAAATGTAAAATATTACGTAAACTACCAAAAATGGAATTCATATAGAGTGGAATTAACGAGTTGAAAACGAATTTGACAATATTTTCAGTTTCTTAAAAATATAGTATCTATTCTTATATACCAGGAAAACCTTTTTGGGCTAGTATGTAGGTACAGTTAGGATGTCATTCATTTAATTGTCAGTAATAATAACAATTTCATGTTTACCTACTCGTTTCAGGTTATGACAGTACTTAGTGTAAGTGCAGTTAATAATAGATAAGTTTCTTTATAGCGATATAAATATTGTAACTTTGAGGAACAGCGCAGACGACAGACTATCCGTGACGCACTTTTTTGCAATTGTATGCAGTAACGCACACGACGCGCAAAAATCTGTGGCGGATATTTCACAGACTCAACGCATACGACGCACATCTTCGAATATTCTGTCGGCAGACCTAGACGCTCTTTTTAAATGTCTCACACGCAGACTCTATCGCACAAAAAGTGTGCCGTCTGCGCTGCACCTAACTTTTGCAATTTGGAAATGCTGGCATAAAACAAACTATACAAAAGTAAACCACAGGTAGGTATCAATGTTGGGGCTGTTACAACAAAACTAGAGTCAAAACCTACTCGCACCCAAATATTATAACAAGGATTTTATTCGATTTTGTAATCATATCACGGAGCATAAGTAAATGGCCTTTAAGTGATTGCCTACGTTTAACAACTAAAAGATGCGTTCAATTTCACAACCAACGGTCCACTTATTCATACAAAGAGTATTTTACGCTTGTTCTTGTCTTGTTTATCTAGCACATATCAGACAGGTTGATAAAACAATAGTATCCGTGAAAGCTTCGATAAAGTTTCGAGACAAATATTCTAAAAATCATAAATTGGTAGTTATGAAATAAATAAAGTATGTATTAATATTTTTATATGTTACAGAAATTGTAGTATCAAATAGAAATTCTGTATATAACAAATTTAATTAAAACCTGGTCCAAACTGTTTTCAGTTTATATATAAAAATATTAATTTACAAACCCAATATGTGTATAAATTGACTACCTATTTGCAAACTTAGAAGTTTGGACCAAATTCTAAAATTAGAAAAATATAATATTACGATTATTAGGAACAAATTAATAATGTACAAATTAAATTTCTACAATTGTATATAAATGCTAATTTAATTAATTTATATTCACTTCCAAATCCCATTCTCATGATATAAAAAGTATCTATCATTAGGATTAATAAATTAAAAATTATGCGTTCATCGACATAAACTATAAAATGAAATTGTTCTAAAATGGATTTATCGACCAGTAGTTAAAAAACTACTTCAGATACAATAAGAAGAAGTTATTTGTGACTTCATCAAAAATGGTTATTTCAGTAAAAAAATATCAGTAACTGTTACAGTTGACTTGTATTGGAGAGAGCTCACTCGAAATAACAATATTACAATTTTCACTCATATCCTCTTCGACACCTTTGTACAAAACATCTAAAATACACGATTTATTTGCTTAAACCTAACTCGGAACAGAGCACTATCCAACAAAACTTGATATGTATTGTCAACAATTGTCGTAAATTTAAAAATCTCTTCATAAAATTCAATTATATACCTAGATTAGAACCCTGTACTAGCTAGCACCTTTCTCTTGTTGTGGCCATAGCAGCTCTGGATGATTCAACATGTAGTAGTCCATATGCTTCTGACTTCCGAACGTGGAAGCTTTAGTCCCGAGGCACATCAAAAACTGACTCTTCTCCAAATTTTTATCACAATCCACTGAATGGAAAATATGCACTAAACTATCATCCGCAATTCTGTGTACTGTTAAATTTGACTTTATTAACGTTTCAAATAAATGTACGTCTTCTAAACCCCACCCTTTTATAGTTAAATCGAAACCACCAACTCTGTTAAAGTCACATTTGTAAATACTGAGAATTCCGAATCCGTATTGCCTAAAGTAACCATAGTCATCGTCTATTACTTTGCTGTATCTCAGATTTGCTATTTCTCTATCAGATTTTGAACTATCAGTATTAACAACATGTCTGCCTAAATCAGTGTCCGTTGATTGACTTTCACCTTTGAATTTGTTGAAGTCCTCACCATTTACCACTTCTGGATTGTATTCACTAAATACTATAGGGAAGTATACTTGATAATATTTGATCGTGTTAACTCTTATTCTTCTAAGAGTTTCGAAGTTGAACATCATATCGACATCGATGAAGAAGACGAGGTCATCATCTGTACACAGTTTTAAGCCTTCTGTTAATGCGGCTCCTCTGGAAAAGGTAGTTGAACCCATATGAACCACCTTTATATCTTTTCCATACTCATCTTTGTAGTAGTTTATCAATGACTCTGAATTGCTATAATCCATCGGACTTTTACTGTCTAAATATAAAACGACTATCAATGTCACAGCCTCGTCGCTTTTCAGCACAATTTCTTCGTAGTTTTTCATAAACCTCCCGAAAATCTCTTGTCTCCCTGCAAGGGGGAGAATGAAATAGATTCTCCTATCATATATAGGATATTCGAAATCCGTTTCACTCCATTTTAGCACCTTCGGCAGATTATTCTGCAATTTCATCAGACCGCTTTCTAGAGCCTCTCTGACGTTGAGCTTTCCAAAATCCAAAAATCCATTCTGTTGTTGACTAGATTCGTCGAAATCTTCGTAGTCATTTAGATAGGTTTTGCCGTCTAGTTTGCTAAGTATTTCTGGATCTTCAAATGGTGGAGGTTCTCCCATCGGCAGTTCTCTTATTTCGATTCCTGAAAGTACACAAAGATTGGATAAATATTTAATTAAATAGTGCATGGTCTAAATGATGATGTAAGGGAGCGGCCTATCATCTTTATGCTCCAAGCCAACCTCACCTACCCGTGATTCATCCTATTGAATAACAAAAACGGCGCTGATAAACGTCTGGTGTGGTCAGCGTAACCATCACAATTGAAGGTACATCTAAATACCACGGACCGATGACGGGCAGCAGCAATATTATCTCCATAAAATCAACAAAACCAATATGCTTTACAAATCATTTCAGTTAGAATAAGAGAAGTGTGAATGAAAACCGGCGTTTCCCGCTCGATGTCAGACCGACTTGGGCTTGAAGGGACCCCCTTTCTGGCTTTCCATCAAGCCAATAAGTAGCTACTAGGCTATGCCAATATAAAAAGAAAAAAACGCAAATCTCGACGGGGACGATATCCCAGTCTTCTTAGGCTACAATAAAAATAAATGCACCTGATGATACCACATTAAGAGAGGTAGGGCATAGCGAATCTTCGCTCGAATTGAGCCGCCCGTCCGGGGAAGGACCTCCACCCTATAGAATACCGCAGTCAAATGACCTCTGGGTCGTGTTTCTGCCGGTGAGTAGGGTTTCCGGAGCTCGTGGGGGGTTAGGGTTGGGCCGGCATGGCGGTGGCAACTGACAAGTAACTGACCAGTTACTTGCCCGTTGTCACAGCGACTTGGGCTTCTCTTTCGCTTTCCATCAGGCGTAGGGAAGCCATTATGTCGAGCCACTATAAAAAAAAAAAAAAAACATACGCAGTCAGTCCAAATGTTACATGATTGGTTCATTTCGACTTGGCACTGACGTTCACATAGCAAAAGACCAATTCTATGATAGCTGAACCGCAGTCTACCAAACGCTAGGCATCTATCGAGCATTTCATTTCTTGTGATAAGCGAAAAGAGAAACTGACAGTGGACAACCAATAGGCACCCTCTCTCGGTCTAGATGGAGGGTGAAGACCTACTGACCTGAAGACAGCGTTTAAAGAGAGACGGAAGCTATTACGACCCAGCCCACAGTAGCAAAAGTTACAATTTGGAACGCGAGGATTCTCCCGCCACCAAACAATGCCACCAGCCTATTACTAGGTCATCAGGAATCATCGCCGATGTGGAAATCTTTCATGGGTGGCCGGTGTAGAGCCAATTTGGTGAAACGGGGGCTTAGCGAAGAAGCACGGGCCGGCTACGACTGTGATAAACCAATGCAAACTATGAACCATCTGCTTCCTGTCGGATATGCCCTAAGAGATCAAGATTTTATCCTTATCATATTGATAGTTGGAAGTCTTTCAAGGTGCGTTTTGCGCGTAAATTTCTGCCTTGTGCAGCAGTTCTTTGGTATCAGCTTCCGGCGGCAACTCTCCCGAATGGATACGACTTAGGGGCCTTCAAAAAGCAAGCCTAGAGATTTCTCAAGGGCTGGCAACGCACCTGTAACTCTTCTGGTGTTGTGGTGTATATGGGATGAAGTGATCACTTACCATCTGTGACCTTCAAGCCCGTTTCCCCTATCTATCATAAAAAATACCGCGTACACGGTTAAGGAGCTACATGAGGTGACCGATAGATCCAAGTCGCTAAGTTTCAGACGACCTCTATATAATTTCTATTGATACGACAAGAAGGATGTTATTTACCAGTAAACGATTGCTGTAAATACGCGTGCCTCCTGACAGCGGCTGTCATCTTCTTGCCTCGATACCGCCGGTACTTCAGCAGCAGATCCAGCACGTGGTCGACGCCGTGCAAGGGCTGCAGTCTCGTGTACCCGTACAGGAGCTCGTTGAAGTCGATCACGCGACCCCGCTGACGAGACGGTGCGTTTATTATTTCCATCACCTGAAATTGAGGGAACGTGGGGTGAGTTACGAGGGTCTCCGTTTGAAATGAAAAACGTGTCGCACCATTAAGAACTTTGGGAAATATTAAGGTAGTCAATAAATAGTAGTAGTAAAGTAAAAGAGTTTTGGACACTTTCTTTAAAATAAATGGACAGCGCTTGAACTCAAGTCCCCTGATATTACGCGATGTTAGAACATTCGATGGAGAGCGCTCACCCAACAAAAAATTCAAACCAATTCACTCTCACCTTGAAAATCTGTAGATTAATCTACAGATAAATCTAGAGGTAAATAGCTAACAGTTTAGTCGTTAGTACTATGAATGTACAACTAAGTAGATGTAAAGCGCTGTGTGCGAATCTTTGGAGCCTGCACCATAATTCGATGTCTCCTTACCTGGTACTTTTGTCTAGAAATGAGGACCTAATCTTTGCTAAGTGAAAAATGTTACATTCACATTTGAGTACTTTAGCATCAAGAGCATGCCAGCTAGAGCCATACCTAAATTCATGAACCATCTCAAAGTCGACGCTGCTTACTTTCAATACATCAGTAAAACTGAACGAACCTCTCTAATGACGTCATCAAGGGCCTCCTTCAGCGGGGCCTCGATTCTCCTCTTGGGGTTGGAGTGGCTGGCCGAGTAGATGGACTTGCTGATGAAGTCGAATGGCACGATGTCCTCCGGCCGCTCAGGCTTGTAGCGATTCAGATCAATTGGAGCTCCTGGAATGTGAACAGTTTAACTTGTTAGAAATCGTTTCGATGGTCCTAGCACTCAAGGCAGCAACTCGATTAAGGGCCTTTTTTCACAACATTTCTTTTTGATAGTTTTTTTATTCAATATGGGTTTGCGCTTGACTACAATTCACCTGATAGTAATCACAGTATCACGATATCACAGTCTACGATGGAGCGCGCTCACCCATCAAAATCCGGTTCACTCTCGCCTTGAACATCGGAAGATTGTACGTCTCGTGAAACCAGGTCCGGATAGGAGGTGATGTCAGGCCTACTAGATTGCGATGTAAGGGGCCTCGCTCCTCGCAACCGAAATTTAAAAAAGGGGATGAAAAATCTGATGGTGCACACCACAGGGTTTTTGAGAGCCTCGCGAAATTTACCATGCCCACATTGAGTTCTTCACCGCGAGTGGACCGGTGATCTTTAGAGTAACTAATGGTACAAATATTTGTTGAATCTCAAGGTGCTAATACTGGAAAAGTGATATAAAACGGTAATATAGTAGCTAAACTAAATTCATGTCTTAAAATTACTTAGAGACAATAATAAGAAGACATCACCGAGTGTAAGTAAAGGATTATAATTTTTGACACTGTCTAAATTAAAAGATTAATCTTCTAGCTTGAATTGTAAAAGCCAGGAGATATGTTGCAAATCGTTAATACTGTGCATAATGGCACCTAGTTTAGAAATAGGAGGACCGAAACCTTTACTGACTCTCTCTTTCATAAAATATTAACATACAGCACTGAAATTTACCCGTCCGCGTCAGTTCTATTATTTGTTTCGAATTGATTGACAAATGGCACGTGTATAATAAGATCATATTTTGCTGATTCAAATCGAACCAAAGTTTCATCTAACTGTTAATTGAATACAACAAGAATTGATTTGCAGAAATCATATCTCGAAACACGACCAAAGATAAAAGAAAGCCACAGTCTTAATAGTTTACCGGTGACAGTTTAACGACTTCTCGATCAAAGTGTCCTCGATAAAGTTCAAAATGACACCATTCACAATTCAATGGGCTCGGAAGGCGCAATCGGTTACGGTCGACGTGAACTCTTTGTTCGCACAGCTGTGTCTCTCACCTTTGACGATTTGTCTCGGCTTGTTCAATATGTCAATGGAAGCAAGACACGTACAGAGCAAATTGAAATTGTACTGACAATCGAATTGCCAAATGGGTACAGGGGGCGTTGAGAGGAAATCTTAGCGTAATCAAAAGTTCCGAATATCCTTTCTGATTTAGTATCATTTATTTATTAGCTAGTTTTTTTATTCTTATTGTTACCTCTATAAACGTATCCTCTTAGTTGTATGCCTGTTGTTGTAGTCCTCGAGTAGCGACCTCGGGATAGAATTCGTAGATACCCACTTAGAATGGGAATGATGACCTTAGAATCATCAACATCATTAGCCCGCAAATGCTAGACAAAGGCCTCCCCCTATGACAAATTGACATTTCAGGGATCTATCTTAGTCATTAGGCTATGCGGCTAGGTTTTATTTGTGCCTAGGTAAATGCTGCTACCCGTTTCCTGATGTTCCCTAAATCTTCTACGATGAAGGGGCGCGGGTTAGCTAGTATTTGGATTGAAAGGCGGTGTTAATGTTAATGTTATATTTAAATGTTCACATGTTAAACTAAAACTACTGTTAAAATGTTGTGAGCGCACCCGGTCGCGATCGATCCGTGATTTGCACTAAGTTGGTAAAATTGTAAGCGATCGCAATCGGTTGCGCCCTAGTTAGATGTCACGTGTTCGGTTGCGTTACACCGAACATCTTGCCAGGGGGCAGAGATGAGATGCGGCAACAAAAGACGTGACAATAAATTAATTAAAAATACTTAAGCTAATGTTCACAAACTATCACTGTAGGCGATTTTTTGCTAACACTTGTTCACAACACATGTTCACTTTCGCACTACACTTTACACTTGCGCGGGGACCGGCTGGGGACCTGGCGCGGGCCCCGCCACGTCCACGCTGCTGCAGCTGCCGCGGGAGTCGCCGCTCGCAGCACCTCTGTCGCCGCTTGCTGTTGTCGCCTACAGTAGCCAACTCGTCTACATATTAATATAATGTTTTCAATATTCATATTTCTAGTGTTGTTGATGGGAGCGATATCTTGGATAATAAGATTGTCTGAGAGATCAACTCTATTTGCCTGCTGTTTGTTGTGGGTAAAGACTGTAAAGTTTTCTGTTTAACTAAACAGCTGTTTTTTCATATTAATAATGTTAGTTCCGGACAGCTGATGTGCGGTAACTTGATCGTTACATATTGTTCGCAACTGACACCGGTCACAACAAAAGTATAGGTTATGGTTTATTTGGGTCAATCTTGTCCACCTGTTTTGAACTGTATACTGTTCTGCGAATCGAGTGTCAAGTACTTCGAATAGTTCACCGGCTATGTATCCGACACCATTGAAGAGGCCGCCGACATAGCGGCGCGTGCGCGCGCTCGCGTTCACATGTTGATTCAGCAATACTCGATTGTTGTTATCCAGTTCGTTGTACTTGTGACTTAATTATAACATGAGAATCTTGCAATGTGTTGAATGATTCACGATATGGCAAATACTATCTAAATGTTTATAATATTTTTTATATGCCGATGTTTCTTTTCTTTCCAATATGGACTCATGTCATGTTAGGCAATTATTTTCCACTCATCCCTGATGAGTAGCATATTCGCCATTCTAGCGAAGTACAATTCCTGTTTCTCATTTAATGACGTCACTTGGGAACATTGTCCCGGTACAAAATTGTTCATGATGGCCAGTCCTATTGTTAAAAAGCTACATTTCGTTACATTACTACGTCCCTTTTTTCTGTTTCTCAAATCTGTTTCTTCTGTTTCAACTATTCGTCCTTTCTTCCGTCCTTTCCTGTTTCGTTGCTTGCTGTTTCTGTTTTCAGAGGGAGTAAAGACAACTTTACTACTGGTCTTTTCAGTAGACCATTTTTCGTTCTCACTGTTACTACTCTTATATATCCATCTGTTCCGGGATGTACATCTTCCACTCTTCCCATGGTCCATTTCCCAGGCGGAAGATTATCTTCGTGTATGATGACCATATCCCCGATTTCTATGTTAGGTTGAGGTTTTCTCCACTTTTGCCTCGTGTTTAGTTGGCTGAGATACTCTGTTTTCCATCGCTTCCAGATGTCTTGGAATATCTTTTGCGTGAGATGCCAGCGTGTTCGAGCATCCTCCTTTGTTTGAATTACTGTTCCTCCTGACCTTCCAATCAAAAAGTGTGCTGGTGTTAGGAAATCCAAATCTTCAATGTTCTCTGTTAGTGCACACAACGGTCTGGAATTTAGGCAGGCCTCAATTTGTGATAGGATTGTTGAATACTCCTCAAACGTCAACTTCTGTTCTCCTACTACTCGTCTTAGATGGTGTTTTAAGGATCTGACTGCTCTCTCCCAGAGTCCTCCGGCACTAGGCCAAGCGGGGGCGTTAAAATGCCATGTTATCTTCATCTCTGCCACTTCAGTCAAAAAGTTGTCACTGAAAATCTGTTGAAGTTGTTGCCATTCTTCTTGTAAAGCTCTATTAGCTCCAACGAAGTTCGTGCCATTGTCACTGTACAGGTGACCTGGTGCACCTCTACGAGCCGCCAAGCGACGCAGCGCGGCCAAGAATGCTGAACTGCTCAAATCAGAGACTAATTCCAAATGCACCGCTTTTGTAACCATGCAGATGAAAATAGCCACATATCCCTTGGTTGTTCTCGCACCTCTTCCTCTGTTCATCTTGACATCGACGAATCCTGTATAGTCCACCCCTGTATGGTAGAAGGGACTAGCGATATTGCATCGCGCAGTAGGTAAATCTCCCATCATCTGTGTCTGTTTCTTTCCCTCTTGTTTTCTACATGTTATACACTTCCGCAACTGTTTCTTCACTGTGTCATTTCCTCCCGTAATCCAATACTCCTGCCTCAGTTTAGCAAGGGTAAGCCTTGGGCCGCCGTGCAATGTTTGTTTATGCGCCTGATCAATCAAAAGCTCCGCTAGACGAGAGTCGCTAGGGATGATTTTTGGATGTTTCCTCTCGTAGGTAATGTATGACTGAGATAAACGGCCGCCAACACGTAAGATGTTTTTGTCATCAATAAATGGGTTCAAAGTTAGAAATTTACTTTTCGATCCTACATTGCATTGTTTGCGTAATTCCTCGATTTCTGTTCTAAATTCACAATTCTGTACATGTTTTATAATTGTTAATTTTGCATTTTCCAGCTCTTGCAACGTGAGGTAACTTGTTGTTTGTTTAGGTTTTGGGGTTAACGCTCGCTGTATCCATGCGACAATACGCGTAATTTTATTGAAACAACTATATTTTGTAATCAATTTGTTAATGATGTCATCATTCTCCATATGTTGAGCAATGTTAGATTGATGTGCCTTCTTCTCTTCATCTGTTTCGAAAACTTGTTTTGAGATCATCTCAGGTTCGAAATATGACATCCAGGTAGGTCCTGACCACCATAAAGAATGTTTATATAACTGAGACGGCATCAAGCCTCGACTTGCGGCGTCTGCAGGGTTCTCATCTGTTTTAACATAGTTCCACTGCCCTTCTGGCATTTCCTCTCCGTTATTTTTTCTTCCTTCTGTTATTTTCCGTACTCTGTTTGCTACAAACGGCTTCCATCTGTTCGGATCTCCTCGCAGCCAACCTAGGACGACTTGTGAATCAGTCCACCCATAGGTCTCAATGTTATGTTGGGTTAATGCCTTTTTTACTTTAGACATTAACTTAGTAAGCAAAAATGCGCCACTCAACTCTAGTTTTGGCAAACTTAAATTCTTCTTTAATGGTAATAGTTTTGTTTTTGCGGCTACCATTACCACTCTGTTCTTTGTTGTTGCTGACTCGGCGCGTTCGACTCCGTGGTGAGGCAAAACGCACTCGAGTGATGTTTTACTGTTATCCAGCGTCATGTGATTTAATTCTTTATATTCATCCATAAATGCTTTATAGGCTGCGGCCAATGTTTTCTGTTTGTTGAATTTTTGCTCTATATTACGAAATTGCGCCAGAGCTTTAGGTCTTGACGCTCCAATCTGTTCCTCGAAATTCTGTTTCATAGGCAAGCGCACTACATATCTGCCCTGTTCGTTAAGTTTTGTTGTCTTTTGATAATACTCCATACAATAAACATCTTCCGAAGACATATGTTCTTCTCTCTCTTCTGTTATTTCTTCCATCTCCCTAAACTGTTGAATGTCTTCAATGTTGTTAACCACTACGTTACATTGAAATGTTCGGGTGCTTCCACACAGAAGCCACCCCAATTGAGTTTGTTGTGCCATTGGCACTGTTAAATCGTCTCCTTTGATCAGTCCGCCTAAAGCGATGTTAGTGTAAATATCGGCGCCCAAAAGAATATCCACTGGGCGGCTCTTGTAAAATTCTGGATCGGCTAAATTAATATTCTGAATATGTTTCCAAGATGGGTTTGTAAATGATTTGTTCGGCAGATTCTTTATAAGATTGTTCATGATTAGTACTTCTGTTTGGAATGTATAGTCATTGTGCAATGACTTACAAGTAATGTTGATTTTCCCCTTGCAACTGTTTTCTAGCTGTCCTACGCCAAAGATCACACCTTTACATTGTGTCCTTTTTATGCCTAACGCTTGAGAAGCAGCTTCTGTTATAATTGAAATCTGACTCCCGGAGTCTACCAACGCTCTCATGGTCTGATATGTTCCGTCTTTCTTCAGTACTTTTAGTTAGGCTGTTGCTAATAATACTTCCGAGAAGTCATCTTGAGATGCATGTGAAGTAGAGTTCATTCGCCTTCTCCAATCAGATGTTGTTTTAGTTTCGATCAATGCGTCATGAATCAAGGTGTTGTGCTGACCCGAACATTTGCGACACAATTTGTTCGAAGTGCATTTGTTGCCGTTATGTGAAAATAAGCAATTTAGACATAGCTCGAGCCTGTTTGCGGTTAATAACCTCTTTTCTTGCGGCATTTGCAAAAATTGTCTGCAGTCGTAAATACCGTGTTCATTTTGACACAATGGACATCTGAATCGTGAAGCGTGAAATGATTTCGTAACTTGCACGTGTCCATTTTGGGGTCGATAGTTGAAATGTTGTTTTTTCGGGTTAAATGATGATGAAGGTTTAGGTCTAACTTGTAGAAAATTGGGTTTTTGTTGCTGCATTTCTTGTTTACGGCGAGATGATGTTTCCAAAATAGTAAATTTACTCTCCAGATGATCTAATAACTCTTGTAAATTCGGTAAAGCTCGAGGGCTTTTTACCGATTCCATGTAACTGGCATATGTTTCTGCGTCTAACTTTTGACATAAAATATGAACAATCAATGGATCCCATGTTGTTATATCCACACCCAGATTTTTGACGGCGTGTAACGTTTCAATAGTTATGTCATGCATTTTCTTGATCTGAGATAAGGATGACTGTTGCATTGTTGGGAGGCCAAATAAATTGTTGAGAAGTGACGTAAAAATAAGTCTTTCGTTGTTATAACGATGATTCAAAATCTCCCAGCATGTTAAATAATTTTCCGATGATATTGTTAAATGTTGAATCAATTTTTCTGCTTCTCCCTTCACGTTACTCTTAAGATACTGCATCTTTTGAGCAGGAGATAATGTTGAGTTTTCGTGAATGGCTTCGTTAAATAAGTCCTTAAACGAAACCCATTCGGTATAATTTCCCGTGAAAACAGGGATATCTAATTTCGGGGTTGATTTCTCCCGGTGTGACACTGACCACATCTTCTTGTTAAGCTGTTTCTTCAGCATGTTATATTGAGTCTCATACTTAGTGAACTTAGTTTCGTACTCTAAGTCTTTACCATCTAACTCAATGTCGATCTCCCAGTGCAGCCTGTCTATAGCTGCCCACCTTGTTTCTATGGACTTTAGTGCGTCCTCAAACTCCCATTTATCTGTTATAATATCTATGTTAATGTTAGCTACTGTTCTCGCAAAAGCTTTAAAGTTCGCCCACTGTCTACGTAAGGTTTCGTCAAGCTTACTGAAAGATCCATGTTCTACTTTACTTTTCTGTTGTTTCTTTCCATCGTCTGTTGGTTCCCTGAATTTAGGTTTATCGCTTCGCTCGTCCTCACCTTGCCCTGTTCTGGCAGATACCTGTCTCTCTTCTTCACCCGATGTTGTTGGAAATAATCGTTGATAATCGCTGTTTATTTGATTTTTAAATAATGTATAAATCTCCTTAGTTCTCTCATACTGTTTATTTACGAAATACGAATCTGATCTACTAATGTTTTCCAATAATTGATCGTGGTTGAACTGAAATTCATTCCACCACTCCTCTAGCTTGCTCCACCGCCTCTTAAAGTACTCCACACTGTTCTTCCTGTCAGCTCCATCCTTTTTATAATTCTGGTACTCCTTCTCTATCTCCCGGGCGACTTGGTATTGAGATTCCAACGTCACCATGTTGCTTGTTGAATGTTAGGTATAAAAAAAAGGAAAGATCTTACAGATGTTGTCGTCGTCTGCTTTCTGCGGCGCGCTACCAATAGCGCAGCCCTGTTGTTGTTAATCCAAACACTGCAATCCTTTACCAATGTTAGCTAGTTCACACTTCACTTGGCAGTCACTAAAACTTATTGTCTTAATTCCCGTTACGCGAAGGTACCTCGAAGGACCATGAAGGAGCGCGGGTTAACTAGTATTTGGATTGAAAGGCGGTGGTAATGTTAATGTTATATTTAAATGTTCACATGTTAAACTAAAACTACTGTTAAAATGTTGTGAGCGCACCCGGTCGCGATCGATCCGTGATTTGCACTAAGTTGGTAAAATTGTAAGCGATCGCAATCGGTTGCGCCCTAGTTAGATGTCACGTGTTCGGTTGCGTTACACCGAACATACGACAACTACAGGATGAGACGAGGTGATCCTATTCTATCCAGAAACTCGACATAATGGCTTCCTTACGCCTGATGGAAAGCGAAAGAGAAGCCCAAGTCGCTGTGACAACGGGCAAGTAACTGGTCAGTTACCTGTCAGTTGCCACCGCCATGCTGGCCCAACCCTAACCCCCCTCGAGCTCCGGAAACCCTACTCACAGGCAGAAACACGACTCAGAGGTCATTTGACTGCGGTATTCCATAGGGTGGAAGTCCTTCCCCGGACGGGCGGCTCAATTCGAACGAAGATTCGCTATGCCCTACCTCTCTTGATAATGATGAGTGACCGTGAAAGCTTAAAACAGGACGGACGCTATTTTTTTTAGGCTATTTGGCTCTGCACGATCGACGGCTAACCTAACCATAAACCATAAACAGCTAACCATAAACTGAAAACTTTACCCACGATCGACGACGATTTGTGCTTCAGCCACGGGACAGACGCCAACTCACCCAAAATCTCGTTGTCTCCCAAGTACCCTGGCTGTCCGATCTTGGCCGGGAACAGCGGCACTCCCCCGGGAAGCTCGTAGTCCGCCACCTGTCCAGGAGCCACATCCAGCTCGTGCATCGCGGACGCGATGTCCCTGTGCAGGTCCAAGGATCGCTCACGAAGGTCCTGGATGCGCAGGTTCTGGAATTTATAGTTAGTGATTTAGTCAGAGATAGATCAGAGAAAGGAGGCTGTTGCGGACAGAACGACCCTTTTTATATACGTTTATAATGTAAATAGTTTTATATATAGTTTTTGTATTTAGAAGTGTTTTTTAAGAATATTTAGTTGCTATGGTTTTTATTGATTGTTTTGTAAGTAGTCTAAGTTATACAGTCCATCTGCGGCTGGGATTAAAGTGTGTTTTGTGGTTTCCCTGTTTCCTGTGTTTGATTCCACACCCATAGACGCCAATTCCAGCCGTAACATCCGTAACAGAGGCCTATGTTCAGCAGTAGACGGACCAGGGCTGTTAATTGATTGATTGATTGTACATGTGAGATCTGAAAGAAGGTCTTCGATGTCTATAGAATATCGTTTGAGGCATCCGAGGGGTTCATTAATAAGACAGAAATTGATTACATGGTGCTTCAATTTCGTCATATTTATAACCAGATATGTTGCATGTCCGTGTGGTCGGATTAGGACCACCCCATCTCATCCCATTGGTGTCATAGAAGACGACTAAGGGACTGTCAGGAAACAGGCAGCAACGTCTACCGGGGTGCAAACAAAACCTGGGCGTAGTTTGCCCTATTATTCATCATCATCATCAGCCTATTACGGTCCACTGCTGGACACAGGCATCTCCAGTTGTTTACCACTTAGGGCAAACATCTGGAGGATATACCCATAATCGCCACGCTGGGGAGGCGGGTTGGCGATCGCAGCGCGTAGCTTCTCGCTCCCGTGACGCTGCTGCCCGTCATCGGCCTGGGACATTTAGCTACGCTTTCAAATGTGATGGTTATACCGCCACCAGTCGGTTGCCAGCGCCTCGTTTGTTGTTCGGCAGGATGCACCACGGGCAGTTGAGGTTGGCTTGGAGCGAAAAGAAGATAGGTCGCTCCCTTACATCCCCTATTATTCAAAGCTTTTGCATTATAATAGCTCCTTCGTACTTGGCTACTAGAAATCCGCCTGTGCAGCCGAAATCGATCAGGGGCTAATATATGAACATAACCACATGATTCCAGGACTTAACCGATACCCTACAGATAACTGAAGAGTAAGGGTCAACGGTCCGTTTATCTTGTTTACTGTCGGATGCAAAAAACATTATCCGAGACAATTACACCCATTATCCGAAGCTTTATAACCCAGATAAGGATTGTAACAATGAAGTCTACGAGTAAATAGGTTTTTGTTCGTTCTTTTTTGTCGCAGGACGAGTAAGAAAGAATAAGCGTTTAAGTAAGTAAGTAACTCAATTGACCGGCCAGCCAAACATTCATCGAGTCATAACTCAGCTATTATTTTGTATTTTTATTTAATGCAAGAGACGGCAGACGAGCAAATGTGATGTCTGATGGTAAGCAGTCAAAACCGCATGGACACGCGCAACTCAAATCGAGTACTGGGATCGCTACCGACATTTTAAAAAGAAGTAGATACGCTTGTTTCGTGAAGGATCCCAAGTCGTAGCTGTTCGGAAAGACTGTCGCAGGAAGTTGGTTCCACAAAACCGACGCGCGAGCTTGTATAAACGTACAGCGGAGGATCGCCAACCATCGAGGTGATGAGGAATGTGTGCAATTTTGTTTTGGAGTAAGCCCCACTTTATAGATGACTGCTATCTGCCTCCTCTCCTTACAAAAATATCGTAAATAATGATAATATTTTATAATGTCTATTGTATAAAATTATTATATTTATTGCTTATTTATTGTTGTCTGTTCTTTCCACATCAGTACACAATTCATTTCCCCGCTAAACTACTACACGTATCTAATGATATTGACATTCGTACTTTATGTCCTATTCACAAGTATTATTGTAGTCACTACATAGTGTAAAACAAAGTCGCTTTTACTGTGCCATTATCCCTACGTGCGCTAAAATCTTTTAAACTACGCAACGGATTTGATGCGATGTTTTTTAATAGTTAGAAAGGTTTATGTATAATGAAATACCCGAAACATATAATGAAATACCCGAAACATAGCAAGGGCGGGTCGCTAAGTAGTAGGTAATTTATGTTTTAAAACAATCTATACTGGTCTAACCTTGGCTGTGACCTAAAAATATCCACCAGTAGTAAATTAAACTAAACCCTTTGCCATTTTACGTTCGCAAAGATCAAAGGCGCATTTGTAAACAAAAGACTGACGTATCTTTAAACATCCTTCAAAGGAGCAGCTGCTTAATCTGTTCGGAATCCATTCGGACTATAAAGATATCATGAAAAGCCACGTTCACAGTTCAATCATCATGGCTGGCTCGGTATTTGAAACTAACCCCTGCCTCCTGAACTAAGGGTCGCTTTGATCCCCACCTAGGTCATTTGTGTGATGAACATTTGTGTTTATTCCGTGTCTGGGTGTTTGTATTAGTATTTAAGTATATATGTGTGGTACCTTCATTATCCCCATGATCGTATTTACAATGTGGTTTCGGTTCTTTTCGACAGATATCATTTATATTATATCATAAGTAAAGTGTGGTTTCCGGATTTAAAATAGGACCACCCACGCTAAGCAGGCGGGTTGGCGATAGCAGGACGTAGCTTCTCGCTCCGGTGACGCTGCTGCTCGTCATCGGTGTGTGGTATTTAGCTACGCCTTCAATCGCGATGGTTATACCGCCACCAGTCGGTAGCCAGCGCCTCGTTTGTTATTCGGCAGGATGCACCACGTGCAGGTGAGGTTGGCTTGGAGCGAAAAGATGATAGGCCGCTCCCTTACATCCCAGTTTGTAGGCTAATGCTGATTATTTGTTGGTTTTTACTAATAATATTTGTTGTAACTAAACCATGTTGTCGACAGCAAACAGACGTGACGTGGATACTCATTTAATCAGTTAACACAATATGTACTAGTAATTAATAACCCCTAAATAACGAACTGATAAGTATAATCAGCTTAAATGTATAATAGTTAATGTGAGCAATGTGACCATTGCTAATCTCAGAAGGAAGTTGTAAAACCGGTCTTAATTTATTATCGAATCAAGGAATTTACATTCAAAGGTTGCGATATTTAATTAGAGGGATTTCCAGTAACGGAAAACTATGTAGGCTACTTACCAGTAAACAAATACATACTTAGATATTCTTCATTGCAGTCATAGCAGATCAGATAGTTGACATCTAGGCTCAAAGTTCTATTAACGTAGGTACAAATAGGCGAGGGGTAATTGCCCTCCCCGGACCAGAAGTGCCGACCGTTTGTCATCTGCGACTGGTCAGGGCATGCAGGGATGCGGCGGTATGCTTCAGCGTTACCCGTGTCCCTGCAACTTGCTGCCCACTGGGGACACAGCGGGATTTAGTGGGTATACCCTCGTATTTCTGGAGGTGTGAGTCCCAAACAACATGTCACCTCCCCCCGGAGATGGCATGACGGTGCCTAATGCATTCCCCTCTAGAAAATAAAAAGGAGCGAAAAGATAGGCCGCTCCCTTTCATACCACTTCAGCCTAATCGTTTATTTATCTTACCTTAAAGTATGAGTGTAGCCGGTACATCTGACGGTGGTCCTTGACTGGGTGGAGGGTAATGGCGCGGTGGACCTCCCGCTTCTTCAGACGACCAGTGTAGGCCGCTGCCCCGCTACTGTTGTGGTGGAGAATTGTCTGCATCTGGAACAACGATAGCAGACAATGTATTCATTGGTTTATACAATCTATTTTGTTCCTATCCGCGCTGCGATTGAAGCTTAGTGTAAAGGCCAAAAGAAGTAAGTTAGTGAGTAGGGTTTCCGGAGCTCGTTGGGGGTTAGGGTTGGGCCGGCATTGCGGTGGCAACTGACCAGTTACTTTCCCGTTGTCACAGCCACTTGGGCTTCTTTTTCGCTTTCCATGGCGTCAAATTAATTGAAAAAAAAGTTAAAAATCACGAATCTTTTCGGGATTTACTCGTACCTTGTTAATTTTCAATTCTAAATAAGATGAAATATTTATGGGTGATTACTGATTAGTTAAAATTAAATAATATGAAATTCCATTGAGCATCTATCTATCTTATTATATATTATATTATATTATATATATATAAAAGGAGAAACTGACTGACTGACTGACTGACATATCAACGCACAGCCCAAACGGCTAAACGTAGG
This sequence comes from Conogethes punctiferalis, assembly GCA_031163375.1. Classification (NCBI taxonomy): domain Eukaryota; kingdom Metazoa; phylum Arthropoda; class Insecta; order Lepidoptera; family Crambidae; genus Conogethes; species Conogethes punctiferalis. The sequence goes on along the minus strand of CM062092.1, from coordinate 2,639,673 downwards.
CACTTGAAATTTGGAAGGGACGTAGCTTAGGTACCGTAGGGGTGCACTAAGAAAGGAATTCCCGAAATTCCCACGGGAACGGGAATTAGCGGGAAAATCCTTTTGCATGAAAAATCTAAACCGCTTAAGTTAGACGCTTGAAATTTGGCATGCAGGTACCTTAGTAAATATAAAGTTTAGTTATGGCTGTATTTTGAGAAATTCCCACGGGAACGGGAGTTAGCGGGAAAAAACTTTTGTATGTATAAATTTAAACACGCGGACGAAGTCGCGGGCAAAAGCTAGTATTTTATATAATAACTTTTAATCTTTTGCGTTGCGTCATAAGATATGAAATGTAAAACGTCAGGACTAAAAAAAGCGCGCGTTAAATCTCCAACACCCCAGAATGAATGCGAAGATAAATTTTGCTCGGGTGCATCATCATCATCATCATCAGCCTATTGTAGTCCACTGCTGGACATAGGCCTGTCCAGTTGGTTAGCCACTTAGGGCAAACATGTGGAGGATATACCCATAATCGCCACGCTGGGCAGGCGGGTTGGCGATCGCAGAGCGTAGCTTCTCGCTCGGATGCATACAATGTAAGTAATGCCTATCTAGTGCAATTGCGTTGATATTTATCTTATTAGTCAGTACATACGATAGGCGGCAAACATGTAAGCGTCTGTGGCACAAGTCAAGAGATCAGCTAATCTCGAGGGTAATAGAATATAGACCCCAATTAGCTTTCAGTAGAAATAATTATTAACCTACAAGATAGATGTAATCTCAAGGTGACCAATCGAAATAAAGACATAGCTTATCTGCAACCAGATACCATTTATTTAATTAAAAGTTTTAGTATTGAAAATAATAGGTATGGATAATGTTTGGGTTATCATCAGCCACAAAAATTAATGGGCACATATAATCTTCATAGGGCATAGCGAATCTTCGTTCGAATTGAGCCACCCGTCCGGGGAAGGACCTCCACCCTATAGAATACCGCAGCCAAATGACCTCCGGGTCGTGTTTCTGCTGGTGAGTAGGGTCTCCGGAGCTCGTGGGGGGTAGGGTTGGGCCGGCGTGGCAGTGGCAACTGATAGGTTACTAACCAGTTACTTGCCAATTGACACAGCGATTTGGGCTTCTCTTTCGCTTTCCATCAGGTGTAGGGAAGCCATTTTGTCGAGCTATTATAAAAAAAAAAAATAATATACATAATATAATATCAAACAACATCACATACATTGCTCTAATCCCAAAGTAAGTAGCTTAAGCACTCGTGTTATGGGTATCAGAACGACAGAAGGTGTGGATCACGGAGATTAGCAGCGCGTTAGGCTGGGTAGGGTTGGCACCCTACCGGCACTCCTGGTTGTGAAAACCAGGAGTGCCGGCCGCTTGTCATCTGCGGCTGGCCAGGGCATGCAGGGATGCGGCCGTATGCTTCGGCGTTACCCGTGTCCCCGCAACTTGCTGCCCACTGGTGACACAGGGGGGTTTAGTGGGTATGCCCTCTCATTTTCGGGAGCTGTGAGTCCCACACACCATGTCACCTCCCCCCGGAGGTGGCATGACGGCGCCTTATGCATTCCCATCTAAAACAAGTGCGAGTCGGACTCTCGCACGTAGGGTTCCGTACCACTACACAGCTAAATAAATGTTTTTCTTTACGTTTTATATAATATTGGAGTTAATTAAATGAAAAAATTAGGTAATTTGATTTATGACGTTTAAAAAAAAACTACTGGCTAGATTTCATTCAAACTAAATTTCGTTAGTAGTTTTCATAGTGATACACATGATATATTTTTTTCAGTTTTATCATGCCCATATTTTAGAAGTTACGGGGGGGGGGACACTCATTTTACCACTTTGGAAGAGTCTCTCGCGCAAACTATTCAGTTTAGAAAGAAATGATGTTAGTAACCTCAACATCATTTTCAAATACCTATCCATAGATACCCCACACGTATAGGTTCGATGAAAAAAAAAAAATTCAGTTTCAGTTCTATGTATGGGGAACCCCAAAAATTTTGGATTTTTTTCTGATTTTATTTTAAAATTTTAATGCGGTTTACAGAATACATCTACGTACCAAATTTCAATAATGTAGCTCTTATAGTTTCGGAATAAATTGGCTGTGACATACGGACGGACAGACAGACAGACAGACAGACAGACAGACAGACAGACAGACAGACAGACATGACGAATCTATAAGGGTCCCGTTTTTGCCATTTTGGCTACGGAACCCTAAAAAGGGGTTGGATGTGAAAAGCACTGGATTTTCTATAAATTTGGCAGTCCTCAAAGATTGGCCGCAGCAAGAATATGGTCAAGGCAATATTATTTTAAATCCCAAATATTGAATGTTCTGATTATGAAAATACGGAGCTTCATTAACCGCTGATAAAAGCGACTTCGTATTTAATTTACGAGTTATGTCTAAATTTAATTAGCTCGCCCTTATCACGGCGATAACGACGCTCTGCAGATTAACTCTTTATGTTTATTTATGCATTTATTGGAAATATTACGTATTATTTTAACATACTCTTACATCAACCGAACCATTTGTCTGTGCCCAGCACACGTGTTCCCTTCTTCTTATACTTTTGACTGAGTTTTATAAATGGGGGGTGATGCGGCATTTGAGCCGTCATAGGGGCAGCCCAGACGACAGACTATACGACGCACATTTTTGCAATTATATGCAGTAACGCGCAAAAATCTGTCGCGGATATTTCACAGACTCAACGCACACGACGCACATCTTCGAATATTCTGTCGGCAGACCTAGACGCTCTTTTTAAATGTCTCAGACGCAGACTCTATCGCACAAAAAGTGTGCCGTCTGCGCTGCACCATAATGTGATCACTAACTAGGCATGGATCGCTTACATTTTTCACCCACATCTGTTTATTCCACAAATACGAGTCGGATAATTAAATTTTCAGTATCTAATCAACTAAAGCTAATCTATACTTATAATAAATCTGTAGAGAGGTCAATTCTGTAGGTACATAAAATATTTTTTCAAAATAACTATCAGGGGGTGATAATTGATTGATACTGATACCAAAAATGCAATCAGTAAAATTTTTGTCTGTCTGTCTGTCTGTCTGTCTGTCTGTCTGTATGTTCGTTATAGAAAAAAAAACTACTGAACAGATTTTGATGAAACTTGGTACAATTATTCTTCATACTCCTGGGCAGGTTATAGGATACTTTTCATCACGCTACAATCCATAGGAGCGGAGCAGTGACGGGAAGTGTTGGGAAAACGCGAGAAATTTAAACCTGTATGTTTGAACGCGCATTACGCGAAAACTACTGCATAAAATTGAATGCGGTTTTCACCAATGTATTGCTAGAGGTCTAACTTAAAACTTAGGCACAAGGTATAGATGGGTATTATATGGAAGTCCGTTATTTTTGAAACCCGATATCCACGCGAGCGACGCCGCTGGCACAGCTAGTGTAATAATAAAATTAGCGTTGGAAATTGATCTCATAAACTTTGTTTAAAGTTGTATGCTGCTTGTTTCCCTAATTAATAAATTCTTACCTCAAAAGCGTACTATTATAAGTGCTTCACGTTACTTATTAATGCAAAACTACCATTGATATTGTAATGCATGTAACTAGAATCAATATTAGATAACTTAACATAGTAAATACTAATACAGAGCAATCTCTACTATAAACACCGCCATGAATACCAACATACACGTGCCATATCTATAAATATGCTATTAGTTTCCACATCACTAAGTTAATAATTCGAAACACAATTTATTCAACAGTAATATTTGCACGAGTGGCTCTCGATTCGTCATAGAATCTTCACTGCTTAATATAAAACAAACTCGCTTTTCTGTCCCTATATTCCTAAATCCCTATGTGCGCTTAATTCTTTAAAACCACGCAACGGATTTTGATGAGGTTATTTTAATAGATAGCGTGATTCAAGAGGAGAGTTATGTATAATGAAATACCCGAAGCGTAACGAGGAAGGCGGGTCGCAAGTTACCAATAAAACCTAGCCCATATTGTAAATTCGACCAAAAACGACAAAGATAGCCCGTTAAAATTACGCGTGACGTCAAAGAGTGGGAGCTTTTTGGCACTGAGTGACATCAAAGACCCCCACTCCTGAATTTTGATGCCTTGTATCTTTGTTATTTTTTGTTTAAATGAAAAAAGATAAAATACGTGTACAATATATTTTTATGATTTAAAATACGGACTAACTATATTGTAATTATTTTGACCCTGGAAGCATCACAATTATGGATTATAAATATGTATGTTATTATAAAAACTATATTATATTTATTTCTATATAAATGAATATCTATATACATATTTTTTTTATGTACCTACGTATTATTATATTGGATTACTTTAATATTTATTGTTGTTCTATTATATTAATTTTTAAATTTTGTTTTTCAAACAAACTTTTTTGGCACACTACCCTATTGCTAGTTTCTGCTTAGCCCAATGGTTGACTGGTAGAGAATGCCTATGTGGCATTAAGTCCGCCTTTTGTACACTACTTTACTGTGCAATAAAGATTAAATAAATAAATAAATCCCTATTGATGTCCACTGCTGAAGGTAGAACTTTCCCGATCCTGGCCAATTATACATGCCGTGGTCATCCGTATACATAATATTAAATCTACCTAAATCTAGTTTGCAACAATAAACAATCATTTCACTTCATTAAAATTCACAAAAACATAACCCAACATTATGAAAGTACTTTTAGTTAGTAAATTAACCTACACACTACACTGAACTGTATTAGTGTAAACGTTGGATGCACTTAAACAATATTAAACCTTATTGCTTCAGAAATAAAAACCAACGGAAGTTGTAAATTTTCCAAATACTTACCAGACATTTTAATTCTCATTCAAGGTAACGCTGAAATAGCAAAGAGAGCTATAAATCTGCATAGCATCTAGTTCTGCGAGCTTTGACCTAGTTAGTGTTGAAACGAATACTGAATGAGACTAACCCATTACTGGGCTATTTCGTAAACAGACTTGACGTTTGTTTTACTTTCTATAACATTAATTGACTCATTGATTAAGGCGAAACATAAAGAGAACGCAATGCGTAAAGAAATTGGAGAAATGGTATTTTTTTAATTCTATGACCTGCCTGATGGTTCAATGGTAACCCCTGCTTTCTGAACCAAGGAACCTGAGTTCGATCCCCACCCGGGACAAACATTCGTGTGATGAACATTTGTGTTGGTTCGCCGCGCTATCATACCTTACTAATAAAATACCTTCCTAAAATCTTAAACTCTTCAGGTAAAGCAGATATAATTAAATAAAAGAAGGAGGTTAACTGAATACTTGCAGTCGTTATTTCAGTTCTTTATTTTATTAGAGAAACATACAACAACTTATAACACATATCTATGGACTTGACTTCTTTCTGGTTCAAACAGATTAAAAAAAAACATTAAATAGGCCCACCAAAATCGTCAACCATCCGCTAGCTAGACGAACGCTTCACACGTTGTAAAACACGTCTAAGATGATATCAAACCTAATTGCCAGACAACAACCGCCCATGCCGAGAGTGAAACAGGCGCGCGCGCATCGCCTAGACGCGTTTTTGCTGCCCCATTGTATTGTAATATGGAGGCTCGTGACATTTCAAATGTCACTTTCTCTGGAGATAGGGACTCGGATAGGTAGGGTTGCCATCCGTCCGGGTTTCTCCGGACTGGTCCTAGTATAAGAGTCGTCCGGTGGCCGACAGATGGCGAGCGGGTGTTCTAATTGTAATTCGGATTTCAAAACTTTGTATTTCTTTGTAAAAATTCATCATTAGCCTGCAAACGTACACTGCTGGGCATAGTTCTTGTCTGGTCAAACATCTGGAGGCTCCAGCCATAATCGCCACGCTGCGCAGGCGGTTTGGCGATTGCATGACGTAACTTCTTGCGTCGATGACGCTGCTGCCCATCATCGGCCTATGACATTTAGCTACGTCTTCAATTGTGATGAGAATTATACCGCCCTAGTAGGTTGCCAGAACCTCGTTCGTTATTCGGCAGGATGCACCAATATTTTTGTGGATTTATTGAAATCTCGACCGCACTGATACACAAATATCAATGGATTTTTAAATTTATCCTCTATTTTCCTATAAAGTAATTGATATCTCTAAATCTGCCTCATTCGATTACTCATAATATGGTATCACATTACGAACACATCTCTTCCACAGTCAAAACTGCTTACTATAAGGTACTATATGCTCGATAATTTATATGGATGATTCATACTTCCCGTCCTGGTTGACATATTCTGGAGATGGTAATCCTAGTTGCTAAAAGGAGAATTATACTAACCTCTTTCAAATCAAATGGCGACGCATCTAATTTTGGTGATCCGAAAGTCGTAGTGTATAAGCATTGTTTCTAAGGTAATTTTAACCTTTTTTTATATGTATACCTACTACTTTCTCCTGACTGAATTCCACAGCCGCAAATCTCCAAGGAGAATAGCAAAGTACGCAGGAAATATTAAAGTGCATAAGTCTGTGTTCAAGCACAGAATTAACAAGTTGTTAATTATGTGCTTGAACACAGACTTAATTGTTAATAACAACCTATACAATGTTGAGCGGAACTTAAATGGACCAGGACCGCTAGAGGACGCTAGGCTAATTATATCCGAAGACACTGACGTCGGGACCGGATGGTGTAAGAAAGTCTGGAATGGAAAAAGGGAAGAGGCTGTAATCTGTAATTTTATTACGAAAAGGCCACCACATGATGAAGATGATGATTAATATTGTTATCTTTTTTAACATAAAACTACACTGTCTTCCCACCAGAGCTTTAGCTACAGTCTAGACCGGTTGGTAACCTGCCTCCGTTGTGGAAAAGCTCGAGAAAGTGTGTTCTGGTGTGGGCGTAGACGAATTGCAATAGGGCACGCTGCACAAATGCTTAAATGCGGCCTAAGGATTGGCAATGAGAAAGTCATAAAATTGCTAATAACAACTCCCAAACGCTTCCACTCGTATAAAGTCATAGATAGCTAGTTTATAGACTTTATACACGACAATATCCCGATTGCCCAGTGCGATAGACGTCGTAAAACGAATACACTCGCGGTCAACTCAATTAAATATTGACACTTCTTAACAACCAGAGGATTGTCCGCTACTAAGTGAAGCTACGTGACAAACTGCGCACCCAATGAAGCTTTACAAGGAATCAGTTTATAAGTGCCTGGCCACGCCAATTCCCTCAATAAAAACTCGCTCCAGAAAACAGTGAGTTTGTTACAGACTTACGCATCTCGCGAAATCAAAAGCGCGCTAGGGACGTCGCTAAATGTAGGATATATTAATACTCTCCTGGCTAATTTTATCTCTAAAGACATTAACCAAGTACGTAAATACGTACGATATATATTACTTATATAAGGTACAAATAAAGAATGCAAAGTGCGTGAGGAAACAGGAAATAGGAGAATTAAAAAGTTTCTAAACGAATCGTTAAGTTGTTAAATCAAATCAAATCAAATCTTTATTTCGGATAACTTTGATCCATGGGTTAGTAACAATGCTTATAAATCTAAGGGTTAGTATAACAATACAATTAATTTATAAAATACATTTACCTACTCTATTTTGTCATGTACCTAAGTGGCACCCCCTGCGAACGCGACCCAGCACTTTTGGTGACTTCGGTCATCACTCGCATGAAGTGCCTTAAAGCTTAACATGAGCAAGTTAAGCTTAACATGAATTTTTAAGGTCAAAGTTTCATAAAACTACCTATCCTTCCTAGCTAAGTGAAATAGGTAGGTATTTACTTCGGGAATGTAGCTTAGATATACCCTATTATAACCGCAGTTTAATAATACCCAATTTCCACTCAAAATGTCATTATGCTAAATTTATTTTACATTTTTACATAACAGACAGGCTGACACTGTTTTTATTCGCATTTATTCCGAGCTTTCGACTTTAAATACTTAGAATAATCTCGAGTAGATTTTCCACATCCTGAAGATAAAAAAAATATGTAATTGTTTGGCAGCCCTGGATTTATAGTCCTAGTTAATGGACATTGACTCCGATGTCTCAAAAATACTGGCTTGATTAGTACATCAACCTTCAATCTACCCAAATCTAGTCCATAACGTTTTCTACGTTACAATGGCATACAATATATCTCGACATGGGTATAAGACTGAATCATCATCATCATATGATTTGATCCGGTGACTTACTTGGTAGAGACTGAAGGCAGGCTTCAGTTGGGGCAAACATTCAAAGGAAATGCAGATAGATAGAGTTTTATGTAATGTGAAATTCAGTCGATAAGATAAATTAAAACGTAACTAAACCTAAACTTAACTACTAACCACGTGACAAACTAATAAATAAATAAATTGTACAAACATACATCTTCTATTGTTTTACGGTTTATTTCAATTCTATCAACAGACATTTCGTATATGGACGAGAGTATAGAATAGTGTCGGACTGTAATTAATCAGTTATATCTACAAAGATTACAAGAGGGACTGATATGGCCAGAAACAATCGTACGGATTAGCACAACATTTTTAAAATACATAATACATTCCCGATACTTGAACATTTTATCATAAAGCTATCAAAATGTCTTATCGAACTGTATTAAACAGCTTATTTACTATCAAGGAAATGCTAGTGACGTAGTAGTGTTAAAAGTATTTTTTACGTCAGGAATACCTTGACGCATACAACAGAGCCTAGATAGGCTAGAGCTATGTACGAAACACCTCCGTTAAATGTAGGACTCGCTCCTAAGCGGAACATACCCACTAAACCTAACGGTGGATCTGAGGAGTGTCGGGAAACCTATCGGGACTCGACTCAGCCCTCCTCAGCTCAGTAGCGCTGCGCCACTCGAAAAGTAGGCGGCACACCTTGGGGAGGCTAGCGGTGCCCTCCCGGTACGACGTCGCCGATGTGAAGTGCTATGGCGTGTGAACCAAGCCTCAGAGTCCTCTTAGTTTAGGTAACTGTTTGTGAAATAGGCGCACGCTAAGCGATCGATATTACAAGATCATTAAGTCAACAAAAAAAGTCTCAACTCGGCCACTGCTGGACATAGGCCTCCCCCAATGGCAATAGGCTATTATGGCTAAAAATTGTAATTAGTCCGTCTTTTAGCATATTCAAAAATAAAAGACGTATTTTTTTATTTGTAAATTAGACTAAAAATTACAAAGTTATAGCCCGTTGAAATTACGCGTGACGTCACTCGGTTAGGCATTTTTACGGGAGCGAGTGACGTCAAAGACTCCCACTCCTAACTTTTGATGCCTTGTATCTTTGTTATTGTTTATTTGAATGAAAAAAGAAATTTTTGAATAAGCTAAAAGACGGACTAATTACAATTTTTAGCCATAATAGCCTATTTTCCTTTGGGGTATTTGCCTTAGTCACCATTCTTGGCATTTATTAATGCCCAGGCAGGTAAACGCTGCTGCCCGTTTCCTGATAATACCTTAATCGTCTACGATAATCACGCGATGAGAATTGGGTCCTATTCTAAATCCGGAAACCACACGAACAAATCTAATGGTTCGTAAAAGCTTCGGCATAAATATCGTACGAGCAATTGTCCCAATCAAGCATTCGTTACAGCTGTACGGCGAGCCTTATGAAAACAATGAAGGACATCCGTCTAGGAAATAGGACGGACGGACTAGTGCTGTCGTGGACACGAAGGACGATACAAGAAGTTTTTTCTGTAATAAGAGCGTTCAGGATGACCTCACTCCACCTGATAAGCGGTACCCAGTTAGCGGTCATGAGGTCCAAAGCGAATTCTTCAGTGTGGTTAGGGAAAATATTTTTTTTTTATAGTGGCTCGACATAATGGCTTCCCTACGCCTGATGGAAAGCGAAAGAGAAGCCCAAGTCGCTGTGGCAACGGGCAAGTAACTGGTCAGTTACCTGTCAGTTGCCACCGCCATGCCGGCCCAACCCTAACCCCCCACGAGCTCCGGAAACCCTACTCACCGGCAGAAACACGACCCAGAGGTCATTTGACTGCGGTATTCTATAGGGTGGAGGTCCTTCCCCGGACGGGCGGCTCAATTCGAGCGAAGATTATTACAAATCACCTCCCCGTTGCTTCCCAAGGGTGTCGTAAAGAATACAAATCGGGTAACATTTCTTCCTGATGTCGTAAGAATCGACTTAGGGACTTCGGGAGGGTTCCGCTTCTCGGCCATTAGAGTATGACCACTTAACCAAAGATACCGATTCACTCTCGCCTTGAACACCTGAAGATTGTATCTTAGAGAACTCATCAAATGTCGACATGCAATTGAATTTTGGTCGTCACATCATCAGCCTATCTGCCTGTCCACTGCTGGACATAGGCCTCTCCAGCTGTTCGCCACTTTGGCCATACATCTGGAGGCTATAACCATAATCGCCACTCTGGACAGGCAGGGTGGTTTGGAGCGGAAAGATGATGGGTCGCCCTCTTACTATAGGACCTCACAATCTCGGGTATAATTTGCTATTATAAGGTACCATAGGAATCTCTTCAAAATTAAACACGCCATTAACAGGCTCGGTGGCTCATTGGTAGTGACCTCTGCCCTCTGAGCCAAGGGTCGTGGGTTCGATTCCCGCACAGTACAAACATTTGTGTTCATGAATATCTCTGTTTGTATTGGTCTGGGTGTTTTCTATGTATAATATGTATTTATTTACAAAAAAGAATATATCTAAGTAAGTTTATCAGTTGTCTAGTACCCATAGTACAAGCTTCGGCTTAGTTTGGGGCTAGGTGGCGCTGTGTGGCCCAGCGTGGCATGTCTTGGGTTATTTATTATTATTTATTAAACCCTTACGATCTCAAGTAACATTAGTTATCAGTAGACCAATGGGGCGGTCACTTCTTTAGAAGATAGGTATCTTATGGATCTCATCAGATTTCAATATAAGTACAATTTGTCGCCGGCATCACTAGCAAGTACTGTAGTTTTAGCCCAAGATTGACGTTTCCTAGCGTGTGTAGCGTACGACATTTGGTCGTCTGACCATTAGCGGGGAAGTGGCCCCTTCCTCCGAGACTGACACGCAAATTGTTGAGCGAGCGCCGTGCTCTCGAAATAAACTCAATTGGAAGCGTAAGGTACGGGGCAATTGCGTTGCGAACGGGGGATACGAAGACGCTACCTCGTCGTGAATGTTTGTTTGTCTAAGAGTGTCCCAACTGCCCCGTACTGCTCCTCATCAATGGCGCGAATAGCAATTTTACTTCTTTTTTTACTAAGTGTGTAACCAGATCGATCAATAGCGAACAGTTTGATCTCATCCATCGATGGATATTTCCCAACTGATTCTTCCAACAATGTTATCGACCAATTATCATTGGTCTAGTAACACCCTGTGTGGTTTTATTGAGATGATTAATAGGGCCTACTTAGTTGAAAATGTTTTGTGGATTTGAGTCAATTGGAGTCATGAAATTTATACAAAGGTACTCAAAAGAATGAATCGTAGGTATACTTTCATACTTGTAGTATTTCAGAGTGCTTCTTTCTTTAATTTTTATTAAGTAGATAGGTATATGGTCACTTTCAATCAATCAATCAACAGACTTCGACCGTCCACTGCTGAACGTAGGCCTCCTTTAATTCACGCCACATTTCCCTATCCCGGGCTTTAAGGTCACTTTATCTTACAAAAAACCTAGGAATATAGCTATTAATTAGTATTACCTACATAGATACTGATTTAAATAGGACTACTTTAAGTGCTTCGTTTACACCATTGAATACTCGCATAAAACCTCCGAAGAGCTTATCTGAACTGGTTGATAATACTGCAAAAAACGTTTCAAAAAGAACGTTTAATAACCCTTTTATAGCTTTATCAGTAAAAAAGCAAGACGCCCAATTTATTACATTACATTAACCCTACAAAGTTGCCAGCCAAAGGCGGCAGACTTAATCTTTGAAACAGTGGTTCTCAAACATTATCGAGGGCCTCCTAGTTATGATTAGGAGTATGTAGTTACGTATAATTCTTGTGTCTGGGACTCACACCTCCCAGAATGGGAGGACCCACCCATTAAACCCCCCTGTTTCGCTAGTAGGTACTAACTCGGGTAGCGCCGAAGCATCCGGCCGCATTCCTGCCTGCCCTGGCCAACCGCAGATGACAAGCGGATGGCAATACTGGTCCAGGATGGGCAAGGGGTAAATGCCCTCCCCTCGGCCCCAGAGATCAGTAGAGTCCTCCCCGGGCGAACCTTGTGCAACGGTGTAGCTGTTTCCACACCGTTAGGCCCCGATAAGTGAATCGCGCCCCCGCTCTCACCACTCGTGTAGTTGCACCACTAGTACAACAGTTTGAGAAACAGCTTAATCGTCAATGTACCCGGTCCAATCTAAACGGCAGTTAATTTTTTACGTCCTAAGCCTAGGTGCGTAACTGGCGCTCAAAATAAGCGCACTCTTTAAAGTTTTTTATAGGTTTCGTTAATTTTGTACGATCGTATGAAGGTCGATGCGTAAAACTTAACTGCTCCGGACATTAAATATGCGTTATTAAAATATTGGCGAAGCGTGATTTGTGTAACTATTATTGGTAAGTTGCTCAAGGACGGTGGGGATGTAAGGGAGCGACCTATTCGCTATTATCTTTTCGCTCCAAGCCACTTTCACCTGCCAGTGGTGCATAACGCCGAATAACAAACGTGGTTCTGGTAACCGACTGAAGACGGTACAATCATCATGATTGAAGGCATCGCTAAATACCAGGCCTATGACGGACAGGAGCGGAGCGAGTGGTTACGCCCTGCAATTTTTTATTTAGTAGCTCGACATAATGGCTTCCCTACGCCTGATGGAAAGCGAAAGCAAAGTCCAAGTCGCTGTGCCAACGGGCAAGTAGCTGGTCAGTTACTGGTCAGTTGCCACCGCCATGCCGGCCCAACTACCCCGCCATTCGGGGGCCGCCATACCCCCCACGAGCTCCGGAAACCCTACTTACGGGCAGAAACACGACCCGACGGTCATTTGGCTGCGGTATTTTATAGGGTGGAGGTCCTTCCCCGGATGGGCGGCTCCATTCGAGCGAGGAATCGCTTTGCCCTAGGTACCTCTCTTAATTAATGCAAATCCGCCAAATGACAATTGTCATAGGGGAGGCCTATGTCCAGCAGTGGACGTTTGCAGGCCGATGATGTTGATGAGGTAGGTATAATAACCAATCGCCCGGGAAGCACTCTATTGCTCCCCGGGTCCGGGGGCAGGGGTATTTGCCTTCCCCGGACCAGGAGTGCCGGCCGCTTATTATCTGCGGCTGTCCAGGGCAGGCAGGGATGTGGACGTATGCTTCGGCGCTACCCGTGTCTCTGCAACTTGCTGCCCACTGGTGACACAGGGGGGTTTAGTGGGTATGGCCTCCCTTTTGGGAGGTGTGAGTCCCACACACATGAAGGTGCCTAATGCATTCCCCTCTTTAAAAAAAAGGTATAATAACCAAAACAACACCAAATATTAAGTATCTGTCTATACAAATGAAAGCGATCTGATACACATCTAGATTAATTAGTCGATAAACTAATTAGTGATCGTAAACTCGATATATTGTTATATCGTGTATCTTGTTTACACGACAATGCGTTCGTTGATTACAAATATTCTATCCATTAAAAAAAACTTTCCGCTTTTGATTTTTATCTACCTATTTTAACATACACCTACGTATATCGTATCCTATCTTACTATGTGCCTATGTAATTTTCCTGTAGCTTTTAAGATTTTGTTCGTGATAAAGATTAGATATACCTACATTACCTATTCGTAGACTTCATTAAGAATTGATTAAAAAAATGACGTGTAGTTTATATAACCTTGGTACTACTTGCTCGTATGTGTAACTCATTATTTGAGCTATAGATTTTTATTTCTAAGGAAGACAGACGAGCAAGCGGCCCATTTGATATTAAAAGTTTACCGCTCATAGACTCTGAAATAGCCATAAATAAGCTAAGCTGCTACCTATCGAGAGGAAAAATCTCTCTATAAGGTACGTTTCAAGTGGGACAAGTCGTAGCAAGCATCTTTGTCTTAGCCTGGGCCTGGAATGAAACCCCTCCATCTTTTTTTTAAACCGGAAAAATGCTTTTATGCATCCCCTCCGTTCGGGGGAACGACGGAGTATGTGGGACTCACGTCTCCCTCAGAGCGGGAAGGCGGCACCCTGTCTCAAGATGACGGGGAGGCAGGAAATACCCACTAAAATCCTGATCCTCCGTCAAGCGCCCTCTGGGTGGTGCCCGGATCCTTGTTAAACATTACCACCTTGACACTACGGAAGCGGCCCGCCTAGTAGCAGGCCCTATAAGTTCCACCTCTTTAAGGAGGAGTGACAGGAGCGGCCTGAGGGCCAGGCCCACTCACGTCATCTATTTCTGGCTCATTAATTGCCTCAGTGGCTGAATTGGTAGGACTCCTACCTTCTGAACCAAGAGTCGTGGATTGGATCCCCACCCGGGACAAAGATTCGTATGATGAACACTCGAGTTTGTTCCGTGTCTGGGTGTTTATTCTGGATTTAAGTATCTATTTGTGGTACCTTCGTTGTGCTGATACCCCTAACACAAGTGCTTAAGCTACTCACTTTCGGATCAGACCAATGTATGGTGATGTGATGTTGTCTGATATTAACTGTTTTTAACCCCTATTGGGTCTCACTGAATGAGTCATCGACACGCGACAGTTCGATCGCTTAACCTAAAACGTCTCTTCGACAAACCGGCACTAATCTTTTGGTTCCTTCCCGGCGCGACACACTTATGGAGATGTTATCACGCGAGCAAGGTCGAGTCACGCCTGTGATGACAGCTGATAACACCATCTCTTCACGCTGCTTATCTCCGAAACATCTGTCATACTGATGACATTGTGAAATCCGGGACACGTAATAAGATGAACTTTTTTTTTTATGTTACTATAGTGTTTGTAGATTAACCGGCGAAAGAAATTAATAGGTGAATTATCTGATGATATGTAGTTATGATAGAGCAAATTCTAGCTATAGATACTGACGACGAATTAGAAACCAAACAATTATCCTCAATTTTAATGAAATTTTCATACAATATTTGACATAATTTTTCATTTATCTTTTTTATAATATTTAAGAAATATTGGATGCAATTTTCTCTCGGACTACTTATACAATCTAAAATGCTGTAATGTAATTTAAGTTTTAAAAACTGTCCTTAAAGCTTAAAACTTTTTGTTTTAAGTCGCAATAAGTATCACGCTAAAAGCTTTCATTTGTTTTTAATGTACCTTCCAACGCTAATTTCCTTTGTCAAAGGTACACAATATTTAAAACTTGCCTAGGTACATTAAAAAACAATTTAGGCAGCCGTTGCAAGTACCGTTCAACAGCCGATAGCCAAATTACATGCCGTGAGTAATTGATTACAGTAAAACATTCAGCAGAGACTGGCTTAGTGACTAAAGAAGGGTTGTGCCTCAGTCAGACCTCACTCGGTCAATATACCCTTTTTGTCAGATTTATAACACCTAACTAACTGACTAAGGGAATATCAGGAAACGGGTAGCAGCGTTTACCTGGGTACTGGGGTTATTTATTATTAAATACCACCTACTGTAGTCTTCTGCCAAGCTTGGTGACTAAGGTAAATATCCCTAAGACAATTGTCATTGGGAGAGGCATGCCTATGTCCAGCAGTGGATGATAGGCTGATGTGACTGGACTGGACAGATACAGATTTTTCTACAAGAGTATCTTCATCATCATCAGCCTATTGCAGTCCACTGCTGGACATAGGCCTCTCCAGCTGTTCGCCACCTAGGGCAAACTGGACGATATACACATAATCGCTACGCTGGGCAGGCGGGTTGGCGATCGCAGGTCGTAGCTTCTTGCTCCGGCGACGCTGCTGCCCGTCATCGGCTGTGGTACGCCTTCTATCGTGAAGGTTTTACCGCCACCAGTCGGTTTTCCAGAGCCTCGTTTGTTGTTCGGCAGGATGCACCACAGGCAGGTGAGGATGGCTTGGGGTGAAAAGGTGATAGGTATAACATCCCCAACAAGCTTCCTTACAAGAGTAGCTTACATTTTTGTATCATTCAGCAAATGCAAGCACTTAGGTATACGAAATAACAACTTGGGACGACACTGAAACATCTTCTTTCATACTTAACACATTAAAATAGCCACACCACTCCTGTGAACGACTGATAGCTATCTAGCTAAGCCCATATCGATCAATCAAATCGATCTATCGCCAAACTTGTATCAACATAAACCGATTTATCGGCGCAAAAAGCACGAATGCAACATTATCAATACTGAAATCATGACATGTATAAGTAACATAGTACACATGCAATAAATATTTATCTACTTTATTTATCAGTGCACAAAATTGACCCTCGTTAAATCCGTTTTGTAAATTTTAGTAGCGTTTTTTAAATTATAGTAGTCTAAAATAACAGCCCGGTACCAGAAAGCTGGCTGTTATATAAACAAGTCCATGGCCCTACACCAAATTTGTCTCCAGTTATGCCAACCAGTAAGATCATCATCATCCGCCTGCATATAACCACTGCTGGACAAAGACCCCAATAACCATTCTCATTCAAGGGGATTTTCCCATCCACTGAATTTCCAATCTCCTATGACGCATCGCACGGACTTGCAATTTACACTGAATACGTACTTTGCTAATCCCATTAAATATGTATTTGCAAAACAAATATTTTGTGCTACAAATAACTTTTTAACTTAATTATATTGACTGAGGCAACAACGTTGGGAAGTTCTCTCGAAGAAAATAAGTGAAAAAAGATATCTAGACAATTTTCCGGTGGCTTGGGCCCAAACAGGCATGTAATGGCATCAACTTCGAGCAAGCAGCGTGAAATATGTATGAACGTCGCTTTGAGCTCGAAGTGTCGGTCATGCGATGTTCTGCGCACTTTCCGTTTCTTGGACGCTTCATTTGAAACGAAATTGAATGAAACGAGTTTCTGAGCGTTTCTTGATCTGCAAAGTAAATGTTTGCCTACTCATCATCATCATCAGCCTATCGCAGTCCACTGCTGGACATAGGCCTCTCCAGGTATTCGCCACTTGGGGCACACATCTGGATTTTATACCCATAATCGCCACACTGGGCAGGCGGGCGATCGCAGGGCAAAGCTCCTCTCTCCGGTGACGCTGCTGCCCGTCATCGGCCAGTGGTATCTAGCTACGCCTTCAATTGTGATGGTTATACCATCACCAGTCGGTTGCCAGAGCCTCGTTCGTTATTCAGCAGGATGCATCACGGGCAGGTGAGAGTGGCTTGGAGCGGAAAGATTAGGGTTTTTCCACTAAGGTATTGCAAAGATTCCGCCAATAATAAAAGTACCTAGAAAGTAGGTAATCTGCTAAACAGTAGCATTTTTGATGAAATTAGATATCTTAACTAAACAATATCTAATTATTTATTGGTTTATCAGCTAAGGATTTGTGACGTACGCGACATACGTATCTCTTTGATAATTATTTATCTTTAGACGAAAATGATCACGGTAAATCTTGATGATTTCTTTCCTGTAGTCATTACTCTATAATAGTTTGTCCGTGAAATATAA
Source organism: Conogethes punctiferalis (assembly GCA_031163375.1). NCBI lineage: Eukaryota > Metazoa > Arthropoda > Insecta > Lepidoptera > Crambidae > Conogethes > Conogethes punctiferalis. The sequence goes on along the minus strand of CM062092.1, from coordinate 2,621,992 downwards.
TTAATATTTAAACAGTTGGTTCATAATAGCAGTGTGATTACCTACTACGTATACAATTGTGGACTACATATTTCTCTGTACCTACTGTAAATATCCATTGACGATTTAACAAAAATAAACTTACTTACTTCAAAATAATGAAACAATTTAAACTATCGACTATAATAACTAAAAGTTAGTGTTTTTTTTAAATATCGTACAATTAATTTTTTGCAAATCCCTCTAAGTGGGGTCGGCACAACATGTTTTCTTCCACTCTTCTCTATCAGCCGTCATCTCCACTCTCACACCTTTGACACGCATATAATTTCTCATACAGTCCATCCATTCCTTTTTCGATCTACCTCTTCTTCTATATCTTTCCACATTCATACTCAACACTCGTCTCGTTACATGCCTTTCATCAAATTGAATAAAATATAACACTTATAATATGCGTTTCCATACTCGATAAAAAAGAACTTACAAAAGCTTTATGACATAAACCGAGAAGGACAGATATGTAACCAATTTTTTTTTAATTTACGTACATTTCAAACACACTGGCAATTTTCTGCGCCAATTTTAAACGAACCTAATTATCAGCCTCTCCGGCGCAGGGATTGGCGACCGCCCTAACGATCCCGGGTCAACAGCCGCGTTCGGCAAGCGCCGCCATTTTAGAACGAAAAAACGAAAGTTATGGTCATGTCAAAATGTAACATGATCATATTTATTGCACTTGTTAGCGTAAAATTTAAATAAAGACCTTCATATTATTAATTGTGATTCTTTTCGAGCCGATTCTAAACCCACACAAAATAAATAAAATAAATTCCGACCAGAATTTAGCCATTGAAATACGCTTTTATGACTTTACGTCCCAGGTGGATATTGCAGGGTTTTTGCTTAACGATTATAGCCGTCATAATCACCGGACAAGGGAGAGAGCAGAATGCTCTCCTTGGAAAGTAAGTTAAGCAACACAGTCGCCCTCTGTAGGGGATCGGACATAGACTGAAATGGAAACCAACCAACCATCAGGAGGGGTGACCGGCTTGCAGGCCAGTTTAGTGACGCAGAAGCTAAGAGGCGATGTAGCATAGGTCCCCGCCATCAGGGACCTATGGGATCGGTATGTTTGTCCTGTCACATTTACTTACCCAAACTATTCTACTAAGCGTTCAGAATCGTTTGTAACCAACGCCAATTTCGTTTAACTAAATTCTCTACAAAAAAAAAACAATAACAATTTCTGGCCTTACCCGGTTTTCAAACTCGGTTAGAATAAACTTAAGAAGAAGAATAAAATTTAAGAGAGGTAGGGCATAGCGAATCTTCGCTCGAATTGAGCCGCCCGTCCGGGGAAGGACCTCCACCCTATAGAATACCGCAGTCAAATGACCTCTGGGTCGTGTTTCTGCCGGTGAGTAGGGTTTCCGGAGCTCGTGGGGGGTTAGGGTTGGGCCGGCATGGCGGTGGCAACTGACAAGTAACTGACCAGTTACTTGCCCGTTGTCACAGCGATTTGGGCTTCTCTTTCGCTTTCCATCAGGCGTAGGGAAGCCATTATGTCGAGCCACCATAAAAAAAAAAAAAAAAAGAAACGTCCCTATCAACCAAACCTAGATAAAAACAAAACAAGTAAACTATGTACTTCTACATACTTTAATTTATAGGTACTTTATATAAGTACCCCTACGTACTTAAACCAGCTAGTAAGAAAAAATATAAGCGGTATTCTTTACATGTGCTTTGAAACCTAAAATTTTTCCTTATTTGTTTTGTGTTCCAAACAAATCAAAAAAGGCCAAGTCATGATCCTCATTCAGCCCTCAATAGGTCCACAGATTAAATATTAACCGCCAATTTATGCGCACAATACTGCTCTTATACGGTACAAAGGAGCAACTCTACTTATAATTGACAAAAAAAGTTTTAAAATGAGACCCCGGTGTTGCATTCCGCCCAATTACATTGGTCGAAAAAAAAGCAAATTAAAAATTTGGTAGCGGGTTTTTCAAGCTTGCGAGTATCGCAAAGGGATTTTTATGAGGCACGGTAAATTGATAGTAATTTTGGAGGGAGCGCGGCGTTTCTAAGTAGTCTGCGGGCATCGAGAGGCAGAATACTTAGGGCGCGGTCATATTGGCACCAATTAAATATACCTATAGCTATTTAACACCTAATAACAAGTTAGACACCTACAACTATAACTTACTGGTTCGTCGCAGCGACACAATGTAATTATACTCGTTTTATTTTACCCATGACAAACATTCACATTATGGTATAGACCGACAAGGGTTTTAAACACGTGGGTAACATTATTAATTAAATGCGGTATTAAAAAAACCGCATCAAAATCCGTTGCGTAGGGCATACACTGGGACAGACAGAAAAAAAAGCGACTTTGTTTTATATTATGTAGTTATAATAGAAGTAGTACAAAGCAAGTTCCGATAAGAGTTTAATATCAATATATTCTTTATTGATATAAGTCTTTAATGCTCTGATGAGCAGTAAGTACCGAATAATTATTTGGAGACAGAACATTCACACCAATGTGATGGCGTCCTTACGAGGTAATGCGGTTACTGACATCAAGCGCGTAACCATTTCGCGTGTAGAGCTGGGTCCCTTCCTGCTATAATACAATTTGAACAAAAAATATGTTCAAATTACATCTGGATAATATCTTTTTTACAATATATGAGCAAAATCTTCCGTGCGGTGACGGAAAACAATGCAAAGTTTGACGGTAGATAGGTAATATTCCTTCGAGTACTAAAAAAATTGTTAACTTCTTGTACCGTACCCTTAAAAACCTCTCTCTCTCTGCCAGCACTGTTTCCACCTTCTTATAGTATGGGATGCTTTAAACGAAACGTGAAGAAGCATCTTGCGGGTCAGTTTGGCTGTATTGTCTGACTGTCGGGCGGAAACTAACGTTTCCCGCCTATTTTGTAAAAACTACTTGGACTTTTCTTTCCAGTTTTCCTTCAGTCTAAGGGAAGTCATTGTGCCAATATAAGAAAAAAAATGCATGACTCTTCTAAGGGACTTTCCATTTCTTAATTCCATAATGTTTACACTAGTTTAAATTGTATGCAATGAAATACTATGGGACACCTGCTCACTTGGCGGAAGTGCCACACCACGTGCACGATGAAAGACCTTCTCGAAGCGACGGATAGCGGTGTCCAAGTCGCTAAGTTTTTGATGGGTTCTATCTGATTTCGATTGCCATTGACATGAAAAGAAAGAAAGAATAAAATACTCATACATTATTAACTAATCTCATAATCTCGAAAAGAAACATTGCTTTTCTAATATGCCCAGTCCAAATTGGTTCTCCGCTCAAAGCATTCCCATTCTATGCTCCATAACTCCAACACCAAAGGCATTCTGCAGATCAGGAGAGGACATAAAGAATGCTTCACAGACGTTTTCCGAAACCGTGTTGTTGAAACAAAAGGTATTTCACAACTGCATTAACTAATCGCTGCCTCGGCTCCACTCTTCACAATGCGTCATGTCGAGTCAAATAAAATGCAATGCAATGTGTAGTGTTTCAAACGGAAGTTGACTTAAGTTTTAATTAGCATGTTTCAGGTTCTAAATTATAGATTTTAAAATAAAAATAGTGGCGATGAACCAGACTAACTGTCGAGTTTCTTATCGATAGAAATCACTTTCGGAATTCGATGGTAGAGTCATTTTTATTTGTTTCTAACAATATCAATAGGTAAGTAAGTATTCTTTCTTGCACACCATACAATTTTGACTATTTACTATTTTTGACATTGGATTTAAGACTAGGTATAACAGACATCTGTTGGACAATTTAGGCGGTCTTCTCGCCTATCCGTTGTGCCGATTATGGGTAAAGTCTCCAGATATTCACCACACAATAACACTGGACACAGGCCTCTCCAGTAGTTCGTCACTTTGAACATTTGCCCAAGGTGACGAACTTGCCTGTGTCCAGCAGTGGACTGCAATTAGGCTGATAATGACCCGACAATTTTTAATGCAAGTATTAAAAGAAGTGTATTTTCTTCTCAAGCTCACGTAATTTAATCCACCGCATCGTCGTATCGCATGCGGGAGCTTTCAAACGCCCTTAAGAAAAGATTAAAAAAACCGGCCAAGTGCGAGTCGGACTCGCGCACGTAGGGTTCCGTACCACTGATTGAATGAAAAAATTAGGTAATTTGATTTATGACGTTTAAAAAAAACTACTGTCTAGATTTCATTCAAACCAAATATCGTTAGTAGTTTTTATAGTAATACACATCTTACCACTGGGGGGACACATTTTACCACTTTGGAAGAGTCTCTCGCGCAAACTATTTAGTTTAGAAAAAAATGTTGTTAGAAACCTCAACATCATTTTCAAATACCTATCCATAAATACCCCACACGTATAGGTTTAATGAAAAAAAAATTTTTTAGTTTCAGTTCTATGTATGGGGAACCCCAAAAATGTTGAACTTTTTTCTGATTTTATTTTTACATCTTAATGCGGTTTACAGAATACATCTACGTACAAAATTTCAATAATGTAGCTCTTATAGTTTCGGAATAAACTGGCTGTGACATACGGACGGACAGACAGACAGACATGACGAATCTATAAGGTTCCCGTTTTTGCCATTTTGGCTACGGAACCCTAAAAACACAAAATATTTATTTATAGTGGCTGCATCTTGTAACACAACCCAAAGCTTATTTTATGTGACAAAAAAATTCAATTCACTTATTTCAGCATTCACAAATTAGGCATAACAGCAATTTGACAATGTTTAATTAATATTGTATTTATTTGTGCCACATTTTACACTCTTCCAGTCTATCACTTATTTAATAGCAATATAAAAAATTACCGTTTCCAACATAAATGCAACTTGGCTCGTATTTTGCGAGTGAACGAGCAATAAATCCAACTACGCCTCGGCCGGTCACTGCTTGTGCAATTTTGACCTACATTCATTAAATAAATAGCCAATAAGGTTATTGAAAGACAAAGCACAATTTATTGTGTGGTTATTAGAGTTAATAACTCTACTCCTTCCTTTGACAAGCTCCTATTTTTTTTTTTTTATGGAAGAGGTGTCAAACGGGCCTGAAGGTCACCTGATGGTAAGTGATCACTTCAGCCCATAGACACCGCAACACCAAGGGAGTCACAGGTGCGTTGCCGGCCTTTGAGAAATCTATAGGCTTGCTTTTTGAAGGTCCCTAAATCATATCCACTCGGAAAAATTGCAGCAGGAAGCTGATTCCAAAGACCGACTCCTAATGACAGGAGTAGAAAATTTGGACAAGGATTCTGAAAAAGCATCTTCTCTGGACGGGGGTGCATGACGGTAGCAGCTGACAGGTAAATGGTTTAGTTACTTGCCAGTTTTCTCAGCGACTTGGGCTACTCTTTTGTCCTACATCGTCGATGAAAGCTACTACGTTATACCAATTAAAAAAACTATAATTAGGTTAAATCTTATCGACCGAATGGCAAGGTTAAAGGCATGAATCACTTATCGTAAGAATTTGCTGTGACCTATTAAGAAATAATGTGTGTGTATGTACAATAAGTTCCAGATCTTAAAAGTAGTTGCTACTGAAAATAGGACAAACGTTGCGTTCAAAGTATAGTGCGCAGTAACCGAAATTTAGTAAGAAGTTGTACCTATTAATAATATCAGTTTATATGACATATGCAATAGGTTGATGATGATGATGATTGATATGTATTTACTCACTAGATATAATGAAATTACGTCTTCATATTATCGGGGTATTTATTTATAATGACAATACAAATCCGTTGCTATGGCAACGTTGAGAAGACACCACAGTCCTCCGCCGTGAAATCCCTAGTCGGGTCCCTTAGGACTACTCTTCCGGCCGGTAACATTTGGTCAATGTGGCGCCGCAAGGTCTTGGTGTCTTCTCAACGTTGCCACATCCTCGAATTCGAATCTGTAATTTATTTCATCTTGTAAAGTAGTATCTGCAGTTTCGGATTCGATGGTAGATTGTATTTCTTGAAATTTTCGTAAATTTTCGTTCAAGCTGTCAATTCGTAATTTGATTTCTTCGTTGGTGATTTCAGTTCTTGTATTGATTGAACTTTGGAGCCTTGTAATATATCCTCGAAGGGCTCCTCGCACGCGCTTAAGCTTTTGAGCATCGTTCGTGGCCATCGTCGCCAATTGATATGTATTTACTCACTAGATATAATGAAATTACGTCTTCATATTATCGGGGTATTTATTTATAATGACAATACAAATCCGTTGCTATGGCAACGTTGAGAAGACACCACAATGATGATATGACATATTGTTGTGTATATGTTGAGATGTGGTTGTTTAATTGGTCAAGACCATTTCATTAACACGTTGAGCGTCATAGCGGTCGCCGGCTAAAAAAAACCACAATGAATGAATAAAGAAAAATTACATAAAATTTAGTTCAGACTCAAGTAAGTACAAGTATATTATATGACTCTTACATAAAGAGACTATGAAATTCTCTCATCAGCTTATCTCGACAGCTGCAAACAATAAAAGCTTGCGATGAAAGCAACTGATAAATGTATAAAGACCACACATAAGGTATTTACTACGATAAAACCTATTCTACATGTATGCGCGCGCGCAACATCCGATCATAAACGGAGATCATCAAATTATTATCAAGTTATTCGAAATTTATTACTTTCCAGTCGAATAAGCTTCTAGCATTCGCAATTGATTAGGAAATAATAAACTTTATTAAATTTTACAAGTTCTGCTATCTTTGATTATGCTTTTTATTTTAAGATTTCCAAAAATAATGTTCATGAGAAAACAATCAAAACACAAGTATAATATGGCTCGACTTCGCCTGGCTCGGTGGCTCAATTGGTAGTGACCCCTGCCTTCTGAACCAAGGGTCGTGGGTTCGATTCCCACCCGGGACAAACATTCGTGTGATGAACACTTGTGTTTGTTCCGTGTCTGGGTGTTAATATTTGTATTTATTTGTGGTACCTTCGTTGTTCTGATACCCATAACACAAGTGCTTAAGCTACTTACTTTGGGATGTAAGGGAGCGGCCTATTATCATTTCGCTTCACCTGCCCGTGGTGCATCCTGCTGTGTTACGTATAAAGCGACGATATTTGATCATGGGTTTCTGAAATACCTTAGGCTATTATTAAGAGCGGCTTAGGTATTGTTTTCCATTTCACACTATTTAGGATTGATCGTCGTCCTTGACATTCAGAAATACCCATGAATATTCCGGTCGTCAGATTCCGATATCAAACTATACTTGCAACACAAAATTATTTACTGAATTTATCAAGGCATCACGGCAGGAAACATCTCGTTCCATATCGCATCTCTCATTGTGATAAATCAATTGGAAATTCTTATATCATCCGTATTTTCCAACCGATAACTTTCATTTTACTTTTTTACTCTTTTTTTAAAATGTATTTTCATGTTTTTTTTTCACTCATGAAAATTATTGCCTTCTACCAAACACGAACATGGTCTTAAAGTAGGTATTTCTTAAAGTCTTATTTAAAAAATAAGCAATTTTTATGTACTGATGCGGTTTACGATCACAGAATTCTCGCTCGAGTGCCTAATTGCATTTCCCCTAGAGCCATCATTGCATTTACAACTCCATGATTGCCATAAGCCTAATAATGGGATACTTCACGCCATCCACAAATTAGTTTCTAGGTATCAATCTCGCATAAGTGGAACCACAACTGGTGTCTAGTATTCGAATTACTTATTACTTAACTAGCTGCGCCCCGCGGTGTTACCCGCGGTTCATCGTTGCATTTATTCAAATTTTTCCGCCGTAAGAACCATCCTTGGACTTGAACGAACATTTTAAAAAAAGAATTGGCCAAATTGGTCCAGGCGTTGTTGAGTTATGCGCTTACCAACACATTTTGCGATTAATTTTTATATTATAGAAGATAAGCGATCGCAGGACGTACAATTTACAACAAATTACAACGAATCAAATTCATGTTATTTAGGAGTAACCAATGTTACGTTAATTTTTTATATATAGTTGGTAGCATATATATATAGTAGACACCCTGATGGAAACCGCAAGAATGTCCCAAGCCGTAAAACGGACAAGTAACCAAATCTTTCGTCAGTTGCCACCGTCACACCTGACCTGTAAAATGACTCTGGCAATATGAGTGTGTTGAAAAGACGTAACAGATTTTATACATTTTGTATTTGTATGTACAATAATTAATCAGGTATACTTAAAAAAAATAGATCAGCAGAACCTGTTGATTTTTCACAATAATTAAAAAAAATATTTTCCGACATAAAACCACAGTAAGTAGCTATTTATTGGTTCGAGCCTGTGGTTTGAGCCTACAATCAGACTGCGACGAATCATTAAAAGCTACACAAATCATCATTTGATGACATCGAGATTGCAGAAGAGCGAATTGACCAAGTTTGCGACGAGATGTGGCGATGCGAACTACAATTGGCCGCTTTTCGACAAGGATCAATCATCGTTGACCCGTCGGACGCGCCTTGTGTCGTTAAAGTTCACTCACTTTACGGTTCTGTAGTTGAAACGGGAAGATCTTTATGTAGAGACACATCAATGTATCATAAAAGAGTCGAGAACTGTTAAGAAACTTCTTATAATCTTGAATCTTTTTAAGGCATGAATTATTTTAATTAGACCTGCGTAGAGACTGGCTCCCTGTGCGTCTTCTACAGGCTTTTTAATGGAGAGTGCTCCGAGGAATCGTTTAACATCATGCCAATGTCACCATTTTACCATCGCACTACTAAACGCCGCGGTAGGGTCCATCCGTACCACCTGGAGACGATCGTGTCCAGAACTGTTCGTTTTCAGCGTTCATTTCTTCCACGGACTTGCAAGAACGACCTCCCAGCCGCGGTATTCCCTGATCGCTACGACATGTGCTTCTTTAAGCATCGTTTAAATAGAGCTCTTTCCTCACGGTAGGTATGGCATTGCAGATGTCCATGGGCAGCGGTTACTGTTTAACATCAGACAGGCCGCCTGCTCATCTCATTTATGCAAGCCGACACAGTGTGACCGATAGCTACGTTACGTACACTAATTCGTATTCTTTTAACTTGCATAAGTCGAAGAGTATATTATCTTCGCTCGAATTGAGCTGCCCGTCCGGGGAAGGACCTCCACCCTATAGAATACCGCAGCCAAATGACCTCCGGGTCGTGTTTCTGCTGGTGACTAGAGTCTCCGGACTCCGGAGCTCGTGGGGGTTAGGGTTGGGCCGGCATGGCAGTGGCAACTGACAGGTAACTAACCAGTTACTTGCCAGTTGTCACAGCGACTTGGGCTTCTCTTTCGCTTTCCATCAGGCGTAGGGAAGCCATTATGTCGAGCTATTATAAAAAAAAGTCGTCATCACCATCATCCTACCAACGTTCACAGCTGGATATAGGCCTCCTCAAATAACGATTGTCGTCTGGGGGATTTGTCTTAGTCATCAAGCTTGGTAGGCGGATTGGTGACCGCAGTAGGTTCCTTTCCTGTTATTCCCTTATTCGTCTTTTACGACACCCACGAGAGGCCTATGTCCAGCTGTGGACTGATACGGGCTGATGATGATCACATACATTATTATTACAGAAGTTACATTCAGAAAAATCTAATCGACTTTTATAACCGTGGGATGGGACGCCTAACAACACTTTAGATATCACTTAGAGTAATCGCAAAGTCGCAGGCGCAACTATTAACAGATATAATGTGATCGGGACGCGCAAAACGAAAGACTGCACACAACAAAACGTTCGTTATATTACGTCAATGCGACTTCTCAGAAAACCAATCACGGTAAATGGTTGTGGGGTTTCTGTATCAACATCTCAAAGGTTTTTTTTACTCTGTATTAGCGCTCTTTCCTTCATCGAATTTCTTTTATTTTTTGTGCTCGTAACCGCTATGTACATTTGCATAGGTTTGTAGGCGTGTAGTAGGTTTGCAGTTAGCCGTTGAGTCATAAAGTTTATCTAATTAAGCTACCTGCTATCACAGACAATTGCGAAAGTTTGCTTGGATGGATGAACGAAAACTACTCGACAGATTTTTAATTAAACTTATCAATCATTTATCTCAATCAGATTTACATATGGACTATAATTTATGAGTAAATGTGTTTTCCTTTCTACGAGTAGCAGTCAAAGCCGCGGGCGAGTTAGCTAGTTTTTAGATACCTAAATATAAAACGATGATTCCAGGATTTCTATCAAAACTAGTCCCACCCTCCAACAGCTATGTGTGATACATACTCCTGGATTCGATATTTGCATATGATCTTTTATAATAAAGTCAAAGTCAAAATAATCTTTATTTGTATAGGTTTTTAAAAAAACACTTACAAATCATCGAAGCTACCACCGGTTCGGAAAGCAGCATTCTACCGAGAAGACACCGGCAAGAAACTCGTGTAGTTGCTCTTTTCAACATAGTGTTTACTATATTTTCATTACATTTATATTTTAACTATGACCACGTCATACAGTCTAGGGCCTTTTGAGACTTTAATTATTAATTAAACTAAAAAGATAAATTAACATAATAAGACCTATTTATAAAAATATACTCGTATTTTACAAGAGCTGATTATTTTCCAATATCTTAAGCTTTCTTAATCCTAGTAGCTACGCTATAACGGGATATGTTTATCTACTACGTCTGTCTTGGTGATAAAGTGATTATTTTTGTGTGGATTACCTAATGTAAAACAGGTAGAAATACAACGCTACAATGCTACTAATAAATTTAACTATTCTTGAATGTACTTAAAATCAACTAATGCCTGTTTAACACGTTAACAAGTCACCGATGCCTGTTAAACAATCTTTTTCTATTGTATCAAAGACTTATTAATTGGCCAGCACACTGCTTTTGGTATGGTATGTCATCGTTAACTGTACAATTTCATAAAAGTGTGATTAAATTACTTCAATTAACAAGAACAGCCAACTTTAGCAGTCTCATTTATAGTTGTGATTCTGCTAATATGCTTAATTGAAATCATTCCTCTTGGTAACCATGAAATAACCTGCAAAATCATACCCTAGTTTCCCATAGGAAACGTATTAAAGAAATATGGGCATGTATGTATTACTTCAAACGAATGTACCTTTAATTATTTTTTCATTTTTCAAATTATTACATTAAGTCCAGTACTTTTGGACATGACGTGACAAAAAACTTCCTATTAGTAAGTTAGATTGATGAAAACGCATCATTAAATGTCCATTAGTGGAAAGAAGATTGCTACGTTTGTCCGCGATCAGTAACTGTACCGTGTTGTGAAATGGCCACACATATACTGTGGACGATTTGAGCTTGTAAACAATAGTTAAGAGAGGTAGGGCATAGCGAATATTCGCTCGAATTGTACCGCCTGTCCAGGGAAGGACCTCCACCCTATAGAATACCGCAGCCAAATGACCTTCGGGCGGTGGCAACTGACAGGTAACTGAACAGTTACTTGCCCGCCCCGGCTTCGTACGGATGCAATACTATAATGCTTAATATAATATACACTAATCCTACTAATATTATAAACGCGAAACAGGTGTAGATGTAATGTACATCTCATCATCATCCCCTTAGCGTTGTCCCGGTTTGTGCCTCTAGGCCCAGGGTCCACTTTGACCATGATCCTAGACTTAGCGAGTCTGGTTATTGCATTGAAGCGACTGCCATCTGACCTTCGTAACTCTCAGAAAGGGGAACCAGACCAATTTGGATCATGGTTACACATTCAGAATTAAAGTGGATGTGCAGGTTTCCTCACGATGTTTTCCTTCACCGCTAAGCTAGTGGTATAATTCCGCACATAGATTTTTGCAAATCCAGAGGTGCGTGCCCCGCGCGGATTCGAACCGACGACCTCACGTGTGTGAAGCGACGATCTTACCACCAGGCTACCACGGCTCGTTGTGTAATGTAATGTACATCTAAAGACGTAATATTAAACCTACATCACATCTAAAGAGCAAAAATTCAAAACCACAACCCTTACGTACATCGCATAGTATTCCCTTTACGAAAGTGTGTCATTCATTCATGATTAAAACGTTTGTATTGCATGCTAGTTCCACAATAGTAACCTCTGGGGTTTGGCGTGTGAACGAGCCATACAAAATGCACGACCATGACGGTTTAATACAACTGGATAAATAGGCATTTTTGACGCTAGTGTAAGTGGTACTTATGTGCCCTCAATGCTCACGGAGTTTTGAAGATAGAATACATGTACAAGCCATATTTGAGCACACAAGAAACAAATCAACGGATAGAGTCAAAATCGTCGTTGTAAACTAATAAAAATGAAAGAAATCTTAAAATTTTTTGGCGTAATTACTTACTTACAATATTCATTACCCACCATCCCACTTACATTATAAAAGTAAAATTTTGTTTAGATAGATTTTTGTTCCTCGTTACCGCGAAAAGTACTTAATGGATTGGGATGAAACTTTACAGTCATAGGTTATAGCTTCATACATAAGATATAACACATAGACTATTCGCACGGGCAAAGCCGTGGGCAGTTTATCATAATTTTTTTGACACCAAGCCAAGGGCCCTACTACCAAAAACGAAAACGATCGTTCGTTGAACGGATCGCGTACTTTGGTACCAGAAATCCCGCCCATTTGTCCCTCCCGTGTTCGAATATACGAACTAAAATTCGTCAAAGTCGATTTTAATTAATTTAATTCATATATTCGAACAGGGGAAGGACAAACGGGAGATTTATTTTGCAAAATTACGCGATCCGTTCGACGAACGATCGTTATCGATTTTGGTGGTAGAGGCCCAGGTTTTTCTATAAAACAGAACACAAACCCCACAAAAAAACAAAGTCGTATGTTCAAATTAGTAACCGAATTAATTATCCTCCGATACCCAATATCATTTGAATGTCCGATTGTTCTTGGTTCTAGACCGCGTAGCGGACACATCCTGTCCCCATTTGGCTCAGCCTTGGACCACGCAGGCAGCGCAGGCGCATCCTGCCCGCTCTATACAACATAATTATGTATAACTAGCTTTTGCCCGCGACTTCGTCCGCGTGTTTAGATTTTTACATTCAAAAGTTTTTCCCCAATAACACCCGGTTGCAAGTAATCGTTGCAAAAAAAATTTGCAATATCGCGTTGCAAGTAATCTTTACGTTCATTAGGGTACCTTGCATGCCAAATTTCAATCATCTATCTTAACGCGATTTAGATTTTTCATACAAAAGGTTTTCCCGCTAACTCCTGATCCCGTGGGAAGTTTGCAATATCCTGTTGCAACTGAAAATCACTAAGGTACCTGCATGCCTAATTTCAAGATTTTCCGGAATTTGAAGGAATTTAGATGACTTTTTTTATGAATTTAAAAGATCAAAGATCTCATCTTTTGTCTTTTCCTAGATCGTAGAATTTTTAAACTATCTTTTCTATTAAGCGTGTTATTATAAAGCATAAAAATTATTGCTCAGACAGAGAGATCCGACGTGGCGGATGACGTCACGTACCGTGCGCGCCATACAAACTCCATAGAAAAATCTGTTTTCGTGAGAGAGACGGATATATTAATTTTCAATGACTCTATCTCGCCCATTTTTCAGCCAATTTTGATTTTGTTTTCACTGTTCATAGTATATTTTTATCTATTTTACGATAAATACATGCAACTATTTCTCATGCATTTCCCTATTCTCGTTCCCGTGGGAATTTCGGGAATTCCTTTCTTAGTCCACCCCTACGGTACCTAAGCTACGTCCCTTCTAAATTTCAACTGCCTAAGTTTAGCCGTTTAGGCTGTGCGTTGATATGTCAGTCAGTGAGTTTCTTTTCTCCTTTTATATATTATGATTTAATTTGACCGGTAACGCCATTTATTGAGAAGAATTAGTAGTTTTGGGCTATTTTATTTCTCGGCCTTTCTTTCCCTATTTTATCACGTAAATGGTTGATTTTAACATTTGAAATTTTATCCCTTTTGGAGTGGAATTTATCGAAACCCTTTCTTGGCAATATCTACCACGTCATGGTATAGCTTTGTGAATGCAAAGTCTTAGCCCGAACGGCTTAAAATTGACAAAGTTTCATATACAAATTTTCATCCTCTATTATATCCCCTTGGGAGCAGAAATTATCAAAACCCTTTCTAAGTTATAGTACCTTTATGAATGCGAAGTCTCAGCCCGAACGGTTTAAAATTTGACAAAGTATTATACAAACTTTCATCACCTATTTTTATCCCCTCGGGGGTTGAAATGATCAAAACCCTTTTTTAGCGTATGCCTACGTCATAGTAGCTTTATACATGCCAAGTCTGAGCCCAATCGGCAAAATTTTTTTACAAACTTTCATCCCTTAATTTATCCCCTTGGGGTAGAAATGATCAAAACCCTATTTAAGCGGATGCCTACGTCGTAGTAGCTTTACACCTGCAAAGTCTTAGCCCAATCGGCTCAAAATTGACAATTTTTTTTCCAAACTTTCATCCCCTATTTTATCCCTTTGGGGGTGGAATTGATCAAAATCCTTTCTTAGCGGACGCCTACGTCATTACATCTACCTGTATGCCAAATTTCAGCCCAATCGGTCCAGTAGTTTGGGCTGTGCGTTGATAGATCACTATGTCAGTCAGTCAGTCAGTCAGTCAGTCAGTCAGTCAGTCACCTTTGAGTTTTATATATTTAGACTAGCTTTTGCCCGCGACTTCGTCCGCGTGTTTAGATTTTTACATTCAAAAGTTTTTCCCCAATAACACCCGGTTGCAAGTAATCGTTGCAAAAAAAATTTGCAATATCGCGTTGCAAGTAATCTTTACGTTCATTAGGGTACCTTGCATGCCAAATTTCAATCATCTATCTTAACGCGATTTAGATTTTTCATACAAAAGGTTTTCCCGCTAACTCCTGATCCCGTGGGAAGTTTGCAATATCCTGTTGCAACTGAAAATCACTAAGGTACCTGCATGCCTAATTTCAAGATTTTCCGGAATTTGAAGGAATTTAGATGACTTTTTTTATGAATTTAAAAGATCAAAGATCTCATCTTTTGTCTTTTCCTAGATCGTAGAATTTTTAAACTATCTTTTCTATTAAGCGTGTTATTATAAAGCATAAAAATTATTGCTCAGACAGAGAGATCCGACGTGGCGGATGACGTCACGTACCGTGCGCGCCATACAAACTCCATAGAAAAATCTGTTTTCGTGAGAGAGACGGATATATTAATTTTCAATGACTCTATCTCGCCCATTTTTCAGCCAATTTTGATTTTGTTTTCACTGTTCATAGTATATTTTTATCTGAGGGCACGGTCGTGCCCTCGCCAAGACGAGCCAAGCGAAGCGCAAGGGCACTACCTATCTTTTCTCGAAAGGCTTCGCCGTTTTTTTGAACCCTCATAACTTTGGTTTGAATGATGCTAAATAGTTAAAACTTTCAAGATAGAATGCCATCAGTACACTTATTAAACATACAGAGTTTGAATACCCTACCTTTGATACTTTGGATTTTATTAATGTGTAAAAACCTCCGATTTCGTCACTGACTGACTGACTGACTCACTGATCATCAAAATTATAGGGTACTTCCTGAAGTCCTAGAAAGCTAAAATTTGGTATGTAACTTGCTATTGGTATACAAACAAACGAAAAATTACAAAAGTCTAAACTTTTCCCCCCCAACCCCTCAAATTAGGGGATGGCATGTTGTATGAAACATAAATTTCCTGAAGTCTTAGAAAGCTGAAATTTCGTATGTATGTGGCTATTAAAATACAAACAAGAGAAAAACTATAAACACCTAAACTTTACCCCCCCAATCCGTAAAATGGGGGGATGGCAATTTGTATGAAAGATACAATTCTTAGGGTACTTCCTGAAGTCTTAGAAAGCTGAAATTGGGTATGTAAGCTGCTATTAGTATACAAACAAGAGAAAAATTATAAAAGTTTAAACTTTACCCCCCGACCCCTAACATTAGGGGATGGCAATTTGTATGAAATAAAATATTCTCAAGGTGCTTCCTGAAGGTCTAGAAAGCTGAAATTACGTACGTAAGTTGCTATTAGCATACAAGCTAGACGAAAATTATAAATTTTAAACTTTATCCCCCAACCCCTAAAATTAGGGGATGGCAATTTGTATGAAACTTCCACTAATTTTGATGCTAAAAGTTTCCTTGACATCATAATCATATGATAAATAGTAACTGACTGCGTAAGATGTAAGGACGAGCCATCCTCTTTTCGCTCCAAGGCACCCTCACCTGCCCTTGGTGCATCCTGCTGAATAACGGATGAGGCTCTGGCAACCGATTGGTGGCGGTATAACCATCACGATTGAACGCGTAGCTAAATATCACAGGCCGATGAGCGCGTCACCGAAGCGAGGAGTTACGTCCTGCGATCGCCAACCCACCTGCCCAGCGTCACAGATTAATAAATAGTTACTACCAGCGTGGCGATTACGGGTAAAGCCTCTAGTTGTTTGCCCAAAGTGGCGAACAACTGGAGAAGCCTATGTCCAGCAGTGAACTGCTTTAGGCTGATGATGATGATGAACTGACTGCGCACTATATACATATATATTTATATATATTCAAGGCATTATTACTAAAAATATAGGGAGAATAAGTAAAAATACAATACTGTAATAAACAAGCAACCTACAAAAAGAAGTGAAATCCCCCCAAAAACATTTTCATGTAAAATGTAGCCAAGACGAGGAGGGTGAGACCACATTGCGTGCACTGTCAAAAAGTTATCAGATGTCATGAAGAGCCAAGCTGATTACAACTTTACACGCCCCCAATTATTCTATAATCACAAATGTATCATCTTTGCAAAAATATGTGGCTTGGCCGTTGAGCTTTCGTAAGAACTATTATAAAAATGAAAAAATATACCCTCATTATTATGCGAAACGGCCATCCACATATTTTTGCAAAGATGATACATTTGTGATTGTAGAATAATTGGGGGCGTGTAAAGTTGTAATCAGCTTGGCTCTTCATGACATCTGATAACTTTTTGACAGTGCACGCAATGTGGTCTCACCCTCCTCGTCTTGGCTACATTTTACATGAAAATGTTTTTGGGGGGATCTATTTTACGATAAATACATGCAACTATTTCTCATGCATTTCCCTATTCTCGTTCCCGTGGGAATTTCGGGAATTCCTTTCTTAGTCCACCCCTACGGTACCTAAGCTACGTCCCTTCTAAATTTCAACTGCCTAAGTTTAGCCGTTTAGGCTGTGCGTTGATATGTCAGTCAGTGAGTTTCTTTTCTCCTTTTATATATTATGATTTAATTTGACCGGTAACGCCATTTATTGAGAAGAATTAGTAGTTTTGGGCTATTTTATTTCTCGGCCTTTCTTTCCCTATTTTATCACGTAAATGGTTGATTTTAACATTTGAAATTTTATCCCTTTTGGAGTGGAATTTATCGAAACCCTTTCTTGGCAATATCTACCACGTCATGGTATAGCTTTGTGAATGCAAAGTCTTAGCCCGAACGGCTTAAAATTGACAAAGTTTCATATACAAATTTTCATCCTCTATTATATCCCCTTGGGAGCAGAAATTATCAAAACCCTTTCTAAGTTATAGTACCTTTATGAATGCGAAGTCTCAGCCCGAACGGTTTAAAATTTGACAAAGTATTATACAAACTTTCATCACCTATTTTTATCCCCTCGGGGGTTGAAATGATCAAAACCCTTTTTTAGCGTATGCCTACGTCATAGTAGCTTTATACATGCCAAGTCTGAGCCCAATCGGCAAAATTTTTTTACAAACTTTCATCCCTTAATTTATCCCCTTGGGGTAGAAATGATCAAAACCCTATTTAAGCGGATGCCTACGTCGTAGTAGCTTTACACCTGCAAAGTCTTAGCCCAATCGGCTCAAAATTGACAATTTTTTTTCCAAACTTTCATCCCCTATTTTATCCCTTTGGGGGTGGAATTGATCAAAATCCTTTCTTAGCGGACGCCTACGTCATTACATCTACCTGTATGCCAAATTTCAGCCCAATCGGTCCAGTAGTTTGGGCTGTGCGTTGATAGATCACTATGTCAGTCAGTCAGTCAGTCAGTCAGTCAGTCAGTCAGTCACCTTTGAGTTTTATATATTTAGATTAATAAGTATTAGTTTATTAATTACTTCGATTATGGCGACTAATTGGTCTGCTTGGCAAATGATGCCTGCTCACAGTAGCAGGTAAGTAGGTAGTATTTTTTATTTTTCTAATAAATTAGCCAGCGTTTGGGAAACTTCTTCGAGTCTTCACATCGTCGATCACACAGACGAAAGTCTTCGATCAGTGCGTTCTACTGGTTATGACATACGTCCACTAGTAGAAGGTCGCTCAGCGAGCTATGGAAAGGGCTACGCTCGGCGTCTCTCTGCGAGATCGGATCCGAAATGAGGTGATCCGGCAGAGAACCAAAGTTACTGACATAGCTCACCGGATCAATAAGCTGAAAGTGGCAGTGGGCTGGCCACATCAGCCGCAGAACCGATAACCGTTGGGGTAAACGAGTTCTGGAGTGAAGACCGCGTCTCGGCAAACATAGTGTAGGACGCCCTCAGGCCAGGTGGAGTGACGATTTGCGCAGGACGGCTAGCAAGTGCTGGATGCGAAGCCCGGGACCGATCGAAGTGGCGAGCATTGGGAGAGGCCTATGTCCAGCAGTGGACTAATGTGTGCTGATGACCATATTTCGGCCACAGCGGCTAATCTCCTAGGAACCTAGCCAAACGCACACGCAATGTTAAAGTTTGTGCACTATATGTGCGCAAACACAGTGAGGTACACTGTCTGTTCCTTCACTCTCATAACGTAATCGCTGGGACGATAGTTCGACATAACCGGAGAGATATCAGGGATGGAAATAACGGCTGAACTTTCGGACTCCGGTGCTTCTACTGAGTAATTTCTTTACAGAAAAAGCCAGTAACAAATACCAATATATTAATGCCAACTAACTGAACATACTTTAGAAACCCGTCTTTTAAAACATTCTAAAGCCCAATAACATTTCTAACATACTCGTAGAAGCATTGCGCGCTGTCTGACTAAATGCAAACGGCACGATCACGAAATTCTCGCGATGATTTCAACATTACGGAAATACCGCTGAAACGCATAAATTATTAACCAATTTGAACTCTATCTCGACGACATAAGCTACTGTAAACTATGCAGTTTGCACCTTGCTGCTCACCGGGATGGCGTGATCGTGGTGTACATTTACAAATACGAGCCGATTTTGTTTTCGACTTTTTGCGGCGATTTCGCAGTTTTTTGTCCTAATTTGTTACGATTATAATGGCGTTACAGCCATCAGGCCGGCTCGGATGTAAATAGATTGTTGACTGTTGATTCAATGACCTGGTTGATTCATCAAATCATAGCCTAGACGGCTGCAAATAAAACATAATAAATTTTTTGTACCTCCATGTCAGATATTAAGCAATCATGTACACGCAAAAGTCGATTATTATTATAGCTCTGAGTGTTTACCAACTCACGTGTAAAATTCATTTATTTCATCTTTATTACTTATAAGTAGAATAGCAACTGCATTAATTAAAAATTCATGTAATTAAATAATTTAGTACATCATAACGTCGAAACATAAATTTATATTGAAAATTTCCCGTATTGAGCAAAACGGCAATTTCTAAGTTTTTAGATCTAGGTCTAGGATTTTTAATTATTACTTGCTTAGAACAGGTGGTATTATTCTAAGGAGACTTGTTTATTTGTTTGCCACTTGTACGCTTAAGTAACAAGGCAATTCTTGTAAACGAATGTCGGTCTAAATATTTAAATTATACTAAGTTTACTACTTCACAAGGTGTGTCGTTAAACATTGGTGAAATCATAATCAAATTTTATCCACAGTGAGCAAGGAGACTAACCAAGCACGAAGGATTTTTATAGTACAAGAGTTATACTCGTAAGTAGTGTCTTAAGAGGTGCACCTAAATGTGATAAGTGCACTCTCTGTTCATCTCATAGTGAGATAGTATGGCAGTTCATCACGACGCGACGGGCATATACCAACGCAGGACAAGCAAGTCCTACATAAAATGGTTTCGCAAAAACCCACATTGTTGGTTATTGTTGTATTACAAATGGGGCAGGTACTAGAGTTTGTCAGGTAAGTACGGGTCCGTTATAGGTCCAAAAAAACAAAACGTCTCATCAGTACTGTGTGAGTAGTCCTAGAGTAGCCATAAACCGATAAGACACGACATGTCTTATGTTAATGTCATTCTTAAATGATAAATTTGACATGAAATTCTGATATTGTAAATTGCCGTTTAAAAGTATTAACCAATATAATAACCCAAGACATGCCACGCTGGGCCACACAGCGCCACCTAGCCCCAAACTAAGCCGAAGCTTGTACTATGGGTACTAGACAACTGATAAACTTACTTAGATACATTTTTTTTTTTGTAAATAAATACATATTATACATAGAAAAACACCCAGACCAATACAAACAGACATGTTCATGAACACAAATTTTTGTACTGTGCGGGAATCGAACCCACGACCCTTGGCTCGGAGGGCAGAGGTCACTACCAAATGAGCCACCGAGCCTGTCTTATGTACTTAAACATATGTTTTGGTAAACAATTTGTATAAATCTTTATCTTTGGGATCTTGTCCTTCTTTAAAGTGAGTTCTTTTCTCAAGGTAAGCAGCGGCATTGCTGATGTCCATTGAGCAGTTACTGTGTAACATCAGACAGGCCGCTAGCTCGTCTGCCCTCGACAGCTATAAAAAAACACTTACGACCGCATCACAAACTCTAAACCGATTAAAGCTTAAAAGCTGTCCCCCATAAAGGTTCAGGGGCCCTACTACAGAAAACGAAAACGATCGTTCGTTGAACGGATCGCGTATTTTTGCCCCATAAATCCCTCTCATTTGTCCCTCCCGTGTTCTAAAATATCAATGAAATTGTTGAAATCGACATTGACGAATTTTAGTTCGTATATTCGAACACGGGAGGGACAAATGAGAGGGATTTATGGGGCAAAAATACGCGATCCATTCAACGAACGATCGTTTTCGTTTTCTGTAGTAGGGCCCCTGTTACACAAATCACTTAGTGTGACACAAAACTAATGGTCTGTAAAGTAAATGTTAAATTACACGGGCTGTTGAAGACACGCCCGGTGATTAGCAGTCGGGATGTGTGGCCCCAGACCAGGTGCATAATATGGTTTAAATTTAAACTCGCTTTGCATTTACCTACGTGCATTACAAGCTTGAAAGGAATTCAAGGGACAATGATTGGAACGGATGAGGGCAATTTGTTTGCGGGGAAAAATTGTCATAGTTTGGTATTTCATTTGTACTTTTAGAACATATTTTATCCAGTTTGACTGCCTCGTAGGTTCAGTGGGAGCGACCTATGGACCAAGAGATCCTGAATCCTGAATCCCGGGTCGGATCGAAAATTACTGAGCTTTTCTGTGAAGAAATTTGCGACGACTCGGAGGTCATTTGGCTGCTTTCCTCTTTCCTTGAGGCCCTACCCCGGATGGGCTCGATTCAAGCGTAGATTCGCTATGCCCCACCTCTCTTCCATCAATCTTGGCTAGTTTCCCTAAACATTGGCTGTTGTCGCCGAAATTTTGTCGGAAAGAGTACGCGGTGCAGATCTATCCAGTGGTCTCAATTCAAGTGGCGGAGTTTGAACCGCTACCTCCAGAACGAAGATCAAAGGCCTTAGGGCTATGCCACACTACCTTTTCGCCTTTAAAGCTTTTCTTCGTGTTCGTATAAACTATGGAACATAGTGCGAACGGCTAAACTATGGAACTCTTTGCCTGGCTCCTTGTTCCCAGAGACGTAAAATCTTCCGATGTTCAAGGCGAGAGTGAACCGGTTTTTGCTGGGTGAGCGCGTTCCATCGTAGACTACGATATCACTTACCATCAGATGAATCACAGTCAAGCGCAAACTCATTTTGAATTAAAAAAAATCGCCGCGCAGCTGCGACGTTTTCGCCGCGCACTCGCGTCGTGTTCGCTGCCTGTCCGCTTTGAAAACGCTTGCAATCCGCCAGTGTGGCAGCTCACATGACTACTATACCACCAACGCTCTACAGATAACATTTTCTTGATCTTAATACTAGGTCAAGCCTAAAAAAGATTTTAAGCCCCGCCTTCAATCAACATCAGGTGATGCGATAGTGACGTAAAACATTTGCAATGAAAAACACTACACGAGTGCGCCCGCGACACAAACGGTGTGTGCGTTTGTTATTCAGATCGCTAATATAACGGTGCTCTTGCCTCCGGGTTCCTACGGAACCTCATTTCGGGATTATTTTTCACATTACACGAGTTAATGTACTATAATGTGTATTTTGTACGCTTGAACGCCGCGTAAGTTATGCGTAAGTATACGAAGGAGTATGTAGGTATGTGCATAGTCGCCTTATGTGTAAATATGTATAAGTGCGAATTATATGTATTTTGACTCAGTAGGGAGCGGTTAGACACCTCATTTGGTAAGGGCCTTGACCTCTACATAGGGTCGTTGGTTTAAACCCGAGTCATCTGCTACCGAGGTTTGGTATCGTAATTTGTACGTAGTATTATTTGTACATATAAATACAGATCACGTTCAGTGCAAAATGGGGGTAATCTGTGAGTGCAATGCAGCAAGTAAATAATAGGTCGTTCGCTGACCGTGCCGACTATCGAATATCCTAGCTTCGATTCTCGGTTCAGTGTATTTAACATCTTAACTTCTTAACTAATAATATTTAATATTTTAATATATTATTATTATTTATTATAATATTATAAAGCTGAAGAGTTTGTTTGTTTGTTTGTTTGAACGCGCTTATCTCAGGAAATACTGGTCCGAATTGAAAAATTCTTTTTGTGTTAAATAGACCATTTATCGAGGAAGGCTTTAGGCTATATAACATCATGCTGCAACTATTAGGAGCGAAGAAATAGTGTATAATGTAAAAAAAAAACGGGGAAAAAATAACTATTCCACGCGGACGAAGTCGCGAGCACAGCTAGTTATGTATAAATTTAACAATATCTTGATTCGGGACGATATTTTCAAAATTCGCTCAAGCTATGTTATTTTGAGAAATCATACATATACAATAAATAAATTGCCTAGTTCAGTGTCTATTATTATTTCTACTCCAGTATAGGACATGGACCATAAGAATGGACAGTTCATAATAAAATAAACAGTCCATTCTTTACTCATTTTTACACACACTGTTTTCAAATAAATTTCATGAACAAAGAGATTGTCAGATCTATATATTCTTATTCTGATGCTGGTAGCATCATCATCATCATCATCATTTCAGCCCACGTCTACCCACTGCTGAGTATAGGCCTCTTCTTTCAACCGCCACTTTACACGGTCCCTCGACAACCTTGTCCAATGTTTCCAGGCCACCGCCGCTATGTCATCCGACCATCGGTATGATAGCATCAAAATCTCATTAATTATTTACTATAAAAGTGAACAATAATTAATTATTTATTCAATAGTGAACAATTATGAGCTAAATAAACATAATTGTGTCGTTGACATAATGAGTCATCGCGCCATTCGATCGTGAAGTAATTACTGTCGCAAATGAACCGAATACTATTATTAGCCTACTTAAAGTGAGCTATGGCAATTTTTCAGCCTTCGAGGGCAAACTGACAAACTTAAAGACGCCTGTTGGCATAACTCATAGAAATTGTTTTGTTTCTTTGACAGGCTCGGTGGCTCATTTGGTAGTGACCTCTGCCCTCTGAGCCAAGGGTCATGGGTTCGATTCCGGCACAGTACAAACATTTCTGTTCATGAACATGTCTGTTTGTATTGGTCTGGGTGTTTTCTATGTATATTATATATTTATTTACAAAAAAATGTATCTAAGTAAGTTTATCAGTTGTCTAGTACCTCCCCATAGTACAAGCTTCGGCTTAGTTTGGGGCTAGGTGGCGCTGTGTGGCCCAGCGTGGCATGTCTTGGTTATTCCTCTTTCTTCCCGTTAGTTGCCACACTTGTCAGGCGGGTTGTTGACCGCAGTAAGTTCTATTCATACCCAAGTCAACGCTGCTGCCCGTTTCCTGATATTTCCTTAGTCGTACTGCGAATCTCAGAAGATACGAGCTCAAATATAATGTATTTTTTTTTATAACAAGAGCGTTCAAGATGACCTCACTCCACTTGATGGTAAGCAGTCGTAAGGTCCAAATGTTAGGTCGACAGGCATAATAAGACAAACCCACCGCGCCTGTCGCCCTCACCCTGAAGGCCCACTGAGATGCCGTTTCACGCCCCGCCTAAAGAACCCAGGATTGTAAGAGGAAGGAAACACATGGGCTGGAAGGACATTCCATTACTTAATGGCACGGGGCAAGAACGAGGATCTTTTTTTTGAAATTTTTGGACAGTGGTAGAATTTTCACTAAGCATCAAACTTTACCGATGCCGACATTATTATCTTAAACATAAGTGACACTTATATTATAAATCGCTCTTTGATTAAGTCAATAGAAATGGATCACTAGATTACATATATCAATACGTTACGCAAGGCGCAGATCACATATCAACTCTTGCGCAACGTGTCAACGGTCTGCGAAGCGAAAAAATCGACAATTGAACGACAATAAGGCGTAGTAAATGGTATACCACAGGCCGATGACGGGCAGCAGCGTCACCGGAGCGAGGAGCTAAGCCCTGCGATCGCTAACTCGCCCGCACAGAGCGTGGCGATTATGAGTAAAACCCAAAGTGACGAACAACTTTAGAGGCCTATGTCCAGCAGTGAACTGCTATAGGCTGATGATGATGAATTAGTATGTAGCTCTGACAACGTGGCCTAACTAAAGAGTATTCTTTCCTCTCAGTAAGGAGCCGTCGTAGCTGTGCCCCAAGCATTGCAGTCTGTGAGCGGCGGTAACCGTTTAACATCAGATGGATTGTTTGCTGGTTACCGGCGAAAAATAATTTTTCTATCGTGTCTAGTTTCTCGTCAGTCACAGCCATAGGGGCAGCGCAGACGACAGACTATCCGTGACGCACTTTTTTTGCAATTATATGCAGTAACGCACACGACGCGCAAAAATCTGTCGCGGATATTTCACAGACTCAACGCACACGACGCACATCTTCGATCATTCTGTCGGCAGACCTAGACGCTCTTTTTCAATGTCTCAGACGCAGACTCTATCGCACAAAAAGTGTGCCGTCTGCGCTGCACCTTAAACACTAGGTATTGCTTAATCGTCGAAGTATGCAGGAAAAGCGAGGAATGCTAATGCTTGTTCTATAATAGACTAGACCGCATACACACCCACGTGTGCGTTTATTTATATACCACGTGTAATATTGATTAGCATTATAAAACTCTGAACAACAGGTAGATAATATAAACAAATTATCCGCCAGCAACATTATTCACGAAACAGGAAAAATGAGTCAGGTATTTTAGTCTAACTTTTTGCGTTCAAAACTTTGGTGGTCTTATCTGAAAAGGGAAAGTTTTTATAATATCTGTCCGAATTTTGGTCACAGCGGCATTTTAAACACAATGGCAGCCCGGCCTAACCCTAACCCCCACGAGCTCCGGAAACCCCATTCACCGGCAGAAACCCGACCCGGAGGTCATTTGGCTGGTGCGGTATTCTATAGGGTGGAGGTTCTTCCCCTAACGGGCAGCTCAATTCGGGCGATGATTCGCTATGCCCTACCTCTCATAAGAACTATCCTCCTACAATCTCCTAAGAAACTGGCTGCGGTAGATTTTTAACCCTAGAATCACAGGCCGAACGATGTCAGAAATACGGTATATGTTGAGTATCTATGTATGTAACTTATTCAGTGTGCAAATACATCATTCGCCTACACTCTGTGAAGTTTAAAATAGACATCCTGCGTTGCATTTGCATACAACTATATTCTTTTTGCTATTTTTGTGAATGTATGAGGTGTTAATATAAATATTGAGTGTTAGGTAAGCAAGCGTGTGCATGTTTAATGAGCTAATGTGTTTTGCAGAACACGTTTGTTTTTTCTATTAAAATATGGCCGCATCGATGTTTTTCTATACCTTTTTTTTATGCCGGGGAAAATGCTTTTAGGCATCCCCGTCACCCTGGGGGAGTGACGGGGTATGTGGGACTCACCCTGCCTCATGGTGGAAGGAAGGCAGGCAATACCCACTAAAAACCCCGGCCCCTCCGTCAAGCACCTATGGGGATGGTGTCACGGGACCCAGAAAAACTAGGACTGCCGCGGCACCATCAGCGCTGGCCCGTTCAGCGGAGCGGGAGCGACGGGAGCTGCCCGGAGGGCCGGCCCACTCCCGTCCGACAGGGACGGGGACCCGTGCAAGGCAGGTGGAGGTGATGTTTTTCTATACCTACCCTAACTTTAACAAAACATTGTCATAAATAACACTTTCCTGAGCACAACGCCCACTCTCCAGGGAGACCAGCCAATTGAGCAGGATAGGTATATGAATAAATAACACGCTGGGTCACTCAGCGCCATCTAGTCCCAAATTAAGCCGAAGCTTATACTATGGGTACTAATACAACATTGATAACAGATAAACTACTTAGATACCAACTTTTTTTGTAAATAAGTACACAGTTTTCAATAGTTTATTCCCGTTAATTTGATAAATTATAGTACCTACCTATTAGATTGTCTGTAGGTATTCCTACATTATATTCTCATGCATTATCATTTTCACATCGGGTAGAGGTCAGTTTGTGAGCCCAAAATACGACTGTTTTATCAAATACTAGATACTAGAACGCCTTGATACTATAAACAGAGACGAATTGTGTTCCGTATCGTTAGTATATCATAAAACAAATGTTTTCATATACAAAACTTTTATTAGCTTTTTTATGTGTGAGAACTGCTGCCGACAAACTGCTCAGCAGTTTGGCAGATATACTTATTGTAACCTATTATGTACCTTTGCACCAATAAATTAAAAAAAATATATATTAAGTTTCTGGGTACATGGGTACTAAATAAAAATATTCTGTATTTATATCATCTAATCATCAAATTTGTTCATCTACCGCACAGATTACCTGTGATTACCTATAATAGCTCGCCCCGATGGAAAGCGAAAGAGAAGCCCAAGTCGCTGTGACAACGGGCAAGTAATTGGTCAGTTACCTGTCAGTTGCTCATCGAAAGTTCTCTTAGGGTGCGTTTACTGACGCCCAGTGGGCGTAGAGGAGCGGAGAAGAGTAGTGAAAAGAGGTGAGTGTTTTCACTGACGCGGATCTTTGAATGAACGATTGAATCGTTTGCATGTGATTGGTGTGAATTGTCTACGCATTTGAACAAGATAAGTCTGAGAATCTGCGTCTATCCTCCTTGAATATCATCTACAACATCAGTCTAAAGAGCCTGCCGGCTTGTGCGTTTCAAAACTATCTCATTATTAAACACAAAAGTTAATTAAAAAGCGCAATGCCGACATAACGTTCCCACGAATTTAATTACTTTTCGTCTCACGTCGCTCCTACATGCATCTCCACTTTTGCAAGTAACCACGCAATTTTGAACCCTATCCTTATAAATTTAAGATACCTCAATTTACAGACATGCCTAATCAGAACTGAAGAATACGAAATCAACGTTATGTAAAGACTAGTTGCTATTGTAATCTTAATCTTAATACAACAGTCGTAAAATTGTGTTTCTCATGATATGTGTTGCGAATAGTTACGTTATCAGTGGTAAGCGCCGTTTGTTCAGTAGATTTGGGCGCGATTACCTTATCACCTATTCACGTCCCCCATTCTGTGACGTACTAACTTCCTAGATTAGGAGTTCAGCTGTAATACTAGAGTTTCGAAAATGACAATGTATTGCCTAATTCGGTTGAACTCTTAAGAATTGTTTCACTGAAACCCGTTGCGAGGGAGCGTTGTGTCTCAAACGTATTTGTTATTTTGCATACCTACCTACACGCTTCTAACTACATACCTATTTACATTATTATTATCTCCTGCTATAACAAGTCTTGTTGGCGATAGCCCGTTATTTCTGAAATTTGGTGACGATGATGGTTTGGGTGTAGGAGTGTTATTAAATAAATAACGAATATAGATCTACATTACTACATTTTTGTATTCAGTATGGTAATATTTAGCAGGAGGACAGGTTAACTACAGGTAGGCATGTAGAGGCACCATTTATTTTTTGACTAGCCTCTACTGCCCCACTGCTGGGCAAAGGCCTCCCCCAGTTTTTTCCACTCCTCGCGATCTTCAGCCAGCTCTTGCCAGACCGGAAAAAAATGATCCAGGTCCGAATGATCAAAGGCACTATTATCAATTTTAAAATAAATGTTGGGAATATTAAAGTAAATTTAATATTGTTTACTTTCATTGACATTGGTGGGACACCTTGTACTTCATTACAAAGTTATAAAAACAATACTCGAAGGCAAAATAGAAAGTAGAAGAGAAAGAGGATCGTCGCAGACTAAGGAACTGTTCAAAAGGAGAGTACGTGAACACCTTTTGAATTGCTCCGCTTAGCTGGTAAAATTGACACTTAATTGCCTGACTAGTTTATTTATTGTCTATGATTTGTATGTATATAATCTATATGTATATATATGTCTATATATGTATGTATATGTCTATGTAATGTTTATAATTTAAGTAATATATTTGTACCTGGTATATATTTGTCTATTTATGTACGATATGTATATGTCTCTTATATGTCTATGTATATGTATATTATACCTACTTTATTTAGCATATTTCCACATATTAGTTTTTTTTTATATAAATAATGTATTTTCTTTTATTGTGTTTCCTTTTGTACACTCACCGCACAACAAATCTGCTCTCTGCATGACCCAAGGGTTGACTGGTAGAGAATGCTCCTAGCATTAAGTTCGCCTTTTGTACCATTTTTGTGCAATAAAGTTTAAATAAATAAATAAATAAAGAGGAAGGCCGAGATGGTAATATACACAGTAGGTACCTATTGGAAAAAGTTAATGTCACGACGTGCCAACAAGGAGTTGAAGGCGCTAGTGGAGTCCAGAGAAGTAGTGGAAATAGCTCCACCGACAAGAGTTGAAGCTCTTAAATTCTGAGTGAACATTGACACTCAATATCGTTAAGGGGATGTATGGGAGCGACCGACCACCTTTTCGCTCCAAGCCATCCTCACCTGCACGTGGTGCATCCTGCCGAACAACAAACGAGGCTCTGGCAAACCAACTGGTGGCGGTATAACCATTACGGTACAAGGCGTAGCTAAATATGACAGGCCGATGACGGGCAGCAGCGTCACCGGAGCAAGAAGCTACGGCCTGCGATCGCCAACCCGCCTGCCCAGCGTGGCGATTATGGGTATATCCTCCAGATGTTTGCCCTAAGTGGCGAACAACTGGAGAAGCCTATGTCCAGCAGTGGACTGCGAAAGGTTGTTGATGATGATCGTTAAGTGTTCAGGAGTTCAGGGATGTAAAAGAGGGAATTAAGTATGCCACGGTAACCAAACAGTTGGTTAATTCTATCTCTGAGTCAAGTCATCAAGTTTTATCTCTTCACAATCTTGCACCGTCCGAGCCAACCAAAACTAGAAACCCTTATTGGCTTAGCGGTTATTAACACTGATATACGACTCAAGTAAGTTGCAGTTAACTTAACCATTTAGCAAACGCCGGTTAGCTGCCGCCCGTTTCGGTCACACTTTTGTTAGGCAAAGTGCGTATGGCGTAATAATACGGGACAGAGTAAGTAGTTAACAAGATACTTCTACACTGGGTGAGTTGAGCAGATAAGTAATAAAAATGCCTCAAACTAAGATTTACTCTCGTTCTATGAGTATGGTGATGTCTAGAGGTCCTAGAAGCCGATCATTTGGTCATTTACTTATTTTCCTTTTAGAATAACAATTTAGAAATGTTGGTTCAGACAAATTGACTAGACCGGGAGTGGCTTGTGATACTTTCGGATCGCCCGCGATTAAATAAAGGGATAAAACCGTCGACAAAGCGCGGTGGCGCTATAGTTCATTCGCGTTAAGAAAATAGTGACTGACAGGTCACTGACAGGCCACTAGCCAATTAAAACGCTAGAAATTATAATTCTAGCGTTTTGATTGGCTAGTGGCCTGTCAGTGACCTGTCAGTCACTATTTTCTTAACGCGAATGAACTATAATTAAAACTTATAACGACAAGCATCATAATAGGATAAACGAATAGTCGTAAACATAGGTTTGATTTATAACATTTTATGACATAAACGCAATATAATAATATAGAAATTATAAACTTCGTACACGATACATACAAAAAACAGGTAAACGCTGCCCATTTCTTGATATTTCTTTAGTAGTCTTCTACGACATTCCACTATATCACCCCAAAAATAAAATTTGTCAACAGCATTATTTGTCAGATTACCTTCAATAACATTTGGAAACTGTGAATTTCGAGAATCTTACAATGTCGAGGCCAAGCCATCGCAAAGGTTTACGAGTTAAGTAATAAACCGTCGGATTTCGCAAAAAGATTAGCATAATAGACGTCTCATGGAACATTGTAAATTAACACACACGGAAATATATTTTTTGTCAACCAAACGAATTAATCTTCGCAACATTAATCAAATAGCGCCGGCAACCTTGACTCCACGCGAGTGACGTCAGATTTACGCGCCGCGGTGATTTGACGCTAGCTGTCACCCAGACAGCTGACCTACCGCGGCGCTCTGCCCACGTGCACGCGTCTGACGTGTGCCTGACAGATCATAACAACCATTACTAAGTAGCCATATTTCTCAATGGGATAATAAAGGAAGGGCGTCCAACTAGCTTCACAAGTTCCATTCATGTTCATCAGATCTAAGGCAGATGCAGTTTGTACGTTTTACTACGCGTAGGTAGGAATGATGTCTCGTGCCTGATATCTAACAAAACGGTGATTCTGCAAATGTCTGCAAAAACGTTTAGATTTTTTGTGCACTTTAGACTACGTAACTAACTATAGTTCATTCGCGTTAAGAAAATAGTGACTGACAGGTCACTGACAGGCCACTAGCCAATCAAAACGCTAGAAATTAAATTTCTCGCGTAAAATCTGGAACTATAAATAATTATGAAAATACTTAAAGTAGTACCGCAGAAGATAATTTTAACACAAAACAAGTATTCAAATGAACAATTACTAAACTAGCAGAAGCATTAACAATATTAGACAATGATAAAAGAAGTACTTCTGTACTTACGGCACGAAATACCGAAATCCTTGAAAATTTTACTGTCATAGTTTAAATAAACACTTAATATGAAAATATATAACTGAACTGGTTTACAGATTTAAAAGTGGTAATTAAATAAGTATTTAGTAGCTTGGAATTCATCTGAAAAATGTTGGCAATGAACGATAGAATGTTTAGAGCAATTTCTATTGAGAGAATAATTTGGCAAAGAAATGTCAAGCGTCCCTGGAGAATATAGTGAGAGTAAGATTAGTGGCTAATTTTATCAGTATCAGTCACAGTTTAATAGGCCTGACAGATTAGTGAATTTCAGTTTGACACTGCGTAGACAATCCTAATCTGGTTTAAATTGTGCTTTGGGGTCTTTCGATTTTTGTTGCCGAAAATAATTGTTCAAAAACTTTTCTCTGTATGAATCTTTCTCAAGATTAGTTGAGTATTTAGGCGAAATAATATCGATGCATCTGGTTTTTAGTTGATCTGTACGGGGTGAACGCTTAGTGAGTGTGCCAGAAGCAAACATGAGCCTTTTGCAAAAACTGGGCCTAAACCGGTTGTTTCGACTGTAGGCTTCGGCTGCTCTCGGGGGAATTTCGAAGACGCCTTTTTAGATATAAGCCTTTGGATACGATGGTACCTCTCTTATGATGGTATTGATACATATCTTATGATATGAAGAAAAGTCCCAACGAAAAACGAAAAAAAGTAAGTATTAATTCTTTCAGGTATTTCCATCAATCCAATCTAAATCATCACCGTTTACTTTTCTGTATGACCCACGATAACGGGGAACCTATTACTGGTCATTTAGGTGCATTTTCCTGGAATGTAGATGGTGCCACATAGATTACAGTTACAAATTACGTGTCGTGACTGTTTAATTTTGAAATGATTTCAAAGACCATGACATTTGGTCAGTGCACCAAACGACAATGTTTAATACGTGGTCTGAAATCACCAGTCAATAATGAACTTTCGTAGTATAATTATAGTAACCACAATTGGATTTAGATAGGTACATTATCCGCATTGTTTTCGTCTTATTTTCTAGTCAACGACAAACTCATACTAAAATGAAATCATATCGCGACCAAAACTTAGCAACTGATGTATTACTTGTCAATTGCCTTGAAGACGCTTCCATAAAGCAAGTGGTGAGAGACAATAGACAGGTGATAATGTGGGACGTAGTTTGAGAGGGCGAGATCCCTCGTTCAACTTCCAGTTGTCCATATTGGCCTACATCGGTAGACTGAAGTCAGTTTTTTTTTATAGTAGCTCGACATAATGGCTTCCCTTCGCCTGCTGGAAAGCGAAAGAGAAGCCCTAGTCGCTGTGACAACTGGCAAGTAACTTGTTAGTTACCTGTCAGTTGCCACTGCCATGCCGGCCCAACCCTAACCCCCATGAGCTCCGGAAACCCTACTTACCAGCAGAAACACGACCCGGAGGTCATTTGGCTGCGGTATTCTATAGGGTGGAGGTCCTTCCCCAGACGGGCAGCTCAATTCGAGCGAAGATTCGCTATGCCCTACCTCTCTTGTGACATCCACACCGGCTAAGGTTCCCTGCGACCTGTCGGCAAATGTTCAGTCGGTGGGACATAATTGGTCTCGCATCTACCATAGTTAATAGCTACCTAACATTAAACAGAATAAATTAAATCTGCCACACCAAAACAGACTGCACTGTAATAGTACTTGTTAAAGCTGTGACTCACGCGCGGTTTCCACGATTTCTCTGTTTTAGTTTCAACTGTGATGAACAAAATTACATACGAATAGTGGACTGCGGCGAGACTGGACTGTGTGTAAAATTTGTACAGCGATAGCCATCTTTGCGTTCGAGTTCGACTTGTAACCGTCAATTTGAAGAATAACCACCGAAACGAACCGTTGTTTTTCAAATAGCTTCCAACTGTCTTTAAAAATTTAAAACTGCTGCATTTCGTAACCTGAATTTCGAAGGGATTATTTCGTTGGTATAACTATACGTCGATAGGAGCATTCTGGGCATCAACAGGATAAGAGATACCTCGATTCACTTTGGAATCCCCGATGTGATGTATAATGCAGCCAAAATAAACTGGGATAGGGCAGGCCATGTGTTCAAGAGGAAGGAAGAGAAATGGGACAGGATCGTCACACATTTAGATTTCATATATAGTACTATTATTGCCAATTATTAAATTTTATTGTAAACACAATGTTAAAACACGAGGTATAGTTCACAACAAGTTAAAATGGCAGTTTTCTAGTGATGTGGCATAACGCATCAGGTCGGTAGGTTAATATTGATAAGTTGCCTCATCATTGATTGAGCTATTGTTCCATCATAAGTACTAAAATTAATGCGCGCCAATAAACGTTATTCTGTCCTCTCAAAATTACTCATAAATATAATTGCTTAATACATAATCCTATTAATGTCAATGAATCAACAGCCCTGGGGCCCTACTACAAAAAACGAAAACGTATTTTTGCCCCATAAATCCCTCTCATTTGTCCCTCCCGTGTTCGAATATACGAACTAAAATTCGTCAACGTCGATTTTCAACAATTTAATTGATTTATTAGAACACGGGGGGGGACAAATAAGAGGGATTTATGGGGCCAAAATACGAGATCCGTTCAACGAACGATCGTTTTCGTTTTCGGTAGTAGGGCCCCTGGTCCGTCCACAGCTGAATGTTGTGAATTCGCGCCACATTCCTCCCTGGCTTCCCCCATCCAGCAACTGCCACCAGTTCTTCTAAGGCCATCAACCCAACGGGTTGGGGGGCGTCCTACACTACGTTTGCCTAAATTGGTGTAGGCACTATGGAAAGGGCTATGCTTGGTATCACGCTAGAAGACATGATACGAAACGAGCATAAGTATAGGGCGACCGAAAGTTACCGACATATACCGTAGAATAAGTGCGCTAAAGTCGCAGTGCGCTCAGCTGGTCATGTCTGCCGTAGAACAGATAATAATAGGTGGAGCAGACGCGTTTTGGAGTGGACACCTTTAAATGTATTAAGCACTTATACTTCACCCCTACAAACTTTATGCGCACAAATCATAAGTACGAACAACGACTGCAGGTGACTATCAGTCAAGGTGAAGTTATTCCGTCTTTGTGTTTGTTTGTCTCGGAAAATACCGAATTGTAATTACATATGAAGGCTGTACGTGGTGTACAGATTAATAGTTTGCACTATAATACTATTATGATTTTGTTTAGATATTTATTTGACGGATGCAATAAGGCATTTGCTTGAGCAATCGAGGTTCTAGATAATGCAGCTTGATGACTGACAGACAGAACAGACAGTGAAATCTTAGTAAATTCGTTTTTACCCTTTGGGGTCGGAACCTTAAAAAATTAAGCAATAAAAGCTGTAAATAGCCAAGAAGAAGAACTTAAGAAGACCTTAACTCTTAGCGTAATGACTATACTAAACTAATGCGGAACTGTTGGGGATGTGCGTAAAGATAATAATAGAATGAACCGGCTATAATAACTCATTCACTCTGTGCCCGAATACCGCGGGAGTTCGTCCACCCATCCTACTGGGAACACGGTATAAATTATTGTTGGTAACTCATAATAGCCTCTTTACAAGCTTCTATTGGATTTATTACTTGTTCTTACATAAATATGTGTATATTATACCAGGCAGGAGGTTTTACTTTTTGTACTCTGTACCTATGTAGGTACTCTAACCTTACTGTTTAGTGGCTGTTTTCCCGCGGGAAAATGTTGTCATGTCTCGATAGCAAAATTCAACAATCCAGCCGCGTGCGGTACAAAAGAGCATTGCCCCGCAGATGAGCAATCAGCTTACTTCTATACTACGAGTAAGTAAGTATTATTTGAACCACTTTTGGAGTCAACTTTAAATTTGGTAGAGATTCTAAAACAATACAAAATTTTGTTAATTAAAAAAATAGGAAAATAAGAGTATTACTTACCAATACTAGTCCCTACCGCAACATTTAATTAAAAAGTATCTACCTACCTATTCAAATAGTTTGGTGCATTCGCATATTATGCAGTTTCTTAAAGTTCTAATTTTTTGTTCATGCAATAAAGTAAATATAAAATATTTAACGTTCGCACTAACCAAAACTATTGCCTCACGCTATCGTTTCGACATCAAGATAACAAGTAAACGGATTTTTAGTCTGTGTTGCAAAAGCGGCTCGGAATTCTGCAACATGGCGGAAAGTCATAATTTCCGCCAGACTTTACAAATACGCCTGGTTCGAGCCTGTTTCCAGGAATGCTATTCCTTGTGCATAGCGTGGTCAACAAGTGCCTAGCATTACTTGTAAAACTAAAACGTCAGCTGCTAAAAATGTTATGCAGGCTTCAACAAAGTGTCTGAATTCACGCCTTCTGGTCCAGTTATATTTTACGACCGAGCTTAAAATTAACAAAATGGCGTCAATTGACTGTCAAATAACTACTCTATATAGTCAAGCATCTGTGTCTATTAGATAATTAATTTGATAAGCAGTAAATGCTTTCTAAATGATCTAAATACAAATTCGACGTTTAATTTTGAACAAACAGCAAGCTGTCAGGAAAATTAAAATCTTCCAGACCAACAATCGTACTCGAATAAATCAATGCATCTTCATATAGGTACTCGTATAATATCGTATGCATTCTTCTTAGCTGTACCTAAGTTTGTATTTTTTGTTGCCCACACGTGTTTGGAGGCTTTACCCATATACCTACGCCTCGCTGGGCAGGCGGGTTGGCGATCGCAGGGTGTCGCTTCTCGCTCCGGTAACGCTGCTGCCCGTCATCCACCTGAGGTATTTAACTACGCCTTCAATCCTATCATAATATCTTATTGGCTCCCGTACCCCGTTTATCTTATTCATTGTCCTATTAAATAGGTAATTAAATAAAAAACCATCATAAACAAAAGTGCAATAAATCGGTCATCGATTAATAAAGCCTCGTTCAATATGACATTCACAATCTGTACGCAGACATTTTTTGCGGTACTTCAGGCCAATTGGAGGCGAGTGAACTAAACCGCGGCATTGTATTACAATGATCATGCTTATTGTACATCTGAGGATGCGACCGCGCAAAAACTGCGTCTGCACAGAACGCGACATAAAACTCACTCGACGTTGTCATATTCAGCGTTAGGTATACCTTCAAATACATTATGTAAAAAAGTACCTTCTTCAAAATAAAGTGTTCATATCTCCTGGCGCCATGATTAGTCGAAATACCTACTTCATCATCATCAGTCTACCGCAGTCCACTGCTGGACATAGGCTTCTACAGTTGTTCGCCACTTTGGGCAAACATCTCAAGGCTTTATCCATAATCGCCATGGCTGGTTGGCGATCGCAGGGCGTAGCTTCTTGCTCCGGTAACGCTGCCTGGCTGCCCGTCATCGGCCTGTGGTATTTAGCTACGCCTTCACATTGTAGTTATTATACCTACCGCCACCGGTTCGTTGTAGTTATACCTACCGCAATCGGTTGCCAAAATACTTACTTAGGTATAGGTATTTAGCATATGAACGTTTTCTTAGGAATGGGATTTTGTCGAAGGGATTATTCAGAAGGCTGGTCTATTAAATAAGCTTTCTGCATTTTGAGCTTAGCGTAATGTAGTGCATTACCGAAATCACCTATAAAACCTGTTGCTACTGCGTATTATTTGAAACAACCCATCATACATTTGACAAGACAATTCTAAAATGACGAGCCGTGGCTGTCAGAGATAATACTTATCGCGACCTTGGGAAACGTAGGTAGTTAGGTACTAGCCGAAAATGCACCAGCGACTACGTTTTTACCATATTTTTACACTACAAGCAAGCGGCATGTCTGACGTTTAAACAGTAACCGCCACCCATGGGCATCAGCATTGAAAATGAAAAATATTTTATTGGAACTAACACAAATTGGTGCAAATAAAAATACATTGCCAGCGGCACAGCCATGTCGCTGCCTACCGTGAGGAAAGAGCTTTGTTTACTTTAAACCACATTTCAAGAAGGCTCATGTCGATGTCATAGGCAATTGTCATAGCAATTAGGCAACACCGTAGTCCAAAATTTGCAAATCCGTGGAAGAAATGAATGCCGAAAACGAACTCGTCTTCTTGACGAAAACGTATCGGAACCGTACAACGGTCCCAATCTAATTGCATAAAATTTTTGGGCATAACAATATCATCATCATCAGCACGTATCATATGTTCCGCCTATGGCCTATGTTCAGTCCACTGCTGAACATAGGCCTCTCCCAATGTTAACAATAGGAATATATTTGAATAATTAAATGGGAAACGTTTCATCTTGTAATTTTACTAAATTTTAATATATAATTATGTACTATACTAAATAGACGCATAATAGTATTTACATCTAAGTATGTCGTTATGAAAAAATCATTTATTAGTCAAAGAAAAAACATATCATCAATTTGCCTACACACACATTTAATTGCTTTTGTTTTCCTTGTTCGTAAATGACGCCTATAAATAGGTAAGTACGTTCGTAAATACCCTACTTATAATTTATTTGAGAATAATATGTTTTTTTCAACAATCAATCTATACCGAGTAAAAATTGGATACAATTGTTCCTAAGAACCGTTTCGTTATACAATTATTTCATATCACTATTATTATATTGTACGGTTACCACGTGTTTGTTCATTCTTCTCATCAGGCCTCGCGTCGAGCTGGTAGTAATAAAGTTTGACGTGCAAAAGTCTTACTCTATGAATCTATTTGCAGAATTATACTATTATATTATTTTGTTGTAACTAGCGATCCGGCCTCGCTTCGAACAAACACGAAAACATTAGAAACCTCTAAAATTATCGGCACTACTATAACATACAAAAGTTTTTTTTTTTTTTTTTATTGCCGTCAGTGGCAGACGAGCAGGCGGCCTGTCTGATGTTAAACAGTAACCGCCGCCCATGAACATCAGCAATGCCAGGGGCACAGCCATGTCGCTGCCTACCGTGAGGAAAGAGCTCTCTTTAAACCACGCTTAAAGAAGGACATGTCCTAGCGATCAGGGAATACCGCGGCTGGGAGGTCGTTCCAGAGTTTACAGGTTCGTGGAAGAAATGAACGCTGAAAACGAACAGTTCTAGAGAAGATCGTCTCCAGGTGGTACGGATGGACCCTACCGCGGCGTCTAGTAGTGCGATGATAAAATGGTGACAAAAAAGTTTTTTCCCAATAACTCCCATTCCCATAGGAATTTTGCAATATCGCGTTGCTATTAAGCTTTACGTTTATTAGGGTACCTACCTGCATGCCAAATTTCAATCATCTATCTTACGCGGTTTAGATTTCATACAAAAGTTTTTTCCCGCTAACTCCCGGTCCCGTAGGAATATTGCAATATCCTGTTGCAACTAAGTTTTTATTTTACTATTTAAGGTACCTGCATGCCAAATTTCAAGCGTCTAACTTAAGCGGTTTAGATTTTTTCATACAAAAATATTTTCCCACTAATTCCCGTTCCCGTGGGAATTACGGGAATTCCTTTCTTAGTGCACCTCAACAGTAGCTAAGCTACGTCCCTTTCAAATTTCAAGTGCCTATGTTTAGCCGTTTATGGTGTGCGTCGATATGTCAGTCAGTCAGTCAGTTTCTCCTTTATATTTATTTACTCCTTTTACGGGTAAACCATCCTCTTTAATTACTGTATCTTATTATACGCGTAGGTTCTAATATTTTGTGTCTCGTTAGGCTAGCATAGTTCTACTAAGTAAATTTATTGGTGCAATAAAGAGTCATCTTGTCTTCAAAATTAATTCTTTTTTAAAACAGCTGATTTATCAATCGATTCGCAACATGTTCATGTTCAATGTATAGAGGTATGCCATGTATGTTAGGCGCCTGTGTGTTGTGATTGCGACCTTGTCAGAGTTCACTTGACTGCTCACATTCAAGTAACATTACCGTTATGACTATCTGGAGCATTTTAAACCAGTTCCCGAGTGAAGTCCGATTTGCGAACACTTTGTCAAACTCGATGACAGATATGATGTGGAATTACAGTTGGTTACGTTGGTAGAGTGACTCGTTGGTGCCCGAAGAGTCCCTGAGGTCACTTTGACTGTCGGGTCTGTCTTTACTTGGTATTTCTTTTGCTAGTAGCTACTAGAATGTAGTTAGTAAGAAAAGTTAATTTCCTGAGATCCCAAGTTCGACTGCCGAGTCTAACAGATCTTTACTAGGTATTTCTTTAGTTTTTTTCTAGAATATAGTTAATAAGGAAAGTTATTTTTATCTACTATATAGGCACTTGGTCGACTTTCTTGGCCAGGATCCTTGATGAATGGGCACTACTGCCGAAATTTCACCAGAAATATGTGCGGAAATATTTATGTGATCGACCACCAATACAACTACTAGGTAGGTACCTATTTAGCGTGAAGAATCATAGATACAGTTAAAACATAAATGTTAATTTAACTTAAATACCTTTAGGTAGGTAGGTATAGGTATACAATATAGAGACTGAGCACAAGTTACCGCAATCATGAACTAGATTCTGGTCCACGATACCGAAGTAATTTTAAATAACAATTCTGACTGGGACAGACAGAGGCATCAATAGTTAATAATAGTCGTTTCATTCAATGAAGGCCTAGATCCCGCTAAAGAAGTCAACATTTCAACCCAAGCACTGCTTAAGAATAGAGATCAAAATTGCAAAGCAAAGACTTAAGAGTTTAGCAGTGAACGATGAATGCAATGGGGTTGAAATCACACCGCGTTTACCTATTGCGATTCCAGAAAAACTGGTTGTAATGTTATCATTAACGCAAATCCACGAAACCGTACAGGAAAGCGAAATAGTTCCGCTTGTAACAAGGTAGGTATATCGATATAACGTTATACGAACAAGCAAAAATGGTTGATAAAAGTATCGATCCAACATTATAAGGAAGATTAGGAACAGGTTTAAACAGATTAGCGAACATGTGACGATAACGTACGAGATCTAGTACATACAACACCGTATCTACAACGTGTATGACCGCGAATACTCCTGTACATCAAATAAAATAACACGACGATTACGTGATTGTACGCACACATATAAAACGCGACGAATTGAATAGATATCAGCCAAAAATGTACAATACTTAATATTGTTACGTTCGTGCGAATGACGACATTCGAATCATTATAAAAAAACCTTTTTTCACACAAACATAAACGCTTATTCATATTCATTCGCTGTGTCCTAAAACAATGCTCACACAATAGTATTCATAAACCACTGCAGTATCATATAACTATTAATAAATATTTGTTTTGCGATTGCCTTTTGGAGGGATTCAAGTTTCTGTCCAATTACGACATTCGCGAATATAGGCTATGCCAACGAGGAAATGTAATGCAAGCGCAGTTGATTAAGAAACCCGCAGATGTTTGCTACTTTCCCATCGTTATCAAGTTTCCCTTGAGCGCTAACATTTCTTAATAAGTAAGTGCGTATAACAGTAATACTCACATCATAACTCCATGTGCAGGACACCCCAGCGAACTTGGCCACGCATCTGCCCAACTCCACGTCCTCATGCGTAGTGTACAGGTGCTTCAAGCAGTACTTCACGTGAGGGGCGACCCTCCTCAAAGTTTCGCGGGAAAACAACACACCGGGACCGCCCATACAAAAGTTCTCATTGTAGTCCAAGGCGAGGGCATCCCTCTCGGCGCTCGTCCCGCGCCCCGCCTGCCCGATGAACTGCGGCTTCCGACTGTCCACAGACCGCAAGAACTCCCCCAACTTGTCCCCGCGCACGTAAACGTCATCATCAGCACGCATGAACCACTCAAACCTATCACCGTACTTCTCGTACATATACAGCAGCATCAAGAAGGACTTCTTCTGCGGAGGATAGCTGTCGTCCACGTTCCGCAGCGGAACCAGCGGCAGCCCTGGCGCGCGCGACACTTCAGAACTGAAGAACGCAATCCGACCCGGCAAGTCTTGAGCCCACGTCTCGTAAACCGCCCTCGCTCTAGAGTCCAAATACTGCTCGGCAGTCATAACACCGACAAATACCAAAGTTCTATTAGAATTTTGCACTGTCTCGTCCGCCCTTAGGTTGATCAAGGCCAGCGGGTCCGGCGCCGTGTACGCCTTAGACTGCGGACAGGCTTCTATAGAAGCCCTCGAGGAAGGCCTTAAGCACAGCTTGAGGAATATGCCCAGAGTGATGCCGGCGACTACGCCCGCCACCAGATGCATCCACTTGCTCCTCCGGGCCATCGTGACGATACTGCGAAGTCAACAGAGGCACCCACGGTTACCCGGTCCACATGTGTGCATTCCAGGAATAGTCTTTTTATCCCTTTTTTGTAGCGGCCGGGAGGGGTAGACATTAGCGGGGCGGGTTTTTTGTTCACTTTTCGCTCCCATCGGCCGGGAGAGATCACATGGCGGGCGCGGTGCACGAGATACGAAATCGAACCGTATCGCGGCCTAAATATCGGATTTGCGTTATCGACGCGAGCGCAGCGATGCACGACGCGGGACGGAGTGCGGGCGCATGCTCGCGGTGCGGTGCGTCGACTCGTGCGCCGCGCGACCAACTGGACCGCCTCAAAACAAAACCCAAGCAGCGGTAATTCCGAGTGTCTTCGAGTCCGCGTACACGGCGCACCTCTCTGTCTTGCGCTCGCCCGTCGGTATATCTATCGCCGTCGTGTAATGTGGGCCGGATTCGAATGAACTTGTCCCATTGATCGGCTCACGTCTGGCCGGTGACGACAATGGGCCAGTAGACAATGCTGCCGGTCGTCATTGTCTGCTACGGCTCGCGGAAACACAATTATAAGACCCATTTCGCGGCGGGAACTACGCCGTCGGAAGCAAAGTTCCTTTCTTTATCTGTTAGAGTAACAGCAGTTTATCTGGTTAGTGCCGACCGAGAATGGATCTATAGATTTACGTAGAAATTTTATCGAGGCAGCATCTATGTAACCTATTTCATTTTTCAAGAGCTATCTTCTACGCGTAGGTAATTAAAAATGGATCTTCGAA
Organism: Conogethes punctiferalis; assembly: GCA_031163375.1. Taxonomy (NCBI): domain Eukaryota; kingdom Metazoa; phylum Arthropoda; class Insecta; order Lepidoptera; family Crambidae; genus Conogethes; species Conogethes punctiferalis. The sequence goes on along the minus strand of CM062092.1, from coordinate 2,579,594 downwards.
ATGCATGTGATCCCATAACTTGACTGCATCAATCTAAAGGATTCTTGGATTTATGTACCTATTCACTAATGTTAGGACAATGTTTGCACCTACTTAGTTTACCTTCCTACCTATAGGTAACATAAAAATCTTTAATTTTAAAACATGTCGATACTAAGTAAGTACCTACCCCGGTTCAGCTAATATACCTAATAAACACACAAAAGTAAGAATTCACGTCTAAATCATGTAGGGAAAACCACAAAGCTGTTGTGTTTTATCAAATGTCTGATCCATTCCTCGTATAATCTACTTATTGCAGGTACAAAATTACGTTCATAAGCGACAAGCGTTCAACAGAGGTTTAATCGCAATGTGCAAGCGATAGACGCCCACCAACGTCATAAAAGTCTGGCGATACACTGTTTATTTTTAGGGTTACGTAGGGGAGAGCAGGTAGGCTTCGTACACCAGGAGCATTCGTACAGTGGTTATATCTCCACTATCCTATACATTAGCGAGCTCGTATTTGTGTGCGTGAGTCCCGCTCAGGTGCCAACGTCGCCCACGGAACGGGTAGACACTGCGACCACGGGCGTCGGTGGGACTGGTCGAAACGTGTTTTCGAGCTCCGTAAGTAATTTTTGTATTCTCGTTTGATGACGCGTAGCTGACAGATTTTTATCAAATCACAAAAGCTAATTGTCATAGTTTCTGCAGTGTTAACTTAGTTTGACATGCAAACAATCCTTTTGTGGCTAACTGTAATAGATAATTTTATTTTCAAATATGTTATTGTTTTTTTGGATTGGGGATGATTCGTACAGGTACGAGTGGGGTAGATTCGTACTGTACGAATGCTCCCCATTCCCTTTCTATTTTCACGATATTTAACAATAATGTTATTGTTGTTACAGAACAAAGCCAAGAATATACGTAAAGAAAGGTACACGATCGGGAGATTTTTTTTGTAACGACGATTTTGCACCAATGTTTGTTTATCACTAAGCTTTTAGTTCAGCTTCAGCTCCGACAGCGAATTTAGAAGAAATTATTCCTAAAGAAATAACTCTACATAATCCACCGTCAACATCGAAATTTATGCAAGCTTCTACTTCAGCTCTCCAGCTGTTAGAAGCGGCCCAAAGTACCAGAGAGGATCAGGAATCCAATTTGCCAGAAAAGGAACTTACCGAAAAAGCTAAAAAAATTAAGAAGGAAGAACAAGACATGAAACGAAGAGCTAAGGAGATGAAGAGAATATTAAATTTATTATCAAATGAAGATATAATCACCACCGTAAGAAACAGAATTCCGGTAAACCAAAGAGACAAAAACAAAGTGTCTCAAACTTTGATTTCAATTAATAAATGTTAAATAAAAAAGTGGGATGTAATTCCTCAACTGTTTAATAAAAATTACAGTAAAAAATACTGTTGTTATGGTTGAAACAGTGCAGGTAAATTCTGTATTTATTATTATATTTGATTTTTGCACCAATAAATGGTATAAACCATTATAAAAATGGCATTATATTTGACAATACGAAGCCTCCACACCATGTACGAATGTAACCCACACTATGTACGAATCTACCCCACCTGTGGGGGAGGTTCGTACAATTTCCACTTTTTAGAAAAGTGGCCGTAGCTGCTCCGTTATGTTTTGTATCGATACAATTCGTTACTATAATGAAAGCCAGATAAGTAGGGTATACGTCGGTATTAAAGTTATTTTAAAATAATTAATAGTTTTTCATACAAACGGTTGAGAATAAAAAGTGTACGAATGCTACCTGCTTTCCCCTATCTCAGAAGGAAAAATCAAGCTTTTATTAAACCATTCACCATTTAACACGACTCTTCTTCTTTGAAACACGTGGAATTATTATCAAGTTGAAATTTATACTGTACTACTCCAATATGCCTAATTCCCTAGAGGAAAACAAATCGAACAATCGCGACCAAAAGATGCCATTTATCTTTTAGATACAATCCAAGAAATCATATCCCTTTACCTAAAAAGGCATTAGTGCCTTGGGATGGGTGAGGGAAGGGACGAAGTGAACAAAGCAAAGAGCAATGCTGTGTGCCAAAAGCAAAAGTAGGCTTAAGGCAGATACAATTTGAAAACTCTCGGTGAGCTATGGAATGGAAAGGATGCTCGGCGTTTCTTTGGAGGCTAGAATCCGAAATTAGGTGATCCAACAGAGAAACAAAACCGACATAGCTCGGCGGATTAGCAATCTGAAATACTTAGCAGTGCAATGCGTAAGGCTGATGATGACAACAATTTTGTTATAGATTACATTACCCCAATACTATAGACAATAGTCTCTAATCCCAAAAACATAGCCTTTTATTTAAACACCCCTAGAATATTTAATTCAAAATACAGCATAACATACTAGCCCGCATAGCGAATTCACGTCTACCGATAAGTCAATAATTAATGAGCTTGATTCCATTTGCATTCATGAAAACGGTTAATTTGAATAAGTCATGTAGGTAGGTAGATAAATAATCGGACAATGACCTGAGTGCTGGTAATTGCAATTCAAAACGGAATGGGAGCAGCCTACGTCTAGCTAAGCCGGATTGACCAACAACAGAAGAATGCAGCCTAAGAAAATAATAGTTCCTTGACCTTAATATAATTTAGATTATTAAACACTAAGAGCGGATACTTATTACATTTTCGTCCGTTTATTCAAATATTCGATCATTCGGTCAAAGTTTTCGCCAGCCAGCTCTCGGAAAAGTTTTCGATGAGAACTATTAAAATTTTAATCAGCAATCGAGAATGTTTCTGTTCGGATCATTCGTTTCCTAGAGGGATCTTTTCGAACGCATTTGTGAATAGCTGGAGATGCTTATTGCTCTGATAAAGACGATGCTTGCAGCAGTGCTTTACATCATCATCAGTCTATTGAGAATGTTTTCAGGGAGACATCTTTCCGACCACATTTGTGACCAACCCCGTAACAATCCTGTAAAGAATGAAAAAGGATAACATGTTCTATATCTATATCTTCTATACTCTGTATATCTACATCTACACTAATATTATAAAGAGGAAAGATTTGTACCTATTTTTGTATGTATGTAATGAATAAGCTCAAAAAGTACTGGGCCGATTTTAAAAATTCTTTCACCAATAGAATGCTACATTCTTCCAATTTGACATAGGCTACATTTCATTTTGAAAAAAAATCATTTCTTGGTAAAATTTTAACAATGTAACCGAAGGTGTAGAAAAATGAGTCTCCCGTGCAAAGCCGGGACGGGCTGTTAGTGAAAATATATTTTCGAAATAACTATCAGGGGACAGGGGGTCATTAGTGATCGATACTGATGCCAAAAATGCAATCAGTAAAATTTTTGTCTGTCTATCTGTATGTACGTTATAGAAACAAAAACTACTCGACGGATTTTAACGAAACTTGGTACAATAAAATTATTGTTGATACTCTTGGGCAGGTTATAGGAAAAACGCGAGAATTTTTTTTCTGTATGTTTGAACGAACAAAAACTACTGCATGGAATTGAATGCGGTTTACACCAATGCATTGCTAGAGGTCTAACTTTTAATTTAGACACCATTTTATGGGAGTCCGTCATTTTTGAAACCCGATATCCACGCGTGCGACGCCGCTGGCACAGCTAGTTAATCCTATTTGTTTAAACAAATATTCAGCCTAAGCTCCACCAACTGACGTAAACATCAACAGAGCTTAGCTACAGCATGGAAGTATCAAGTACTACGTACAAACTTCTATGAGCTACAGTCGGTAGCCAAAAAAAGGCCATTTAGAATCATCACTCAAACGTGTCCACGCTGACCTATAACACGAAGTGATCAGCTTAGGCAGGAAGTGGCCTTTAAGTGAATGGTGTAAGGTGCATTTTCCTGCGGCAGAATGACTCGTGGGATTGGAGCCACATGTTGGCCACTCAGTAAGATCATTTGCATGACATATGGGCCGTCAAAAGCCACCGCCGAGCGGTTTAATTTTTTTCTGCGCCTCATAGAAACGGGTTTATGGACTATCTGATACGCGAATTCGTAATTTTTTCAAATATACATAGAAATTACACTGACTAGAATCTCTTTTTTGTGTTAGTTCAGTTATGGAAAATATTATGTAAGTCCTTGTGTGTAATATGAAACCACACGGGATTTATAGGACCGCCCCATCTCATCCCATGAGTGTCGTAGAAGACGACTAACAGAATACTTGGGTACAAAGAAAACCTACTGCGGCAAATCCCAATGTAATAGTTGTCATTTGCGAGGGCTATGCAACACTAATGTGGACGTTTGCAGGCCAGGTTAGTTTGCCTAATAAATAAATAATAAAACAAACAAAATAAAACTCTCTTTCTCTCCGCCTAACCTTTCCTTAACCGTCATTTGGGGTCAGCTCTCCTCATTCCTCGCCAAGACATTCTGTCTTAGAATGTCGCAAATGTGATATTTGCACCCTCCATATCTTAATAGCAGCTCATGGGTAAATCTTCTAGGTGTTTGCCCAAAGTGGAGATCAACTGGGGAGGTCTATGTCCAGCAGTGGACTGCGATAGGCTGATGATTCATAGCAGCTATACATGTGGGTTGGGTGGGGTCTGCCGCGTTTCTATGGGGCTGGACAACGTACAAAATAAAACTAGCATCTGAAAATAATTTCATTTTATTTCATACATCCTCCTGTTGAAGCCATTGTATAAAATTTTACTTGAGCTACGACAAGCCTTCTCTTACGATTTACCTCTAACTCGCATAATACTAGAATAAATAAAAACATTTGCAACAAATTTTGCTAAGTGCAGGGCACGTAACAATGGTCTGTTCTATATTATGGTGTTTATTTTAATACTTAAAGAATAAAAGGGTAGGTATTGAGCTTTTCTTTCGCTTTCCATCGTCGCTGCCACTATAAAAAATAATAAATTCCATAGTCCATTCGATAATACGCAGTGTCTTTTACAGGCCTTTTATTGAAATTACTTTTACTGTGGAATTGCTTCAAAGATTTGAGGCGCATTTTAGCAGCAAAAAGAATCCAGCCTCATGTACTTAATAAATAATTTATATTAAACTGATCCAAAACATTAACAAGCAATCACTGTGTTATGGACACGGAGAACACTTAGAAACTAACAATTTTGAATTAGCATCTCAGCTTTGAATAAAACTTAAAAAATATATTGGGTCCAAAACATTATATTGTCAAAATAATTACGTTTTAGTTTGTCCCTATCAGAGCTTCAAATTACTAAATATAATCAAGTTAATAATTTTGGCTTGTAATTCCAGCCAGTGTCAAAAAACTAAAACCATTGTTGCATGCCCTGCATTTTAATGTTGGAATATCACTCTCCTTTTAATCTTTAAGAGTATTAATTACATATAAAAATAATATGTTACAGGTATTCAAATATAGGTAGTATGCACGACATTTTATTTGCTTTAACGAAAACTAACAAACACTTTAAATGTTTTAAAAGAAATTATGCTTAAGCGGTTATACTGAAGCGGGGCGGAGACTGCCGCGATTCACCAATCACATCACTTGAAATCTACATCCGAATGGATGGTCTGCTCCGCTCCGCCTCAGAGGAACTGCAGCCTTAGACTCCGCAAACCTCAAGACTTTCTATCGGCTGATAGTTTGGTCGGACTCATAATTAATCAGTATGAAAAAAGCAGATGCCAAATCGTTGTAGTATGCGGATTGCATACATCTTCATATTAGTTATACGGTCATTGGGAGACCCCGACGTAGAGGTTATATATCATTGTTTTTCTCATCTAAGACACTTTTAGAAGTGAACAGGTAGATAGAGTCATTTAATTAATGATAGGTAATATATTTATAATATCTGACGTCACGGTTCCATACTATAAAGTAATAGTTTGGGCCAATGACGACATAATAAGTTACAAGAGAGGGACAGATTGCAGAACGAGAACCACAGACGTCATTAACTGACGTCAATTTCCTAATGTCAAACTTTGACATTAGAAGTGTAAACAAATATTTCAGAAACTTCAAAAAATACAAAATTCCGATCCTATTTTTACGAAATCGGTTAACATTTTTATTTTACGTTTTATTCAGCAGTCCCTTACACATAGTAACTTAATATGTTACAGAGGGCCACACATAAGCATTGTTGTTTCCAAATCTAGCTTCTATAAGCCATAGACCTAATATAACAGATTCGAGTGATTTGATGTGTGAACCTGCGCATAATAGTCACAACAAAATTGCCACTTCACAACGATCTTAATTTTAAGTTAAGTTCAAGAATCAAGAGTCAAAGGAGAAAAATAAATGTATAAAATCAGTTGATTAGACGGAAATAACAAAATGTTTGTTCGTACATTTTCGCTCCACCCTAGTGCTCGCCCACTATCCACAAACTGCCTTATATTTGGGCTGACAGCTAACCAGTAGTTACGAAATGGGCTACAGTACATTTACAGACCATTCCATCCATTCCTATTAACAGACTTTAAAAAAAGGAGGTTCTCAATTCGACTGAATATTCTTTCTTTTTGCTGTATCAATCAATCAATCAACAGCCTTGGTCCGTCCACTGCTGAACGTAGGCCTCCTTTAATTCGCGCCACATTTCTCTATTTTCTTTTGCTGTATGTTTGTTACCAAATATCTCCGAGAATTGTGAACCGATTTGAAAAAATATTTTTTTGCTCGTATGGGTGTACTTCCTAGTTGGTCCCATTTTCACCATATTGAGGTCAGTTTTAGTCAGCTAAAAAAAATTGCTGTTATTTTCTCATAACGTCTACCCCAATATCACCTGCCATTCCTTTTCAAACTCCGGACAACCGGCATACTGAATACTAGCTAATCAAAATAGCTACGCACCTCACCTATCTCGATGAACAAGCAACTAAAACTCACTTTCGGATGTAGGTTAATGAATCTAGCGGACGAGGTGAATGGTTCACTGAACTGTGCTATTATTGCACGCCCTGGTAGGTAAACAAACCCACCTGAGGTACTTTATCCGCTGGCAGACATCTCTGTGGATGGGAGGTTCCCATCCAATTGATTGTGTATAATTTAGGTAAGTTTATAGGACAGTAGCAGCGCAATTGATAAGACTCTCGGTGTGTCAAGAAGTCCAATTTTCTGAAATAATATTCAAAGTGTCCATTGATAGAAAAACGATTTTTTTATCAAAAAAAAGATACCGACTTCCATATTATTATGATTACAATAATGGAACCAACTAGGAAGAAGAAAAAAAATCAAAATCGGTTCACAATTCTCGGAGACTGATGTCTCATCCATCTAACAACAAAAAAATCAATCGATTGTATTTTCGTTACCTGGTTCGACCGTTTGGCTGACGCCCAGCGATTCGACCTAGGTATGCCTGTAAGGATATTGTTGCTAGGGCCGTCTTTAAACTATTTGAGGCCCTGGGCACATTAGGATCATGGGGCCCCTATGACCTAAATATCAGTTATCATTTGGTAATCTGGCAGGAACTAGGAGGCCCCATTCGATCACGGGGCCCTGGGCACGTGCCCATAGTGCCCAGTGGGAAAGAGGGGCTTGTTGCGGCTGATCTGTGCAACTTTCAGGTCATTGACTGGCGGGAAGTAGCACAGGATCGGTAGAGGTGACGATCTCTAGTTCCGGAGGCCAAGACTCAATTTGAGTCACAGAGCCAGCGGAATGTGTTAGTTAGTCATTTTTTATTGTTTCCGTCGAATCAGCCAATTATCATCTGTTACTAAATAATAATTACCTATCCGTTGCCTCTTTGCATTTTAACTGATAATTTTAGTCCTATATCCTGGAAGATTTTCGTAACACAGACTATGTTAAACATTGGACGAACAAGTAAATTATTAGTTTTAATTTAACAGTGTTTTTACAATATAATTATGAAATCGATTAACAAATCAAACGTGCATCAAGCTATTTCCAATGGACAGCTCTTAAAACAAATATTGACGACTACTAAAATCTGTGCATAATAACTGAACATTAGGAATTACACACAACATCGGCTTTTTGCATTTAGAACAGAAAACTAAATACATAATTGTGCACATTGCACTTTATTGGGTGTTTATATTTAAGTTTGTGGTACCTTCGTTGTTCTGATACCCATAACACAAGTGCTTATGCTACTTACTTTGGAATTAGAGCAATGTATGTGATGTTGTCTGATATTTATTTATTATTGCACATCAATATCTCATATTGTGTATAACCCCTCGATGTAGCAAATATAAAATGTGACTTAAATATCTGAAATTCAAGTGCATGTACCTAACTACATGTATAAATAAATTCCGTCTCTCAACCATTCTGTCGACATTTTATATTATCTCATGTGCAAAAACAAACAAAAATGTTAAATTAGATATAGATCAACCATCATTAGTTTGAAACGAATATGTAAATGCAGTTATTTGTAATTTACAAAACAATTATCTAAGATATTTATGCCTATTTTCACCGACAGTCCATAAACTAAGAGGCCCAAAGGGCAACTTGGGCTACACTTTGTCATCTTATTTAGTGTTAGAGGAGAATAATCAACCGCTGCGGCACAGCACTATTTGCCACCCTCAAGAGTCACCGCACTAACGTTGACAGTTGAGTTTGACGTAACGGTGACACTGACAGCTGTCATCGAGTTCCCGCCGATTATAACTTTTCTCTCTCTCTGGTTGAATGAAATTATGTAATTGGATTGTGTAAATAAATACTTTCAGATTAAAATAAAGTGTTCTTATTATTAGTAATTTCAAAGCGTACCTTTAAATGCTACACAGGGGAGTCTTAGTTTAGGGGCCAATTGGCGGAAATCGACCTCTCTCAACAATCATAAATTTACCGCATCTGAGTCTTCTACAGTTACAATTACTCGCAGAAACATAATTAATAATTCATATCACACAACACTTGAGACAAGTCCAAATATCAGTCTGTAAATAAAAATAATAGTACGTAAGTAATATGTAAAGTATGGAAGTAAATAAGAGTTATTTTAAACCATTTCTTTTAAACAACTGTTTGCAAGTATTCCATTTGCTTTTGAAGAATTTAATGCATAGATTGATAGCAATATAACAATTTGTTGCTTTCCAGAAGCTTACAAGCCAAGGATCTATAGGCGCGTGGCCGACATCGGAAAGAGAGGTAGGGCATAGCGAATCTTCGCTCGAATTGAGCCGCCCGTCCGGGGAAGGACCTCCACCCTATAGAATACCGCAGCCAAATGACCTCCGGGTCGTGTTTCTGCCGGTAGTAGTAGGGTTTCCTGAGCTCGGGGTCCAGCGGGTTGGCGGTGCGGGGGCACCGCCGCCTGTATTGCACAGAGCCCCGTCTTCGTCGGACGGGAGCGGCCTCACCCTTAGGGCCGCTCCTGTCGCTCCCCCTTAAAGGGTGCCTGTCGAGCCTACTAGAGGGCTGCGCTGGTGGTGTCTTGGAGGACATGTTTCGTAGGACCCTCGACACCACCCCATAGCGCTTGACGGAGGGGCCGGGGTTTTTAGTGGGTATTCCCTGCCTCATTTCCATCTCGAGGCAGGGTGCCGCCCTCCCGCTCTTGAGGGCGGCGTGAGTCCCACATACCTCGTCACTCCCCCCAGTGACGGGGATGCGTAAACGCATTTTCCCCGGCGAAAAAAAAAAAAAAAAAAAAAAAATAGGGTTTCCTGAGCTCGTGGGGGTATGGGTTGGGCCGGCATGGCGTGGCAACTGACACGTTACTTGCCCGTTGTCACAGCGACTTGGGCTTCTCTTTTGCTTTTCATCAAGCATAGGGAAGCCATTATGTCTAGCAACTATAAAAAAATTGGAACTAACGCCGCCCTCATAGAAAACGTCACATTTTACATTGACTCTTGACATTTTTGTTTGACAGTAACGCCCTCATGTCCATATCAGCCACGCGCCAATATACTATTGTCGGTCTGTTTATAAAATCTCTGATAGAAGATGATAGCTGCACAATATAAGGACTCATATCTACACATAAACTCTCTAATATGTAAATATATATAATATATATCACTTTCTCTATGAAGCCACTTATTTATTTATTTACATTATTACATTAAGATTTAAAATGCCTAATACAGCATCGATACGCAATAATAACTAGTGTTCATGAACTTTCCAATCCAGTTTCAAATTCTTCCTACAACATCGATTATTCAATTATCAACAAACCAGTGGACAGGCTTACAAATCGCATCTAAAACTCTATTTGCCCTGCTAACATCATTCTCTAACTCTATATACAAACAAATAGTTCACAAAAATTTACATAGGTACCTTATACTTATAAATTTACTCTCCCTAATTAACAGTTCGGCATAGTTTATACCAACTAATCAACAAAACAGTTTAAATTGCTAGGGGTTTTAGGAATGTTTAGAAAAGACTAATATTTTTTTAAAAAACAAGAAATTCGAAAGCTAAGTACAAACCTACATTTCAAGACAAATAAAGTATAATTTTAATTTTCATATCGGCTTATTCCTGTGTAACAATATTAATAGTTTATAAGGCTATAAGGAATTTAAAGCTGTTTTCATTTTATCAGTTGGCTTATGTACCATTGTTTCTTTTTCACAATAATCGTAAAGAAGTAGAGCGGCTGCGACCGACACTAGATTTCATAATTACTTGCGACCCATACTTTCTAGTTACCATACAATATAATTATGTTGTCGTATATTATACATAGTATTATGTATTACTAATAGTCATCCAAGTCTCAGAAGCACCTAATATCATAATTGTCTTTCGAAAATACCTTCAAAACTGCAGTACTTTATAACAATCTCATCCTGACCAACTATTTACACTATGAACAAAAAAGGCAGTATTTCTGGCGTCTTTCAGAACATTTTGTTTGGGGATCAATGCCGAATTAACGCAATTAGTCTTGCAGTCCAGATATGGTACCAGTAGCGGCGTTTTGTGTAGGGTTTGTGCCCAGGGTCTGTTGTATGCAAAAGCTGACAGGCGGAGTTTATACTTACAGAGAAAATTTGAATTTCAACCTTTCTAGAAGCTACGTCCTGCGATCGCCAACCCGCCTGCCCATCGTGGCGATTATGGGTACATCCTCCAGAAGTTTGCCCTGGGTGGCGAACAACTGGAGAGGCCTATGTCCAGCAGTGGACTGCAATATGCTGATGATGATAAGGAGAGCAGTTCCCTACCAGTCACATCGTCTACGACACCAGCTCGTCCAAAGCCTTGTCCTTGTTGAACTCGTGTTTGGCAAGCGCGGTCAGCACCCTCCCTTCGGTGAAGCCGAGGTCCATCAAGTCCCCTAGTATGAGTAGTCCTTCGATCACCTGGAAATTAATTATAGCAATCGTCAATTATTTCGCTCCAAGCCAACCTCACCTGCCCGTGGTGCATCCTGCCGAATAACAAACGAGGCGCTGGCAACCGACTGGTGGCGGTATAACCATCACAATGGGATGTAAGGGAGCGGCCTATCATCATTTCGCTCCAAGCCAACCTCACCTACCCGTGGTGCATCCTGCCGAATAACAAACGAGGCGCTGGCAACCGACTGGTGGCGGTATAACCATCACAATTGACGGCGTAGCTAAGGACCACAGACCGATGACGGGCAGCAGCGTCACCGGAGCGAGAAGCTACGCACTGCGATAGCCAACCCGCCTGCCCAGCGTGGCTATTATGGGTAAATAAAAAAAATGTATCTAAGTAAGTTTATCAGTTGTCTAGTATCCATAGTACAAGCTTCGGCTTAGTTTGGGGCTAGATGGCGCTGAGTGGCCCAGCGTGACACAGACAGACATGACGAATCTATAAGGGTCCCGTTTTTGCCATTTTGGCTACTGAACCCTAAAAACCGCATCAAAATCCGTCGCGTAGTTTTGAAGATATAAGCATACATAGATAGGGACAGACAGAAAACAAAAGCTACTTTGTTTTTAAACTGTGTATGTAGTGATACTCTAACTCATAAAGATTGTCGTTATAATTAAGAATAGACTTCTTCTTCTTCTTCTTCCTCTTTTATTTTTTATCTGCCTCAGTACATATTAGACAAGGTAAGTTCTTTCAGTGAATAAATCTCATTATCTAGCCTATTATATGTGTATTTCTAAAATACTGAAGCACTCCAAATGCTTCAAGTTGCTTGCAGGGTAAACCAAGTTGCTTTCACACACTACTGCAGTAGTGTCATTAATTAAACGAATTTTGTTTAATTATTTATCCTTAGTTGTTTGTTGTGTGCAAAATCAAATTAAAAAGCAACTTTTTGATTTATTTTGCACACTACATGTTTAAATTCGAGGGATGTAAGGGAGCGACCTATCATCTTTTCGCTCCAAGCCAACTGCACCTGCCCGTGGTGTATCCAGCCGATTAACAAACGAGGCGCTGGCAACCGACTGGTGCTCTGGAGCTCTGACTAAATGCTCAGTCATGCATAAATGAAACTAGCCTAGTGCCAATAAAAATATATGTACTATTATTAGTACATCCAGAAATCTGTTCCAATAATGGATCCCATTTGAGTACAGGTCTCTAACATTTTGAGCCACTTTTGCCTGTTAAGGACAAGCATCCATTTAATCCATTAGTTACCATTTAAGGCCTGCAATTATTAGGCATAACATAGTACAAACTGTACAAAAATATTTAATGAGTTTGTCATCAAGACAATAAAAATAAAAAGATAAAATATGGCCTTGGTGAGATGCTACCTATTAAATTTTGTAGATAAAAATACCAGCTCAATGATGCATTTTGGATACCATAATATGAACAATGTAGCATAGTGTATTATTCTAGGTTCATTTCCTAGTGAATACAGGAAATGGGGACAGTATATTTTACTTGATTCTGAGAAACTTAGATTCAAATGGCTCACTAAATAGCCAGAACATTGAAAAAAATGCATTAAAAAGAAATTAGGTATAAGAAAGAAAAAAAATTTTACCTTTTTATCATTATCTCCTAAAAGGCCACAGACTCTAGCAACCCTGTCCAACGGGAAGCCCATTCCATGAATCTTCTGGCACATACCCTGTATAGCAGGTGGCAACTTCTCATACGGATTAGGCAGCCTCTCTTTCCTTCTACTTCTCTTCTCATCCTTCTTATCGCTGCTAGAAGAGGAACGAGGAACGTTTTTCGGAGCAGGACTAGTGGTACAGGATCTCTCGTTACTTCTGAGCTTTGCCGATGCTATCTCCTCATTCAATTCTCTGACTATATCGGGCACACTTCTCGACCGAGATTTCATTGTGTTTTGCGAGTTTGTTGAAGGGTTCTGGCTCTCAGTGTCTTGTGGTACAACCACTTGATTATATGTCGTATTTTCAGCTGAATAAGGTGGTAATTGAGGTATTTGAAAGTAATAAGGTTGTGGTATATAAGTGGAACCGTTTGCTAGCTGATTGGCCTCTCCAGAGGTGGTTGGTAACTGGGCATTGTAATACGTTGGATCAACGGAAGGATATGGGTTGGTAGGAACGTAATATTGGTAATTTGGCATGTACATATTCACATTATCCATTTGCATTGGATTATCACAGGTGCTTTCTGTCGGTACGTAGTATCCATTCGACACTGGGTAGTGCTGGGGCAAGTACATTACACTCTGCCCCTGGATCGGTTGCTCAACGTAAGCGTTAGGCAGATACGTCATGCCTTCCACTTGTGCTTGCGATGCACAGTTGGGCATATTAGTGTAAACCTCAGGCATGTAACCCTGCTGGTGGCAACTGGTACCCGAATCCCTTTGACTCTGTAAAACCTGAGCTAGCAGTTCCATATCGTTTATTGTCTTCAATTCAACATTGTCAAAGGGGCTGGACGTGTCATTCTCAAAATCCTTGTAAGTCAACATATCGATATTGCTGTATTGTGGCATTTTTGTGATTTTTGCAGCCATCTTCAATTCTCTCAGAGGATCATTGACCGGATCATCGAGTAAGCTGTTTTGGTTGTAGCTTGCCTGGACTTGAATGGGCTGGAGGATGTTCGGTTGAGTCTCCTGCGCGCTGCTACACGATGGATACGTCACATCAATGTTTGTTGGCTCCGCAACCTCTGGGCTGTCTGGTTTAGGTGTTGTCTCGCTAGTTTGCTCAGCCTTATCGTCAAGGGATAGTGCGCTGATCTCGTCCGTGCTCGGGTACGACACGTCGGACACGCTTAGCTGCTTCAGCTTCTCCTCGGCCTCCGCAGCAGCTATCGCATCCAACTTCTTCTGCTTGGCCTCCTGTAACAACTGCAAACGGTGTTTTCTTTCGTTTTTCTTCGTCTCTTTCGCACTCCTGAGCTCTTGCAGCTTCGACAGAACATTTTTCTCGAATGTGGAACAATATTTGACGCCTTCGACGACACCTCGGGCTCGCACAGTACATTCGTTAACGCTGTACGGCAATTCTTTAGAACGAGGCTTTTTATACTTCTCTGATATTTTAACGGGGACACCGTCCATGAAGTCCCCGAAATGTGACATATCAAAGTTGTTTGTGCCTTTGATAAGGATAATAATCAAACAATGATACGACAAAGTTTGTTTCTATTGACTTTTTGCACTTTTAAGGTTACATAGTCCTTATTCAACGTCATCACTCAGTACATTCAATTTTACATAGCAAAAACTTATACGCCAAGTGCTCTCGCAGCTTCCATTATAGCACAAATAAATTTTTTGTTAAAAAAATTAATTAATTTCCATTGAAATCCTCGAAATTTCCTACGTGTGATTGACAAACTTGACAGTTGAAATGTCAAATAATATTATGTCAAAGAATTGTTGCCTCACTAAAAATTTATTTCTCTTAAAATCATGTGACTGAACACTAATATCTGAACAATTTATTGAGTTGATGTTAAAATTAAAATAATTTTTAATCGTAATTGCGTACACAAAATGCCTTGACATTATTGTAAAATGTATTCTTATCTATAATTGGTCATTTACTGGTATGAAATCGAACATCAGATTTGAATTAGAAAAAAACTAAATCACGTGTGACACTTGACTGGAATCCGACAATCCGTCAGATGTCGCTAATGTAGCTCCCACAAAAGTCATGGCGGATCTTTTTCATTAGATTTTACTGATTTGCCGTAATTTGTGGGTAGATTTATTATTACCGGCGTCGAAATAATTATAGCTCGTTCTGTTCTTACGGTGGGAGCTCAGCGACACGCGCAACGATTAACAGCCGCCAGTTCCGCCACGGACGTGAAGACGTTTTTGACGGATCGTCTCGAATTTCGGTGGCTCAAGATAAAAGAATATTCGACGTCGCACCGTACAGTAATTAATTTATACGCCTAATATGAAGCAGTAGACGCTCGGGAGCGTCGGTCCATCGGATAAACATTTTGAAAACAGGTCGGTATGTGAAAAAAAAATCTGGTAGGTTCGCCGGGTTTTCCTGATAAATAACCTGTTCTTACCGGCAGGTGGTAGAGGCAGAAATGAACGAGGGAGCTCCGATGATGTATCACGGGAACGGAGGGTTCGGAGGGCCGGGACCAATGTACATGATGGCCGGAGTGGAGCGGCAGCCGCGGCACTATCCCTTGGAGATGGTTCAGGTGGTGGGCGGCGGGGCCCGAGGGGGCGGCTCGCCGGGCCCCGGCCAGGGCACCCCCCGCCGCTGGCAGCAGCGTCGCGACAGACAGACCAAGGGGGAAAATACGGCATTTGGATATGATTCTGATGACTCCAGTTTGTCCAGCAATGCATCAGGATCCAACAAGTCTGGTGAAAAAGGTGAGTCATATTGTTTGTTCATATTGTGTAGAAAACAAGTGAAGGCTATGTGAAGTGGTTTATTTATGTCTTGTTGGATTCAACTTTTGGAATTTC
Organism: Conogethes punctiferalis; assembly: GCA_031163375.1. NCBI lineage: Eukaryota > Metazoa > Arthropoda > Insecta > Lepidoptera > Crambidae > Conogethes > Conogethes punctiferalis. Next base: position 2,563,725 of record CM062092.1, on the reverse strand, counting down.
TGATTGAATTTGTCTAATAATTATTTGCAATCCTCAAATGCAATGTTGGTATTGTGTTATTTTTACTGTTAGAGTTTAAATAAAGCTGTTTTTTGGATTTATATCCACCCTCTGAATAAAAAAAACAACTAAGTAAGTAACAGTAGTGATTTGAGACTAACAAATTAGTGAATCATAGCTATCATATGGGCAATAATCTCAGTCTCGACCAATTTCATAAATTGAAAATAGGATTACAAGATTAATTTTATTAATAGAACTTATTATAATATGACTTGTTTCAAATTCCAAAGTACCTCCATATTTGTATATTCCAATTTGAATTCAGATGCAGGTAGCAAACTTGCCAGTTATTATTTTAAAATTAAACAGTATGAAGGCAAAATATATTTATTAAGTTATACTGATATTCTTTATAAATTTCTTATCCATCTCCACTGTCATTTGTGAAGCCATGATAAACAAGTTTTTCAATGTTTAGAATAACTGGGTAAATTACTCATATTACTCATCACTTTGCTTACTATTACACATACATTACCTGTTAAAATACTGTATGTTAAATAAATACTGAAATCTTTCTAGATTTTAAATGCATTATGACTTCTGCCATGTGCAAAAAGTTACTTACTATTCAAGTTAGAATCTGTGTGTATACTACATTAAAGTTGATTAGAATTTGCCATCATGGTCGAGGTGGTGGAGTGCTGGGCACAGCATGTTCGATTTCAATTTACCGTTGAAATGCAAAGAAGATAAGATATTGATTGGTCTATTTCCTCATACATACATAATGTCACGCCTTTCTTCCAGAGGGATAGACAGAGACCATTTGCTATAATCCTGGCACACAACTTTTGCTTCGTCCACTTTTATTTCTTCATGATTTTTGTAATCAAATGCTTTATAATCTATAGAATCTATACTATTCTAAATTAATTAAAAATGAGTAGCCACATAAGTTGTTTGAATAAACATTGTAGCAAACAATCAAAAAATACATACATACCGTCACGCCTTTCTCCTAGAGGGGTAGGCAGAGACCACATCCTTCCATTTGCGACGATCCTGGCACACAGCTTTTGCTTCGTCCACATTCATCAATCTCTTCATACATGCTTGTCGGTTTAGGGTACTTAGTATTTTACCTTTTTTTAGAACACTTTCCAAAAATTCTGCTTTCAATTTCCAGTTGGATAAATTAAGTTGTCAGTTGTTTGATGTGACTTCTATATTAAATAAATAAATGCACTAGACATTATTTATTTATTTAAAAATACATATACATAATATTATAGTGTCTATCACTACCTAAAGATAATACAAGAACTTTATGCCCCTTTCCATCAATATTATAAGTAGGTAATATTGTATGCTAGCAATATAGTCTCACCAAATTACTGCCAGTTGTATCTAGACCTATGAGTAATAGTGTCATTGTCCCAAATCAAGCGCTTTTGAGCTATTGTGCTGTTACAGTTTAAATGGTTGATTTGGGTTTGAATAGTTGACCCGATTGGAGGTGTTTGCTTCAGCAAATAGTTTTTTAGTTTGGTAAAAACTTGCTATACTTAAAGTTTAATTATTCATGGTTTGAACTTAGATGCACACATGAATGTAGATTTTTTTTTCTATCTCATAGTTTACTATTTGTTGGTTTGTGTCAAACACAAATGATATTTCACTGCAATGGGTTAGAGATGACAGTGTGATTTAATACTGGTATGGGTGACCTATGGATGCCTATGCAGTATTAATTCCGTCTTTTGTACAATATTTATGTGCAATAAACATCAAATAAATGAGATATTTCATGTGGTATTCATGATATGGTACTGGTAGAAGTACCTACTCTTAATTTACATATGTCATCGCAACACTCTGTACAATCGTGCAGTAAGCAATTATCAACTATTTATGAGGTCTTACCTACCTACTTATGCCTACCTACCGCCATTTAGTTGGTACTGTAGGTAGGCAGGTAAGTATCAAAGATTGTTGAATAATATGTTACAACTGTGTAAGTAATACTAATTTACATAGGTACACTATGTGTGTGTATTTAAGCACTTCGAGACAGCCAAGCAAAGTAAATAAATAGACTTTAATCCTCGCCCAGGTTCCCAAAGCCTTAGTTTCGAGACTTTACAGTTTCAGAATTGTTAATTGCAAATTATTTGAACTACACCATCTCGCCCTTTCTATCTTTCTATCCTACGAGTATACCCTAAGATTGCCTGCTCTTCTAGACCGATCCGATCTTAGATCGATATCTCGTTGGCTCATAGCGATAACCCCAATTAATTCCTACTTTGCCTATCACCTTTTCGCTCCAAGCCATCCTCACCTGCCCGTGGTGCATCCTGCCGAACAACAAACGAGGCTCTGGCAAACCGACTGGTGGCGGTAAAACCATCACGATAGAAGATGTAGCTAAATACCACAGGCCGATGACGGGCAGCAGCGTCACCGGAGCAAGAAGCTATGCCCTGCGATCGCCAACCCGTCTGCCCAGCGTGGCGATTATGGGTATATCCTCCAAAAGTTTGCCCTAGGTGGCGAACAAATGGACAGGCTTATGTCCAGCAGTGGACTGCAATAGGCTGATGATGATGATGATGATTGCCTAGTTCTAAGTTTTTTTTTTGTTGTGCAATCTTTTAAGTATGCCTCGATAGTTGAACGAATTGCTCGCAAGGTGTCTTTCGTCATAGGCCTCCAAACTCCTCCCCATTGCTCCACACTCACTTATTCTTTCGTCCTCCCTTCTTTTAATACTCCCATCTTTTAGATTAGCGGCCTTTGCTCCTCCATCGATTTCCTTCTTGATTAGTCTCTTACTTACCAAAGTGTGACCAACTGACTTTGCCTCTCCCTTTTACAGCCTATCATGTCCAGTCCAGTCCTTATATAGTGCATTTCCACATGGTCCAGATACAGATCTGGAAATAAAGGGGAAAAGAAACTCGAAGAGAATAATTAGAAAAAAAATTAAACTGACAGCAGTTTAGTTTTTTTTCTAATTATTCTCTTGGAGTTTCTTTCTTATGCTGCTCTGCCCTGCACGCTGCTCTGCCCTGCATGCTGCTCCTCCACTACCCACAGGTTGTCCTGAAAGAAATCGCTCATAGCGATGAGACTGCCTAAATTGTACAACTATTTGTGTACTTTTTTCTCGTTTCCATAGATAGATATACTTTATTACACACCATACAACTATGTATACTTAATAGACGTTGGTTGTACAATTAGGCCATAGCCCAAAAGGTTCCTAACAAAAGTATGACAAGCATCAAATTCCCTTGCACCATTCGCTCGGTAACCTAGTATTGACTTAGGAAGCGTCTAGGTATTCTGGGTCAAATCACTTCCACGCTACACAGATTGGAAGCCATTATTTGTCGCGTAACCTAAAACGTGCACCCAGATAATTGTATCAAGGCTAGAACGGGTGTGTGTGCACTAAATCCGTTGCTGAATCTTTAACTCTTTATGTACAATTTATGTAGGTACCTAATGTCAGTTCGATCATCGCACGCGTTAATTTTGACACGTTCAATACGCGTGAATGTATTTTCTAGCACTCGTTTCAAGGAGTACGTGTTGATAAGTTGAATTTGAGCGAAATAGGTATTATGTGGTAGGTGCACATTCATCAAAACCGAATCCTTTACCAGCGGGTCGATTCAGAAAAACGTTCGGAAAGATCTCTCTCGTAAACCTTTTAAATCGTCGATTCAAATTGGACAGTTCATCATAGCGAATACGTCGCTCATTTACACTTGCGAAAAGTTTGACAATTGGCTCGAATAGTTGAATGAACGATGGATAATGTTTCCGAGAGAGATCCTTCCGAATGCATTCGTGAATAGGTTCGCAGGTGTTCTGCAGTTCACCCGCTGTAATTGTTTCAAAATTAAACCGGTTGCAGTTCTATCGTTGATACTAACTCACAGATTTGAGTGCGCGCAATTCACACATCTCAAGCTCGGTTACAGAGATAAGTTAGCGTTAGATAACAAGTAAATAGTGTTTGATGTAACCTTGCCATCGAGATAGAATAAACAGATCGGTGGACGTAAATAAAGGCGGTTCAATTGGATACAGTATAAACGTGGTACATCGTCTTGATTGTAGAGAAATGAATAATGTTGCTTTGGTGAGTGGCGTAAAGTCTTTTTGAGATGGGGCTTGTCTTAGATCTGATACGGTCTGTTAACTGTTCGCCAGCAACACATAAATTACAAGTGCGAAAACACATATTTGAACATAGAAATTCACAGTCGCTATTGGCCGGACGAAATCTGAAAAATTCCCCTCCCTGTTGGTTCCTGGATCGGTGATTAATTGATCTCGTCAGTTACTGCTTTTGACAAATGCCGTAATGTTTACTCATTCAGTTTGAATTGGTCGCCCGTTTTCGATTTTTAACATTCTACAAATTATATCAATAGGATAGTTGACAATTTTTTTGTCTTGCTATCGCTAGAAAGGCATGTAAGGGAGCGGTTTCTTCCTAAAACGCTTCATACTAACTGCTCGATCGTGTGTTTTGCGTGGTGTTTTGTATGCCCCTTAGAAGAAGTTTGTTTGATTTTTTTTTATGCAAGAGGCGGCACACGAGCAAATGTGATGCCTGATGGTAAGCAGTCGACTCCGCCCGTGGGCACCCGCAACTCAAATCGAGTTCTGGGGTCACTGTCGGCCTTTTAAATAGGAATACGTTCGTTTCTTGAAGGCTCTCATGTCGTAGCTCTTCGGAAATAATGACGCAGAGAGTTGGTTCCACAAAACCGATGCGCGAGGCAAGAAGTTTCTCATAAAGCGTACAGTGGAGGATCGCCAACCATCGAGATGATGAGGATGGAATTGCAATCGGTTATGGCTATATTAAATACTTACTGCGTTTATGGCATTTATTTTATATCAAAATAAGTTCTAAATAATAATGTACCTTATGTAGTGCTATAATGTTTTTTGATTAATATAACATTTTTGAAGTGGACTTTCCCGGTGAACTTTGAAGGCCTATCGCGGTCTCATTTTGCAAAATAATTCACAACAAATTTCTCAAATAAGCCCGATTGAAGTCCTTTCTGGCAACCATCAAATAACATGAATTGAACCATGGTCGTCTCCTTATTGTTCGTCCAGGCGAGACGGCCCGCAGTTCTGTGGGCGGCGCGTCGGCGTGCGCGCCGTCTAGCGAGGCGGGCGCGGGCGCGCGCGAGAGCCGCGAGTGGCGCTCATTTTGCAAAATAATTTTGTTGTGATTTCTCAAATAAGTCCGACTTAATGGTTCATTTTGGCAACCATCAAATAACATGAATTGAACCATGGTCGTCTCCTGTATTGCTGTGCAGGCGAGGCGGCCCGCAGCTCTGTGGGCGGCGCGTCGGCCGCGCCGGGCGAGGCGGGCGCAGGCGCGGCGGGCGCGCGCGAGTGGCGCGAGTGGCGCTCGCGGCGCACGCGCGAGGCGCACGCGCGGCCGCGCCGCATCGCGCCCGAGCGGTACCTCAACGGCTCCTACCCGTTCCAGGTCAAGTTCACGCCGGACGATCTGCTCAATGGTGAGTTTGTTTTTAACAGACGTTTTTTATGCGAGAGGCGGCAGACGAGCATGTGTGATGCCTGATGGTAAGCAGTCGACACCGCCCATGGACACTTAAAACTCTAATCGAATTAAGGGTCGCTGCCGGCCTTTTTAATACGCTCGTTTCTTGAAGGTTCCCAAGTCGTAGCTGTTCGGAAAGAATGTCGCAGGAAATTGGTTCCACAAAACCGAGGCGCGAGGCAAGAAGTTCCTCATAAAGCTTCAAAAAAAGGAGATTCTCACTACAACATCAACTTATCGCAGTCCACTGCTGGACGGTAGGCCTCTCGATATGTTCGCCACTTTGGGCAAGCACCTGAAGGATTTACCTATAATCGCCACGCTGGACAGGCGGGTTGGCGATCACAGTGCAGCTACTCGCTCCGGTGACGCTGCTTCCCGTCATCTAATACTGTTTATTTAAAGGTGTTAAAACAGTGAACACTTCGTTGAATCAACTCCAAACTCAATTGAATCACATTTCTAATTCAATACCGTATGTATTTGTGGTTAGAAATAGAAATTCATTCGTCTAGTACATGCAGTTGTAATCGAAAGCATTACGATTTTATTCCAAGATAATAAATAATTTCCGAAATGGCTTTGGGATCGATCCACAGACTATCTTCACTGCCTTTGGCTCTCGGAAGCAGGTCGACAAGCAAAAAAATTACGCAATTGACGCGTAATCAATGTAATAAGGTCTATTTTTAGGGTTCCGTAGCCAAAATGGCAAAAACGGGACCCTTATAGATTCGTCATGTCTGTCTGTCTGTCTGTCTGTCTGTCTGTCTGTCTGTCTGTCTGTCTGTCCGTCCGTATGTCACAGCCAGTTTATTCCGAAACTATAAGAGCTACATTATTGAAATTTGGTACGTAGATGTATTCTGTGAACCGCATTAAGATTTTAAAATAAAATCAGAAAAAAAATCCATAATTTTTGGGGTTCCCCATACATAGAACTGAAACTGAAAAAAATTTTTTTCATCGAACCTATACGTGTGGGATATCTATGGATAGGTATTTGAAAATGATGTTGAGGTTACTAACATCATTTTTTTCTAAACTGAATAGTTTGCGCGAGAGACTCTTCCAAAGTGGTAAAATGAGTGTCCCCCCCCCCCGTAACTTCTAAGATATGGGCATGATAAAACTGAAAAAAATATATCATGTGTATCGCTATGAAAACTACTAACGAAATTTGGTTTGAATGAAATCTAGCGAGTAGTTTTTTTTTAAACGTATGACGTTTAAAAAAAAACTACTCGCTAGATCAAGTTACCTAATTTTTTCATTTAATTAACTCCAATATAATAAAACGTAAAGAAAATCATTTATTTAGCTGTATAGTGGTACGGAACCCTACGTGCGAGAGTCCGACTCGCACTTGGCCGGTTTTTGTGTATCTGATCATTACACACAAATATTCTAAAATGGTCCCGGATGATTTGATTCTGCCCAAGGCCAAAACTGTTGAATAGTTTAAGAGACCATTAATGGTTTTTTCAGGATCAAAATGGGACACGCTGTCACAAGAGATGTGGGACAAATTCGTCAAGTCACAACAAACAGAAGAAACGTTTAGGAAGAAAATGAATCTATGGAGATATCTTTACATAACAATTAAGGTAAAATCATCATCACATTAGTATAACAATGCAGAATTAATGGTGACAGGGCTATGTTTGGTCTTCTGACGGATTTTTGTATGGCGGATCCTGTACAATAAGGTTCATCGTAATGCACAGGTTTGTCCGCAAACACAGGTTACACAGGTGTCTATTCCTTCATTAAAATACTATAGAGAGAAAGCTGGAGACGGGAAAACTTTTTCATGCTGAGTTATTTCTATACAGAAATCTAGCAATTGAATCACGTTTTGACAACTACATAAAAGTGTAACAATCAATTGACTTGACAGTTCACATCCCTATTCTTTCTCCCAGCCCGTCTCCTTTTTTTTATAGTGGCTCGACATAATGGCTTCTTTACGCCTGATGGAAAGCCAAAGAGAAGCCCAAGTCGCTGTGACAACTGACAAGTAACTGGTCAGTTACCTGTCAGTTGTCACCGCCATGCCGGCCCAAACCTAACCCACGACACGACCCAGAAGTCATAGGGTGGAGGTCCTTCCCCGGACAGGCGGCTCAATTCGAGCGATGATTCGCTGTGCCCTACCTCTCTCCTGCCAATCTTCTCCCCATCTTTACTTACCTACTACACCAGTATTTTCCCGTGTAATGTAAACAAACATACATAATGACTTCAATAGCTGAAGCTATTACGTCATCATCAGAATGCATCATGCTAATACTTGAAGCTTGCAACGCTTTTAAACGAATTTGCGTCACTTTGTATTAATAGTTTACTTTCTTGTTTCACATTGTTTCCTCAGTTTCATGACTTGCCACTACCTCATTCTCTGTAAACATAGTAGGTAGATAGTGCACAATCTGTAGTACAATAGTATTCTCTTGCACACGATCCGCGTCATGACGACATCTATAGTTCGAGCTCGTGATTTGTTCGCGTCACTTCTTAACACGTTCGGGGTATTACGAAATGCGTCATTCTTACATCGATGTTGTAAATATGTGACGTTTTGTTGCGTAGCTGTTAATGCGTTTTGTCGTTTCATTTACGCTGAACGTAACAGTTAGAACAATTTATGCAATATCTGTAACACTAGAGATCAAAATACTACTAATAAACTTTCTGCCGTCCGATAATATTGTGATCATATCCAAAATCTAGTTCATTCGAGTTTATACTTTTAATTCCATGAAATCAATTAGTATACAGTTGACTAGTATACATATACATTTTGGGTTACAAATTGATAAGCCAGTCGGAATTAGTCTGTGATCCGGTTGCATTCGATTCTTATTATGTTAATCATTCTTTAGAACATATTATTTCTATAAAAAGTCAATAAGTATGGGTGTTCATGTTTGGAGTTTCCAAATAACTGGAAGAATGCTTCAATCGTTTCAACTGGATCAAATACTAAACGTTGTCAAATTGGACCCTACCTTGTTTGTATGCCGATTAATGATAGGCCTGGTTAAGGCCCAGGACCGATGTCTATATATGCCCTCTGTTGCATTTGAGGTGTATCAATATTGTGGTATGGTCTCTATGTGGGGGTAGGCTTTGTAAAGGAATAGTCAAGATGGATCATATCATGAAGTAATTTTATTCTACGAAGGCTATCATCATCATCCTAGCCTTTTTCCCCGATTGTCTCAGGGTCGGCTTCCCAAACTGAGAGATTTGGCGAGGGCTAAGCTTTTACACAGACTACACAGAGCGACTGCCATCAGACCTCCGCAACACTTAGGGTAAGCTATACGGGCTATACCCATTCCCAGTTTAGGCGTCAGAGTTATCATCACCTCTGATATGGTGTAACGACTGCTATCTGAGTTGGTAAAGATAACACCCGGGACCAACAGCTTAACGTGCCTTCCGAAGCACGGAGGAAATCGGTGTCAAATTTTGGTCACCCATCATCGGATTGACCCCGCCAATGGTTGCACAACGTTGCGATCATTGTTAAGCGAACAAGACTGCGGCGCCACCGAGCTCCTCTATTCTACGAAGGCTATATGAAGCTTTATCGTCCCCAGACAATATTCCCCCGGTACGGGCTGTACGTGGTGGGCTCGACGATGTCTGGCTTCGGCCTGGAGTCGTCGGACATGGACCTGTGCCTGTTCGTGCGGCCGCACGACCACGTGGAGCCGCGCGCGCACGCGCTGCTGCACCTCAACTACATACTGGGCTACATCCGCAGCTTCGACCCAGGTCAGTCACACACACACAGCACTCGACCACGTGGAGCCGCGCGCGCACGCGCTGCTGCACCTCAACTACATACTGGGCTACATCCGCAGCTTCGACCCAGGTCAGTCACACACACACAGCACTCGACCACGTGGAGCCGCGCGCGCACGCGCTGCTGCACCTCAACTACATACTGGGCTACATCCGCAGCTTCGACCCAGGTCAGTCACACACACACAGCACTCGACCACGTGGAGCCGCGCGCGCACGCGCTGCTGCACCTCAACTACATACTGGGCTACATCCGCAGCTTCGACCCAGGTCAGTCACACACACACAGCACTCGACCACGTGGAGCCGCGCGCGCACGCGCTGCTGCACCTCAACTACATACAGTGCTACATCCGCAGCTTCGACCCAGGTCAGTCACACACACACAGCACTCGACCACGTGGAGCCGCGCGCGCACGCGCTGCTGCACCTCAACTACATACTGGGCTACATCCGCAGCTTCGACCCAGGTCAGTCACACACACACAGCACTCGACCACGTGGAGCCGCGCGCGCACGCGCTGCTGCACCTCAACTACATACTGGGCTACATCCGCAGCTTCGACCCAGGTCAGTCACACACACACAGCACTCGACCACGTGGAGCCGCGCGCGCACGCGCTGCTGCACCTCAACTACATACTGGGCTACATCCGCAGCTTCGACCCAGGTCAGTCACACACACACAGCACTCGACCACGTGGAGCCGCGCGCGCACGCGCTGCTGCACCTCAACTACATACTGGGCTACATCCGCAGCTTCGACCCAGGTCAGTCACACACACACAGCACTCGACCACGTGGAGCCGCGCGCGCACGCGCTGCTGCACCTCAACTACATACAGTGCTACATCCGCAGCTTCGACCCAGGTCAGTCACACACACACAGCACTCGACCACGTGGAGCCGCGCGCGCACGCGCTGCTGCACCTCAACTACATACTGGGCTACATCCGCAGCTTCGACCCAGGTCAGTCACACACACACAGCACTCGACCACGTGGAGCCGCGCGCGCACGCGCTGCTGCACCTCAACTACATACTGGGCTACATCCGCAGCTTCGACCCAGGTCAGTCACACACACACAGCACTCGACCACGTGGAGCCGCGCGCGCACGCGCTGCTGCACCTCAACTACATACTGGGCTACATCCGCAGCTTCGACCCAGGTCAGTCACACACACACAGCACTCGACCACGTGGAGCCGCGCGCGCACGCGCTGCTGCACCTCAACTACATACAGTGCTACATCCGCAGCTTCGACCCAGGTCAGTCACACACACACAGCACTCGACCACGTGGAGCCGCGCGCGCACGCGCTGCTGCACCTCAACTACATACTGGGCTACATCCGCAGCTTCGACCCAGGTCAGTCACACACACACAGCACTCGACCACGTGGAGCCGCGCGCGCACGCGCTGCTGCACCTCAACTACATACTGGGCTACATCCGCAGCTTCGACCCAGGTCAGTCACACACACACAGCACTCGACCACGTGGAGCCGCGCGCGCACGCGCTGCTGCACCTCAACTACATACTGGGCTACATCCGCAGCTTCGACCCAGGTCAGTCACACACACACAGCACTCGACCACGTGGAGCCGCGCGCGCACGCGCTGCTGCACCTCAACTACATACTGGGCTACATCCGCAGCTTCGACCCAGGTTAGTCACACACACACAGCACTCGACCACGTGGAGCCGCGCGCGCACGCGCTGCTGCACCTCAACTACATACAGTGCTACATCCGCAGCTTCGACCCAGGTCAGTCACACACACACAGCACTCGACCACGTGGAGCCGCGCGCGCACGCGCTGCTGCACCTCAACTACATACTGGGCTACATCCGCAGCTTCGACCCAGGTCAGTCACACACACACAGCACTCGACCACGTGGAGCCGCGCGCGCACGCGCTGCTGCACCTCAACTACATACTGGGCTACATCCGCAGCTTCGACCCAGGTCAGTCACACACACACAGCACTCGACCACGTGGAGCCGCGCGCGCACGCGCTGCTGCACCTCAACTACATACTGGGCTACATCCGCAGCTTCGACCCAGGTCAGTCACACACACACAGCACTCGACCACGTGGAGCCGCGCGCGCACGCGCTGCTGCACCTCAACTACATACTGGGCTACATCCGCAGCTTCGACCCAGGTCAGTCACACACACACAGCACTCGACCACGTGGAGCCGCGCGCGCACGCGCTGCTGCACCTCAACTACATACTGGGCTACATCCGCAGCTTCGACCCAGGTCAGTCACACACACACAGCACTCGACCACGTGGAGCCGCGCGCGCACGCGCTGCTGCACCTCAACTACATACTGGGCTACATCCGCAGCTTCGACCCAGGTCAGTCACACACACACAGCACTCGACCACGTGGAGCCGCGCGCGCACGCGCTGCTGCACCTCAACTACATACTGGGCTACATCCGCAGCTTCGACCCAGGTCAGTCACACACACACAGCACTCGACCACGTGGAGCCGCGCGCGCACGCGCTGCTGCACCTCAACTACATACTGGGCTACATCCGCAGCTTCGACCCAGGTCAGTCACACACACACAGCACTCGACCACGTGGAGCCGCGCGCGCACGCGCTGCTGCACCTCAACTACATACTGGGCTACATCCGCAGCTTCGACCCAGGTCAGTCACACACACACAGCACTCGACCACGTGGAGCCGCGCGCGCACGCGCTGCTGCACCTCAACTACATACTGGGCTACATCCGCAGCTTCGACCCAGGTCAGTCACACACACACAGCACTCGACCACGTGGAGCCGCGCGCGCACGCGCTGCTGCACCTCAACTACATACTGGGCTACATCCGCAGCTTCGACCCAGGTCAGTCACACACACACAGCACTCGACCACGTGGAGCCGCGCGCGCACGCGCTGCTGCACCTCAACTACATACTGGGCTACATCCGCAGCTTCGACCCAGGTCAGTCACACACACACAGCACTCGACCACGTGGAGCCGCGCGCGCACGCGCTGCTGCACCTCAACTACATACTGGGCTACATCCGCAGCTTCGACCCAGGTCAGTCACACACACACAGCACTCGACCACGTGGAGCCGCGCGCGCACGCGCTGCTGCACCTCAACTACATACTGGGCTACATCCGCAGCTTCGACCCAGGTCAGTCACACACACACAGCACTCGACCACGTGGAGCCGCGCGCGCACGCGCTGCTGCACCTCAACTACATACTGGGCTACATCCGCAGCTTCGACCCAGGTCAGTCACACACACACAGCACTCGACCACGTGGAGCCGCGCGCGCACGCGCTGCTGCACCTCAACTACATACTGGGCTACATCCGCAGCTTCGACCCAGGTCAGTCACACACACACAGCACTCGACCACGTGGAGCCGCGCGCGCACGCGCTGCTGCACCTCAACTACATACTGGGCTACATCCGCAGCTTCGACCCAGGTCAGTCACACACACACAGCACTCGACCACGTGGAGCCGCGCGCGCACGCGCTGCTGCACCTCAACTACATACTGGGCTACATCCGCAGCTTCGACCCAGGTCAGTCACACACACACAGCACTCGACCACGTGGAGCCGCGCGCGCACGCGCTGCTGCACCTCAACTACATACTGGGCTACATCCGCAGCTTCGACCCAGGTCAGTCACACACACACAGCACTCGACCACGTGGAGCCGCGCGCGCACGCGCTGCTGCACCTCAACTACATACTGGGCTACATCCGCAGCTTCGACCCAGGTCAGTCACACACACACAGCACTCGACCACGTGGAGCCGCGCGCGCACGCGCTGCTGCACCTCAACTACATACTGGGCTACATCCGCAGCTTCGACCCAGGTCAGTCACACACACACAGCACTCGACCACGTGGAGCCGCGCGCGCACGCGCTGCTGCACCTCAACTACATACTGGGCTACATCCGCAGCTTCGACCCAGGTCAGTCACACACACACAGCACTCGACCACGTGGAGCCGCGCGCGCACGCGCTGCTGCACCTCAACTACATACTGGGCTACATCCGCAGCTTCGACCCAGGTCAGTCACACACACACAGCACTCGACCACGTGGAGCCGCGCGCGCACGCGCTGCTGCACCTCAACTACATACTGGGCTACATCCGCAGCTTCGACCCAGGTCAGTCACACACACACAGCACTCGACCACGTGGAGCCGCGCGCGCACGCGCTGCTGCACCTCAACTACATACTGGGCTACATCCGCAGCTTCGACCCAGGTCAGTCACACACACACAGCACTCGACCACGTGGAGCCGCGCGCGCACGCGCTGCTGCACCTCAACTACATACTGGGCTACATCCGCAGCTTCGACCCAGGTCAGTCACACACACACAGCACTCGACCACGTGGAGCCGCGCGCGCACGCGCTGCTGCACCTCAACTACATACTGGGCTACATCCGCAGCTTCGACCCAGGTCAGTCACACACACACAGCACTCGACCACGTGGAGCCGCGCGCGCACGCGCTGCTGCACCTCAACTACATACTGGGCTACATCCGCAGCTTCGACCCAGGTCAGTCACACACACACAGCCACTCGACACACTAACCATCTTTGACCGGCCTATACTTTTTTTTTTATATAGTAGCTCAACATAATGGCTTCCCTTCGCCTGATGGAAAGCGAAAGAGAAGCCCTAGTCGCTGCGACAACTGGCAAGTAACTGGCCAGTTGCCACTGCAATGCCGGCCCAACCTTCACCCCCCACGAGCTACGGAAACCCTACTCACCGACAGGAACATGACCCGGAGGTCATTGGGCTGCGGTATTCTATAGGGTGGAGGTCCTTCCCCGGACGGGCGGTTCAATTCGAGCAAAGATTCGCTATGCCATACCTCTCTTAATACTTGTGCTATCATCATCATCATCACCAGCCTATTGCAGTCCACTGCTGGACACAGGCCTCTCCAGTTGCTCGCCACTCAGGGATATGCCCATTATCGCCACGCTGGGCAGGCGGGTTGGCGATCGCAGGACGTAGCTTCTCGCTCCGATGACCCTGCTGCCCATCATCGGCTTGTGGTATTTAGCTACGCCTTCAATCGTGATAGTTATACCGCCACCAGTCGGTTGCCAGCGCCTCGTTTGTTATTCGGCAGGATGCACCACGGGCAGGTGAGGTTGGCTTGGAGCGAAAAGATGACTCTCTTACATTCCACTGCCCATGTTCAAGGCAAATCTCCCCCAAATGATAAATATCATTGTGGGGAGGCCTATGTCCAGCTGTGGACGTCTTCGAGCTGATGATGGTGGTCATATTAAACAAGACATTTCACACAAACGAACTTGTGCTTTAAGCGTGTACTAACAAGGTATCATTTGGTGTGCAGGCGCGGAGCTGATCCAGGCGAAGGTGCCGATCCTCAAGTTCCGCGACGCGCGCCACGGGCTGCAGGTGGACCTGAACTGCAACAACGTGGTCGGCATCAGGAACACCAACCTGCTCAACAGCTACTCGAGGAGTGAGTCACGCTACCTTACACTTTTGTATTGCAGCCTACGAATCTATACTTATATCTGTAGACAGGTCGATTCTGTACTATCAGGGGGTGATTAGTGATCGATACACTGATGTAAAATTTTTGTCTGTCTGTCTGTCTATCCGTCTTGTCTGTCTCATCATCCTCTTAGCATTGTCCCGGTTTGTGCCTCTAGGCCCAGGGTCCGCTTTAACCATGATCCTAGATTTAGCGAGTCTGGTTATTACAAGCGACTGCCATCTGACCTTCGTAACCCTCAGAAAGGGGAACCAGACAAATTTGTATTCGTCTCTTGTCTGTCTGTATGTTCGTTATAGAAACCAAAACTACTCAGCGGATTTTAACGAAACTTGGTACAATTATTCCTCATTCTACTGGGCAGGTTATAGTATACTTTTCATCATGCTACGATCAATAGGAGCAGAGCAGGGAAGGGAAATGTTGCGAAAACGGGAGAAATTTTCACCTGTATGTCTACGGCATGGAATTGAACGCGGTTTTCGCCAATGTATTACTAGAGGTTTAGCTTAAAACCACGCGTGCGACGCCGCTGGCACAGCTTGTGTGGAATAAATGACACTTTTTTATTTACATAGCCTTATGACGTCATAATATGGTCATCTCAATAGGACGACCGATTCCTCCTCTCACGCGTTCACAATCAACTAAACTGGTGGACAACAAATCCGAAAATTACGTTGTTCCTAAATTTTAATCTAACTGTCAAGTAACCACACAATTATAAGTGCATGTTATATGTATTGTCTTTGGTGTAGAAAACTGACACTCGGAGACACGTATTTTTTTTTATTAATATACTGGAGGCAGGAGTCGGCAGGACGACGTTGCCAATGGCGGCGGGGGCCTTATACTAAAGGAAAATCACAACGCCCCCGCGATGTATTCGACAGGCAACGCCATCTCTGACCAAAGACGTCAACTCTTTAGTTGAAGCAACTTTGGTTGGCGTAAAAGCGGTGGAGGGGCGCGTCATTTTAGATTAGACGATCTCTACATGCTTCGGCTTAGTTTGGGACTTGATTGCGCTGTGTGTGGTCCAGTGTAGCATGTTATTGTTTAAAAAAAAAGTGTGTAATTAGCGTTTTTTTGTGTTTTTTCTCAGTGGACTGGCGCGTGCGGCCGCTGGTGGCGCTGACCAAGCTGTGGGCGCAGGCGCACGACATCAACGACGCGCGCGCGCGCACGCTGTCGTCGTACTCGCTCACGCTCATGGTCATACACTTCCTGCAGTGTGAGTACATGCACCGCCCACTCGCCCAGCTGTGGACAGGCGCACGACATCAGGGCAGAGTAGATTTTTATAATTAGAGAGGTAGGGCATAGCGAATCTTCGCTCGAATTGAGCTGCCCGTCCGGGGAAGGACCTCCCTATAGAACACCGCAGCCAAATGACCTCCGGGTCGTGTTTCTGCCGGTGAGTAGGGTTTCCGGAGCTCGTGGGGGGTTAGGGTTGAGCCGGCATGGCAGTGGCAACTGACAGGTAACTGACCAGTTACTTGCCAGTTGTCACAGCGACTTGGGCTTCTCTTTCGCTTTCCATCAGGCGTAGGGAAGTTATTATGTCGAGCTACTATAAAAAAAAAACAGAACATTTCAGGCCGACGTACGCGCTTGCGACGCAGGCATCCGCATTATTTAAGCTCTACTTTTTTACGCGGGGAATCGCTTCGGCGTTTGCAACGGGCGTGCAGATGCCAGTGTGCGGTGCCAAGTAATAATAAAATCAAATATCAGACAACATCACATACATTGCTCCGATCCCAAAGTAAGTAGCTTAAGCACTTGTGTTATGGGTATCAGAACAACGAAGGTACCACAAATATACTTAAATACAAATATAAACACCCAGACACGGAACAAACACAAGTATTCATCACACAAATGTTTGTCCCGGGTGGGAATCGAACCCATGACCCTTGGTTCAGAAGGCAGGGGTCACTACCAATTGAGCCATCGAGCCAGTCCCGTCGGACCCCACGACGCGACGGTTCGCTACGACCGGCCCGCCCGAGCGCTCGGGACGCGCCGTGCAAAGCCCCGAGTGCGCCCCGACCCCGAAGGTCCTTTCAAGCCGGATCATCATCATCATCATCAGCCTATTGCAGTCCACTGCTGGACATAGGCCTCTCCAGTCGTTCGCTACCTAGGGCAAACTTCTGAAGGATATACCCATAATCGCCACGCTGAGCAGGCGGGTTGGCGATCGCAGGGCATAGCTTCTTGCTCCGGTGACGCCGGATCAAGCCGGATATCGGCATCCGATCAGAGTGGACTCGGGCGTGGCTCTATTTTTACGAGCCGACTGATTATTTTATGTAAACAAAATGGCGTCAACTAAAAAAATTGGAATGAACGTTGACACTGACAATGGGACTGAATGCGAATGGAACCACTTTTGAATTAATATAAATATCAATATCAGACAGCATCACATACATTGCTCCAATCCCAAAGTAAGTAGCTTAAGCACTTGTGTTAGAAGTATCAGAACAACGAAGGTACCACAAATAAATACTTAAATACAAATATAAACACCCAGACACGGAACAAACACAAGTATTCATCACACGAATGTTTGTCCCGGGTGGGAATCGAACCCACGACCCTTGGTTCAGAAGGCAGGGGTCACTACCAATTGAGCCATCGAGCCAGTCCCGTCGGACCCCACAACGCTTCGTTACGCCCGGCCGGCCCGAGCGCTCGGGACGCGCCGCGCAAAGCCCCCGAGTGCGCGCCGACCCCGAAGGTCCATTCAAGCCGGATCATCATCATCATCAGCCTATTGCAGGACATAGGCCTCTCCAGTCGTTCGCTACCTAGGGCAAACTTCTGGAGGATATACCCATAATCACCACGCTGGGCAGGCGGGTTGGCGATCGCAGGGCGTAGCTTCTTGCTCCGGTGACGCCGGATCAAGCCGGATATCGGCATCCGATCAGAGTGAACTCGGGCATGGTTCTATTTTCACGAGCCGACTGATTATTTTATGTAAACAAAATGGCGTCGACTAAAAAAAATTGGAATGAACGTTCACACTGACAATGGGACCGAATGCGAATGGAACTATTTTTGAATTCGTGACGAAATGCGAATGGAACGGAATGCGTCAAACCCCCAAACATGGGTATTAATGTGACGTAACGTAGGTGTACCTACATATGTTGACTGGCTCGGTGGCTCATTTGGTAGTGACCTCTGCCCTCTGAACCAAGGGTCGATTCGATTCCCACACAGTACAAACATTTGTGTTCATGAACATGTCTGTTTGTATTGGTCTGGGTGTTTTCTATGTATAAGTATTTATTTACAAAAAAAATGTATGTAAGTAAGTTTATCAGTTGTCTAGTACCCATAGTACAAGCTTCGGCTTAGTTTGGGGCTAGGTGGCGCTGTGTGGCCCAGCGTGGCATGTCTTGGTTATTTATTTATTTTATATGTTTTACTACGTACTAACTGTGCCGTGTGCGCAGGCGGCTGCGTGCCGGGCGTGCTGCCGCGTGGTCTGGAGGGCGCGGCGCGGCGCGCGCACAACCGCGCGTCGCTGGCCGAGCTGTTCCTGCAGATGCTGCGCTACTACGCGGACTTCCCGTGCGTATACTGCATCCGCTTATCATCGGCCTATGGGGATGTTCCCAGGGTCAAAATAATTACATTATATTTAGTCCGCATTTTAGATTATAAAAATATATTGGACACGTATTTTTCCTTTTTTCATTTAAACAAAAAATAACACAGATACAAGGCATCAAAATTTAGGAGTGGGGGTCTTTGACGTTACTTAGTGGCGAAAAACTCCCACTCTGTGACGTCACGCGTAATTTTAACGGGCTATATCTTTGTCATTTTTGGTCTAATTTACAAATGAAAAAATACGTGTCTTTTATTTTTGAACAATCTAAAAGACGGACTAATTAAATTTTTTACAGAAACAGGGCCACTGCTGGACATAGACCTCTCCAGTTGTTCGTCACTTAAGGCAAACAGCTGAAAGATATACCCATGTTACGGCTGGAGCTGGCGTCTAGGGGTGTGGAATCAAAACACGCTAATTTAGTGCAGTCAATGAAGCATTATAGGTCCGAATTTTTTTACTGTGAACCGAATTGCATACAATTTTGGGATTAGGTTCATCTTACCATTAACTTCAAAAGTCTAAATGATTTGAACTCCGCCACCACCATGAGGGTGGTTGCCACCCCTTCTCGGGGGTCAATGGTTGTTTTTTCAAAATAACCTCGGATATCGATTGAAGATCTAATTTTAAGCAAAAAAGTTTCTATAAAGTTTCTCGAAAAATCTAATACTTTTCAAGTTATTGGCAATTGAAAATTCGCAAATTTTTCACGATTTTCATCAGTTTTTTTCAAATATCTCCAAAAATATACGTTTTATCGAAAATTTTATAAGGAACGAAACTGTAGCAGGTAAAAAAATGAACAATTTGGTTTTTTACAAAGTATTCTAAGTGCAATATTAAGCTAGATATTAAAGATCAAAGCCGTTTTTTATTTTATCTGAAATTTCATCGATGTAGTCAATGCCATCTAGCAGCGAGCAAATGCATTTTATGCTTTCTAATCGAAAAGGGTTTTGTAGTGCTTGAAATAAGCTTTAAAATGAGCTTTATCAAAAGTCTTTTGCACGTAAAATAAGTGAGCTATATTGCAAATAAGCGGAGCATCGAATGTTTTTTCTTTTCAATCAATGGGTTTAAATAAGTGCCATTTCCACCAAAACTAAAATTAATCATATTCCGCCTAGAATTAACTTTATTGTGAAGAGTTTTATAGATTGTATTAGTTTGGCTGCTTTAGGACACATAGTTTTCAAAAAAGTCACGATTAAGGGAGGCTGTGATTGCGCAGCCACGCGCTCTTTAAACAATCATATCTCCGTCAATTTTTATTTGATAGAAAAAACAAAAAAACCAAATTGTTTGTCAGAAAAATACCTAAATTTTTTATCCCTGCACTTTTATACGTATCTGTCGTCATTTTTGAGATATTATGAAAAAGGGGTGGGATTTTTAAAAATTTGAAATTCTCGATTTTTTTTCAATCGTGACTTTTTTGAAAACTATGTGTCCTAAAGCAGCCAAACTAATACAATCTATAAAACTCTTCATAATAAAGTTAATTCTAGGCGGAATATGATTAATTTTAGTTTTGGTGGAAATGGCACTTATTTAAACCCATTGATTGAAATGAAAAAACATTCGATGCTCCGCTTATCTACACTAATATTATAAAGAGGAAAACTTTGTTTGTTTGGTTGTAATGAATAGGCTCAAAAACTACAGGACCGTTTTTAAAAATTCTTTCACCATTCGAAAGCTACATTATCCACGAGTAACATAGGCACAATTTTATTTTGGAAAAAAAAACTTTACGCGGACGAAGTCGCGGGCGGAAAGCTATTTGCGATATAGCTCACTTATTTTACGTGCAAAAGACTTTTGATAAAGCTCATTTTAAAGCTTATTTCAAGCACTACAAAACCCTTTTCGATTAGAAAGCATAAAATGCATTTGCTCGCTGCTAGATGGCATTGACTACATCGATGAAATTTCAGATAAAATAAAAAACGGCTTTGATCTTTAATATCTAGCATAATATTGCACTTAGAATACTTTGTAAAAAACCAAATTGTTCATTTTTTACCTGCTACAGTTTCGTTCCTTATAAAATTTTCGATAAAACGTATATTTTTGGAGATATTTGAAAAAAACTGATGAAAATCGTGAAAAATTTGCGAATTTTCAATTGCCAATAACTTGAAAAGTATTAGATTTTTCGAGAAACTTTATAGAAACTTTTTTGCTTAAAATTAGATCTTCAATCGATATCCGAGGTTATTTTGAAAAAACAACCATTGACCCCCGAGAAGGGGTGGCAACCACCCCCATGGTGGTGGCGGAGTTCAAATCATTTTCACTTTTGAAGTTAATGGTAAGATGAGCCTAATTCCAAAATTCATGCAAATCGGATCACAGTAAAAAAATTCGGAGGTTAGCCCGTATTTTTCGCTTCATTGACTGCACTAATTGGGAAACCACAAAACACACTTTAATGGTCCAGCCACAGTGGACTGTATAACTCAACTACTAGATAAACAAAAACCATAGCAACTAAAAAACACTTCTTAATATAAAACTATGTACAAAACGTACTAAAAAGGTAAAAGTATATAAAAAGGTCGTTCTGTCCGCAATAACCCATATAAATTGTTATGTGCTTAAAAGTAGGACGATTTATTTAATTGATTCGCGTCCGATATCAAAACCCAATTTGGTATCGTAAGAGCGTTTTCACATTATCCGATCCGATATCGGGGTAAGTAAAATGTATGAATGTGTCGGCCCCGATATCCGATATCGGGCCGGACAATATGAAAGACAGGTACATATTTCATACATTTTACTTACCCCGATATCGGATCGGCGTCCGACACCGATAGCCGACATCCGATAACCGACACCATGTACTGTTTTCACATATTTCCGACAAAATCGTTCCGATACGGTCATTTGCTCGATAGCTTAGTGCAGGCAGGTGGTCATCATGGCAGACTATAATAGAAAACTTTATTTGCTGTATCTACTATATTTGAGACGCAAAAAAAGATCTGTCCACAGACAGTATTGGGTACATCCCATTGTGGAAGCTAGATATTCAGAGGGAGCATTTTATACTTACTCTTTTTAGCAAGCTACAAAACGCACATCGAAAGTTTTTTAATTACTTTCGTATGAGTGAATCCACATTTAATTATTTGCTAATTCATCTTACAAACAAAATGCCCGCCGCGCATCGGCCTCTACGCACACTGAGACAATTTAGATATACGTGTAGCACACATACAAATATTATCGTCCGACGGCTCACGGGCGTCCGATGGTGCCGCCAGCATATCGGTGTCGGCCCCGATATCCGATATCGGGCCGGACAATATGAAAGACAGGTACATATTTCATACATTTTACTTACCCCGATATCGGATCGGCGTCCGACACCGATATCGGATCGGATAATGTGAAAACGCTCTAACCTTTTCAAAGAAAAACTGTCAACTTTCAAGTTGCCATTAAAAAAATCATAAATTTTATTATTAAACTTTAAAAAAAATCTTTTGTATATTTTTATTTATTTAATCTTTATTGCACATGACAATTTGTACAAAAGGCGGACTTAATGCCACGTAGGCATTTTTGAATATTTTTTTTTTCTTTTCATCTGATATCCGACAATCTACCTATAGCGATGTATCAAGCTATTTAATACCCAGGTACAGCGCGATGGCGGTGTCGGTGCGCGTGGGCGCGCGGGTCCCGATCGCCGAGTGCCGCGCCGCGCGCGCGCACAAGAACGACCCGCACCAGTGGAAGCTGCTCTGCGTCGAGGGTGAGTATAGCATCGCTTGGGTCAGCGAATCACACAGCGCTGGATACACTGGGGGACATTTAATATCGCCACATGACGCGCAACACTGCAATGTTGCATACTGTACCACAACAAGCCTACAATGTTGTAGCTGTTGAGGAACATGTTGCTCATTGGAGCCCTAGTGCATCCATGGCTTATTCTTGATATCATTTTTCAGAAATATTCAGGTATATTATTTTCAGAGGAGCTCGGTGGCGCCGCGGTCTTGTTTGCTTAACAATGATCGCAACGTTGTGCAACCATTGGCGCGGTCAATCCGATGATGGGTGACCAAAATTTGACACCGATTTCCTCCGTGCTTCGGAAGGCACGTTAAGCTGTTGGTCCCGGGTGCTATCTTTACCAACTCAGATAGCAGTCGTTACATCATATCAGAGATGATGATAACTCTGACGCCTAAACTGGGAATGGGTATAGCTTACCCTAAGTATTGCAGAGGTCTGATGGCAGTCGCTCTGTGTAAAAGCTTAGCCCTCGCCAAATCTCTCAGTTTGGGAAGCCGGCCCTGAGACAATCGGTAAAAAGGCTAGGAGGATGATGATTCAGGGATATTATTTTAATTTTTTGCCATCCGGCACACCACTCGCTATATTGGCCGTGACTTCATATATTAAAGCGTTCCATTTCCGGCTCCCCAGAACCGTTCGACCTCACGAACACTGCGCGGTCCGTATACGACCCGGAGACGTTCGAGAAGATCGTGACCGCCTTCCGCGAGAGCTACAAGCGGCTGGCGGCCGGCCTGCGCCTCGCCGACGCCTGGCCGCAGCGATGACGCGCCCGCCTCGGGCCACCGTGCCGCGCACGCCGACTCTGAGTGACGCGATGTGATGTGACGATACGCGATGTGATGTGAAGTAACGCGATGTGATGTGAAGTAATGTGAAGTGACAGCCGCCAGGAGCGACCGCCCGCCCGGAGCGGGCCGGCCCGGCTCGAGTGACCGACGCGGCGAGGTGCGACACGCCACCGGCTCCTCGTACGTTTAATCGTCTACGCGAATTAAACTTTTTTAATTTATTCGTACGGAGGACGGAGCCCAACTGACTTTATTTATTTGCGTTTAGTATTAGCCGCCGCTAGTGAATAGCTTATCGTTGCCCCAATCACTGTGATGTTGAGCGCCGTCGCGGACGGATCGGAACGGTGGTTTCTCGCTTTGAAAGTTTCTGAAACCGATTTAACGCTGTGTGCGGATATGAAAGCGTAGCCGTATCGCGCCTCGCCTCCGCCGGGAACTATTGTTACTCTGTTGAAATTTTATTTAGGTGTAGAACGGTGCCACTATGAAAATTATATGTTTACATTCCATAGTGTCGTACTGAGTGGTCGTTAATGTACTTTATAGGTAGCTCAGTTTTCGAGTAGTTTTGTTCGTCGCTTTGGAGCAGCGGCGGCCTCGAGGCGGCGTCGGCGCTCGGCCTCGTCTCCGCGACCGGGATATTTACTCTTTAGCTAGTAGACTGAGAAGCGCGTTACGTCGGCAAAATGCGCTGCAAATATACCAAAAATATAGTTGAATATCCAGTCCCGGAGACGACGCCGACGCCGGGCGGGCGCCTGTCCGCCTCGGCCGCCGCTGCTGAACGTACTATTTTACAAAGCGCTCTGCTGGAATCAACAAGACTGATCGACCTCGATACTAGTTGAGATAGTTAAGGACATATTAATACTCGAACGTTCCTCGAGCGATGCATCGAAATATTAACTATATTGCGGTTGTTTTATTGTTAAAAAGTCCATTTTCTTGTTGGAGAATGATTTAATACTTAGTCAGATGCTGATGCTACGCTGCCTCATAAACGTGTCCTATTCGTTTTTAATGTTTATATTGTTTATTTGTAAGTTATTTAATGAATATGTACATATTAAGAATGAAAGAGAAAAACACATAAATATTGGAATGTTTTAGGTCGTGTATGTTTTATGTAAATAGTATTTTTGTGAGGAAATGACAAAAAATATATAAATAAATAGATGAAGTGTGTATATGTGTGCGTGTTGTTGCGGTGTTTGTGAGATGCATGCGTGTGGGATTGGAACGTCCAGCGTTGGGCTGCAGAGCTTCGATGCTATGATTTAAGGTGCTCCTAGATACTCGCTAATACATTTTGCGGCTCGAAACGAATCCAGTAAATGGGATTAACTTGATGAGATCACGAAATGGTGCTAAATATTGTGTTGCCTTAACTCTGAGCGTCGCTTGCTGTGCTAAATTATATGTACGAGTATAACATAATGATAAAAACGTAAGCAAGTCTCAGATCTCCAGAATTCCTATAGGAAGTGAGGCAATAAATAAACAAGCATATCTTTTAATATTATAAAGATTGTATAATTGTTATCTTCACTGAAATGTAGGGATTCTGATATATGTATGTTATAGTCTGGTATAGAAAATGTGTTTAATAGATATTCTAACAAATTTTAGTTAGGATACAGGAATTGAAATGAATTAGGTGATGTATTATTTTCCAAATCTTGTCCAAACATGAACTCGCTAGTGAACGTCGTCCGCCGTAGCGCGCGAGCGCCCGCCGGCATCGACCCGATATGTTTCCGCGATGCCTCGTCTCGTTAAGTTTAACTGCTGCGTTGTTGCGTTGTTTGCGACGGAATTGTTGTTTGTTGTATTATTTTTAACTGAACAATTCGCTATCTCATAACTACGGCAGCCCGAAACACATTATTGACTGTTTATATTATAATGTAAAACGCCTGGCACTTTTGTGAGCATTATGTATAAGTTTTATATCGATTTTACATAAGAGGCACTTTGGCCGCGCTGAATGATAAAAGTACAATAAATAATTTTTAAACACAAGTTATCTTTAAGAAAACTTATTAGGATAATAATAAATAAAAGTGTCTCAAAAACCCTTTAATTTTTGAAAAAGATATAAAAACCAAAAGAAGCCGACACCAAAAAAAAATATAATTAAAAAATCACAAAAAAATATATATAAAAAAGAAAAAATCTAAAAAAAATAATAAAATGTTCAAAAATGTCTGAAAAAATCCTTTTTATTTTGACATCGACCAAAGTCAAGACTTATAGCATGTTTTATTACGTCTCGATTGGCGACCAACCGCCCGCGCCGGCTCACTGTGTGGGAATTTAGAAATTTCTGGCTTGCTCTATTGATTACTTATTAGTCAGTAAATTCTTGTTTCACAGACAGGTATATACTTCTCACGCGCGACATTGTTCCCCATAATACAGTTTTACTTCTGTTTACTAGTATTCAGAGTCTGGCTGTATTATTCGTCAGCGACCAGCAGAGCACCATGGTTTTACTGTAATTAACAATTTGTATTCTAAATAACTAATAACTAATAAATAAAAATCTAATTAAATTAATTTAACAAATAGCTGGTTTGCTGTTTTTATTCGTTGGGTGCATTGTTAATAATGTGTTAAAGGCAGTATATCATTTGAGCACATTATTTTTAACTTTCTGTAGCTTCGATTATATAGTAACTTCCCAGGGATGATAATGTATTATTTATGGCTTCAAATGTAAGAACAGTATTCGTCTACATCATTTATTTGTCATGACATTGCAGTATTGGAGAATAATAAACATCTTAAAGCGAAATCCCGAAAAAATGTACGACAATAGAATGATGTTCGTGTGCATGAACAAATGATGGTTAGTCCGATCGATAGATGTTTGTACCTCCCATTTTCAGCTTTATATATCTTACAATCACCCCTGCATCAATTTAAGTATCACTGCCAACTTGGGACTGTTGTAACAGTTTAAAACAAATAATGTCACAGTACATAATGTGTCCACTAAATTGTATGGAGTTTGTTATTTCTGAAATGTTGTCTAAAAATTACATGCAAAAATTTATTGTACTTAAAAAATTTGCTGTTCAAACAAATAAAATGCAAAATTCAATACATAGATCCTACATCCAGTTGGTTTTCAAATAGGCTATTGGATAAATTTATGAATACCGTTTCATTGCATGTGTATGTAATTGTATATTGACTTGTAATATAATTTTCAATGCCTATGAAGGCTTACTTACTGAATTTTGTTTTTGTAATAACATTTTCGTCGAGTTTTTGACAACTTTTCACTTGTGTTGCATTTTATTTTATTGAACACAAGCAGTTTTTATCGTCATTGTTGTACAAAAAATTATTGTAAAGAAAGTATAGTTAAAATATATACAAACTGCCAAAACTGTTTTTATTTTACACAGAAGTGTAATTTTATGTTCTAAAAATCCCCTATCTCCATGTACAGACGACCACACACCTTTGCCAGTGTTACTATAATACTATTACCAGTTGTAGTGTTAGTTTTAATAAAATACGATCCATTAGAACTAATGGGTCGTTTATTTCTCCCACTAGGTCTAGGTACTTTGAAATGTACCACCGCATCGAAAACATCATCTTGGAACTAGTGGGAACATTATTTCTCGAACTATTGACTACATTTCTTAATAGACAAAAATATTAAATTAAAATTATATATCGTGGTCATAACGATACCAGAAGTATCAATTAACGTAAGGGACAAAACACGGTTTTTCAGGAGAGCCAAAAAACGATTTTATATTTTTTACTGTCTGCTCCAATTTTAAAATTGTGTCTAGAGCAAAGTTTCTTAGAATTTACTCTTCTTTCATGATATAAACGAAAATTAGGAATACCCAGCAGTTTAAAAAATAGCGTATCCCTTACATTAAAAAAATATGTTTAGTTGTGCCTAACGTTACTAAAATTTTATGTGTAAAAAGGAAATTTACCGTAATCCTAATGTAAAGGACTTTTAGTGTTGCATTTTGATGGTAACTATAGATTATTTACTAAATTTATGACAATAAAACACCATAGAAATAGATTATTTGCATGATAAAATCTTAGATTGAATCTATAACAGATTTAAATGAAATTTAGTAAAAAGAAAGTATAATATAATATAATAATTTGGATGGATTTATGACATGTAACTATATGACATTAATTGTTGAAATAAATGATTCTATTCTATTCTATAATATAATAAAGTCAAAAATCGTGGATATCATGATGGCGGGACCACGCCAGGTTTTTCGACTATAATATTGAAAAGATTTAATAGGTACAGAATTTCTACTATTTCATACTTTCACAGAAAAATTCTACGCCAAACAATTTAGGTACATACTGTAAGGGATGATTTTTTAACGATAGAATTTTTTCGATAATACCAATCGATAGAGCAGAAAATTCTGAATCCAATGATATAGGTAACTCATTTTTGCCAAACTGTCTCTTACGTTGATATTTCTGGTACCTATCGATAAACCCTAAACGGGGTTAGTCTACTTTGGCCCACCAAGGCGCCCCCCACCAGAGGGACAAAGTGGAATTCTTTAACAATTTTAAATAGGTAGTTAATAAATATTACAAATAGTAAACTCCACAATTACTCTTAAAGTGACGACTAATACTGAAAGAAGTGAGCAGATAATACTGAAATTGTTAAAGCCGCTTTGTTCCACTGGTGGGGCAAAGTAGACTAACCTATGGGTTAGTTGGGTTTATATGTAAACGGGGCCTTGTGTATAAAAAATAGAAACAATTTGTATACTTGTCAGTATCTTTATTGACATTTTCCAAAGTACACGAGTTACGAATACAAAACGAAAGATTTATCAATGTTAAAGAAATAATAAAAACATTGCATTTTCGCGTCGCAGTTCGACTTTACTTTATTTAATTTATTTATAGTATCTATCTAAGGGTTCCGATTATATGAGAACCCGTTCTAATTAATATATTAATTAGTAAATCACATCCACTTATTTCCCAATGTAATGGTGCGTTTTAGTGAAGGCAACAACAGAAGTCTGATTTCGCACTATTTTTTCTTATTTTCAAACAAGATTTTACACACATCCAAAATAATAAATAGAATCTGGTGAAATATTTACCTAGTCTTTCATTGCTCTAGCAAGTTTTAAATAGGTGCTAATATTGGGAAATACAATTAAAGTAAATAATCTAAGTCATCGCAATTTTTGCCGTATTGGGTACCTACCCACGCTGGGGTACCGACAAATAATCGAATTTAACATAATAAGTGGTGGATTCTCAATCTCACTAGTTACTTGCACGACGTAGTGTCAATATAGCTATACTTGGAAATATACAAACTTACGAACTAAAATAGAAAAACAAGTAGTATCGAGGGTGAATATAACCTGCGCGCAGCAGTCGGGCGAGGCCGCACGAGAGGAACTAAACATCAAAAAGTCAAATACTGTTATCCTAACAATAGTTATAATAATAAAAAGAAACCCTTACAAGCTCTAATTCCAATCGTCATCCTATCTATGCCATTCTTCAATAACTCACTCTCAAATCGAATCCCTGTCACATTCTCGTATCCTCTAACTCTAAATTACATACAATATAGGGAGCCTAACAAACTACCTAATTCCAAACACTACACATATCTCGGGACTAATTTAGTATAATTTGGACAGATCATCTGTTTGAAAAACATCTATAAAGTTAGTGTGACCGAAAAATAAATGTGTAAAACGCTTTACACGAAATATAAATTGTAATAAAAATATCTTGAAAGATGATATTGTATCTTTGTGTAAATAATTGCTGGTTACACTCTTTACGTAAAAGTGGGATGTTCTCCGCGCCTCGAAGTATAGTCCGCAGAGGCAAATGAGAGTCGAGGTGATCCAGAAACTTTGCAAAGCGAAAAGGCAATTTCCACGACAGCAATAGATTTGGCTGAACCTGAAAGAAAAGCTTTTGCGACAATAGACGTTTCTGAACACCGTCGAATCCCATTTGGGCCTTACAATGTAAATAGTTTCAGTTTTGGTCTTGAACGCGTCCTACGGTGAAACGATAGCCGATGAGAGGGCGGCGGAGGGCCCGGGCATTATTTCTTGTTGCTGGAGTCGGTCGCGTCCGTTTTCTCCTCGGTCTTGACCACCTTCCCGTCGCCTGGAACACGTAAACCTTTAGGTCAGGGTCGTTCTATCGCGGTGTGAGTGGTGGTGATGGGTGTGCGGTCAGACTGCCGCGTCGTCAGTGCAGGCGCGGTCGCCGGCGCGTCGCGGGGACCGAATAACTCGGGACCGTCGCGTGCGCACCGGCGAGGTCGCGCCCACTACGACTCGTCATCAAGTTTCATCATGTGGAAAATGTGCATTTTATGATGGTAAATGGCGACAAAATGTGTGCATCATAAAATGAATAGGCTATTTAATAGAGATGTGCCGATTATGAGTTTCGCCGACTAGCCGATTAGTCGGTTGTAATAAGACCGACTAGTCGGCTAAGCCGATTACGGTTTCGGGGATTTCCGTAACGCTTCTTTTACGGCTGATTCGCGCGCAATCGCATACGCCGCCCGCTAGCGTGTCGGACGGAACATGTTTTGCTTGTGTAATGGCCGAGAGCGGTGTTTTAGTGCAAAAAAAAATGTTTGTGCATAATTAAAGATAATACTGTTATTATTCATTGAAGTGAACAAGTAGAATATTAAAATTTAATCAAGGTTTTTATTTCATGTAGTTCCCCTTCATGCATATTATTGAGAAATTCATACAACGTAAGTAGCCGGATGGTCGGCGCTCTTTGCCGATTAGTCGCCGACTACAATAGTGGCCGGATAGTCGGCTTTACCGACTAGTCGCCGACTAGTCGGAACATCTCTACTATTTAATTAAAACTTCGTAGGGAAGTCACAAACTTAAATTTTCTAATTTTTTTCTAAGAATTTTCGAGTGTCACGAAGTGAGTGACATCTACTATTTAATTATTTTCGGGCTCGAACAAAAGTTTACAGCTAAGCACGGTATTAAATAGTATAGCATTATTATCTTTTTGAAATGACCCTAAAACTAGCTAAGAACGTTCAGAATAAGCCCTCTCGCAGGCTTTACGTAGCTCCCGACGGTAAATGAGAACGTGTGCTGCGCGAGTCACCTTCATTAGAGCATTGACTGCATCCAAGACTATGTTACGCGGTCGAGCTCACGGTATCATACGAAAGAAACTCGGGGCATTTTTATACACACAATTTAGGCACAATTATCCGACCACTTATGTTTTTCGTTGTAACTTTAAAATTTTATTTTAGATCTTTAGCAATATGCATGCATCATTACAGATGAAAAACACTAAAATATGTTGGTGTTGTTTACAAAATCATCAAGCGCGTAGTTATTATAACCGAAGTTATGCCACAATAAAGAATTGGCCGGTTATTTGTGCCTCTGAGTGTCTAAAACCGCGCGATCGACCGCGTCACAGTTTTGACCCGAAGGTTGCGTCTGGAGTCCGCTGTCCTGGCCAGTCTCGTCCACGTCGGATGCGCGCGCGTGTGTGCGTGTGTGTGTATATAATAGTAGCGCACCGTTGGGCGCGTCGGGCTCGTTGTCGGTGTGCGAGCGCCTGCGCTTGCGCGGGAACTTCCACGGGCCGCCCGCGTGCTTCACCTTCGGCAGCGGCTCCATGTCCAGCACCTGCCGCAGACACGGTCCATGTTAGTACGGGACTCGAAAGCTTACACATGCAGTCTTTAAACTCAAAAGGGGCCCTTGTTATTAAAAACTTGTCAAACTGACTGAATCCTTGGCCAATGTCCAATAAATATAAGAATACATACTATATGATTTAGCATAGGTTTACAGGAGAATAAGAAATAAGTGTATTTAATGTGTAAATTACGTTAATTTCAACATCGCATTATAAATTGCAGAGCCTAAATAAAGATAATGAAATTAATCACAATAAAAAAGTAGACAATTGCCAATATCTATTTTTAAAATGAATATAATGTGATGTGTTCTACGCTATGGCGACATAAAAATTACCTTGTGTATTTGTCTAAAAGCGATCTGTCTCAGGAACTGTTGCGCAGACGCAGTCAGATCTTCACGTTTTTGCGGTTGCAAATTGCCAAGCGCGTCCTGAACATAAAATTATAATGTCAGTAAGCGAATCCTTATTTCGCGAAGTGTTATTGTGTGTGCGTGTGTGTAGTACCGACCACGAGCTCCTTCTCGCAGGGGTCGCGCAGGCCCGGCCCCAGGTCCAGCAGCAGGCCGCCGGCCACGGCCTCTGTGGTGTGTGTGTGTGTGTGTATGTGGTGTGTGTGTGTAGTACCGACCACGAGCTCCTTCTCGCAGGGGTCGCGCAGGCCCGGCCCCAGGTCCAGCAGCAGGCCGCCGGCCACGGCCTCTGTGGTGTGTGTGTGTGTGTGTATGTGGTGTGTGTGTGTAGTACCGACCACGAGCTCCTTCTCGCAGGGGTCGCGCAGGCCCGGCCCCAGGTCCAGCAGCAGGCCGCCGGCCACGGCCTCTGTGGTGTGTGTGTGTGTGTGCGTGTGTGTAGTACCGACCACGAGCTCCTTCTCGCAGGGGTCGCGCAGGCCGGGCCCCAGGTCCAGCAGCAGGCCGCCGGCCACGGCCTCTGTGGTGTGTGTGTGTGTGTGCGTGTGTGTAGTACCGACCACGAGCTCCTTCTCGCAGGGGTCGCGCAGGCCGGGCCCCAGGTCCAGCAGCAGGCCGCCGGCCACGGCCTCTGTGGTGTGTGTGTGTGTGTGCGTGTGTGTAGTACCGACCACGAGCTCCTTCTCGCAGGGGTCGCGCAGGCCGGGCCCCAGGTCCAGCAGCAGGCCGCCGGCCACGGCCTCTGTGGTGTGTGTGTGTGTGTGCGTGTGTGTAGTACCGACCACGAGCTCCTTCTCGCAGGGGTCGCGCAGGCCAGGCCCCAGGTCCAGCAGCAGGCCGCCGGCCACGGCCTCCATGACGCGGCGCAGCGCCTCGCCCGCCGACAGCGCCGCGCCCGCCGACTGCAGCACGCCCGCCACCAGCAGCTCCATGGCCTGCACGCGACATACACGTCATTACACGTTATGTACGATATACCTCACTACGTACAGAACCGTGATAGGCACAATATGCTATTATGGCAAAATAATTAGTCCGTCTTTTAGCTTATTAAAAAATAAAGACACGTATTTTTCCTTTTTTCATTCAAATAAACAATAGCAAAGATACAAGGCATCAAAAGTTAGAAGTGGGAGTCTTTGACGTCACTCGCTCCCGTAAAAATGCCTTCCCGAGTGACGTCACGCGTAATTTCAACGGGCGTCTTTTATTTTTGAATAAGCTAAAAGACGGACTAATTACAATTTTTAGCCATAATAGCCTTCATTGAAATCTACCGATTGTTTGCTATTTTGCTCGATCCTGAGCTTCTCACACCCAGCTCCTAACCACCATCTTGTGCAAATCATCACTACATATGACTATTTTAGCTATCAGCGATTGGGCGACATGTCCAGTATATAATTTGGCACATGTTTAGTTCTGTATGAATTTTATCTTGAAGTTTGGGCTTAGTTTGTTTTGGATAATGTCAGGTCTTAACATAGGCATCCATTACGTCTTTATAAAGACTACAGAGATGATTTTGATAGCGAAATTGAATTTACCAAAATTCAATTTCGCGATTTCGCTTGGATAGCGAAACTGATGAAATTGGACTTCATTTATTTATTCCATGAATAAAATATTTACAACTGCAATGTTTCCACTAGTAAATACAATCTAGCGTGTGTACCTTCTTAACATGAAAACAGTTGATAAAACTAGATAGGAGCTTTAAACCTTTATACTAAAAGAGGATTCAATAGTTGAAACAATACTACAGACAAAAAGAGAGTGACTTACATATGGGTTGAGCGGCGTCCAGTTGGGTATCCTGCGGCAGAGGTCGCGCATGATGCGGATGATGATGACGCACGACTGCAGCGTGGCCGCCCTAGCCTGCACACAACACACGTGTGAGCGCGCGCCGCGGCGACCAACTAAGACCAATTTATTGCTCCACTCTCCTCAACACTTAATCATTTACTATTGCAACACAACTCGTTTACTTGGCAAAGAAACAGAGCAATAAATGTGGACACACACTCGTCAGACAGTCGTCACCGTTCAAAACTGCGTTTCCATCGCGAGTACCTCCCACAGGGCTGACAGAGTGCGGAAACGCAGCTTGCCACATAGAGCACTTGTAGCCACATGTTCATGGGAGCTCGATTCGTTATCTTTACACAATTTACAACTTAAAATACTACTATTGATGGAAAATAAAAACAAACATGTGACTAAAAAAAATACGTGCGCACTCCCTCTGGGATCCAACAAAGAAAGATGGGTTCGACTCGAATCGGACTCTCGATAGTTGCAAGCGATCGGTAAAGCTATTGTAGTGAGGCCTGCGTTCCGCCGGGGCGGCGCCGAGCTCGAGCGAGCGCCGCCCGGGCGGAGCGGCTGCGTGGAGTGCGCACACGTTTATAATGTGGGCGAATGTACCTGGAACCACTTGGCGTGCCGAAGGGCGGCCAACGCGTCCAAACACTTCTGCCGCGGTAGCACATCCTTGTCGTCTCGCTTTATGTCGCCACCCTCTAGCGACAACAACACAAAGGGTGTTTGACCATCAAAACATCGACGAAAACGGGGCAAACATGGCGCTCGGCCGCTCGGTCGCGGCGAGCGCGGGGTCGCTACGGGGCCTGCCCCAGCCTAACCTAGCTAGCTCGGCCGACGTCGATAACTACTGCAGCACAAAGCGGAGGCCTACACGATCCGATTCATAAACATATTATATAAATGGACATAAACATATAAATAGTGTGGAATACATAATGTTTGCTCCGTTTCAGTAGATAGTAAATATACCACTGCGGAGACGATTCGCCGTGATATATCGCGCAAGATGATCAAAAATCCTTTTCTTCTCGCCGCTTCTAATCCTAATCACACCTAAAAATAAGCATGGAACAGTGCCGGCGGGCCGGCGGTAAACTTTGAACAAATTATCTTTTTTTTTACACATCATTTGAAACAAAAATATATTATTAGTAAAATACATACAATGATATAAAATAATTAAGGCATAGATAGTTTGTTCTGATAGTTCTGTAGCGGGAGTATCGACGATTTCAGCCATGTTAGCTGGGGGACGGGGAGTTCGTCGACGCTAAGCGCTGCTTCGACGTCACGGCTTACTCAGTACGCGGTCAGGTTAGCGTCGCGGCGAGTGCGCGGCGCCGGCCGGTGCTCGGCGTCGCCGATAAAGCGGCAATGTGCGGGTTATGCGGCGGCAATACACCATTGATATAAATAGTTTGGCAGAGAGAAACAATATTATATCTAATTGTGGACAAATTAAGAATTAAGCAAATTAATATTGGGCTGGGTATGAGAGAAATAAAACAAACAAACTACCTGTAAGCGCTGAAACAGAACCACCTGTGATTAGTCCTACATCAGACCAGCCGTATAACCCCGCACATTGCAGTTCACGCCGGGACTCGTGCGCCGTACGTTCAGTACAGGCCTACTCACATTTTCACGTCAACCAATCTAGGTACATCGACATAAAGCGTGAGGAGCGAGATATGATGGGGACAATATTTAAGAGTGTGGCTAATGTGGACGGTGTGAGAGGCAAGTGTCCCTCTCTATATCTCGCTGCACAGACCCCGCGCTACTGCGCGCCCGGCGGGCGCACCCGTCGCGACATACGTTCAACCCAGTATTGTCCATGTTCCGGTAGGTCTACTGGTCAACCCAAAGCATTTAGCCTATCCTATCCATCAGATTATTCTCATTAAAATGTAAATTAGCTTTGTTGATAAGATATACTACAAGCATAATGTCCTACTCAAGATTTACTTACTAATAATAGAAATTAGAATGTCTAGAATTGTGATGGGATCACAAGAAACCAATAATACCTGCGGATTGACCAATACGACTCATGTGACGGAAAGTGGGCAAAAAGGGTCCGAGGACGACCGCGCGGCGACCACACGGTAGCGACAAAAATGTCGCACAGAACAAACTCAACACAAAATGTCCCGACCCATTTGGTCATTATATGATGGTGTAATATGCTTCGATTTATGTTTAATGTTATTTGGGACCAGTTCCTAATTGCTACCTAATAAATAAAAACAGGTAATGCAAGTTGAATTTCGTGATTATAAAAGCCTCATAATTATTAAGCATCCTAGCTTTTCAAGCCAATTAGTACTTGTAATCAACTTTATGTATAAACATCCATCATAGAAAAGTATTATAGCAAAACAATGGAATTGGTAGGTACTTTAAAGGTCAATATCAAATTCTGTTAATCGAATACATGAGAGCCAGAAATCACGATCGACGCGAGTTATCGAGCGAAGAGACGTCTCAGGCGTGGTTCACACGGCATCGTACTGTAGTATAGAATCGTTCACCCATCGTTTATACGTCGTAGTACAAAGGACGTGTTCATGGTTCCACACTCAATGTATGAGCTACTATATTCGTCGTGCAGTACAAAGCCGTGTGCATCAAGCCTCAGGCGTCAGGTAAGGGGTAGCGACATTTGAGCCGCTGCCGTGGCGCGGCGTGGGAGGGTGTGTGGGCGTGGGCGGGGGCGGGCGTGGGCGCGGGACTCACCTGCGGGCTCGCGCATGACGGCGGAGGTGAGGCTCACCAGCACGCTGACGGCGCCGTCCGACACCTGCACGGCGCCCTCGGCCGGCAGCAGCTCCACCTTGTACTTGGGCTCGTCGCCCGGGCCCTGCGGCGACCGAAAGACTTATTAGTATGGTGTCGACACACAAAAGAAAATCATTATATTTGTATAGTAACACAGTGGCATCCCCTCGCTTGACGAAGAGCGAAAGAGAAAAGTCACTGCGGCAACGGCCGTTATGAAAGAGGTGATCCGATATCGTCCGCTTCGTCCGCCAGTTGGCGGTTGGGCCCGAGCTTAAATGTTAGAGCTTTAATGTTAAAGAGTTACTTGGTGTATTTTATTTACGTATGCGTTGGTAATGATACAGGGGTGAGGTGAGGGGCGGTAGGTACCTTGACCTTGGCGAGGTGCGCGGGCAGGTCGTGCGCGACGCGCTTGAGCAGCGTGATGGTGGGGCGGTCGTGGCACAGCACCACGAGGCGCACCGTGCGGTCGCCCTTCAGCAGCAGCCCCTTGGCCAGCAGCCTGGTGAGGTGAGGGGCGGTAGGTACCTTGACCTTGGCGAGGTGCGCGGGCAGGTCGTGCGCGACGCGCTTGAGCAGCGTGATGGTGGGGCGGTCGTGGCACAGCACCACGAGGCGCACCGTGCGGTCGCCCTTCAGCAGCAGCCCCTTGGCCAGCAGCCTGGTGAGGTGAGGGGCGGTAGGTACCTTGACCTTGGCGAGGTGCGCGGGCAGGTCGTGCGCGACGCGCTTGAGCAGCGTGATGGTGGGGCGGTCGTGGCACAGCACCACGAGGCGCACCGTGCGGTCGCCCTTCAGCAGCAGCCCCTTGGCCAGCAGCCTGGTGAGGTGAGGGGCGGTAGGTACCTTGACCTTGGCGAGGTGCGCGGGCAGGTCGTGCGCGACGCGCTTGAGCAGCGTGATGGTGGGGCGGTCGTGGCACAGCACCACGAGGCGCACCGTGCGGTCGCCCTTCAGCAGCAGCCCCTTGGCCAGCAGCCTGGTGAGGTGAGGGGCGGTAGGTACCTTGACCTTGGCGAGGTGCGCGGGCAGGTCGTGCGCGACGCGCTTGAGCAGCGTGATGGTGGGGCGGTCGTGGCACAGCACCACGAGGCGCACCGTGCGGTCGCCCTTCAGCAGCAGCCCCTTGGCCAGCAGCCTGGTGAGGTGAGGGGCGGTAGGTACCTTGACCTTGGCGAGGTGCGCGGGCAGGTCGTGCGCGACGCGCTTGAGCAGCGTGATGGTGGGGCGGTCGTGGCACAGCACCACGAGGCGCACCGTGCGGTCGCCCTTCAGCAGCAGCCCCTTGGCCAGCAGCCTGGTGAGGTGAGGGGCGGTAGGTACCTTGACCTTGGCGAGGTGCGCGGGCAGGTCGTGCGCGACGCGCTTGAGCAGCGTGATGGTGGGGCGGTCGTGGCACAGCACCACGAGGCGCACCGTGCGGTCGCCCTTCAGCAGCAGCCCCTTGGCCAGCAGCCTGGTGAGGTGAGGGGCGGTAGGTACCTTGACCTTGGCGAGGTGCGCGGGCAGGTCGTGCGCGACGCGCTTGAGCAGCGTGATGGTGGGGCGGTCGTGGCACAGCACCACGAGGCGCACCGTGCGGTCGCCCTTCAGCAGCAGCCCCTTGGCCAGCAGCCTGGTGAGGTGAGGGGCGGTAGGTACCTTGACCTTGGCGAGGTGCGCGGGCAGGTCGTGCGCGACGCGCTTGAGCAGCGTGATGGTGGGGCGGTCGTGGCACAGCACCACGAGGCGCACCGTGCGGTCGCCCTTCAGCAGCAGCCCCTTGGCCAGCAGCCTGGTGAGGTGAGGGGCGGTAGGTACCTTGACCTTGGCGAGGTGCGCGGGCAGGTCGTGCGCGACGCGCTTGAGCAGCGTGATGGTGGGGCGGTCGTGGCACAGCACCACGAGGCGCACCGTGCGGTCGCCCTTCAGCAGCAGCCCCTTGGCCAGCAGCCTGGTGAGGTGAGGGGCGGTAGGTACCTTGACCTTGGCGAGGTGCGCGGGCAGGTCGTGCGCGACGCGCTTGAGCAGCGTGATGGTGGGGCGGTCGTGGCACAGCACCACGAGGCGCACCGTGCGGTCGCCCTTCAGCAGCAGCCCCTTGGCCAGCAGCCTGGTGAGGTGAGGGGCGGTAGGTACCTTGACCTTGGCGAGGTGCGCGGGCAGGTCGTGCGCGACGCGCTTGAGCAGCGTGATGGTGGGGCGGTCGTGGCACAGCACCACGAGGCGCACCGTGCGGTCGCCCTTCAGCAGCAGCCCCTTGGCCAGCAGCCTGGTGAGGTGAGGGGCGGTAGGTACCTTGACCTTGGCGAGGTGCGCGGGCAGGTCGTGCGCGACGCGCTTGAGCAGCGTGATGGTGGGGCGGTCGTGGCACAGCACCACGAGGCGCACCGTGCGGTCGCCCTTCAGCAGCAGCCCCTTGGCCAGCAGCCTGGTGAGGTGAGGGGCGGTAGGTACCTTGACCTTGGCGAGGTGCGCGGGCAGGTCGTGCGCGACGCGCTTGAGCAGCGTGATGGTGGGGCGGTCGTGGCACAGCACCACGAGGCGCACCGTGCGGTCGCCCTTCAGCAGCAGCCCCTTGGCCAGCAGCCTGGTGAGGTGAGGGGCGGTAGGTACCTTGACCTTGGCGAGGTGCGCGGGCAGGTCGTGCGCGACGCGCTTGAGCAGCGTGATGGTGGGGCGGTCGTGGCACAGCACCACGAGGCGCACCGTGCGGTCGCCCTTCAGCAGCAGCCCCTTGGCCAGAAGTCCCACGCGCATCACGCCCTTCAGCGCGCGCCCGCCCGTTGCCTCTGTCCCCGCCGGCGGCGCGCTCTCGCCCTCGCCCATGAACGAGAACCTGCGCAATACGAGTTATGTAAATAAAAATAAGATTTGTCTTCTTACAACATCAACACATAAAAAAACAACATAGGTAACGGATTACAATATAGACAGTGGGGATTAATTAGCTCAGCTGGTGCTGCCACAGGGAAAGACCTGAGCAGCGCTGGTTTTCAGCTTCTCCCCTACCCTCTGAGATGTTGTATTAGGGTATATATGTGGGATCGTTGAAGTAAAATGCAGTTATAAATTAACAACAAAATTATATAATTCTTCGTTACGTCTTACATCGTCTTTTTCTCCATGACATTTCCCATAGACTCTCGAAAAGAGTTTCCGGAACTCATTATAAAAATAAATCTAGAGTATAACAGAAAATAACCCTTAAATATATATTATATGAGATGAAGGTTGATAGTGACACTCACATGGTAGGCGTGTTTGTCCGTTATATTTTTTGATACTTTCAAATTATGGTGTAGCCGAGTAAGTCGCTCGGAGGTGCTCTTTTTTAATGATTATGAAACTTGTGAGTCTCGGGCATTCGGAAGTTTATTAATAGGAAACCAATTAATCTTTGATAGTTTAGATTATACTCATTGAGCCTCAATTTTGTAAGCAACGGGCGAGACGCCACGTTTGGAGGGGGCGCTGCGGGGCGCCCGGCGTGGGGCGGACTCGCTGCGCCGCCGGACTCCAGGGAGGACCGACTACATTCTAGTCATGTTTCCGAGAAACTAAGATTACTCCTGACGCTAGATCTACACCCGACTAATTCCACCCCAAACAACCCCAAAAGCATTCGACCCGTCCCGAAACCGACCATGATAGACCATTAAATATCATTAATTAAACACGACGAACATTTTATTATATACTAACACTCGAAACTATAATCGTAGCTAGGTATATTTTTAATTTAAATTAAAATCATTTTCCACAAAATATTTCACTGACTTCTCTACATAATTACTCTCTCTGCACCATTATGCTTTCAAAACTACTCTCCTTCATCTATAAACTACCACAAAATACTACATATAGCACCAAATATACTCTACACAATCTACTCAAATACCAGGTAAAAACTAACGAAATACAACCTAAGATCTGATGATTAATTACAGGATGCAGATAAACTACTTACGACTTCCTTCTGTCTTTCGGCATAGACTTGTCAGTCTCTTTTTTAATATCTTCTATTTTAACGGGCAGCATGAAACTGAACCTGGTTTACAGTGTGAAGTGCAGTCAAACAAACAAAATAGCTTGCAATGCAGTGCAAATACATGGTTATATACAACATAAACACAAACTAAATGAGAAAACTGGTAAAACTCAATATGTAGTAAACATTTCTTCCTAACGATTTTCAATCAGAATTAAATGTTGTGAAAGAATTTACTAATTACTAACTCCCACTTTAAAAAAAGATAACATGATGTTTCAAATAAAACGTGCGATGTACTTACAGCTGGTTGTCGCGGCCGTCTTCCTTGCCTTCGGGCTTATCATCCTTTTTGTCCTCTTGTTTGACTTGCGTTTTGGCTCCCGCCTGTCCCTGAAAAGACATTTATGATTAGCATAACACATACAGATTGCTTGTACAATTAATCTATTCGGTAGATTTTTAAAGAACTATGTATTTGGGGATGGCTTCTTTGGCTTGGGCGTCCATTAGAGACGTTTCGTTTTGAATGTGTTTCGATGGTCGTCGTTTTGTCTGCGCACGCGCAACTTTGACGTAGCGCCGTGACGCCTACGTCGACGTGTCGCCGTGACGCCTAACCCGACAGTTGCAGAAAGCAGGATAGCGCAGCCCGGTTTATGGTCGTCGCCAGTGGCGACTTGTTGACTTGAGGATGTTGATGAGGAGACTGTCAAAATGTATGTACTCTAGGAAGCGCGTTTAAGGGTAGTCAGCGCAAACAGCTCTGTGGCCTCGGATTACACATTATATCGCGTTGCGCAACTGCCAAGCCGAATGCCAATTAAGCGGACCGCGCTGTGCTGCAGCTGCTGCTCGGCTGGGCAGATGTCGTCTGTACAGTACCTTGGGGCGCGCCTGGTCGGCGAGCGCGTCGGAGAGCGACTTGAGCGCCTTCTCGGTGTGCGACACGGCGCGCTGGATGTCCTGCAGCTGCTGCTCGGCCGGGCAGATGTCGTCTGTACAGTACCTTGGGGCGCGCCTGGTCGGCGAGCGCGTCGGAGAGCGACTTGAGCGCCTTCTCGGTGTGCGACACGGCGCGCTGGATGTCCTGCAGCTGCTGCTCGGCCGGGCAGATGTCGTCTGTACAGTACCTTGGGGCGCGCCTGGTCGGCGAGCGCGTCGGAGAGCGACTTGAGCGCCTTCTCGGTGTGCGACACGGCGCGCTGGATGTCCTGCAGCTGCTGCTCGGCCGGGCAGATGTCGTCTGTACAGTACCTTGGGGCGCGCCTGGTCGGCGAGCGCGTCGGAGAGCGACTTGAGCGCCTTCTCGGTGTGCGACACGGCGCGCTGGATGTCCTGCAGCTGCTGCTCGGCCGGGCAGATGTCGTCTGTACAGTACCTTGGGGCGCGCCTGGTCGGCGAGCGCGTCGGAGAGCGACTTGAGCGCCTTCTCGGTGTGCGACACGGCGCGCTGGATGTCCTGCAGCTGCTGCTCGGCCGGGCAGATGTCGTCTGTACAGTACCTTGGGGCGCGCCTGGTCGGCGAGCGCGTCGGAGAGCGACTTGAGCGCCTTCTCGGTGTGCGACACGGCGCGCTGGATGTCCTGCAGCTGCTGCTCGGCCGGGCAGATGTCGTCTGTACAGTACCTTGGGGCGCGCCTGGTCGGCGAGCGCGTCGGAGAGCGACTTG
The DNA here is from genome assembly GCA_031163375.1 of Conogethes punctiferalis. Classification (NCBI taxonomy): domain Eukaryota; kingdom Metazoa; phylum Arthropoda; class Insecta; order Lepidoptera; family Crambidae; genus Conogethes; species Conogethes punctiferalis. The sequence goes on along the minus strand of CM062092.1, from coordinate 2,522,105 downwards.
AGCGCCTTCTCGGTGTGCGACACGGCGCGCTGGATGTCCTGCAGCTGCTGCTCGGCCGGGCAGATGTCGTCTGTACAGTACCTTGGGGCGCGCCTGGTCGGCGAGCGCGTCGGAGAGCGACTTGAGCGCCTTCTCGGTGTGCGACACGGCGCGCTGGATGTCCTGCAGCTGCTGCTCGGCCGGGCAGATGTCGTCTGTACAGTACCTTGGGGCGCGCCTGGTCGGCGAGCGCGTCGGAGAGCGACTTGAGCGCCTTCTCGGTGTGCGACACGGCGCGCTGGATGTCCTGCAGCTGCTGCTCGGCCGGGCAGATGTCGTCTGTACAGTACCTTGGGGCGCGCCTGGTCGGCGAGCGCGTCGGAGAGCGACTTGAGCGCCTTCTCGGTGTGCGACACGGCGCGCTGGATGTCCTGCAGCTGCTGCTCGGCCGGGCAGATGTCGTCTGTACAGTACCTTGGGGCGCGCCTGGTCGGCGAGCGCGTCGGAGAGCGACTTGAGCGCCTTCTCGGTGTGCGACACGGCGCGCTGGATGTCCTGCAGCTGCTGCTCGGCCGGGCAGATGTCGTCTGTACAGTACCTTGGGGCGCGCCTGGTCGGCGAGCGCGTCGGAGAGCGACTTGAGCGCCTTCTCGGTGTGCGACACGGCGCGCTGGATGTCCTGCAGCTGCTGCTCGGCCGGGCAGATGTCGTCTGTACAGTACCTTGGGGCGCGCCTGGTCGGCGAGCGCGTCGGAGAGCGACTTGAGCGCCTTCTCGGTGTGCGACACGGCGCGCTGGATGTCCTGCAGCTGCTGCTCGGCCGGGCAGATGTCGTCTGTACAGTACCTTGGGGCGCGCCTGGTCGGCGAGCGCGTCGGAGAGCGACTTGAGCGCCTTCTCGGTGTGCGACACGGCGCGCTGGATGTCCTGCAGCTGCTGCTCGGCCGGGCAGATGTCGTCTGTACAGTACCTTGGGGCGCGCCTGGTCGGCGAGCGCGTCGGAGAGCGACTTGAGCGCCTTCTCGGTGTGCGACACGGCGCGCTGGATGTCCTGCAGCTGCTGCTCGGCCGGGCAGATGTCGTCTGTACAGTACCTTGGGGCGCGCCTGGTCGGCGAGCGCGTCGGAGAGCGACTTGAGCGCCTTCTCGGTGTGCGACACGGCGCGCTGGATGTCCTGCAGCTGCTGCTCAGCCGGGTAGATGTCAGCGTGCTTGGCCAGCACGTGCCGGTCGTCCGACGTCTCCGGCCGCCGGCCCACCGGCCCGTACGGCATGCCCATGCCCTGCCGCAAACAAATTTACTAGTAACTAAAATGATACCGCAAACGCGATCAACAGTCGAAAATAGTTTCCATTGTATAGTGGTCTCCCATTGCCTGATGGAAAGCACAAAAGTTGCTGATATACCGACTCGATCCCGAAACACGACCGAAGTGGGTGTTTCGGGCGCCAGGAACTTCTAACTTCTAAAAGGCTTTGTCGATAAAGTGGCACCATAATTAGTTATGTGCAGTACTTTAGGCTGTCCCAGTGCCTACCTATCACGGGCATGCAATCGTGTACAGTGTCGCTTCGCTATGAACGTATCCATGGGAATATTTGATCAAATAAGCTAAGTGTATGGAAGTAAGGGTACTTACATGGTGATGGTGGTGGTGGTGCGGCGGCAGCGGGCCGCGCGGCCACCACGGCTCCATGCCGCCCTCCCAGTAGCCGCGGTCGTCCTCCTCCATGCCCTGAACACAACAAATACCAGTCTTAAACTGATTTCCTGGTAGCACGGGATGTCCGAAAGGCGTTATTGTTCAAAATAGTGCTCGGAAAAATGGTTTAGTGTCTACACTTATTTTTGGTAGAAGTGTACCTGTCGACACATACGGACGAATCGGCTCAGGGACTATCGAGATGGCATTACAAGAAATTGTTAGGTACAGCAGCATACCGCGTCTATAGCATCCATTTCATTTTTAGTATAATAACATAAGGTCAAGATTTACAAGTCTCTACTTTGCCTTTGCTCCCGACCATAATCGATGATCAATCGTTTAATTGTCACTGAGTGACGTCAAAGACCCCCACTCCTACATTTTGATGCCTTGTATCTTTGTTATTTTTTAACCGACTTCGTTGTTTAAATGAAAAAAGAAAAAATATGTGTCCAATATATATTTTTTTATAATCTAAATACAGACTAAATATAATGTAATTAATTACTTTAACCCTAGAAACATCCTTAATACTCTGGAATGCTTATCCCAATTGACAAGGACTGCGGTTCATTCAAGTATTACAGAAGCAGATGTATAACACATATTTAAGAGCATGGCTTAACGCCGGCAGGGCTATTTAAAACACTAGCTCACCTCGTGCATGCGGCGGCGCGCCCACAGCTCGTCGCGCACCATCATGCGCTGCGCCTTGGCCTCGGCCAGCTTGCGCTGGTGCATCGACGGCTTCACCTTCACCTCCAGGTCGGGCTGCACCTGACGCCGACAACACACATCTGATCAGCCACTACTCTACACAAGCTCCCGTGGGTGTGACGGCTCGCGTTATCCTCATCCGATTCGATAATCATGCGGCGCCCGGATCTCTTGGCAGCCGCGTGCGTCCGCCAGGCTCGACGGGCGCCTCAAACCTTTTACTAAGTAATCACTGGATATCGACTATGCTATGTATTGTTTGTCTATGACTGCTGATTATATAATTAGTGTACAAAATAGATCTAGAATAAATTTTTTTTGTAATGGTAAGCAGCTCATAAGCTTATCACCTAGAAGTCAAGAAATAGTACTACCATATGGATGTGATCATCTCAGTCCCTAACTCTTAGGTAGGTATGTATGAGAAGGACTATATCAATAGTTCATTTTAAAAATCATCTATATCGATAGGCCTTACTGCTCAATATCGACATTACTTTGGAATCTGGAGTCTCAAGCTATGGATCAGTATTGATATATGAAACTATCGATAATACTGATATATCAATAGAAGCGATACTACTATAGATAGTAAAATCAATACAGTGCTTCAATGCTATTGAAACTATCATATGGCCAATCGATAAGCCTTTCCATAACTATTTGCTCTTGCTCAAGTATCGAGCGGTTACAAAGATGTGATGTGTAGGGAGAGTAAACGTGTGTAACAAGTTACCTTCTTCTTGTACTGCAGCCGGTGGCGGCGGCCCTTCATGTGCATCTCCTTGGCGTTGGGGTCGTTGAACTTGCAGTCGCACAGCTTGCAGTTGAAGCTGAGCGCCTTGCCGTCGTCGCCGCGGATCTCCTCGATGTAGTCCTGGCCCACGGGCTGCACCTCGGGCTCGGGGTCGGCGTCGTCGTCCTTGTCCTCGTCCTTGTCCTTGTCGCCTGCGCCACGCGCGCCCGTCAGCGACACCGTACTGAGCCCCCCCATAGCCACGAACGCGATCTTGCTCGTGCCGGCTACCGTGCTTTTGGCTATCACAGCGGAAAACTGTCGCTCGAGTCCGTCCACACGCACCAGACTCCGGACTGATGTCACGACATTGAGCCTTTTCTACATCGCGCCGCTACATTTGAGCCTTTTTCGATTACGAGCGTTACTGAATGGTTACGGGCGGCACTTGTAGGTATAAAAAAGGCCCACGATTTCACACACTCCATATCTGTATCGTGTGCCAAAAGGATTGTTTTCGAAATAGACTATTTCACTATCTAGGTAATCTTTCAAACTAGTAGCCAACTTATCGCGTTATACAGATATGACACTGTGGCGTCGGGGAGGTCGGTACGGGGCGAAGTACGCAAATATGGTCTCCAGTTGGGTATAGTACACCAAATTGGAGATCATATTCGAATTGAACAAATGAAATACAATAGAGGGAAAATGATGATTAATAAAAAATGTATGAATCAATACAGTAGAAAGTATAGTTCATGGCATCAATAACATACAAAAGACTACTAATATAAACATAATCTATTGATGTCATTTCTGTATTAAAATTTTTATGTTAATGATCTGTGTAAGTGTAGTTAAGTGTCAAAAATCAAACTGTTGTGTTGTAGTTGCAAGGCAACGTCCCAACATTGTCCTTCGAGCCGGATCCTATGCCTTAATGCATGGTTTTGTATTTTATATGGCACAATATACTGGCTTCCCTTCGCCCGATGGAAAGCGAAAGAGAAGTCCAAGTCACCGGGGCAACAGACAAGTAAGCAGATCAGTCGCTCGTCAGTCGTCTTAGTCATGCCGGCCGAGGAAGCGGCGTGTAGGTAATGCAGTACAGTATATGGGTGTGTCGTGTGTCGCGCTCACCTTGCAGCTTGGTGGGCTCGGTGGAGGGGATGGGCTTGCCCAGCATGGTGTGCAGCTTGACGACCTTCTGGTGCTTGATGCCGCGCACGTGCGCCGCGTAGGCGTCGGCGCCGGTGCACGTGACGTCGCACAGCTCGCAGCGCAGCGCCGACGCGCCGCACGCGCGCGCCGCGCCGCCCGCCGCCGCGCCCGCGCCCGCCGCGGCCAGCTTCACGGCCGCCTCCTTCTTCTTGTGCTTCTGCCCCTCCAGGTGCTCCTTGTACGTCTGCCGGGAGATAGCGCCGCGTGAGTGTGCGGCGAGGATGTGCCCGCGATAGTCGACAGCGCGGGCGTCGTGCAAAAGGGCGAATGGCAAAACTAAACGACGGAATGAAGCCTGAAACTGTGTTAAGCGGGCACCCGTCGCTTGAACACGCGCCCCGTGGATCGATCCTGGACTCCTCGCATCCAACGCTTTCCAGCAGTCCCGAGCAAATCGTCACTTCACCTGGCCTGTAGACGTCCTACACTACGTTTGCCGAGACACGTTCTTCCGATTTATAAGCAGAAACTCGTCAAAGTAACTGACCTGAGGGCCGGCGCACGAGATTCGACACACGTCGCAGTAGTGCAGCTGCTGGGTCTTCGGCGGGGGCTTCGGCCTCCGCTGCTGCCCTGCGCCTACTCCGCCCTTATTGTAGTTTTTCCAGCCGCTAAACCAAGGAATTGGAATAATTAATACAGTAAATTGTGTCATTATTACTACTTATAATCATCTCGATCAAATCAAAGTGAACCAATTTGGATCTGAATGCTTTATGAAAACTTGTAATGAACCAAACAGCCAATCAATCGGTCAATGGCGATTGATGAAACTGATGGAAGAATTATTGGTCAACATCGGCAGACATAGAAGAAATATCGATTGACGTCGACCAATGGATCGATTTGTTTGGTACTAAAATAAATCCTGTTAAAGTTTGAGAGAATACTAACCCGCCTCCGCCAGTCTTGTTCTGTTGAGCGACATACATAGTGGCCGCGTTGTAGAGAGCCGTGTCGTATGCTGTGTTGCCGCGGTTCGTTGTCTCTGCATATGACATAAAAGGAAATTAGTAACAAGCCAGTGGATTCGCAGTTTGTTGAAGATCAAGGTTTGGTAAGAGGCATGAAAGGCATACTGACAAATCTATATATATAAAAGGAGAAACTGACTGACTGACTGACTGACTGACTGACTGACATATCAACGCACAGCCCAAACGGCTAAACGTAGGCACTTGAAATTTGGAAGGGACGTAGCTTAGGTACCGTAGGGGTGCACTAAGAAAGGAATTCCCGAAATTCCCACGGGAACGGAATTAGCGGGAAAATCCTTTTGTATGAAAAATCTAAACCGCTTAAGTTAGACGCTTGAAATTTGGCATGCAGGTACCTTAGTAAATATAAAGTTTAGTTATGGCTGTATTTTGAGAAATTCCCACGGGAACGGGAGTTAGCGGGAAAAAACTTTTGTATGTATAAATTTAAACACGCGGACGAAGTCGCGGGCAAAAGCTAGTATGGGATAAAATTTCAAAAGGTTTCTATTTTTTTCTATGAATCAGAGTCGATAGTCAGGAGGGATGATGGGATGCGAATAGATTGTTGTTTGTGTTCGAAGCAAGAGCTGCGTAACCATTTACAGATACAGCTAATAAGGCGTCACCAGCAGGCTGTAATCTCAAGTAGTCCCTTAATCGTTTTAGCACACACTGGAAGAGATGTTGCAGTGATTTGTATTCTTGATATGTCATCTAACTATGGGCAGAGAATGGAATGACCTGGATCATGTTGCATCCGCAATGCAAAATTTTCGCCCTTCGCACACGCGGCGTGTTCTCTCCACTTAGAGAACGCTTGTAATCCGACAACCTTATACCCGATAGACTGGCTCGTTTGGTAGTTGCCTCTTTACCTCTCTTGTGCATGAACATTATTTATTTAATTGGTCCTTGTTGACTTTAATAAATGAGTTGAATTGAAAAAATTATATTGGTTTGGATGTGTACTTGAATTTGAATGTATCTAAGTAAGTATCCATAGTACAAGCTTTCGCTATTTTGGGGCTAGATTGCACCTCTATGGTATCTAAGCTATGTTCCTTTCAAATTTCAAGTGCCCACGGTTTAGCTGTTTAGGCTGTGCGTCGATATGTCAGTCAGTCAGTCCCCAAAGCTACAGGTGTAGGTGTGTGTGTGTGTGTGCGTACTCACGCTTGGGCTGCTGCGGCTGGTGCGGCTGCGGCGCGGTGTAGGGCTGCGCGGGGTAGGTGGTGGCGGGCGTGGTGGCGGTGTGCGCGTGCGAGTGCGTGTGCGTGTACACGCCGCCGTAGGCCTTGGCGCCGCCGCCGCCCGCGGTCCCCACGCCGCCCACCGCGCCCACGCCGCCCACCCCGCCCACGCCGCCCACGCGCGCGCCGCCCTGGGACGCGAACTATACACGTTAAGTTAATACACATTCAACATCTACACTTTGTCTAAATAAATAAATAAAATAAAAAGTACTTTATTTCCAAAAATTCCATACATTATTAGTCGATGGGGCCTCTCGGTAAGTAGAAAGTGAATTCATTACTATCTCACTAGGAATATAGTTATAAAACAGTCCAAGTTTAGCGACATACTTATATTACTAGATTAAGTTTAGTGAAATAGCTTTTGGAGGGATTCGCAATGGAAATTAATGCAAGACGACGTTTTCATCAGGAACTTCGTCTATTTTACAATGCGAGATGCAAAAAACCAGAGTAGACGCGGCAAGAAGTGAAATAATAAATTACATAGAAGAGTATAAAGCGGCGCCTCAGCTTAACGTAAAGAGAAATCCTAACGATCATTTTTATGCAAACCATTATGACGTAATGCTGGTAAAAGAAAAGTATTTAGCTTTGAAACGAAAATCGACTACTGAACCTGTTATAAAAATTTGGTCTATGTACCCTATGTGAGTAGAATAGGATAAGTATGTGATACCTGAGTGTGCACCTGCGCGTAGGTGGCGGGCGTGGAGTAGGCCGGCTTGGCGGCGGTGTCGTACGCGGGCTGCGGCTGCGGCGGCGCGGCGGCCGGGTACGCGGCGGCCGCCTGCTGGTAGTACGCCGACTTGCTGGCGTCGTACGCGGACGCCGCCGCCGCCGCCGCGTGCGCGTGCGCGTGAGCCGCTGCTGCGGAAACCCCTTGCGGTTAACCATGCACCAATAGACTATTATGGCTAAAAATTGTAATTAGTCCGTCTTTTAGCTTATTCAAAAATAAAAGACACATTTTTTATTTGCAAATTAGACTAAAAGATTACATAGTTATAGCCAGTTGAAATTGCGCGTGACGTCACTCGATGAGGCATTTTTACGGGAGGGAGTGACGTTAAAGACTTCCGCTCTTAACTTTTAATGCCTTGTATCTTTGCTATTTTTTATTTGAATGAAAAAAGGAAAAATATGTGTCCAATACATTTTTATGATCTAAAATACAGACTAAATATAATGTAATTATTTTGACCCCCAACATCCCTATTTGTAAACTCATCATCCAGTCCACTGTTGGACATAGGCCAGTTGTTTGCCACTTAGGACAAACATGTGGAGGATGTACCGATAATCGCCACGCTGGGCATGCGGGTTGGCAATCGCAAGGTTTAGCTTCTCGCTTCGGTGACGCTGCTGCCCGTCGTCGTCAGTCTGTGGCATTAAGCTACGCCTTCGATTATAATGGTTGTACTGCCACCAGTCAGTTGCGATATGTTATTCGGCGAGATGCACCACTGTGCATCCATAACAAATGTAAATCCAAGCCAACCTCATCTGCCACTACAGGAAAGTCGGCTTGGACCATAAAGATTATAGACAGCTCCCTTGCATCACTAGCTAAAGTTTGCAACAAGTTTACTGTGGTAATCCTTTCTGGGATGTATGGGAGTGATCTATTATCATTTCGCTCCAAGCCACCCTCACCTGCCAGTGGTACTGCTGAATTACAAATGAGGTTCTGGCAACTGACTGCTGATAGTATAACCATCACAATTGAAGGTGTAGCAAAATACCACAGACCAATGACTGGCATCAGCGTCAACGGGGCAAGGAGCCCTGTGATTGCCAAGCCGCCTGCCCAGCATGGCAATTAAGAGTACAACCTCCAAGTGTCTGCCCAAAGTGGCAAACAAGTGGAGAGGCCTATGTCCAGCAATGGAATATGATAGGCTGATGATGATAATAATTGATTCTTTTATTATTTCTTTTTATTTAGTTCTAAGAAAGCATTTGACCACAATCACACCTGATGTCAAGTGATGATGTGGCCTAGGATGGAGCATGCTTACTTAAATAATTATCTTGGTGATTGATGTGATGATTCTTGGTGAAGTCTGGTAAATGTGTCATAAGATGCAAACCATCTTATTATGTGATTAGTTAATGATAAAAAAAAACATAATTATCTTTATGATGTGATTAGTTAATGATTAAAAAAAACATAATTATGACTTTCTATATGAAATGTTCCAAAGAATGTTGTCTTCATGCAAAAATATATAGAACAATATTGTTTTTATTTTGATGATGAGTGGGTAGGTATTTAGAAAAGGAGTAAAATTATTTTCAAGGTCTGAAGTGAATAAGATCCTAAATAGTTATGGATAGCCCTATCTCATACCAAAAATTACTACTGAAAAATTTTATGTTCAGACTTCACATTTTCAAAGCCTATTAATGAGCAATGGACCGCGAAGAGATGATACCGTTATGGGTAACAGAACTGAATAATTCATTACAGTTGCCGCCAAAACCACAGGACAGAGCTTAGCAGTACAAACAAACATACTATTTCCCTTCAATACGTCGCAAAAAATGTTTGCGGTAATCTAATTACATAAAACTATGCCGCAGCATTATCGATTAAGAGGGCTACATGACACAATTAACATTGAAGAACAATTTCCTCGATAGAATTGTAGTGTTAAGATCAGCCATGGCAATATAGTGGGAAATATTGTGCAGCTGTCTGCATGGGGAAAAGATTGGACTAACCTTGAGTGGCGGCCGCAGCCTGGTACGCAGTATCGTAACCCGTAGCAGCAGCGCGCTGAGTCCCGTACGTCGCGGCCGTCGCTGCTGGGGCTACGGCGTACCCCGTCTGCCCGCCGTACGCGGCTCCTGCAGTCGCCGCGCTAAAATCACGCACTCATTATTCACCAGAACCACTATCACTGCAAAATTCCACGATCAATACTTCAAAGACGCCATTTTGACTAGACCGAAACATGAGCTCAAGTCTGCCATCAATCACACCACGCGTTTTCTACAAACAAGGTTTTCTACAACGCTATGAGTTTATCAACAAATTAACTTACCCATATTGGGTTCCTCCGTGAGTAAACCCAAAGTAATTATTTGCTGCCATCATTTACCAATTTTCCGCGTTGAAACAACAGACGCTTCGGGGCGGAAAAGGCCGGCGTTTTGTCATTGGCCAATATGGCGGACGGAGAAAGAAGAATAGACAATAATACTTTTTTTTTAATTAGGAATGCGTTCACATTTCTTATAATTTTCTTTATGGAAATTTCAAGTTAAATTACAAATGAATACTTGCAGTGTGATCACACTGTGATCAGAGATAGAGGTTGCCAAGACCATTTCTCGATTTATGTACATAAAATTAATATCTCTTTGCGGCTCATTCAATTCTATAACTCATGGTTTGTTAATGAAAAATTGCGGACTTTTCAATTTGGTCAATGTAACGAGCTTACTTTTGCTGACAAAAGGATACGTAAGTATTTTTTTGAATAAAATTACTGTAAATAATACACTGTAGGTACTCCATAAAATGTAACATGATTAGAATGACAGCTGTCAGTAAACTTTTAGTACCTACCAGGACATTTTGGACTTGAATTGAACACACGAACAATTATCACTGTAAAAGCAGTGGAAATATTTATAGTAGGTACAGTGTTTTCTTTTATAAAAATGTTTCATATCTCTACCAAAACAAGTATAAAGCAAATTACTGGCAATCTGACAGCTGTCATTTGAATCATCTTACATTCTGTGGATTATTTGGCCAATTTTAAACGTCCATCTTAATGGAGGAACCGGCTAAGGTCATGGACCATGCTGCCAAGTCATAAGTTTATTACCATTTATGTTTAATGACATTGCCCAGACCCAGAATCTAACCAACCATCAGTAATTTTTCTAATGTATAGAATATTTTTTCTAAATTTAATTAACTAATGCTACATTTTACACAGATCACCCGAAATGTCCAGTATTATGATAAAAGACCTATGTGGTCAAGGGTGACAAATAAATAACAAATGTTTATTTTTCTCATGACAAACATAGGATAGGTACATAAATGTATGGTATAATAGTAACACAGTCGTTTGTGTGAGACTGATACCCATTATAGGTAGGATACCTGTGTTACTACTATGTACCTACTAATTGATTAAATGAGATGAATTGAGACCATATTAAAAATAAAACAAACATGTGTTTTGTTTACAACTTATTTATAGGTGTAAAAAGAAATGAACTTAATTAACTGGAAATACATTCTCTTTCCCAAACATTCACTATTTTATTTAAGTTATTTACAACGGAGATGAGGCCTATAATGTCATAGGTTAAATTTCTTGTTGCGAGTTTTTGACAAATTATAAAAATCTTGCTTATCCTAGTAGAAGTTTAAATATTATTGTTAATATGTTTAGAAGAATGAGAGGAACTGAAACAAAACACAAATACAAATTAAAACCAAGTATCAACAAACATACAAATATAGTAGTTTAATGTAACTAAAGTAATGGTAGTTGCCCTGCCACTCTCCTAGATTGGCTGGCGTTTGTGCAGTAAGTATCCTTCATCAACAGCCCATTCATGTACCCACAACGGGCTTGAGCCTGCTTAGGTTCGGCCTGTTCATTAACCAGGGAGATAATACCTTAGTCAGCTGCACTGACCAAGTACTCCTCAAGCATAAAAAACTAGAAAGTTGGTAACAAATAGGATAAATTAAATATTGAACCTGATAATGCAGACCAAGCACTCTGCTTACAAAATTAATATCATAAAATGGGAAAGTAATTTTATTCAAGTGCCATAGTACGCATTCAACATTCGACAAAACAATGGTGGGTGTAAACTATAAATAAAAACGTAGTCGATACCACAAACTGAGTTGTTTGTGTTTAATACTTACTTCTTGTAACAGTGCGTATAGACCTAACCAAGTTTAATATTTGGAACTTAATAGAAGACCGGTCTTCGAATCCTTGGTTCGGGCTATTAGCGCCCCAGCCCACTGTAACAAACATTAACATCGATTTAGTACACATTTCGTTATAATTACGGAAATAAAGTAATTAAAAGATTTATGTGTACAGTGGTCCCTTACTTTTTTGCATAAACCTTTCTTCATGAAGTACACAAACTGCATTAAGACACAGCAAAGAAGCCTCAAATAAGTTCCACAAGGTGAGCATATTGGAAATTAATTAGCCAAGTTTATAAAATCAATCTAAGCCTCCGTAAATTGAAATTGAATTTTTTGTTATTGTGACACCTGTGACAGGAGAAAGACTTAGACAGAATGACAACTCATCGGGGCTACAGTCCGAATCTTCTCATTGCAAATTTCCATGTGACGGAATACAAATCAAACAACTTATTGATGGGACGAATATGACGGCGCGCGTTAATTCTGACTTCAGCCTTTTACCAAAAGATCTTTGTTAGACTGTTGTATTATAAACAGTAGACCCGCCTGTAGGTATAGAGAGCCACTAACTCATTTACATTCAACGTAAGATATAAATATGTGAGCATGTAAGATGACAATACGATAAACAGTCCAAATATCTGCACACCAAAAGTTTAAAAAATGGTATGATTAAGGTTGTTTGATTTTTTCGATTGACAATCAATCAACAGCCTTGGCTCGTCCACTGCTGAACGTAGGCCTCCTTTAATTCACGCCACATTCCTCTATCCCGGGCTTCCCACATCTAAAGGTCATCCGCCCAGTGGGTTGCGGGGCGCCCTACACTACGTTTGCCTAAACGCGGTGTCCACTCCAAGACTCGTCTACTCCACCTATTGTCGGCTACCGTCGATTGCCAGCAGACTTGGTGATACGGTTCCGGACCTGACAATACCCGCCAAGCACTTGACGGAGGTTCCGGATTTTAGTGAGTATTCCCAGCTTTTTTACTATGTTACGGCACGGTGTCACGGGTGGTGCGAGTCCCAAATATCCCGTCGTGTTTCAGACAAACCTGGCTGTCATTCGACATCACAAGCTATTTAAAAAAATAGGTACCTACCAATATGCCAATGTCAACATTGTGACATTGTCAACCAAACCAACATTTTCAAATGTCAATGTCAAAATCATTTGGCATTTTGGCTATCGCTCGAGTGGTTTTGTTGATAATTGTTTTTTTAAAGGTTTTTGTAAGTTTAGTAATTGATTTAATAAAATTCTCCATTATTTCATAGGCTGAATTAAGTTGCCTCTGCATACACGAGGCCTCTGCGAATACTTGATTGAGGAGTACGTAGATAATGAACTCTTCACGTTGTCTACCCTCCTGTTGTTTTTTTTAACTCGCAATGGAGACAAATAATACCACAATGGAAATAGTACCCGCCAACTCTAATCTTATTGATGATGTTGATGCGTCAGTTGCTCCTCTTGAACAGGAAAAAGATATGGAACCGTCTCAAGGAGAAGCTCTTGGCGAAAAAAGTTTTGATTTCGTCGCCGTTCAAAAGCTTGAAAGTACTATCTCAATGCTAGCAGGACCTAGCAATGTGTCTAGTGTAGAATGGGCTGTTCTTGACCAAAATGTTCAACCAGACAGTAAAGTTGTAGCCCCATCTGCAGAACTAGAAGAACAGTTGAATGAATCAGATACAAGTTCAAATAAAAGAAAGTTGGGTGATTTTTACTGTGCAAATGAGCAAGTCGGTGAGCTGTTGATGGAACGCAATACATCTGATGAACCAGCAGAAGATGATGGTGAGCCGTCATCTGCGAAGAAACAGAAAATGGGCATTTATACTAAGGATGTGGGTCCGAGCTGGTACATGGTGAAGGGAGACCTGGTGACCCCTCCAATAATAACTAAGAACCTTCCAGAGCAGTTTGCTTCATTCCCAATATTTGGCCGGCCGCAGACCAGGGAGCAGTTTCCACAGTTTTGCAAGGACAAAATTAGAGATTTTATGGGCCATGATCTAACTGATGAAGAGTTTGAAAATTTATCCAAATATTGCAGGTATTTTTTTTAATAACCTTTATTATTTTCTGACAATATTTGATACAATTGTCCAAGTTAAAATTTAGTTGTTAAATGTGCTTGTTTGCTAAAAAAATCACTCATCTTACATTAATCAATAATAGGTGATTAATGATTAAAGTTTGGGGGAGACCTTTGCCCAGTAGTGGGACAGTATAGGTTGATAAAGATAGAAAAATTAAGTGATTATTAGATTTTTAATATTTTACCATATTTATGGCCAAATCTACTTAAAGTTTTGTGTATAATCTATCAATTCTTCTTCTTCTTCTCAGCGTTTTTGCGTCCACTGCTGAACATTATGCCTCCTTTCTGGAATTCCAGAGCGTTCTAGTCCAGGTTAGCCCTGCCGTCTTTTTTATGTCGTCCGACCATCTAGCTGCAGGTCCTCCGACGCTTCAACTTCCTTCTCGGGGTAGCCAGTGTAGGACCTGGCTCCAACTGTTATCGTCCCTGCGGCAGATGTGTCCGGTCCATTGCCATTTCAGTTTCGCAATACGCTCACCTATGTTGATGACCTTAGTGCGTTGGCGTCTATCGTATCGTTGTTGGCATAATCTATCAATTGCTAGACTATAATTGACTCCAGTTTGATTGTAATAAACCATTTCAAATTTTAATATTTACAGCCCTTCACACTTGAAAACCGGTGTTGAAATCACTATGCCATCCAGCCACCCCACACATACCTTTGTGGCTACCCGATACGGCGAGAAGGTGGCCATGGAGCGGGCCGGGCTGACGGACGGCATCAACCTGTGCACGCAGAGGAAGCTGCAGCTCCGGATTGAGAAGGACATTAACAACAAGTTCCCGCTCAAGCTAAAGTACAGGGGCATTAGGATGATACCCTTAGTGGAGGTAAAGTTTTGGTTATTACTACATAGTAATAAAATATCTTATGAATACTTGGTGGCTCAATAGGGAATATGCATGAAAAATAGTTTCAGGTATTTACTAATTTATCGTAAAATAGATCAAAATCTACTACGAACAGTGAAAACAAAATCAAAATTGGTTGAAAAATGGGCGAGATACAGTCATTGAAAGTGAATATATCCGTCTCTCTCTCGCGAAACAGATTTTTCTATGGAGTTAGTACGGCGCTTACGGTACGTGACGTCAACTACCGCATCGGATCTCTCTATCTAATCAATAACTTTAACGCTTTATAACTTGCTTAATAGAAAAGATAGTTTAAAAATTCTTCGATATTTATGTATCTGGAAGACAAAAGATCTCAATAAATCCATAAAAAAAAGTCATGCATATTCCCTATTGGCAGTCACTCCTGTCTTCTGAACCAAGGGTTGTGGGTTTGATTCCCACACGGGACAAACATTTGTGTAATGAACATTTCTGGTTGTTATATTTGTATTTATAGTTCATTCGCGTTAAGAAAATAGTGACTCATTACCGACTGCCGGTCAAGCCAACGCTGGCTAACGCTAGAAATTATAATTTCTAGCGTTTTAATTGGCTAGGGGGTGTGGCTTGGCCGGCAGTCGGTGATGAGTCACTATTTTCTTAACGCGAATGAACTATAAGTATATATTTGTGGTACCGTCGTTGTTCTGATACCCATAACACAAGTGCTTAAGCTACTAACTGTGAGATCGGAGCAATGTATGTGATGTCTGATATTTATTTATTTACCTATATCTCTCTGAACTGTGGAAAAGTTAGGAGACCTATTCTCAGCAGTGTGATGGCATAGGTTAAAAAAGAAATATCTTCTCTGCCATCTTTGCGCACTGGATGGTAGATTACCAAAATATGATTTCTCTTTTTTTATGTTTTCTAATACACTGTAGAAGATTCCTAACATTTTATATACAAAAAACGTTGCTAATAATACTAATGGTAACTTGCAGGATGAAAGAACCACTCCGACAGTTGTGATTGGGAAACCACTGGAGCCTGGAAAAGATTTGATCTTTCGTGTGCGTGTCTACAGACCTTACGCCTATAATTTGAAACATTTCAAGGTAAGTGAATGATTTATTTATTTATTTAATCTTTATTGCATGAACATTTGTGTTCATGAACATGTCTGTTTGTATTGGTCTGGGTGTTTTCTATGTATAATATGTATTTATTTACAAAAAAAAATGTATCTAAGTAAGTTTATCAGTTGTCTAGTACCCATAGTACAAGCTTCGGCTTAGTTTGGGGCTAGGTGGCGTTGTGTGGCCCAGCGTGGCGTCGGACATAGAGTTCCAGTTGCTCACCACTTAAGTCAAACATTTTTTTTTTAATGCAAGAGGCGGCAGAAACGCAAATGTGAAGCCTGATGGTAAGCAGTCGACACCGCCCATGGACACCCGCAACTCATATTGAGTTTTGGGGTCGTTGCCGGCCGTTTAAATATGAATACACTCGTTTCTTGAAGGTTTCCAAGTCATATTTGTCATCTGGAGGCTTTACCCACAATCGCCACGCTGGGCAGGTGGGTCGGCGATCGAGGACGTAATGTTTGTTTCGCCTCCAGGGCCGGTCGCGGCACTCGGTGTTCAGCTGCGACATCGTGATGGTGGGCCGGCAGAAGCTGTCGCTGCTGCGCGACCGCATCGTGTGCGCCAACGACGTGGGCATGCGCGTCGACGTCTCCAACCACCCGGACGAGCTGCCCGCCACTTCCGCTAAGGTATCTGCTGTGTTACTTAATTATGTTGTAGGAACAGACTTGTCCCTACGAAAAGTGGAAGCACTTCCGCCGAGCTAGGTGATCGTGCTCGGGGACCGAGTCGTGATGAAAACTTCGTGTGTGAGTTGTACGTCTTCCATACAAATTGTTGTGTACAAAAAAAAAGATTGTGTACAAAAAAAAAGATGTCCAATGGGGCAAAGACATCTTTTTTTTTGTACAGTGTAGTGTCTTCGCAGACCACTATGGACCATTGTCCATAGTGGTCTGCGAAGACACTACACTAACGGACCAGTTGGGCGCGATATGACTTGTAGCACATGTCGCTCGTTCCAGGACGTGTTCCCGTCGGGATTCCTGTTCATAAACAACGTGTTCTACGTGGACACGCGCGCAGGCTGCGCGGACCACTCGGCAGGAATCCGCGAGTGGGCGGCGCGGCGCGGCCTCGGCACCTACCCCGTGCGCGACATGTGCGCCGTGCGGCTGGCCGACCTCGTGCTCAAGCTGGGCCACCCCGAGGTCAGTGTTACGTCCACAGTGCGCGACATGTGCGCCGTGCGGCTGGCCGACCTCGTGCTCAAGCTGGGCCACCCCGAGGTCAGTGTTACGTCCACAGTGCGCGACATGTGCGCCGTGCGGCTGGCCGACCTCGTGCTCAAGCTGGGCCACCCCGAGGTCAGTGTTACGTCCACAGTGCGCGACATGTGCGCCGTGCGGCTGGCCGACCTCGTGCTCAAGCTGGGCCACCCCGAGGTCAGTGTTACGTCCACAGTGCGCGACATGTGCGCCGTGCGGCTGGCCGACCTCGTGCTCAAGCTGGGCCACCCCGAGGTCAGTGTTACGTCCACAGTGCGCGACATGTGCGCCGTGCGGCTGGCCGACCTCGTGCTCAAGCTGGGCCACCCCGAGGTCAGTGTTACGTCCACAGTGCGCGACATGTGCGCCGTGCGGCTGGCCGACCTCGTGCTCAAGCTGGGCCACCCCGAGGTCAGTGTTACGTCCACAGTGCGCGACATGTGCGCCGTGCGGCTGGCCGACCTCGTGCTCAAGCTGGGCCACCCCGAGGTCAGTGTTACGTCCACAGTGCGCGACATGTGCGCCGTGCGGCTGGCCGACCTCGTGCTCAAGCTGGGCCACCCCGAGGTCAGTGTTACGTCCACAGTGCGCGACATGTGCGCCGTGCGGCTGGCCGACCTCGTGCTCAAGCTGGGCCACCCCGAGGTCAGTGTTACGTCCACAGTGCGCGACATGTGCGCCGTGCGGCTGGCCGACCTCGTGCTCAAGCTGGGCCACCCCGAGGTCAGTGTTACGTCCACAGTGCGCGACATGTGCGCCGTGCGGCTGGCCGACCTCGTGCTCAAGCTGGGCCACCCCGAGGTCAGTGTTACGTCCACAGTGCGCGACATGTGCGCCGTGCGGCTGGCCGACCTCGTGCTCAAGCTGGGCCACCCCGAGGTCAGTGTTACGTCCACAGTGCGCGACATGTGCGCCGTGCGGCTGGCCGACCTCGTGCTCAAGCTGGGCCACCCCGAGGTCAGTGTTACGTCCACAGTGCGCGACATGTGCGCCGTGCGGCTGGCCGACCTCGTGCTCAAGCTGGGCCACCCCGAGGTCAGTGTTACGTCCACAGTGCGCGACATGTGCGCCGTGCGGCTGGCCGACCTCGTGCTCAAGCTGGGCCACCCCGAGGTCAGTGTTACGTCCACAGTGCGCGACATGTGCGCCGTGCGGCTGGCCGACCTCGTGCTCAAGCTGGGCCACCCCGAGGTCAGTGTTACGTCCACAGTGCGCGACATGTGCGCCGTGCGGCTGGCCGACCTCGTGCTCAAGCTGGGCCACCCCGAGGTCAGTGTTACGTCCACAGTGCGCGACATGTGCGCCGTGCGGCTGGCCGACCTCGTGCTCAAGCTGGGCCACCCCGAGGTCAGTGTTACGTCCACAGTGCGCGACATGTGCGCCGTGCGGCTGGCCGACCTCGTGCTCAAGCTGGGCCACCCCGAGGTCAGTGTTACGTCCACAGTGCGCGACATGTGCGCCGTGCGGCTGGCCGACCTCGTGCTCAAGCTGGGCCACCCCGAGGTCAGTGTTACGTCCACAGTGCGCGACATGTGCGCCGTGCGGCTGGCCGACCTCGTGCTCAAGCTGGGCCACCCCGAGGTCAGTGTTACGTCCACAGTGCGCGACATGTGCGCCGTGCGGCTGGCCGACCTCGTGCTCAAGCTGGGCCACCCCGAGGTCAGTGTTACGTCCACAGTGCGCGACATGTGCGCCGTGCGGCTGGCCGACCTCGTGCTCAAGCTGGGCCACCCCGAGGTCAGTGTTACGTCCACAGTGCGCGACATGTGCGCCGTGCGGCTGGCCGACCTCGTGCTCAAGCTGGGCCACCCCGAGGTCAGTGTTACGTCCACAGTGCGCGACATGTGCGCCGTGCGGCTGGCCGACCTCGTGCTCAAGCTGGGCCACCCCGAGGTCAGTGTTACGTCCACAGTGCGCGACATGTGCGCCGTGCGGCTGGCCGACCTCGTGCTCAAGCTGGGCCACCCCGAGGTCAGTGTTACGTCCACAGTGCGCGACATGTGCGCCGTGCGGCTGGCCGACCTCGTGCTCAAGCTGGGCCACCCCGAGGTCAGTGTTACGTCCACAGTGCGCGACATGTGCGCCGTGCGGCTGGCCGACCTCGTGCTCAAGCTGGGCCACCCCGAGGTCAGTGTTACGTCCACAGTGCGCGACATGTGCGCCGTGCGGCTGGCCGACCTCGTGCTCAAGCTGGGCCACCCCGAGGTCAGTGTTACGTCCACAGTGCGCGACATGTGCGCCGTGCGGCTGGCCGACCTCGTGCTCAAGCTGGGCCACCCCGAGGTCAGTGTTACGTCCACAGTGCGCGACATGTGCGCCGTGCGGCTGGCCGACCTCGTGCTCAAGCTGGGCCACCCCGAGGTCAGTGTTACGTCCACAGTGCGCGACATGTGCGCCGTGCGGCTGGCCGACCTCGTGCTCAAGCTGGGCCACCCCGAGGTCAGTGTTACGTCCACAGTGCGCGACATGTGCGCCGTGCGGCTGGCCGACCTCGTGCTCAAGCTGGGCCACCCCGAGGTCAGTGTTACGTCCACAGTGCGCGACATGTGCGCCGTGCGGCTGGCCGACCTCGTGCTCAAGCTGGGCCACCCCGAGGTCAGTGTTACGTCCACAGTGCGCGACATGTGCGCCGTGCGGCTGGCCGACCTCGTGCTCAAGCTGGGCCACCCCGAGGTCAGTGTTACGTCCACAGTGCGCGACATGTGCGCCGTGCGGCTGGCCGACCTCGTGCTCAAGCTGGGCCACCCCGAGGTCAGTGTTACGTCCACAGTGCGCGACATGTGCGCCGTGCGGCTGGCCGACCTCGTGCTCAAGCTGGGCCACCCCGAGGTCAGTGTTACGTCCACAGTGCGCGACATGTGCGCCGTGCGGCTGGCCGACCTCGTGCTCAAGCTGGGCCACCCCGAGGTCAGTGTTACGTCCACAGTGCGCGACATGTGCGCCGTGCGGCTGGCCGACCTCGTGCTCAAGCTGGGCCACCCCGAGGTCAGTGTTACGTCCACAGTGCGCGACATGTGCGCCGTGCGGCTGGCCGACCTCGTGCTCAAGCTGGGCCACCCCGAGGTCAGTGTTACGTCCACAGTGCGCGACATGTGCGCCGTGCGGCTGGCCGACCTCGTGCTCAAGCTGGGCCACCCCGAGGTCAGTGTTACGTCCACAGTGCGCGACATGTGCGCCGTGCGGCTGGCCGACCTCGTGCTCAAGCTGGGCCACCCCGAGGTCAGTGTTACGTCCACAGTGCGCGACATGTGCGCCGTGCGGCTGGCCGACCTCGTGCTCAAGCTGGGCCACCCCGAGGTCAGTGTTACGTCCACAGTGCGCGACATGTGCGCCGTGCGGCTGGCCGACCTCGTGCTCAAGCTGGGCCACCCCGAGGTCAGTGTTACGTCCACAGTGCGCGACATGTGCGCCGTGCGGCTGGCCGACCTCGTGCTCAAGCTGGGCCACCCCGAGGTCAGTGTTACGTCCACAGTGCGCGACATGTGCGCCGTGCGGCTGGCCGACCTCGTGCTCAAGCTGGGCCACCCCGAGGTCAGTGTTACGTCCACAGTGCGCGACATGTGCGCCGTGCGGCTGGCCGACCTCGTGCTCAAGCTGGGCCACCCCGAGGTCAGTGTTACGTCCACAGTGCGCGACATGTGCGCCGTGCGGCTGGCCGACCTCGTGCTCAAGCTGGGCCACCCCGAGGTCAGTGTTACGTCCACAGTGCGCGACATGTGCGCCGTGCGGCTGGCCGACCTCGTGCTCAAGCTGGGCCACCCCGAGGTCAGTGTTACGTCCACAGTGCGCGACATGTGCGCCGTGCGGCTGGCCGACCTCGTGCTCAAGCTGGGCCACCCCGAGGTCAGTGTTACGTCCACAGTGCGCGACATGTGCGCCGTGCGGCTGGCCGACCTCGTGCTCAAGCTGGGCCACCCCGAGGTCAGTGTTACGTCCACAGTGCGCGACATGTGCGCCGTGCGGCTGGCCGACCTCGTGCTCAAGCTGGGCCACCCCGAGGTCAGTGTTACGTCCACAGTGCGCGACATGTGCGCCGTGCGGCTGGCCGACCTCGTGCTCAAGCTGGGCCACCCCGAGGTCAGTGTTACGTCCACAGTGCGCGACATGTGCGCCGTGCGGCTGGCCGACCTCGTGCTCAAGCTGGGCCACCCCGAGGTCAGTGTTACGTCCACAGTGCGCGACATGTGCGCCGTGCGGCTGGCCGACCTCGTGCTCAAGCTGGGCCACCCCGAGGTCAGTGTTACGTCCACAGTGCGCGACATGTGCGCCGTGCGGCTGGCCGACCTCGTGCTCAAGCTGGGCCACCCCGAGGTCAGTGTTACGTCCACAGTGCGCGACATGTGCGCCGTGCGGCTGGCCGACCTCGTGCTCAAGCTGGGCCACCCCGAGGTCAGTGTTACGTCCACAGTGCGCGACATGTGCGCCGTGCGGCTGGCCGACCTCGTGCTCAAGCTGGGCCACCCCGAGGTCAGTGTTACGTCCACAGTGCGCGACATGTGCGCCGTGCGGCTGGCCGACCTCGTGCTCAAGCTGGGCCACCCCGAGGTCAGTGTTACGTCCACAGTGCGCGACATGTGCGCCGTGCGGCTGGCCGACCTCGTGCTCAAGCTGGGCCACCCCGAGGTCAGTGTTACGTCCACAGTGCGCGACATGTGCGCCGTGCGGCTGGCCGACCTCGTGCTCAAGCTGGGCCACCCCGAGGTCAGTGTTACGTCCACAGTGCGCGACATGTGCGCCGTGCGGCTGGCCGACCTCGTGCTCAAGCTGGGCCACCCCGAGGTCAGTGTTACGTCCACAGTGCGCGACATGTGCGCCGTGCGGCTGGCCGACCTCGTGCTCAAGCTGGGCCACCCCGAGGTCAGTGTTACGTCCACAGTGCGCGACATGTGCGCCGTGCGGCTGGCCGACCTCGTGCTCAAGCTGGGCCACCCCGAGGTCAGTGTTACGTCCACAGTGCGCGACATGTGCGCCGTGCGGCTGGCCGACCTCGTGCTCAAGCTGGGCCACCCCGAGGTCAGTGTTACGTCCACAGTGCGCGACATGTGCGCCGTGCGGCTGGCCGACCTCGTGCTCAAGCTGGGCCACCCCGAGGTCAGTGTTACGTCCACAGTGCGCGACATGTGCGCCGTGCGGCTGGCCGACCTCGTGCTCAAGCTGGGCCACCCCGAGGTCAGTGTTACGTCCACAGTGCGCGACATGTGCGCCGTGCGGCTGGCCGACCTCGTGCTCAAGCTGGGCCACCCCGAGGTCAGTGTTACGTCCACAGTGCGCGACATGTGCGCCGTGCGGCTGGCCGACCTCGTGCTCAAGCTGGGCCACCCCGAGGTCAGTGTTACGTCCACAGTGCGCGACATGTGCGCCGTGCGGCTGGCCGACCTCGTGCTCAAGCTGGGCCACCCCGAGGTCAGTGTTACGTCCACAGTGCGCGACATGTGCGCCGTGCGGCTGGCCGACCTCGTGCTCAAGCTGGGCCACCCCGAGGTCAGTGTTACGTCCACAGTGCGCGACATGTGCGCCGTGCGGCTGGCCGACCTCGTGCTCAAGCT
This sequence comes from Conogethes punctiferalis, assembly GCA_031163375.1. Taxonomy (NCBI): domain Eukaryota; kingdom Metazoa; phylum Arthropoda; class Insecta; order Lepidoptera; family Crambidae; genus Conogethes; species Conogethes punctiferalis. The sequence goes on along the minus strand of CM062092.1, from coordinate 2,499,728 downwards.
GGGCCACCCCGAGGTCAGTGTTACGTCCACAGTGCGCGACATGTGCGCCGTGCGGCTGGCCGACCTCGTGCTCAAGCTGGGCCACCCCGAGGTCAGTGTTACGTCCACAGTGCGCGACATGTGCGCCGTGCGGCTGGCCGACCTCGTGCTCAAGCTGGGCCACCCCGAGGTCAGTGCGTCCAGCAGTGGACTTTGCAGGCTGATGATGATGATGTGCGAAGTTAACACAACCGTGTCAAATCGCGCTGCGCATCCCGTCTCCTCCAGAACTTCGACCCTGGCGAGAACACCGGGAAGTTTAGCTGATAACATGTACGGTGATGGTCCGAAGGGATTTTCCAAAAAAAAGGGCGCCCAGATGAATTGAAAGTCGCGTCATTCAGCTGTGCTATATAAATCGGTCACTAGTTTCAAGGATACAACGTGCGCCACCCTCTCATTAGCACTTTTTTAACAAAAAATGTTACAGTGCAAACGTTGGGATGTAAGGGGGCGACCCATCATCTTTTCGCTCTAAGCCAACCTCACCTGCCCGTGGTGCATCCTGCCGAATAACGAACGAGGCGCTGGCAACCGGCTGGTGGCGGTATAACCATCACAATTGAAGGCGTAGTTAAATATCACAAACCGATGACGGGCAGCAGCGTCACCGGAGCGAGAAGCTACGCCCTGCGATCGCCAACCCGCCTGCCCAGTGTGGCGATTATGGGTATATCCTCCAGATGTTGGTCCTAAGTGGCGAACAACTGGAGAGGCCTGTGTCCAGCAGTGGACTGCAATAGGCTGATGATGATGATGTGCAAACGTTGTAACGCGTTTGTTCCCCGGGTATGCGCTGCAACTAGGCTGATTCGTTTCATACTACAGCGCATACGTAACGCGTTTGTCCCGTCCGCAGGTGTACATGCACCAGGGCAACTGCGAGCACCTGTTCACGTTCTCGGAGGTGCGGCTGCTGGGCCCGCTGGACCCCGCGCGGCTGTCGGCGTACCCCGCGCACGCGGCCGTGTCGCAGCACCAGAGCGTGTACTGCACCACGTGCGCCGAGTTCGGCGCCAAGTGGATCGTGCTGGCCTGCGACCGCGTGCCCTTCGACCCCGCCTTCTTCTGCGAGACCTGCTTCAAGCTGTACCTGTACGCCGACGGCCGGAAGATCGGGGACTTCAAGGCGTACTCGTATCGAGGGAACGAGTTGAATATGTTGAAGCCGCAGGGCTGAAAGGTGTTTTTTTTTTTTTTTTTTATGACATAGGTGGCAAACGTGCCTGAAGGTCACCTGATGGTAAGTGATCACTTCAGCCCATAGACACCGCAACACCAGGGGAGTCACAGGTGCGTTGCCGGCCCTTGAGAAATCTGTAGGCACGCATCTTGAAGGTCCCTAGGTCGTATCCATTCGGGAAAATTGCAGCCGGAAGCTGATTCCAAAGAGCAGTACTGTATCCGTACAGTGAGCGGTACCGCCGCTGAATAGATGGTGCGATGCTTCGAGTATTCTTTTTTTTATTTTTTTTATAGTGGCTCGTCATAATGGCTTCCCTACGCCTGATGGAAAGCGAAAGAGAAGCCCAAGTCGCTGTGACAACGGGCAAGTAACTGGTCAGTTACCTGTCAGTTGCCACCGCCATGCCGGCCCAACCCTAACCCCCCACGAGCTCCGGAAACCCTACTCACCGGCAGAAACACGACCCAGAGGTCATTTGACTGCGGTATTCTATAGGGTTGAGGTCCTTCGCCGGACGGGCGGCTCAATTCGAGCGAAGATTCGCTATGCCCTACCTCTCTTTATTCCTAAGTCACTCCTGAAAACAGCCACATTATCAATTTACTCAATTCTGTCAAAACAATTGGATATTTTTTTTCTTGCTGTCTCGATCGGCCCTCGTAGTTGTCATCAAATGTGTTCTTGCTTATAGACACTGAGTCAGACAATGAACTCTATTGGGTGTCATCATCCAAATATAATTAATTTTTTCTTAAATTTATTGAAAATGGTCGCTGTTTGTGTTGGACAGTTTGAAAGATGAAGGTAAGTTGATTTGTGGCAGTCTATTTGTACAATTATGTCGTACATTTTAATCAGATATTATATTTTTACAATACACGCATGGTCCTTCGAACCGGATCACTTATTTATTCTCATCTCATATAGGTACTCTATGCAAAGCTTTATAAAAATTGTTTACGATCGAAAGTATGGCATACCTACTGCATTAGTTATGTAGTATCAAGTCGACTCCGTGTTATTTACCGAATTACGGTAATTATCTTTGATGTTATTAATTTTAAGAAAACTTTTAGTGGAATTCTCCCGCGAATCCTTCGTTGTGATATTAAAGTTATCTCTGGTGTCTAAGTATATCTTATCATATAACGTCTAGTTAAGTATAACATTTGGATGTAGTTTACATAGGTAACCATGTGATACCTAGGTTACTCGAGTTCAATAAATTAGTTACTTTTAAAAAAGTGTATTTTATTTAGCACATACCATGCTTCTTTTCTAGAAAATAGAGAAGTAAGTAAGTAGCTTATTACGATTATTAAAATGTTTGTAATGAAACAATTTTACCTACTTACATCTATTGCCCAAAAAATGTTATTTGGATTTTTAAGTTAAGTTTTTTAAGTTTAAGGTAAAAGTTCATAAATAAATAGTTAAATGTAGACCCAATCTACATTACCTATTAAATGGGACCTATTGGATGCCTACGATCCTGAAGGCCTGAAGTGATTGTATGAAGGCAGAAAAATCTTTAGTTGACTATATATACGCGTCAAACCCGGTTGCAAGGCGACTGGCACTTGTCAATAGATAATTACCGATCATGTAAGTACATCAAACTATAATAGTTCTACTAACGAATCCAACAACATATTCAGAAGCGTAGCGTGGCGGGGCCCCGTAGGTATAAATAATTGTTTCGGAAGGAAAAAAATTTGTTAGTTAATAAAAACCTCCCAAATATTTTGACAAAAACTTTTGCTTATGTCCTCTGGGGGCCTTTTGGCCTGGGGCTCCGTATAATTGATACGGTAGATACGGCGGTAGCTACGCCCCTGAACCTATTGTTAACAATAATTGCAAAAGGACACAAATCCTAGGCACGAAAATAGGAAGCCCCACTTTACCCTATCCTGCGCTATATTTAGCCTTTTTTCAAGATTCCCCGCGGCTGACATCAGCGGAGTTGCGTGCCGGGCTGATTGATACATTTATCAGATCGCCGCTGATTGGACAATCTAGATAGTTCTCACACCGACGCTCGCCGCTCGCAAGCAAATTGCGATGCACGTACTGTACGTACGTAGATATTGTGCACTTGAATGATCGCATCCCTAATTGATGCGGATTGCTGTGTTTGAAGTAACAATAGAGGATTGGGCCTGTGTAGAAGCGGCTTGTGCTAATGAAACGATGACAACCGTGATGACAACTAATCAGGTTTGGGGTAGCTACGATTGCGCGACTTGCGCGAGAAGGAAGTCACATCTGTCCTAAAAGAATTAATCAGTTTTGATGTTTATGTTTAAGACGAGCCCTAGCGACGTTAAGTAACCCAAGTTTCAACACAGATATTTATTGTATTTAAAAAAAACATTGAAAAAATGTGTTCAGCCTTCTTACCTATACTTATATTAGAGTAAGTATTCTTCGAAATTTGTAACCAAAGAATATGGTAATAACAATAATCTAGTTACTGGCTTATTTCTACATTTTTGACTGGCTCGGTGGCTCAATTGGTAGTGACCTCTGCCTTCTGAACCAAGGGTCGTGGGTTCGATCCCCACACATTACAAACATTTGTGTGCATGAACATGTCTGTTTGTATTGGTCTGAGTGTTTTCTATGTAAATATGTATTTATTTACAAAAAAAATGTATCTAAGTAAGTTCATCAGTTGTCTAGTACCCATAGTACAAGCTTCGGCTTAGTTTGGGGCTAGGTGGCGCTGTGTGGCCCAGCGTGGCATGTCTTGGGTTATTTGTCAAAACTACTTAGAAACACTAACACCCGCATTCACAAACAAATAGTTATCTATGAAAACTAAAAACACTATGCAAAGTAAGGTATTACAATGCAATGGCGTCTTTTAATAGGTTTTTGGGTAGGTGCCTGTGCGTCTGCGCGTCGCATAGTAACTTATGTGAATACGGGTGTAAGTTTCTTTTTTTATTTATATCAATATCAATGCTGTCTTTCTAATATTATGTAAAGATTTCGGAAGTTTCTTAATTTGTTGTGCGCCAAAGTTTGTTGCCTGCTAGAGGATGCCTACAGGCGAAAAAACTAATGTTGTTGGTTTAAGTTTGGTTGACGCTTTTTAACTTTTTCACGATGGAGGTCAAATATGTAAGTAGATAATAGATTTAATTCCTTTAATTGTGATGTAGATCACTGATCCACTTCTAGGCATTCAGGTGTCAGGTCACACGCTAGGCGTGCTAAAGTCCTATTAATAGCACAATCTGTAAGCGATAGCCGAGATAATCTATTCAGCCCGACTCCATCATCATTAGTGTCGCGCTGATAGTTGCCTAATGTTGCCGCATCTAGGTCTAGGATGCAGGACAGTGCACTCGAAATGGCTCAATTGCATATGACTGCTGTTATAGCTAAGTATTGAACTAAGACTTTTTTATTCTGGACATCACAACGACACATGGACAAAACACAAAATACAAACATTATATGGGGCAGCGCAGACGGCACACTTTTTGTGCGATAGAGTCTGTGTCTGAGACATTTAAAAAGAGAGTCTAGGTCTGCCGACAGAATGATCGAAGATGTGCGTCGTGTGCGTTGAGTCTGTGAAATATCCACGACAGATTATTGCGCGTCGTGTGCGTTACTGCATATAATTGCAAAAAAGTGCGTCACGGCTAGTATGTCGCCTGCGCTGCCCCTTTAGGTAACAAAAAAGGGAAAAAACAAAACTAAAGAAAAAAGGAGGGAGAAAAGGGTAACGACATCCAAAGTAAATGTTTTGGAAGAGATCTTACCTCATAAAATTTTGTGTACATTTTCAACAACTAAGCGTTAGATTACCTAACTATTTTTAAGGTATGCCGCAACGACTTGGGCATCTGTTTCGCTTACCATCACATGGAGGGAGGTCTTTATGCTTTGCTAATTTAATATAAAAAAAACCAACATGCCGTCCCATGAGATGCTTTTTAAGCATCCTTTAATTAAATGATTTCTTCAGTTAGCTTCAGTTAGCTAATGAGCTTCAGTGAAGCTTTTGGTTAACTACCTAATTAAAAGTATTTCGTAGCAAGGAGGTCACGCTTATGTGTTGTGAATTTGTATGGGAATAAATTATGTTTTCGTTATATACCTAGTCACCTCCCCATGTAGGATTTAAATTTACTTAAAGGACTTTATAAAATTAATTGCAATAGTGAAAGCAATAAGCGCCTTATAAAAAACTCTTAGCAATGAATCTGACAACACAACAATTGCAGTGGCAACCATCAGCGGATGATTGCAGTTATTATACAATGATGACGCTTCATCACTGTACCTACGTACGAGTATAATTTAAACAGTTACCTACTATGTAGCTATTCCATGACAGTATCCCTGTAATATACCTAGTAGTGCGTAGGAGCAACTGATGGATAGAACAAGCCAATTGTAAAATTAAGATACGGGCTAATCAGGTGCAGTCAGGTGGCCTTCCGCGGGGGAGGCCCTTGGAGCTCTTAATATAGACGCACGTGCCACGTGATCGGGCCTCGGCTAGACTTGTCTTCGTGTGAGGGGATTTGGCGGGATTATCTATCAGGAAAAGTCTGGTCTGGGCACACACACCCTTCGTAGTTCGGCCTTGGGGTAGCCCCCTTTAAAAACCAAATCCCATTGTTTAACTAGGTATTGTTTATCAAGGGACTTAATAAGTATCACTTTTGAAGCGTCATACGGTTGAAATTTTTATATGAGTAGTGTAACGTTGGTATTTATCGTCTTCCTTATATTAGGTACATTAGTTGCAGCCCGCAGCTTTGCCGCCCCAACATCGGTGATACTGATATGTGAATTGTTAAATTATTATAGGGCCCAGAATCGCTGGATCGAGGAGGATTTTTTTGATTGATGATTTTTTGATGATTTTTTTTATGCAGGAGGCGGCAGACGTGCAAGTGTGATGCCTGATAGTAAGCAGTCGACACCGCCCATGGACACCTGCAACTCAGATCGAGTTCTGGGGTCGCTCCCGGCCTTTTAAATAGGAGTACCTACGCTTGTTTCTTGAAGGCTCCCAAGTCGTAGCTATTCGGAAAGACTGACGCAGAGAGCTGGTTCCACAAAACCGATGCGCGTGTCAAGAAGTTCTTCATAAAGCGTACAGTGGAGGATCGCCAACCATCGAGATGATGATGATGATATTATTATTATAGTAAAGGAAATTTTATAAAAGGTATTATTATTAAAGTAATCTGTTCAGTGTTTCTGGCGTGAAGGAGTAACAAACCTCCATCCTTCAATCAAATAAACCTTTGCATGTTTAGTATGGTTTAATTAGGATGTAAGTGCACCTTCCTAAACTCTCAAACGGGACGTCCTAATCCCTTAGCGACGTCTAGCTACTCTATTTCAGATTGCAAAATCAACAAACTCCGACATGATCACAGCTGAGTGGTGGGTAACTAAGTAGATGAATCAAATAAGAAATTGTTTCCTGGCCGTTGCATACTTTGTATGCGCCTGCACATAGAGCAGTGGGTGGGGATATAGACCTCGACGCGTAGATTTTGTAATTAATGACGTCATAGTTAAAATTGGGATTAAATTTGATCTTTAAAATTAATAAAAATGGGCCTGTTAAAAGCAATAGTTTGACAACCTCCACAGTAGAGCTAGCACATTCAATTGAATGGCTAGCGCGTTCATTGAATGATGACATTCAATTGAATGCCTAAAGGACAACTTGTCAAGTTATTGAATGAAACGTTTAACGTCTTGACTGAACGTCATTTCAGCATAGTCATTGAATGGGTAAAATACGTCGCTGCCGGATACTTTTAAAGAAAAATAAAAGCACAGTCGGCTTTTACCGCGACATATATAGATAGATAAAAAAATTATTTACATAAATCTGGCACACACAACAAACAAACAAGTACAGCAAACAAAAAAACAATAGCAAATAAGACAAATACATACAGGAATAATTATGAGTAGTTTACGACAATCAAGGATGTGGGTGTGTGTGTAGCAGCAATGCAAAAAGGTGATGGCGCAGCGAATTGTTTGTTCAACGAGCAAACCACTGATTTTCAGCCACCACCAGTCCTGTAGGTGTCGCGCGACGTGTATGCAGCACATATGTATGTAAATCGCCCGATAAACTCTAAACGCTATTTTTTTTGATTTTTGATGGTTGTTGTGTCTAGGGCACTCATGTTACTTTATCAGCACCATATTACATACATGTTTGACAACTCACGTGCCAATTTAATGAAATATGCGAAACATTTACGGTGCACGATTAAAATTCCTCGCGTTATCAGCGGGCATCTTATGCACACGGCTGGCGTCTATGTGATGATAACAAACACCTTATAACCTAATTCGGTGTTGGTTCAGTTTTGCATCGGAGCGATCACTCTGTAACTTAATGCAGCAGCCGACGTTCCGGAATCATTTTGACGATTGTTTTTTTCGTTTACATACTAAATATCAGGGATACTACCTAAGGGAATATCAGGATATTCCCTTAGGTAGTCATTTACGACGCTCATGGAGATGATATGGGGTGGTCCTATTTTAAATTCGGGAACCACACGGCAGCGCTTATCTGGGAGTGGCAAATAATACACACACAATCCCACCTGGGGATGTAAGGGAGCTGCCTATCATCTTCGCTCCAAGCCAACCTCACCTGCCCGTGGTGCATCCTGCCGAACAACAAACGAGGCGCTGGCAACCGACTGGTGAGCGCTTTTACATCCCTTGTATTTATTTATTTATTAAGGAAACACACAGCACATAATATTACATTTACCTTAAAAATAATGAACTACACATTCGCAATTAAAGTTGCCACTGCTGTATTGGGACCTAATAGAGCAATTTAATACCCTAACATGTTTCAAAACCAATACAACTTCGATCTGCTGATTATTAACCTCAAACTCCCATTTGCCTAATCGCAAATCTGATTTGCTGAACAAATAGCATTTGAGTTGCCAACTCGAGCTACATAATTGAAGTAAAGCAATGAGACAATATTTACATGATTAATAATGTGTGTTGGGTTGGCGGGACATTGATTCAGAACACTTCGGGAACTGAACCGAAAATCAAATCACACTTGGCTTAGTATTATGATTTATGACAATTATGACTGAGATTAAATTGGACTCTGGATTCGCCTTTGGGTGGACACTGTGCTGTATTTAACGAAAAAGTAAAAAGAATGTGCAAAATTTAACAGAGTCCGTCAACATATCGTAGAGTGAGTATCGTATCGTATTCAGGTTAGCAGGACATGGGTACAACTTCTAACAAATTATTTTTATAGCGACGCTTTTTATAAAGCAGATGCTTAAAGTACAGGTAATCCGATTGCCTTTTTCGGGGAAGAAATATTCTCTTTCTAATTCGGACGTAGGAGATATTATGTGTGCATTAACAGATGCACTCTCATGATCCAATGGGACGATATTGATGACCTGGGAGAGATCGGGTGCAGAAACCGGGACCTCTCAGTTGCTAGGTGGCGCCTCCGACCACTAGATTGACAAGGCAGTCAACTATGGATTAATACAATATGGATACAATAGGTCGCCGGCCAAGATGCCGGCAATATAAAGCAGGCGTGGTGACGTCATGTCTACTATATCTTGGTGTTAGCATAATGGAACAATATGTCATGAATTGTAATGTAATGTCACACAAGGTGAGAAAGGTCATCACTGCATAGAATAGTGCAGAGGAATAAATAAGTTACACTCAACTCGTGCTAAGTACCTTTGCTTCTTCAACCATCGATTATTAGGTAAGGTATTCGATCGTCGTTAATGCCGAAATCGGTCCCGAAACAATCAATTTTGTAATGAATTACTTATTATCAGAAAATACTTAACACATATCCGCAAACCACGACCTTCCGTGTCGCGATGTTTTCGGATAGCTGCGACGTTCTTTAAACGTGGTACAAAAAGAGCTCTTTCCTTACAAAAAAAAATGTATCTAAGTAAGTTTATCAGTTGTCTAGTACCCATAGTACAAGCTTCGGCTTAGTTTGGGGCTAGATGGCGCTGTGTGGCCCAGCGTGCCATGTCTTGGGTTATTTATTTGCCCAATATGATTAAAGACGGCCCTGCCTATGTCCAGCAGTGGACGTTTGCAGAGGTTTGCAGACTGATGATGTACCTAGTCTAGTAGTAACTAAGCATCACAAACTGTGCTCCTCAACATCGCCAGGCGCCTATAAGTGCCGATGACATAACTTCGGCTCTGGACCGGCACTTAATATTATAATGAGTAATGAATTGCAATGCGTTATAAATTTATAATAAGGCGTCATAAAATTAGCCTACATAAAGTATTCTTGTCGTCGCCGGCATGTTAACAATAATTAAACATGTTAGGATGCGCTTGAATTTGAGTTTATTATGCATTTATTATGCACATGACTCAATTACTAGCGTACCTAATAGATATAGGTATCTATTCAAGGACAGACATTGGTCGGAACAACTGAAAGGGCGCAGGAGGTAAGGTACCTCTAACTTTTACTTTCAGTTTGCTTGGGCTTAAAGAATTGTGTCATCTCTTTAATGATTTGGGCGATGATCAACTGTAGGTACATTGATTTTAACTAAAAATTCTGTTATTGAATGAATGATCAAATCTATAAATATCAGACAACACTGCATATTGTCCCGATCCCAAAGTAAGAAACTTATGTACTGCGATATAATGAAGGTACAAATATGAAAGTACAAATTCATCACATTGTTTCAAATGAGGATGGAACCCACAACCCTCAGTGCAATAGGTAGGGCCCGGTATCTTAACATAGCATGATGTCATAGCTTAAATGGAGTCGGAAAGCATTAGATGATATTGGCGAGAGATACATGGCGGCCGAAGGTGGAGGCCTACATAGCTGTTGGTGGATGTAGGCTGAAATGATGATGAAAGAATTCCCTTAAATTTATTCTATAGACTTCGAAACTTGCCATTTACTAACGCACATCATTTAACTAGCAGCCAAGGTTCAGATAAGGCAATTGTTTGATTCGCCGGTCAGGTTACATCATAACGAGTTAAAGTAATTGCTTAGCTTCGGTTAATTAAAGGAATTGGTTCACCAGGAATGATATTATACCAATTTATTCACTTCTTACCGTTGTTACTTTGTACGCATACCTACCCATTAGATTCGTTTAGCTGAGTATGTGGAAATGGGAGATAACGAAGGCGAGATCCTATATTTAGTGTGCAATTTGACGCCATGCTGATTCGCCATGGATTCATGTTTAGATGTCTCGTGTTGGTATTTAGGTATTTTCCCTTAATCATCTTAGTATCGAAACTCAGAAAATGTATGTTTTACAACTGTATGACAAAGTAATAAAGTTTAAATTGATGTTGGAATTATATTCCCCTGTTTTTTACTGGGTGTTCCCAGCCTCCATAAGGTCGGCGTGAGTGCCTTACTACTTGCCTTACTATTTCCCCTGGTAGTGGATACGCGTAAACTGCATTTTTCCGGAAAGAAAAACGGATTTCGCTGGCGATTACCTTACACTAGGCTCTAGGTGAAACACCGTGACTAAAGTAAAAAGACTTCGGTCGCTTTTTTCATTTAGAAAACTACGATGATGGCCAGGGTGGCCTTGTCATCTAAATCTACCCCTTCCTCCCCATCCCCTTTCTCACTCCTAAGCTAATCTTCAGTCGCGTTTTCGTCAATTTATCTTCATCATCATCATCAGCCTACTGCTGGACTTAGGCCTCTCCCAATGCTCGCCACTTCCATTGGTCCCGGGCCTCTCGCATCCAGCACCTGCCGTCCTGCGTAAATCGTCACTCCACCTGGCCAGAGGGCGTCCTACATTACGTTTGCCGATACGCGGTCTCTAGTCTCTAGCACTCGTTTACCCCAACGGTTATCGGTTCTGCGGCTGATGTGGCCAGCCCACTGCCACTTCAGCTTACTAATCCGGTGAGCTATGTCAGTGACTTTGGTTCTCTACCGGATCACCTCATTTCAGATCCGATCCCGCATAGAGACGCCGAGCATAAGCCCGTTTCCTGATATGCCCTTAGTCGACCTAAAACTGAAAGTGCTCAATTATAAATCACAATTTGAGCGTAGAACACTCGAAATGTGGTAAGTAGGTCACATAGGTACTTGTCAGCAGCAAGGAGGCTGCGGCAAACAGCGATTAGATACCGCACTCAAACACCCCGCGTTGACACAGCGCCGGTAATTAGGTAATTGTTGGCAGGTTATCTACCTTATGGTCACATGTTCAATCTAAGTGAAACGACACATTTTAGGTCTAAAGGCATAATTAAGGGCGCGCGGGGCCAGGTCATCATTATCATCAACAGACTGGAAAAGTCCACTGCTGGCCTGTCCTTTTGCCATTTGGGGGATTTTCCGGACGATTTGTTAACTTGCCAGGTGGGTTGGTGACCGCAGTGCTTTAGGGTCATACCTGTGTCCCGGCATTTTTGACTTCCACGGACATGGACGTGATAGGGTGATCTCAGCAGTAGGTAATTCATGAGTGGAGACCTAAGGTGTTGGATACGAATTACCCAAGACTGGGGGTGGTTGGCGCTTCGGGGTGAAAGCTTACTCTTTGAAGGAGCTCTACATTACTCACGACATTTACTCTATCTTTCCTATATAGCAACTCTAGTAATGGGGTAACCGTATACATTGGTTGTTTTGCAAAATTTTAAGATTTATTCTAGTAATCCATTAATAACCGGCTGCAAAAATATTGGGATTAAGCAAACGAAATTCTATCGCCATGACTCACATGATAAAGTGAATACTCGGTTCTGATAAGGATGCATAACACATTAATTACTTATTATGCAAAATTTATGTACCTCGTTGGTTAGGAGTTTTCAAATTCGATTATAGTCAGGATTGAGTCAGTACTGTATTTGGCTTTGATACACCTGCGATCACAAGAAAGCACTTTATTTCTTATCCATTCCCTTTCCTTCATGCAACCACACGCTAGCTTGAGGTATCATTGTTATACTGTAGAGAATTCTATCAGAAGAGACTTGGTGGTGCAAGGCCGTGTGGAAGGAGCTAGATGTCGTGGTCGATCCCCAGCCCGCTGGATCAACCTAATTAAATCATCAGTTTATTACAGTCCACTGCTGGATAAAGGCCACACCAGTTCTTCGCCACTTAGGGCAAACATCTGGAGGATATACCTATAATCACGTGGCCCCTCTAGGGTTTTTTTTACCTGTTACCCTCCTCACGAGCAGGAGGACCCTTGGCATTTGACTGGCTCGATGGTTCATTTGGTAGTGACCTCCACCCTATGAGCCAAGGTTCGATTCCCGCACAGTACGAACATTTGTGTTCATGAACATATCTGTTTGTATTGGTCTGGGTGTTTTCTATGTAGTATTTATTTACAAAATAAAATGTATCTAAGTAAGTTTATCAGTTGTCTAGTACCCATAGTACAAGCTTCGGCTTAGTTTAGGCTAGGTGGCGCTGTGAGGCCTCGCGTGGCATGTCTTGGGTTATTTATTTATTTATACAGTTATTTATTTATTTATAGTTACGCCACTGATGATAGTGCCAATTGCCAGGAAACTGATGCCTGTCCGTTGCCAGAGTCTGCGCGCCTCTCCTGACTTTCTATCAGTTGTAATAGGAAGATATTCTGTACTGTAACAAATAAACAATGGTAGCGTATCACGCTCCACAAATTCTTTCAGATCGTGCCGCTTGTAAGTATAAGGCGTTCCTTCCAAAGCCTAAACACATAGTAACTCGGCTCGCAATCTTATCTCTATTCGTTATTAATCCGAGTAGATGATGAGCGAATTTTTCGCGCCGTGCGTAATATGAACTCTAGCTAAGAATATCGCCAAAACAAGACGCTCTTTGTACACACGGTTTTAATCTTACAAATTATGGCTGAATTTGTGGTCAAAGTCTAGGTACTTATACTAGGACTCACACAGAACCGATAACCGTCGGGGTAAATGAGTTCTGGAGTGGAGATCGCGTATCGGCAAACGTAATGTAGGGCGCCCTCAGGCCAGGTGGAGTGACGGCAAGTGCTGGATGCGAGAAGCCCAGGATCGATCAAAGTGGCGAACATTGGGAGAGGCCTATGTCCAGCAGTGGACTGATAGAAGTTGATGATGATGACTAGGACTTTTCCAATAACAAGAATAGCAGGAAGAGCAAATCATTTCATAGCTCGCATTCTTATATGAATGCAGTTTTGATAACTTAGCCGTTGTTCCAATATCTCAGTTTATTCAGCGCATTGTTTTAAAGGCAAACTTTTATTATATTTTCGAGCACAAACACTTTAATGTTGAGGTAATGTTTTATTTCAAATGTTGAGTCATCCCCGCAGCTAGGTCTTGCTTCAGTTTGTCCAGGTGCACTAAATTGTATTAAATTACTCTTTATTTAATTAATTTAAATAATTTCGAGGATGTCACGCTTAAAGTAATTCGATCAAGGCGAAACAAAGGCAAAGTTAGGTATGGGAATAATGGCAAAAAAAATATTAATTTGATGTCAATTTTAGATTAAAAATGTATATTGTATCTTGTCTTCAAACCAATTAATAAATCTTGGACGTACTTAACTATTTTTATTACGTTAAGGATTAATATGACCCGGAGGGCACGTGGACGCAAAAATTTATTGTAAGTGATTCCAATTATAAACCGACTCTAACTTAATTGGCTTAGATAGATTAATATCCTTGTTAATTAGAATATAATGATTAGAAGATTTGGAGGAGCAGTTGAAAGAAAAATGTTATCGGTTTTTATTCTTTTTAATGAAGCAAACAAGTAATTTTATAGGTTGTCTTATAATTTTATAAATTTTTGGATAGTTTTTTCGTCTTTCCGACAATTTATAGCTGCTATGTCCTTAGCCCTATAAGAGGGCAAAAACATTAAAAATACTTATATTATTTGAAAAAGAATACACTCACTTTGCGTATTCTGTTGAGTCTTAGGTCGGCAACACAATTTTTAATTCAATAATATTTGACATGCGATTAAGTCCTATCATTGGCAGGAATGGCCACGAACGCTACGAAGGAATGGTAGGTATTTTGTTTTGGAATATTTGTAAAGTATCTCAAATGACTTCACAGGCTGCCTTAATGAGTTTTACATCTCCAGCCTCCGTGGCTTGGGTCGCGAGGTGAACGTCCTTGCCGCTGGAGGTGGCAAGTGGGAGCCACCTGCCAGCTGTCCATGAGACGGCGGGTCAACACCGAATGTAGGTCGTCGCGGCCGCGCCTGCGCCGCAGACTACCAGCAGACAACGTACAGATGGGCAAAGTATATCAGAGGCGTTTTTGATGGAATGTATTCTTAAGATAAAAGTAGAGTGGGAAGCCCATCGGCGTAGCCAAGTCTTCCTGACTTGGTGACTTTTTTTATGGCCTGTCACTTGATGGTAAGAGACCACTTCAGCCCATAGACACCGCAACACCAAAGTCACTGGTGCGTTGCCGGCCCTTGATGAATTTGTAGGCTAGCTTTTTGAAGATCCCAAAGTCTTAAGATTGATTGATTGATGCCACGATGGGAATCTCTTGTGTACCATCTGACGATACATAGACTGGCTCGATGGCTCATTTGGTAGTGAACTCTGCCTTCTGAGTGAAAGCCTGAAAAGGAGAGCTGCACTCCTTTAAAGAAATTGTGATAAGGACTTGTTGATGAAGAGAAGAGAAGAAGAAACCTAATTTTACCTCTCAGAGAGTGCATCTGTGTTTGGGCATACACTTGAGATATTAAATAAGAAGAATGGCTACAAGCTAGTCTTTTTCTTTTTTGTCTTCTTGGCTGCCATGGCCGAAATTCCGTCGGGAAAGAGTACTAATTCAGGGACTACCTATCAATTGCTAATTTGGCATTGCAAAGATAATGCAATGTACAACGCTGTAATTACGATTACCATTCATATCAGCTACAAGTAGCTGGAACACACCAACTGTAATTAAGATGACCAAACAGACCAGACTAGCTGGGACATGCCAAGTGATTTTACGATATTGAACGCACATTTAATTTACGATTTAGCAAACGGGTCAGATGGAAACCAGGTGACTGATAACTTCTTCAGTGCAAGACAGTAATAGTTGATCAGGCTGCATACATTGCATTACGCCACTATTCATAAGAATTATTCTAGATTTGTTTTACTTCAAAATCATACAACTAACATTACAGGGTTTCCCAATGCGATAGTGTAAATTAATTATAGTATATTATACGTAGTATTTGCATATAGCTTGTACGATATCTGTAGTTTCAGCCCGAACATTGGCAAGTTTTTTTAACAAGGTTTTTGATAGGCACATAAAATGCTGTACGGCGCGCTCCACGCACATCAAATGTTTATAATCTGTGCCATCAAGTACCAGAAACATATTTTAAAAATTAATAAAACGATTACGTTTGACGCATGTGTTCACTTACACATGCCTGAAGAATTTGAAGGTCGCTCCATGGTGGATATATCATCGTAATATGCAAGTGAACAAACACCCCGACCAATTCGAATGTGTTTAAAACATTTGCGTGATGTAAGGCTTAAACTTATTATCGGAAAGTAGAGAATCTAAAAGTGTTGCTTTGAAAAATCTTTTGTATGAGGAGTCTAAGAAATTAATTTTTTTTCTTCTTCTCGAAAAGAAGTCAGTGAAATAAAATTACATATTATTAACTTTATTAACTTATTAGATAATGTCTGCGACTTCTTTCGCGTCGCCATTATGATAATGTTAATGTTTACTCAATCACGAACATACAATTTTCCAGATTTTTTAATTTTTGATGACTCAACAAAGACTCCTCATCAGGCGGAATATTTGCAAAAACAGTGGTTAACCCAACGATCTACAGTAAACTAATTTATTACGAGTTTTGCAAAGCTCCCTTTGAACACTACATAGAAAGCTTTTTCGTAAAATGTATTTAGCTAAAAACAACTTTTCAATGTTCGAAATGAACTGGCTAAAATGAAAAGATTTTTATCATTATGACAGCCACAATAAAAATTTAATTACACAGTAAAATAAGATAATAATTACAACTAATTAAACCTACACGTAAAAGTGCTAAATTAAATGAGGGCTTATGTAGAGATCGCCCGATAAGACTGTCTAAAAACAGAGTGCAGGTAAGTTGTTAAGCAAATAAATCGCTTGCATAGCGCATACAAGCGCTCGCATTAAAGCGTACGCAATAAACAAACATTAGGTAAAGAATAGCATCCACTAATAACGTAACGGAAGCACCATCGATCTAAGTGGTTGGGCCAACGTGCGCGCGCGCGGCTTTGATAAGGCTCGCGATTTCGCTGTCAGTTGGGAGTGTGCTGCCGAGCCACGCACTCCTCCCGCGCGCGCCCTCACAGTGCCCAGTGCTCCCTCCCGCCTCTCGTCGACGAGCGGCCGTCCCGCCACCACTCCAGACCGATGGTAACTCGTGTTCAGATTCCATAAGGATTTTTTTTTCTTGTCCCGGCGGATCCTGGCTCGCCTATTGTCTCAGATAGGTCTAGAGATAGGTATCGTATTACGTAATGTTACTGAAAAATGTTTTGTAACTATCCTACTCGTATTTATTGCATGTGAATTGTGGTTTTGATTTTTTGGTCGATATATTTCAATTTTCAGGGTTGGAACTGAAAGCTTTCGCTATTTGAAAGCTGTTTCACAAATTTAATCTAGAAAGTATTATAATTTTAGTGTTAATAAAGCCTAAAAAAACTCCTAAAGCTATTTAGGCTCTAACGGTGGTAACTAAAAGCTCTTTACGTTACAAAATTTATTCTCACAATTACGCGTTATGTGCCATTAAAAGTTGTCCATATAATAAATTGTAATGAAATATATATAAAATTTATTGTTCTGGAATATTGTACATCCTGAGTATAATAGGCCAGGGTTACACTGGCGTTTTATAATACGATAAGCACCACAGTATTGTTCTCTAAATCGAATACACTCGCAATAAAGTCCGCGATAGTTAAACTGCGAGAGATAAATAATGTATACAGGTTTATCAGACATAAAATATTTTACCGCCATTTATTAGGATGCCGACTTATTTGATTAAAAGTATTTATTTAAAATAAAAACTATACAAGATAAAGTAGTAATAAACCAAAGTTTAGTGATACGACTGTCTTTTTTAAAAGCTTTTGCCATGATTCAATGTGTCTATGTCCAGCAGTGGACTAATATTGTTTTAATACTTACATTATTTTTATTGAGTACTAAAAAAATTACTAGAAATTGTTTGTTAAATTTAAATAGAGCTATGATAAGATAGAGTCAATTTTCATTGAAAGTAATTTTGATCTCAGCTTTTCATTAATTGTTTATTTAAACTTCACTTTGACTTTACACAATCGATACTTTGTGTTAATATTTTTTGTGGTTTGAAAATTTTTACGTATTTATTTCCTTTCGAGTTAAATCATAAATTATACATAACTATATGGTCTGGGGTGTAGAGGGGTCTCTTTCCTTTTAACTTCACTTTTAGGGAACCATCTGTCTTTCCCTTCGGGATAACTGAACGTTAATTCTTTTCCATATTTATTTATGTGCACCATGTTCAAACGCAATTAAATAACGTATAACTAATATAGACCAAAGACCATGTTAGGGTATGGCAAAATCATAAATTCATTATATTAATTAGTTTATGCCCATGTAGGGCAACAATGGAAGTGTGACGGATATTTTTACGGAATATTTTTATTTGGTACTAGCTGTGCCAGCGGCGTCGCACGCGTGGATATCGGGTTTCAAAACTAACGGACTTCCATAAAATGATGCCCAAATCTTAAGTTAGACCTCTAGCAATACATTGGTGAAAACCACATTCAATTCCATGCAGTACTTTTTGCGTGATGCTCAATCAAACATTCAGATAAAAAATTCTCCCGTTTTCCCAACACTTCCCTTCACTGCTCTGCTCCTATTGATTGTAGCGTGATGAAACGTATCATATAACCTGCACAGGAGTATGATGAATAATTGTACCAAGTTTCGTTAAAACCCGTTGAGTAGGTAATTTTTGTTTCTATAACGAACATACAGACAGACAGAAAGACAGACGGACAGACAGACAGTCAGATAAAAATTTTACTGATTGCATTTTTGGCATCAGTATCGATCACTAATCACCCCCTGATACTTTTTTTGTAAATATATTTTTGAAGCTGAAACGCCTGTGCAAAACTATCTACCTATACCTACTTCACTTAAAAATAAATACTTATAACTACTTTAATTAATAAAAGTACCTACGCTTAATAATTTTTAATTTGAACGAATATTTTACAATATAACAACAAAAGAAATTCAAATAAACTATTTAAAAACTAAAAGTCGCGCTGGCACGGTTTCTCAATATCAATTATTGTCTGTCAATAAGGTCGATCGCTCTGAACGCATCAACAGCCAAATATTGAATGAAGCTAGCTCTCGGACCTCCCGCCTTTTTATACCCTACCGCCGCCGCGACCCGTGTCGAGCGCGGCAACCGTTACACAAAAATAATCCTTATAGCATGATTCAGTATTCACGTGCGACGGCGCGATGGCTTATTTCATGTATAAGTTTGGTGTTTCTATACCGATTTCTATGATTCTTTTTTTATTGAATAGGTAATAATGATAACTTTTTTAAATTAGGGATGAATGAGAGTATTATAAACGTAAGAGTAAACAAATATAATCAGAATGCTCCGAACTGCTAAGCTATCAGGAGTTACACGTGTTATTGTGAGTCAACCATAAAAGATAGACATATGTTGTTGCGGGATATTTTTTAGTCAATTTTATGTAAAATATTTCTGTCATACATAATTTCTATGTAACTTTAACCATTAAGGCTGCACACGCGACGGAAGCTTAAAAAAATGGAGTAACTTCTCCCGTTTTCCCAACATTTCCCTTCACTACTCTGCTCCTATTGATAGTAGCGTGATGAAAAGTACCCTATAACCTGCCCAGGAGTATGAAGAATAATTGTACCAAGTTTCGTTAAAATCCGTTCAGTAGTTTTTGTTTCTATAAGGAACATACAGACAGACAGACAGACAGACAGACAGACAGACAGACAGACAGACAAAAATTTTACTGATTGCATTTTTGGCATCAGTATCGATCACTAATCACCCCCTGATAGTTATTTTGAAAATATATTTCATGTACAGAATTGACCTCTCTACAGATTTATTATAAGTATAGATTTATTTGACTATTTTATTTTAAGCAAATGTAGGTAATCATTTAAGCTGTAGTATCATTTCACGTTTTCTTTTTTAATTTTCTAAAGGAAAGGTAGTTAATAGAATAGAATATCATGCATGTATTTGCCAGAAAAGTGGTAACGAAGATTTTACAGGGTCATACGAGCTCATTTTTCACCATTTTGTTTGCGTGTTTTGTTGTTTGCTGCATGTTTCTGTGTTTTGTTCCTTAATTGACTACAGAACAATTAAAAGTGATTTTCCAAGTTCGTGTAAACAAACATGTTTAAAATCAAAATGTGTTGGCATATATTAGATCAGTTGTACACCAGCGGAATAGGGCCAGGGTTACATCGGCGTTATCAGAGTAGGAACCGCGAAGGCGTTTGCGCAACGCACGTATCGCGTCCGTCGCTAAATTCACTGTGTGGGAATCCTCTGTACCCGTTATTATGTTACAGTTCATTTGGTCAGCATTGTCTGACATGCGACCTATTTGGTGAAGGATCATAATTGCCTACACGAGCTTTTGTTATTAAACTTGTAGCTGTACGAGTATTAGGTTCTAGGAAATTTACAAGCGCTAGATCGTGTTCGATTACATTTCAGATAATTTTAATGTTGAGAATGTTTGAGTAGCAGAGCGCTTTATCATTGACGCACCATTAAAATGTTAGTAATTTTCGCTTTTGTTTGGATAAATAATAAAACTTGTTAGTTTTTAATTCAAATAGCTGTACAAGATGTTTAGAAATCATGTTCGTTGTTGAAATAATATGAATCTAAATGATTCTCGGCAGCTGATCCATTGCTATCAATACATTGCACATCCATATCCCAAAGTTTACTTTTAGAGCTTTTTGTTGTGAGGAAATCTGAATCAACGACGGCACTACTATACATATTATCTGTACTTATAAAATATTAACACTTAGACATAGAACATTTAATTTCGTGAATATTTATCCCGGGTGGGGAACCGACAGTCGCGGGTTCGTCGCGACAGTCTGTTCAAAGGTAGAATCTCTGCCAAACGAGGCTTTGGACCAGTCTAGAGCTAACGTTATTTGTATAATTATTAATTAATATAGAGAAATGTAACAATTAATTTCTTGGCGTGTAATTTATGTTGACCCTATTGAATGAGGTTGAATATTAATTTGAAATGCAGATACAACAGCTGTCTCTACATAACATAATGCGTCAAGTGTTCCAAAATATGCGGTTATTCTTCGTTATTTCCTTGTTTATAGGTTTTGCCTTAATAACAACCCAAGTCATGACAAGCTACGCCACACAGTGCTATCAATTCCCAAATTAAGCCGAAACTTGTACAGTTTATGCTAGACAACAGATAAACTCACTTAATTTTTTCTGGCCATCATCGTAGTCATTTAGAAAAAAAAAGGAACAGAGAGGAAGTCTCCTTGAAGATTGACTACTGTAGAAACTGAAATTCACCCAAATTTAGCAGAGCTCTCATAAAGTCTGAACGGTTTGAACATATATTTCACGACAGCTCACACCTGACCACTTTTGTTCCGCTGGGAAAATCAACAGTTAAAATTTTACAATCGCTTTTAAAAACATACTTTGTTTTTAAAAGCTTCGGTATTACCTTTTAATGTATGTAGTCAGTTTCCTTGACACATTCAAATTTCGCATTAAACATTATTTATTGTGTTTAAACAGTAATTGCGTTTCAGATTAACAACAAACCATAAAAATTGCTTGTAAATTTAAAATGTAGTAAATTTCCGAACACTAGACTTTCTATGTTGAGGCTACAAATTGTATAGGTAGAACTAAACAGATCTACCTAGGTAATCATGTACTGAAATATCAATGTGTATGTATGTAGAATAGAAGAGAAAAAACTCTAACCTTACAGACTTGTGAAGAGCACTTATAAAAGTTATGAATCTACCGCCATCTAGTTCATGTTTGAAACATAACATACTTTTCAACCATGTGCCTTTACCTTTTACCCTTTGTTGGAACCCAGTATGATTTTCACTGTAATAATCACTATAAAGTATAAAACAAAGTCGCTTTATTTCTGTCAGTCCCTATGTATGCTTCTGTATTGTATCTTTTAAAAACTACGCAACGGATTCTGATACGGGTTTTTTAATAGATCTCTATCTAATCCCTCTGGATTCAAGAGAGAGTTTATGTGTTATTATATGTTTATAATATAATGCATATTGCAACCATCCGGGGCGTGTCGCTAATAAATATACAACAAAAGTTACTGTTTGCTGATTTTTGCCCCTTATTAATCTAAGCAATGGTACGGAATTACTAGTGCACGAGCCCGACTCGCTCTTGGCAAGTTTTTTATTTATTTATACGACATACTTTTTTTACGACTCATAACAACCATTATAAGGCAATGTCGAAAATAACTATCCATTCCGCGTACGTACTCGTACATACTCGTATTCGACCGACTAATCTTTGTTTTGATATATTACGAGCATGTACTCACAAGAGAGTTTATGTAGTGAATTGATTACAATTTGCGACTTTTGACTCGACATACATTCGTGTTCACTGTCACTAAAGCACAAATAGACGATGTAATAAGTAGAGCAAATTATACCAAAAGAAAGATTTTATATTACAAATCTTTTGAACTACAATTTCTTACCCTTTCTATCTTACTATGCCCTACCTTGCACGTCTGGAAGAGATGGCATATTAATTGTAATTAGTCCGTCTTTTAGCTTATTCAAAAATAAGAGACACGTATTTTTCCTTTTTTCATTCAAATAAACAATAGCAAAGATACAAGGCATCAAAAGTTAGGAGTGGGAGTCTTTGACGTCACTCGCTCCCGTAAAAATGCCTCACCGAGTGACGTCACGCGTAATTTCAACGGGCTATAACTTTGTACTTTTTAAAAATACGTGTCTTTTATTTTTGAATAAGCTAAAAGACGGACAAATTACAATTTTTAGCCATTACAGCCTATTCCATAACAATTTCATACTTTGCCTAGTTCTAAGAAATTACTAGGTAGAAACTCCGTAGCTAGTAAGCCTACTCTGAAGTGTACTACCGAAGTCTCTGGCATGAAGTTCAGATAACTAACAACTCGAGCTTTCATACCCATCAGGCCTGTACCGGATCATACGCAGACGAAAATCTAAACAACGGATTTACATCTAACGACACTTCATTAGTTAAGCGTAGCTATAAAGTGTTGAAATTACTCCAAAACTTCGGTATTAAACGTCGGAGTAATCTGACTCTGACTGAAGGCTGAGCTCTTTCAATCTTATGTTGTCTCATCTAATCAAGAGAGCAAAGGAACAAATAATGTTTCTGTGCTATTATTACTATGCAATCTCCTGCGCATTGGTTTGTCTCCTTAGAGAGTAGTCGCTTTGGCTTATATTTGATTAGGAGAGCAATAGGCTATTATGGCTAAAAATTGTAGTTAGTCCGTCTTTTAGCTTATTGAAAAATAAAAGACAAGTATTTTTTTATTTGTAAATTGGACTAAAAATTACAAATTTATAGCCCGTTGAAATTACGCGTGACGTCACTCGGTGAGGCATTTTTACGGGAGCGAGTGACGTCAAAGACTCCCAATCCTAACTTTTGATGCCTTGTATCTTTGCTATTGTTTTTTTGAATGAAAAAAGGAAAAATACTTGTCTTTTATTTTTGAATAAGCTAAAAGACGGACTAATTACAATTTTTGCCTTTTATACATGTCTAGACATTTGCATCACTTATCTAGTCCGCGATCTGTAAGTAACACATTCACATACAGATTAATGGACTTGCCGACATTGGCCCTAAACACCTAGGTGCTAACTAATTCCCATTGTGCCCGGCGTGAGTTACGGCCGTCGTTAAGTGTCACTGCGCATATTGTTACACGACGATAAAGTTTTAGGGCCCAAGCTCGCTTACGTAACAGTTCTGCGTCAATGTTGCTAATAAAGATGTTAATATGGCTTGGAGTGGAGAGGTAGCTTCAGAAACACTGGTTTCTCTCCTTCGTGCCCTGATTGGAGAGCGCGGGGCGCGATTCAGTCAATGGGGCGTAACGATGGGGTAAGTGCAGCCACACCGATGCATGAGGTCCGCCCGGGGAGCACTCCATCGCTCTTCGGAAACTGGGTAAAGATATTTGTCCTCCCCGGACCTATGTATAACCCAAGCACAGATATCTGTGAACCCAAGACATGCCACACAGCGCCACCTAGCCCCAAACTAAGCCCAAGCTTGTACTATGGGTACTAGACAACTGATAAACTTACTTACATAATTTTTTTTTGTAAATAAATACATATTATACATAGAAAACACATCATCCCCTATTCTATACCCTTGGGGGTAGATTGATCAAAATTCTTTCTTAGCGGATGCCTACGTCATAACATCTACCTGCAAAAGGTAATTACAGACTTCTTATGGTATAATTTAGGCAGCCTTATCGCTAGTAAGCGATCTCTTCCGCACAACCTTCAGGTAGAGAAAGTGTAATTTCCTGAAGAGAGGGGCAACGTAGTGCAAATACAAATAAACATCAATTTCTCCATAGACAGTATAGAATTAGATAGATACAAATCGAGTATCACGTATCAGGAGCGGCCCATTTAGCACAGAGAGGCATTGAGGGCGAGTAGGAAGCGCGGGCTCGGGTGCGCCGGCGCACGAACACAGAACGCTTTCTGCGCCGGATTGATGCGCCTCGGCGGGAGATAGGATAGGTGATTGTGGCGCTGAAATGGACTACTTTGATGCATTGATACGCGGAAGTGTTGATTTGTAACGTAACTTAATGTAAAGAAAGTTGTTCAGGTGGGGTATTTGTACAACTATATTTTAATCGTATGAAAAACGTAAGGCGAAGCCATAACTTTTAATTGTTCAATACAAGTATCTTTGAAGCAATGTGTCCGATATCTTTATATATTTGTTAGAGATCTAAGTTCAGTTTGCACGACTTTGCCCCACTCTTCAGAATAGCACACTTTACCTGAAGGTTGTCTGGAAGAGATCGTTTACTAGCGAAGCGATAAGACCGCTTAAATTGTACCAATAGTTGTCTTATAAATGTTTGTATTTTGTGCAATAAAGAATATCTATCTATCTAAGTATTACATTTTGAAGGACTTTATCCTGCGTATAGAGATAACGCAGAGATTCTGTCAATGTTAGGCGTTTATACAGAGAATTAAACCAAGCTAATACATACATAAACGAAACATACGCTAGTAGAAATATTTTGGTTAATTAAGGTCTATTACGAGGAAATAAAATTAAATTTAGCAAAAAAAATAACTTCATCTTTCTTCAACGAAGGCATTTGAAATAGAATGTTAAATCGTTATCCCCACTGACAAACAAATTAAAATCTATGAGACCGAATCATGTAATATACTCGTACAGCCCGCACTGTATTCTTAGCTTATTCGCATTATTCCTTAGAAAAAATAATGATGACATTTGACCGTGTTCTAAGAATTAACTCGAACACTTGGAATCCTTACAATTACAAAGTCTAACCGCTTGACCTAAGGGGATTTCTGGTATTGAAGGGTGTTTTAAAATCTTTTTTAATAATATCCTATTAGTGGGACGCCCTCCAGCGAGGTGGACTGACGACATAATAAAAGTCACAGGATGGAGCTGGACGCAGCTTGCAACCAGCCGTTGTGGAAGTCTTTGGGGGAGGCTTAGGTTCTACGGCTGAATGTGATGATGATGATGGATGGAAAGTTAGTGAAAGTGGCTAATACATGGTTCTGATCAGGATTGTTATCAGGTGACAAACAGTGGGAAGTTTTTAAGATCAAATTTGGTAACTTAAACGTAAATCCCACATCACCTCCAGCTCCCAGATTCGAGTCTTTTCGTGATTTATAAGAATATGCATTGTACCTTTATTACAAGTAAAGTTTGATGAGACCCTTTCTGAATTACCCCAAGGTAGGTGTTTTACGAGAATCGTTTAGTAATAATTAACACACACACGGGAAAATAATAGTTGAAATCTTGAATGTTTATGTTTGACTGGCTCGGTGGTTCAATTGGTCAATTTCTCCACACATTACAAACATTTGTGTGCATGAACATGTCTGTTTGTATTGGTCTGGGTGTTTTCTATGTATAATATGTATTTATTTACAAAAAAATGTATCTATAGTTCATTCGCGTTAAGAAAATAGTGACTGACAGGTCACTGACAGGCCACTAGCCAATCAAAACGCTAGAATTATAATTTCTAGCGTTTTAATTTTTTTCTTAACGCGAATGAACTATAAGTAAGTTTATCAATTGTCTAGTACCCATAGAACAAGCTTCGGCTTAGTTTGGGGCTAGATGGCGCTGTGTGGCCCAGCGTGGCATGTCTTGGGTTTTTTTTTTAACTGCAACGCAATAAAGTTCCAAACGAACGCAGACAACAAACGGCCGTATTCACAAACGTTACTATGCGACGCTCGGACGCACAGTGCCCATAATCCTATACGTTTTTGGGTACCTGTGCGTTCCCGCGACGCATAGTAACGTTTGTGAATACGGCCGAAAGTGTTATTTTTACAAAAGTTTTGAAATTAGCCCATTAAATGTGTGTTAAAATAACTATCCGTGGCACCTACGGTATATCATCGCGCCTATCTGTACGGGCACGCATCTGCACAAACATTGCTTAATTAAATCTAGTTTATTATTAGTTAGACATGAGCGGACATAATGTGGGCTGGCTCGCCCTTGACCTGAATTAGGTCTGGAGCCCTAATCTGGGGACACGTGTTGTTTAGTACTTAAGTTTAACTCGCTAAACATGCTTTGTTTAGGCTTAGGCTTAGATAGGCTTAGCGATCTTCGAACACACGAGCGGCTAGGTGTTGAAGTGGTTGCCGTAGCCGAAATCGGCTGCGTCCTCCGGTATGGGGTGTAGAATACTACTGAGGTATCCCTGCCTGACGTAGGAGGTATGGGGTATCACCTTCAGCATCCTGAGTTCGGAATGCTGAAGGTGATACCCCATGCCTCCTCGGGGATGTAAGGGAGCGACCCATCATCTTTTCGCTCCAAGCCAACCTCACCTGCCCGTGGTGCATCCTGCCGAATAACGAACGAGGCGCTGGCAACCGACTGGTGGCGGTATAACCATCACAATTGAAGGCGTAGCTTAACACCACAGACCGATGACGGGCAGCAGTGTCACCGGTGCGAGAAGTTACGCCCTGCGATCGCCAACCCGCCGATTGCTCCTGTCGTGTCCTGGATGCCGAAGTTTGTTTGTTTTGTAAATCTATGCTGGTGTTGGTGTAGTGAGTGTTTGCTAATTACGATCAGGGTATTGAAGAGTCACGTATCACGAGACGAGGTAGAGTTTATAAGTTTAAAGGACTATTCTAGGTAAGGGACTTTAATGACAGTTTCTCATACTTTTTAATTGGAAGTAGGTATGTATCATCACCATTATTGTCATAGACTTCTCGCAGTCCACTGCTGGACATAGGCCGTCCAGCAACTGCTAGCTCTAACTTATCGCTTCACCTGTCCTGATGGCGTTCTATACTACGTTTGCCGAGAAGTGGTATGCACTTTAGAATTCGTTTACCTAACTGCAACGTTTGATATAAGATATAATTTTTTTTTTATTAATTTAGAAAAAATTGGTAGATATTATATTCATTGACTTATTTCGAAGTTGATGACTATAGAATACAAAATCATTTGCCATTAAAAATTGTTTATCATAAAAACGTCAACGAAGGATATTTATGCATGGAAGTATTAGGTACTAGGAGTACGTACTTACTTCCATGATATTATGATAATAAAAGAAAGTAAGTAAATAAAACCTTCACTTTTTGTGTGAATATTTATTCACAGGTTTAAAAAGAAAAATAATATTGACTAAAAAGTTCGACATACAATTTATAATAGGCCGCTTTTAAATGTATCCAAAAAAAGTAGTTTATAAAACAACTGAATAACAATACCTATATACGCGGATCGAATTAAGAAAGTGTAGCTTTTGTTAAAATAGAATATAATGCGTAAGCATTTCTTGTTTCGGATTTTTATTAGCACCATAAAGAAAAGAGACAATGTTTTTACAAAAATTTGCGATTTCGTGTATCGCACTGAGCATACATTTGCATTACACTGAGCATTTCGGCTGCTGTATTGACAAAGAACTTGACAAATAGAAAACGTGGTATGTGATCTTTTATAAAAATTTTAAGTTGACATTTGTATGTTAAAACTTGCATTTTTCTTACTATTTATGTTGCTGCGAAATCACGTACATAATTATGTAGTGAATGCCGAATCTAGTAAAATAATTTCCTAAACAAGCCGTCATCAGACATATTTACTAACGTACTCGTACTAAGTTATTGGTTCTGTTACTCTTTTTATTTAATTGTCTCATATTATCTGACTTTAACTTTACTTTTATCCTATTGTTTACTGCTACTAGCATTTGCTAGAAGAAAGTGTCCAAAAGCTCGGTCGCACTGGCGTTTTAAGGGACCAAAACGTACCTACGTTTTCGCGTTTTGGTAAGGTTCGGCATGCCTCTTGCACCGAAAAACCCACTGTGGCTTTTAAATTTTTAAAAGTTGTATGTGTTTTGATAATCTAATAATTACTTTAATCATTATAATTGTTTTATGTGCTGTTTGTCGACTCACACAAACACAACTCACAGCTAAGTGTAAGCGAAATGTGACGTCCGAATCTCTCATTTCTATAATTCAAATCACTATCAGACCACCATAAGCAGCTACAAACCAGTGCCACTACAAAAACACACTCTGGATAATCTCCCTTGCGTCAATCAAATCTCCTTGTAACAACATACTCTCACAAGTATGCGCGTAAGACAATCAGAGTAATGCCGCAGGAGTCGTCGAACCCGGCGCATTCACGGCAGACGGCCAGGCGCCGGGCCGCACCGACAGCGATGATTGATCGATCGACAATCAATACCGACACGAAACTAGTTTCGGGTGTTACATCTAACTGTTTATGAACATCTTACGAGAGTTTGCTGTCGTAACTCCCCAGTAGTGCGTCGTAAATGTTTAGTTAAAGCTAAACAATGGTTTTTATCTTCTTTTGAAACTTCTAACAACGTTCTGGGCTCACCTTGACGTTTATTACGATGTACATTGTCAGCGAGAATCGGAAAGCGTTGTAAAGCTAGGTCAAAAATTAATTTAAGTTTCTTGTCTGCTTCTTCTCAGTAGAACAGGTACATAGGGTTCTATAGCAACACACCAAGCAGTTGACTTATAAAAGTATACACAAAGATATGTTAAAGTACAATTTATAATATTTTGTGACGTTTATCAAGGACTTTTAGTAACAAACACTGGTAAAAAAACAATAAAAACACTTTCTTCTTGAGTAATCGATCCTGCGTCTTTCATATAACCTAATTCGAAATACACTGAAACAAATGCGGCAACACTAAGCATATCTTAACGTAAAACTAAATGGACTCACCTTCTGATTGGTTTGGTCGTTTTGCACTTTGGTTGCTTTGACTACTGCAGCATTCAGAACTGGTGCCTGACAGGCACCAGTTCTGAATGCTGCAGTTTTTTGCAGTGATAATAATTATCATTGATATGAATAATATTCCAAATGACAAGATTTTACAGCAAAATTAGGTAGCTTAATGAGGGACTAATTTATTTTAATGCATTATACAGAACCCAAAGTTTTTAGAGTTTACTCGACACTGGCTAGTGCTGGTTCATTTCACTGTAGTACATCTATAAGGTGGCTTCGTGTGTGTAGTGTATGTGATGAAGTTTAAAGGTGGTTATCAGAGGGAATTTAGATCTTGGAAATTTTCTCTTCCTGTTCATTTCATTAGAATTATTTCACAATGATGGGCCACGGTGGTAGTTAAGTTCCCATTGGACAGACCTGTTAACTTAATATTCTTAAAAAATAAGGTCAGTAGTTCTAACGGCTATCTGGTCACAGTTTTCGTGACGAGATGTAAGATGACTCACGTAATCTTGTGCTAACTACACATTTGTAAGCGTATGTTTAGTCTGCAGAGTCCTGTTAATAAGCTATTTATTTTAATTTGATTCTGTGCCTTGCAAGCTAATGAGGAAAGTACACAACATGTCGTGTTTCTATGAAAAAGCTAGTCTTTGTTGATATTTGCTTTTCTAGTAACACTAAAACCGCAAAAAGTACTAACGTACCTACTCGTATCTTGGTTTGGTTATTGTTAAAATTGCATCACTCACTTGCTATGACTGACTAAAGCATTAATATAATTGTACATACCTAAATCCACGAACGATACAAAGAAAAATACATTATAATTATTATAAATCATATTTAAATTAATTATGACGATTACCTATTGTCTTATTGTCCGTGTGGTTCCCGGATTTAGAATAGGAGCACCCTGCCTCAACCCGTGGGTCGTAGAATACGATACGACTACGGAATTATCAGGAAACGGGCAGCAGCGTTTACCTGGGTACAAATTAAACCTTCATCCTCTACAAAACAACCCCGAAGAACCACTAACTCGACTTGATAGCGTTACCTACACGTTATTAATACTAAACTCCAATAAATAATGACAATAAATCTATCCTCCGTTACCATAAACGATTATTGGATAGGTAGCGATTAATTATGCGTTCCGGAGAGGTAATTAAGAATGTTAATTAATAAGCGGGTCCCGAGGGACGCGTGTTTAGTCATGGGTGGCCGACGAATTGATTCTCTGCTCTCTGGTGTACTCAAAATGGCGGCAGATTGATAAATTGTCTATGGTAATAAGCTTTTAGTGGAGCCGCGCTTTTGATCGGCGCTTAGTTGTTATCTGACGATTTTAAGGATTTTGTGTGGGCAGGATTGGTCTATGAAATGAGAGCTAGAGGATATAGCTATCAGTTTATTGGTATAAAAATGGTTTATTTAATAATAAAGATTATTTTATAAGTATTTACCAGTTTCTGCCCTCGGCTTCGCCCACGTGAATGTCGGCTTAGTCTAGTAACGAAGAGCTTTTATCATTTCTTAATAATACTCGCTTAGAAGTTGATTGTCAAAACATGATTAATTTGAAGCCAGATCTTTTATATTTATAATGATGAATATTATAGCACATAATATATAGCACAACATTACATGAAAGTATTTATTACAAATTAAATACACTGTAGTTTAGGCGGTCTTATCGCTAGTAGCAATATCTTCCAGACATACAAGCGGAGGAAATAAATTTTAATAAACGAATTTTTATTAATGTTGCTGATTTTATTTATAGTTTAAATGATTATATTGATCTTTCATAGTTCGAACTTGAGTGACAATCCCAAGAACCAAGAAAAAA
The DNA here is from genome assembly GCA_031163375.1 of Conogethes punctiferalis. Taxonomy (NCBI): domain Eukaryota; kingdom Metazoa; phylum Arthropoda; class Insecta; order Lepidoptera; family Crambidae; genus Conogethes; species Conogethes punctiferalis. The sequence continues at coordinate 2,468,883 of CM062092.1, read as the reverse complement.
AAGAAAACCAAGAACTCAAATAGCCATTTCATGTTCTCATCTTATGACCTAAGACAAGTGTGTTTGTCGACGTAATAATTGATGCAAAGAGTAAGTATGTTATCTGTCGGTCTGTTTGTGCGTGCGCTAATAGCCGCTCAATTGGGGGCATCGCCTTATGGATATGCGCGGGAGCAGCAGCAAATACGAAATTGAGACTCCTGACGTCAATTAAACACTGGAGACGTAGTTATCAATGTTGCACACATTGGAATATACCTCTCTTAGGGAATAATTATGATCAATTTGGCATCATTTAATAAGAAAAGATTAATTTTAAACGCTGTGGCGTTTTGTGTAGGAGGATCTCGCCTAAAGCGCGTCTTGTTCTAAGATTCGGGGTTTGATCTCTGTTTGGATAAATTTACGAAAGTAACTTTTTCGACTGAACTCGGGTATTGGTATTCTGAAAGATAGCCATAATTGGAGATATACGATGGAGGACGACACAATTAATTCTGCAACTTTGATTAAATACATATTTTAGAAATAATCAATGGGCTTTCCGGGAAATCCATAGCGCCCAGTCATACACATAGTTGCGTCGCCAGTCATTTATAAAATGATTATTGAAGAATGAAATTGATTCTATACTTTTATCTCCAATGTCGTTGTTGATTTCCCACTGCGAATTCCGTTGGTCAGTTAGAGAACAGTTTAATTTATACTACAGCTATTATTACTATTGATTTAACCTAACATCAGATTACCTTAACACGAGTATTTCACTTACAGTAAGCAGTTAGGCATGTAAAATAGGAGCAATTTCATAGGACATGTGCAGCAGTATTACATGTCCCGTTAGCCATTCTGGGAAGGAGGATTAATTCCCGAAGTCCGGAGATCACGTTTCCTTGGTGGGTACGGGTACATGCCGTCGCGACGTTGACGAATAATTTCTGTGCGCGTGCGCTTTCGATCGCGCTCTTAGAGAGATAGAGGTTGAAGTGGTTACATGATCACTTCTTCTTATTCTCGTATCAATTAGATAGGGCCAGTAGTCCAAAACTTAGCGAATTGGACCAATGTATACTTTCAATGAGTTATTATTCATTAGGGCTACCAAGAGATATCTTTTTAGTGATTGTTGTATAGGCATCTCGGGTATTTCGTACCCGTGAAGTCACTTGGTCGAGTTTTGGAATTTCGGAGTCAGTCGGTGTATAAATGGGCCAGCGTAGTAGTGTTCACTGACAGTGATCATGTAACCAACATGTTCATTGATGCAGCGACTCGGGTTTCGTTTTAGGTGAGAAAACATCACTATGATGTAATTCCTCTGGTTCAGCGACCCAAATTGAGTCTTGGCCTCCGAAACCAAACAATGCCATCTCTGCCGATTCTGCACTTCCCGCCCTTATAATGTGCTTATATAAAAAAATTAGTCCAAGTCACTAAGGAAATGTAAGAGAAACTTCAATATCCAATCACAGCAATGCAGATCTGAGTAAGATGCTTCCTCACGCTTCGGTTATACGATGTCAACGTTAGTCCCATTCCATCCAAGGGAATTGCAAAATACTTCATAACGGTTCTAATATCAAAACACCGCTATTAAGCTGACTGGACGTTAATGTAGTGTCAACTGTCTAGTAAAACTGTCACGAAAAATGACATGTTATTTGTGTGCCCCGTCCCCCCGACTGGAGGCGGCGCGCGTGCCAACGCTTGCCGCCCGACGTATCATCGTAACTCATCGCTCACTCGATCTAACGACACTTGACATTGATCCGCGCCGACTGTACACAAATTAATCGTGTACAATGAACTTTGCGTGTACCACTCAGCTTTGAGCGTATCAAAACAAAGCTTAATGCGCGACTGAGTTTATGCATCGTAACTTATATCGGTAGTCTGATGGAGGTTTATGATTGTTTAATGCACGTTTTAGATGTTATTTGTGAGTTTGTACACATACTACACTCGTGGGCATCGGGTTATGAAACTTTTGGGTATATTGTCCTAAGTGCTTTTGTTTTTCTTTTTAATATTCGTAACATCATACGGTTTAAGAAGCAAGCACATGTGTGCGTATAACTCCCTTATTTCATTTCAAGTTACATAAGGAATCTTCTTCTTCTCGAGTCGATGACAAAACGATTATGAATTATGATTATGATTAGATAAGGAACGATTTGCTTGTAGCCAAAACATCATCATCATTGTATCCGTAACGGATAGATAATATAGACAGATATATATAAATTAAGGGTCCATCTGTTCCCGTGGGCATCGTAAAAGTCTTCAAGGCATTTCTTGAGATTTCATCGTCTCTACCACCGGGTAGAGACTATCCCCCTGCAATACCGTATATTCAGCGAAACACTCAGATAGTGACTTTGGTCGTGTTTTGGCATCAGTCGGCGTATAGCCTTTTTTTTTTAGAGGGGAATGCATCAGGCACCTTCATGCCGTCTCCGGGGGGAGGCGGCATGGTGTGTGGGACTCACACCTCCCAAAAGGGAGGGCATACCCACTAAACCCCCCTGTGTCGCCAGTGGGCAGCAAGTTGCAGGGACACGGGTAGCGCCGAAGCATGAGCAATCCTACTGGCCGGGCTGGTGACAACTGACAAGTGATTGACTTGGTTACTTGTGTTGCTTATCCGTTGCCGCAATGACTAGGGATTTTCTTTCGCTATCTATCAGGCAAGGGGAAACTACTATGTTCCGTTCTTATACATAAAGAAACTCGAATATTTTGCGTCTGTAAAAAACACTTTAATAAGATATATTTATCTCAAATTGATATTAATGCCACACACGATTATGCCTATTTAACTATTAACGAATTGCCATGTATCACTTGGTAACACGAAATTAGATTTATGAGCTAGTTGATAACATCACAACAATAGCAAGTGAGATAAATGTAGAGATAATTGGGCTTCTGACGCTTTGCTGTTACATCCGAACTATGTACTAGTCATCGTAAATCTTTGGTTAATTCGTTTTGTTTGTTGAATAAAGTACTCGATATCCAGAACAAGATTCTATGTTTGGATCTGTAGTAAATATACGCTTAGGTATATCTAAAAATCGGATCTTATATATGGACGAAGAAATCAGTCCCGTGTCAATAATTTGTCCGTGTAGTGTAAACGTCTATAGATTTGTTTGATACAGGGTTTCCTAGTTTAGGGTCCATTGCAAAATTCTTTTTATCATGTAAGTGTGTCTTTTGGAAATAAAATTTTTATTTTTATTATTTATTTAAACAGGATTTGGGTGTTATGGGATATGGTATCATTTGATTCTTATAGTACAAGGAAATACTTTAGTTTGACACATTCATCATCCCATTTCTTACTGTATACACAAATGGGGTACAGTAAGAAATGGGGCGGTGATTTGTGTTCTTTTCCGTCGCTGTGCGGAAAGTACGTGCCGTGTCACATGGTTTACTCGTAGCTACAGATGTAGGGTAGTAACTGACAGTGATTCGTTAAATCATCATCATCATCAGCCCACATCAGTCCACTGCTTGACATAGGCCTCTCCCAATGCTCGCCACTTCGATCGGTCCCGGGCCTCCCGCATCCAGCACTTGCCAGCCGTCCTGCGCAAATCGTCACTCCATCGTCATTCGTTAAATAATTCATAATAATTATGACAATGCTGTTAAGGTTCGCTGCTGCGAAAAATACAATAGTAAATTGGTATTCAAATGGTTTATTTAGTACAGCTGAGAGATATACTTACTCGTATTTATGTCTCAGGTGGTTTTTGACATAGGTAGGTACGACTTTTCATAGCTATCTTACATTTAATCAGTCTGCTAAACTTTACCTGACGATTGAAAAATCATCAATTACTTAACGTCCTTCGAAATTTGGTCATCCATTTCCGACATTGAAGTATAAAAATACCTTTCCAATCGTATCGAAAAAGAATCCTATCGTTCGGACAGCGCCCTTTGCCGCACCGCAACCGGTAAGTAGCGCGTTGCAAGTGGCCTTATTCGGGGATTTGTTTACAGAGGCGGATTTGGGTCGGCGAGTGCTTAGGGAAAGTTCGTTACCGCCCATTCACGACGCGACATCCGACGGTGCCGTTGATGTTTGTTTTTTTAACACATATCTGGGTGGATAGTTCGGGAGTGATTAGGCTCGGTCCATGAGAAGCTTTGATATCTAATGGTGGTTGAGATAGAGTGACAGTGAGTATCCTTGATGTTGTAATGTAGATCTATGTTAATTTTAATGATACTTATTGTTGATTGTAGAGCTAAGTTTTCATTTTTATAAGCGACAAATATGTATTTAAATCTTTAACGTTTCCAATGTTATAATTAACACACCGCAATCCCTTGACATAAGAGTTATGAATTATGCAGGAGTTAACTTTTCTAAATTGTCTCAATTCTGGGGCTCCTGCGAGACGCTACTAGTCAAGTACATAGTACATATTAGTAGACATAGCAGTAGTAAAGGGGAAAACCTTAACGTGAGACCAGGTTAATGATGATTTATGAAACTCGGAGATGACTTATCAATAATGAATCAATGTAGTGGAGACCGGGTACAAAAGTAACGGCGGGTCGAAGGTAACAAATGCTCTCCAGATTTATCCAATGGGCGAAAGGTCGCTTTGCCGCCTTCAGGTGATAGTCCTGTGTCCTGACTATCATCCCCTCTACTGGCTATCTAGTGTTAAAAGGTGGTTATTAAAAGTTACACAACAAATTAAAATAAATTGTAGGTAGCTCTGATAGTTAAATGTAATCTGTGGAACACCGCATAGATTCGCAAACAGTTACCGACATCATTATGTCCGTCACATCGCTATCAGCGAAATAGTTTGTTTGTTTTAACGCGATTACACTTCTGAGGCACACTGATTACATTTCTGTCTGTTTCAGCCTACTATTATCTAATTTTCCTATCTTCCATCTTTAAATTGTTACATTTGATCTTTGTACGCGGTTGCTAGTTGTAATAAGTATGCGCTCTACTATGTTCGAAGAGCAGTACAAGTTATTCTGTGTAAATTTCGGCGACTGCGGCTATTCTTAAAGACTACTAGACAGATCAGCAAGGGATATAAAACTGCACAAGCATGTGCGCACACACAAGTGCATTTTCTGTTTTCTTTCTGTGATAACCCAATGGGTACGACCGGTGAGAGATTACTTAGGTGCCTATCGTGCTTTCCAATACATATTGATTATTCCCGGTTCAAATAGCCATCTGGAGTCACCTAAGTAGCCACCGATACAGTCGAAATCAGTAAACCAGATTTCGAAAATAGACTTCAAATCTCATGCAAATCGGATCACAGTAAAAAAATTCGGACCTATAATGCTTCATTGACTGCACTATCAAACGAACCTCGATTCAAAAGACAAGGTCTCTATCAAATGAGCAATTAAAGTCAGTAATGTAAGTTCTGGACTTAAAACCCGAACCTTAGTATAATCCGCGCTTTAGGCGACACGAGGTCGCCAGAAAAAGAATCCCATTCACAAACAATGCAGTGGCCCGAGCGGGCACGGCCACTGATCAGCAATCAGTGCGTCCGACAATCCGGTGAGTCAGGGCGCCCACGCCGGCTCTTACCCACTACTCGCCGCGTGACGCCCCGATCGTGGACAAACAACTGGCCTCACCGACCACATGTGGAATGCTATCCTAGTTACCTCTTTTGATAGAAGATTTCTGTCTTCTGCACACGGGATCAGCTCGTGTTGGTCACAGAAGATGCGGTTCATGTGGCTGAATACTGGTCAGAATTAATTTAGATTGCCATCGACATGCTAAGAAAAATAGAAAAATTATATCCTTAGTGTGGCAGCTAGACCTCTTTGTGAGTATTACATATTATATCTGCCAATGTGGAATGCATGTCTGATTGCTATCAGCCCGTGCCGCGGGGATATGGGATTTTTACACATACTTATGTAATAACTAATACTATCCATAGTGTTAAGTTTCATTCAAACTCAATCAGTAGTATTAGCGTGAAGGAGTAACAAACACTGATCCAGCAATTCGTCTATACAAACTTTCTCATTTATAGTATTAGTAGGATTAATTAATTACAATTATATTGTGTGGGTTCCTTGGAGTCTCTTCCCTTCTTTCAAGTAGTCATCGGGTATCTCTTCTTCACTCGTTGAGTGAAATTCGTGGAGCCTTGAGGCGTGTATCCCCCATTAAGGAATGATCTCCCGTTGAAGATTCTTGTCCTTAGACACGACTACCCAAGACGAAACTTCTTGAAATCTGTCTGGATATCCTATTGCTCCTCTCTCAGAATTGTACTGTTTAAGTTGTATCGCCGGACCTAGATAAACATACCCCTGGACAACTTCGAGAGAGGCGCCATTTATAATAACGGGCCTCGAAGATATACGTGACTTTCGTCTTGACTAGATTTCAAACCAATACTCCAGGACTGTAGACAGCGAGTTTCCTCCATGCCCTGCGAAGTATCCGCCTTGGTAACAGTAATACCATACTCGCAAGTGTGACATGTATTAACCGTCTGCATAGCAAAGAGGTGACCTATATACAGCACGACACCTAAACCAACAAAAATCATGGATTGTTCATTGACACGATCGTACAAGATGATATCATAACCATTTTAGTTACACAACCGTATCTACAACAAAAGTAAATGGTAATTGCCTCAGTTATTTATTATCATGCGTAGGTCATAGCACAAACCACATATGATCCATGTAATGCCCATGAAACTATATTGAATATTTACTAGTCAATGACATCTTAAGAAGTAGTATTTCGTTTCAACGGTTATGAGTACAACAAAGAGTTATTGTTTTGAACTAGTTCCGTTGAGTTTAACGATTTGTGCCGACGTACAAGATTGTTTTGAATTAGATACAAGTCTGTACAACAGATACGATCCTTTGATATTATTTTACGGTCACCGTAGTATTATTGGTGTTATTGTGCAGGCAAGTGATTGGCGATGGATGAATGACTGTGATTTAGCTGAGCGATGGTATGCGGACACAGGGCTTGAAAGGGTGTCATAATGATTTAACTAATGATTGCTTGCTATCTAAGACATTCTAAATCTTTACTCTGTGGGTTACATTATAACTGTTGTTCTTTGTTATCTAACGCTAAAATGGAATAAATATGTCACACATATCAAGAAATTGTTTAGGTCTTGGTCTAGACCTGTTTAACATCTTATCCATAAGACCTAATCCTCCATGGAGGATTACTTATACCTATCGTTCTAATAAAACAGCTTATAAAAGGGTTTTAAGATGGATATTTTTAAAAGGTAAAGGAAACTCTATGGCTAGATTGATGACAAACAGTGGTCAGAACATCTTCTGTTCCAATCATCATCTCTCATCATTATTATATGAAACATCTGTACTTATAATTATTAGTTAGGCCGTACCATTGAAGGTCATTTTATCCTAATTATATCACAGTTAAAAATATTAACATCATCGTATCAAGAAATGGCATATACAAATATGAATGAGATACATTACTGAACAAAATCGTCGGGGGAATTAAAAACATTGTTATCGTAGTCGGTTATGTTAACCTACTTATTTAATAACAGCTGTGATCTTGTTATACCGTCTGTTTGGCTGCAATAATGTGGATCTTGCTTCTATGACATATGTATTGCTTACGTCATCTCCGTTAAAATTATACTTTCAACACAATTACAAGTTTGCACTTGTTCAATGTGAAATGGTGGGTCTTATTAAAGTGTATGGAGTAATGTGGGTCTGTGTAAACAAGACATGAGTGTTGTATTGTACACAAATACCTGTCATCGTCTCATTTTATTAACCGTATTTTTAATATTATTTTTCTAACCCAAACATCTGCTAAGGAACGATTGAAGCAATCCTAACAATGAATTAAGAACTCAACATTGCCTAAAGTATGATGACAAGCACCCGATTTTAATAAAATAGAATTTTAATAGTGATTTTGAAATTAGCTAAGCAATTTAAGGGAATCCAAGACCAAACATTTTGGGAGAATATCTTTAAAACAAAAGCATTATTTTATACTAGCTGTGCTCGCGACTTCGTCCGCGTGGAACAGTTATTTTTTCCCCGTTTTTTTTTTACATTTTCCATTATTTCTTCGCTCCTAATAGTTGCAACGTGATGTTAGCCTACAGCCTTCCTCGATAAATGGTCTATTCAATACAAAAAGAATTTTTCAATTCGAACCAGTAGTTCCTGAGATTAGCGCGTTCAAACAAACAAACAAACAAACTCTTCAGCTTTATAATATTAATTAAGATTAAGATAATAGAAAAGTCGATCTTTTCATCATCTCCGGCGGAAGGAGAAGGCTCGCCTTCTCTGGTATATAAGGAACTATAATGAACTGTTGCGGTCATGTTATTGCCCGAAATGAAAGTCAAATAGAAATTAATGACGATAACACAACGAAGGCCAACAGAGAAAAGAATCAGCAGTGTTGTATTATAACTCATGAAGAACATTCCACAGTTTTCTTAGATTCGAATATGACCATCTAAAACGAAGGAGATAGTATCCTGTAAGATCTTTATCGATGAGTCGAGATAAGCTCCTCACTAAATATAGTGTCAGTGCAATAGTGCGAGAGGGTCGTCGCCCCTGTTATCATTTCGGCACAGATTCCTTGACCCCCGCTCCCCGCGCCCCACGCGGTATCTGCATCTATATTAATTACTCATTACTCTGGCCCTCTCTTTCTTTCAAACATATGTTTGAATGAAGCTGAGAATTGTTATGCTTGATTGTTGGAACTTGCATTTCATTCATCAAAAGGTGCCACGAATAATTTATGATTTTCTTTCTTATATCTTATACCTACAAGTAGGTATGACGTGATCTGATACGAGGGTTCTGTTACCTTTAAAGTATACGGGTCGTGTTTCTGCCGGTGAGTAGGGTTTCCGGGAGCTCGTGGGGGGTTAGGGTTGGCCCGGCATGGCGGTGATAACTGACAGGTAACTAACAAGTTACTTGCCCGTTGTCACTGCGACTTGGGCTTCTCTTTTGCTTTCCACCAGGCATAGGGAAGCCATTATGTCGAGCTACTATAAAAATAATAATTCAGTATCTTCACACCTAATAAATCTGGTGTTCCTAAAGGATACCTACTTACTTTACGTTTCCTCAAACATAAATCTATGCCCAAAACTTATAATTAATACTGTTTGAAATAAAATTTAACAATGATCTGTTTAAGGAAGGTTGACACGCCTAATACTGCCCACTGTAATTGCATTAATAATGACTCTACTACTAAAGTTTGGCAATTACGCAAAAATGCTTAAGTGATCCACTTATCTAAAAATGGAAATGCTTCTTATGCCATAACTATATGTAGAGAAAAATATTATGTGTTAATAAAAACCAATTAGAATAAATTTCAAAATTTACAGCTTTGTGAATGTTAAATTGTACCTATCTGTCTTAAATGTCATCAGTTTTATCCAGAAACTTCTTTTTGAATTTGAGTCAAGCACTTTATCCGCTATGATCGAATACATTAAAAATAGTTAACTGGGTTACAATACTCCGAATCTGACCTCGGGCTATCAAAATAAATGCATTTTAGTGATAAAACGAGCGCTGCCCCAAATCTTTGTGCAATTTGTTTTGTAAAAACTGTAATGATTTTAGTTCTTATTGGAGTTTGAAAGCGGGAGCATGTGTTGCGCTGACAAACTTCTATAAAAAAGTGAAAAGTAGTTACGAGGTACAACAGAAAATGTCGTTGTCGTGTAAAAGTGATACTGTCAGCCATTCAAGTGAAGTCGTTTATCATTTTCAGTCGATTACTATGTAATTTTGCTTCTGACTCCACCGGACTATTGGTGCGCACAACACAATTCTGTCATTTCTGTGCTGTAAATAATATTATAAAAACCATTTCAAGACATGCTCAGCTAATTTGAGACAAAGGCAATTGATCCGACATTTTAATTAATATGTAACACGAAGTTGTAATAAAATATGTTTGTTCCCCAGGGTGATGGTGCCAAGATGACAATGCAGTGGTTCCTGCCGGCGCTACTAGCGCTGTGCGCCCTCTCGCCCGCCGCCGCCGAGCCGCGCTACCCGCAGAGCACTCTCCGGCCGCGCCACTGGCAGCGCGGCGCGCGCACGCTCGACGATCGCGCGCCGAGCCAGTTCGTGGGGTAAGCGAGCAGACCCGCAGCGCCGAGCCAGTTCGTGGGGTAAGCGAGCAGACCCGCAGCGCCGAGCCAGTTCGTGGGGTAAGCGAGCAGACCCGCAGCGCCGAGCCAGTTCGTGGGGTAAGCGAGCAGACCCGCAGCGCCGAGCCAGTTCGTGGGGTAAGCGAGCAGACCCGCAGCGCCGAGCCAGTTCGTGGGGTAAGCGAGCAGGCCCGTAGCGCCGCCACCGCGCTACCCGCAGAGCACGCTCCGGCCGCGCCACTGGCAGCGCGGCGCGCGCACGCTCGACGACCGCGCACCGAGCCAGTTCGTGGGGAAATGATTTCCTATCACAAAAACCTACGGTGGAGTATACACGTAATAGTGATATAGCAATGAACACTGATAAAACGAAAGCTACAATGTGGTTGATCATTACATTGTACCTTGTCATTGGTCACTAAGTCGTGATTGTAAATCTCAATTCCATTCAACGTTTCATTATTCATATCGAAGGCTGGTATCCAGCCCTCCACCGCCACTGATGAATCACCGCACGTTTCGAGGAAACACTTGTCGTGTTGTTTAAATCAATTCCCGACAAAATATAGATCAAAAGTAGCCGGCGAGTGAATCCTGTGAAATTATAAATAGGTTCAATCGTTGGAGATCATGCAAATATGAATCACGAGGCCGCGAGGGCGCAGCAATCGCGAGAGCATCGCACCCGCACCAACGCTGCATAATGCGCGCGCGCATGCACTCGCCGGGATTCCTGCGCGAACGCCTTTGCCTATTGGGACGCTTGTCACGTTATGTAAGCTGGCCTGTGATATCATGTCATTACAGCTGACATGCGCTATTTGGTGAACGCCTTTTGAACTGAGAACAGTGGGTTCAAATGTCACCACGGACAAGCATTGGAATTTGTGATACCTTACTTATGTCTTGGGGATGTTAATATTGTAGCTATGTTTACATTTCGACCTTCAGTATTCTGTTTTAAAAGACATAAGCTGTGTGCTTCAGTTCATTACTTTGAGATCGATCCAATATATTATGTGATAATTTTTTACATTAAATTCATGTAGGTATACGATTGTCATCATTCATTGACGGGTTAAACTCTTGGGTTGAAATTATAGATCGCAAACCAGAGGGCCAGGGGAGTCTCTACCCCTAGTAAGACTCTACTTAGACTATACTAGGAACTATACTTGATAGCAACAATTTTGCACTTTTAACACTTGCCTGCCTTTAAAATAATGTTTCTTTATCTGTCAATGAGATCTTTAGAAACAACGAATTAGATTCGTGCTCTCTCGGTCGGCCTGTCAATTACAGCAATTATCATATATCATCCGTTGCTATAGCCAGCTAATGGAACTTCCGTAGTAAGGTTCCGAACTGTCCCCAAAACCTACTAACTTTACTTTATGTGTGGGTACACAAGGTACTGTGGGTACAGTACCTTTGAATATGTATAATTTTGATTGTGAACTATTTCTTTTAACTAACTTTATACAGTAAACTGTAACATGGTCCTATCAACTAAGATCTAGAGATAATCACTAAGAAAACTTCATTAATCAACAATTAGCAACTAGTACAATGCTTCTCTATGGTTTTAATACTTTCACAAACAAATAAATGGGTCATACATTTTACCATCTGGCCACCTGAGCCTTAATTATGAGTACTATGACTAAAAGCGTCTCTCAAATCTAAGTTCCAAGCCAGCTAAGAAAAGGTCAAGGAACCTTCGAATCTACCGTGCTTCGCCCAAGCGCCTTACACTTTCCGCTACCGTGGCTTATAAGAACATTCGCAAAGATCTAACAAGTCTGCTACTGTTTGAAACAGATATCAAACGATGGTACTTCAACGTGAAGGTCTTTGCCGCTTCCAGGCGTCCTTTTCACTAGTACTTCCTCATTCCCCGTCGATCCGCCACGCGATATCGTAACTCGAGTACGCGTGGGCGCACGCGTGGGTGGTTTTCACGCTGGTAATTCGGGAACAACAGCGGAACAGCATGGACAGGTGATGACGAGGCGGTTCTGAAGGCCGGTGCAGCTGGGAGTCGGTGAATCGTGTTAGATACGCCTCTTGCAGCGTGTGACCTGAATTTGCGGTGACGAAAACTTTTGTATGTGAGTAGGATACGCTGTTTCTTTTAACAGTCAGTGAACGGATAATGAAAAGTGAAATTAAATCATTAGTAAGATTATCATTTAATTTATTGGACAAGTAATATAAATAATAATAGATACGCCAACGTAAATAAAGTTATGTAAGTGGTCATGCAATAACTTGACTAAATAAATAAATGTTATGCTGGTTTCAACGTTATGTCTATGTTAGTTCTGAATTGTTAATTCTATGAAAACTATTTCATAATCATAATCGTTTATTGCATTATGTGGTTACAAAAAGGTATAGTCCTCACATAAACCCTGCAAGGGCACAGTAACATCTTAAATCTAAGTATTTTAAAGTTATACAAGAGATTTTATGAAATGACTCAAATATTTTTCAGAAAACAAATTAATTCGTCTTTTCTAGACTAAATCATCAGTTCAGTTAAGCATTGTTGAAGCATAGAAAAACACAATAAATGTAAATCACTTTCCTTTCATCATTTCTAAGAGTCATTTTCTTCCTTAAGGGTCAATAGCATTTCATTCACACTTGAATTGAAACTGTTTTAAAATTGTAGGTGTGATAATTTTATTAATGCCTAATAAGTAAGTACAGTATCATCATGTCATCATAACTTGTAGTGTTATTTAAACCAAGCTTCATTATTATATAAACAGCTGCATATTGCAGTTATTAGCGATTTTAGTACAAGGTCTCCAAACAAAGTCTAAGGACGCGTAGATAACGTAGGTAACCTTTGGCCCGCACCAGAAATTAGTCTACTTTAAAGGCCGTGCCGAATCGCTCAATGCACCGGTTCAGTCACGCCGATTGACAAGTGTATGGGTTCAAGGAGGAGATCATCACTCACAGGCTTCTTGAACTAATATCCGTGAAGGTGTTACATCTGGAATATGTAGTGAGAAGGCGGCAGGTTCTTGGGTGAGCCTTCTTCTTGGTAATTATTAGAAGATCTAGGAATACAAGATGTAAGTGACCAGCCGTCGAGGATTAAATTATACTCTTTTACGTAAGCATGAGATTGACACGACAAGAGGTAGGGCATAGCGAATATTTCCGCCATCCGCCTGCCCGGGGAAGGACCTCCACCATATAGAATAGCGCAACCAAATGACCTCCGGGTAAGGGTTGGGCCGGAATGGCGATGTCAGCTGACAGGTAACTGACCAGTTACTTGCCCAACGGGCAAGCGACTTGGGCTTCTCTTTTGCTGTCCACCAGGCGTAGAGAAGCAATGGCTTCAAATTCAAAATTCAAAAAATTTACATAATGATGTCAATTGTTTTTTCGTTCATAGCGTCTCTGCTCTCTGAAGTCAATAGCCACAGTTAAAACCCACCAGCAAGATCGTGCATTTGGTTTTAAGTATCATAACATTCCGTGACAGCTGCAGTGGCATAAAATAATGCGATGTTAATAACCTGACGGGTTTTATCATCTGATGAGCAGAGACACGGCGAAGAGGTACCGTTTTATGGAGAACTAGCAAATTCCAATAAATGAAGCTAAATCATAAATAAGAATGGCTACAGGACCCTTAGATGACAGCTCTTCCAAAGTTTTGCCACACTAACTACTTTTAGAGACATCTAAATTACCACAAAAGTCCTGTCCAGCTTTAGAGATTACGCAACTGAGAGCAGTCAAGCCTTTTAAACGGACAAAAGGATAATTAATAGACGACCATTTTGGAGCACAATGCAGACTGGCCTATTATGAATGCAAAACACTGGACATATGCTGACAGGAGCGTGGGCGGGTGGATCATTTTTGTGATATAGTGCCTACTTGTAAATTGTGTCTTACAAACTAACATATTGACGGAAGACAATAAAGTTATGAGTTACGATCAAAGTAATGGGCACTTAATTAGTAAGTGGACTTATAAAGCTGTTACGGTAACGAGGCATTTGATTCGTTTTATAGTTCGCGGCCAAAAAAGTTTCGTGAAGCAATTTTATATTAGCATGATGTGATTGATTGTATTGGTTTAGATATTATTTATTTGTTTTGAATGTTGAGTATGAACTAGTTTTCTTATATAAGATTCCGTTGTTTTCTTAATACTCGTAAATTTAAAGGACTTAAAACAAAGGGGATGGTTTATGTTGTATATTTAGTGACTGCGTCACGTCTGGTGTTAATGTTACCTACTCACTAGGTTATTGTTTGAATCATAAAATAGATACAAAGGTTCCTAAGCTTATTTTTTAAAAATGCTTGCATTTTTATTTCCCTGTTGTATTTTTCATACTTATTATTAAATTTGTTACAAGTGGGAGCGATTTTTATGTATTTCTGATATCTGGGTGACTTTGTATTAACAACATTGCTTTTCTGTCGCAGGCCCCACGTATGCCGAAGTCGCAATAGCACGCATTGCTGCCCAGGATGGACTTCCAGACCTAACTCACTACTATGTGTTGTTCGTAAGTATTATGAATATAATTTTTACTACACGACTAAAATTTTATTTGTTGCTAATAAAAATATTTAGGTAAACAGGGATTATGATAAAGAAGAAATAATTTGAGACTATTTCATCATCAGCCCGTGTCAGTCCACTGCTGGACTATTTATTAACATGTAATTGCCTTGGGGTTCGCGGCAGGTAAAGGCTTAGTGGTTATGAGACCACTACTGGATTTGTTTCTACTATGAGTATAAAGAAATGATGATAATTTTGAATAGTGATTTCCTCGTTGTACTGCAACATCTGTACCAATTCCGATTGTATACCACAGTGGTATTACCACTTAGGGACTTTGGTAGGCAATGCACCCGTGACTCCCCTGGTGTTGAGGTGTCTATGGGCTGAAGTGATGTTTATCTTCAAGCAACCTGCAAACCCGTTTGTCTGTTTCATAAAAAAGTTCATGTTCATACGTAGGTATATAAGAAACGTGTGAAAGAATAAAAAGTATGTAGTAGGTAGTTAACATTTTTTACGTTGTACTTTCAAGTATGGTAAAATTGCTGACTCGAGATAAAGATCGTATCACAGCTACTGGCTCCATAGTTTGTTTATAGATGTACATTATCTTCTTAAGAAATACGATATAGAGGCCTTGGCCCCTACCACCAAAATTGAAAACGATCGTTTGTTAAACTAAAATTCGTCAAAGTTGATTTTCATTAATTTAATTGATATATTCGAACACAAATTTATGGTGCAAAATCACGCGATCTGTTCGTTTTCGATTTTGGTGGTAGGGGCCCTTATCGCTATAGTTTAGGATAGCAAAAGGCCCACGACAGATGAGCATTTCAGGACACTAATTACAATGCATTGTTCCAGCTATTTGCCGGCCGGACTGCGGCGCCGGGACGGGCTCCTGCGTGGCGCCCAACATGTGCCGCTGCCCCGGCGGCGTGGAGGCGCCCTCCTGCACCAACGGCGCCTACCCCTACTCAGGTAGTATTGCTTACTCCTACTTATTAAGATTATGATTAGATACATCATGTGGATGTAACTGTGACCTGTCGCAGTCCACTGCTGGATATAGGCCTCTCCAGTTGTTTGCCACTTTGGGCAAACACTTGAAGGGATTACCCATAATGGCCACGTTGGGCAGGCGGATTGGCGAGCGCAGGACGTAGCTCTTCGCTCCGGTGACGATGCTGCCCGTCACTGGCCTGTTTTATTAACCGACTTCAAAAAAAAAGGAGGAAGGTTTCTCAATTCGACCGTATGTTTTTGTAGCTATACCTTCAATCGTGATGGTTATACCGCCACCAGTCGGTGCCCGACCCTCGTCTGTTATTCAGCAGGATGCACCACGGGCAGGTGAGGGTGGTTTGGAGCGAAAAGACGATGGGCCTGTCCCTTACATGCCCTAGTATGGATGTATAATTCCATCATTGTGATGCCATGTGCATATTGTACCGTGTTTGTGATTAGTTGTTATGTTGCAGCGCGCACGCGCGGCGGCTGCCGGCGCATCTGCATGAACGGCGGGACGTGCACCAACAGCACGTGCGCCTGCGCGCCCGGCTGGAGCGGCGAGTTCTGTACTGAACGTAAGGACTGTTGCATCATCTTGTGCCATTAAGTCATGGAATGCCCTTCCAGCTCCTGTGTTTCCTTCCGCTTACAATCCTGGGTTTTTTAGGCGGGGCGTGAAACGGCATCTCAGTGGGCCTTCAGGGTGAGGGCGACAGGCGCAATGGGTTTGTTCTATTGTGCCTGTTGACCTAACTTTTGGACCTCACGACCGCTTATCATCAGGTGGAGTGAGGTCAACCTGAAAGCTCTTCTTATAAAAAAAAAACACTCGTCAGTTACACTGCACCGCGTCTCCGCGCGGTTTCTGCTTCCGCGCCCAGATACAACTCCAATCATATTGGCCTGACTACTTCCGTGGGCAGATCCTATCCAACTGGTTTATCTTGAGCCGAATGCTGAGCGGCCGAGAGCGGTGCAGTGGGAACTGCCCAAAGTTGATTGCCCGAAGACTTTAGGGTTTTAATTAGCAATAATTGATGTCAGGTTGTTGGGGTATTGTCTCCTCTAGGCTAGTTACTGTCGTCAAGCCGTTTGAGTTTAGGAAATCATGATTGCTTCGACTTTCATATCACACTAGCCCCTTAGGATATTAGCAGTTCTAGTTTTGGAAAAATGTTATCTAAACTATCGCTTCAGAATCTCGGGATCGTCAACAATAAGTATAATGTTCATGCTTTGACTTGTCAAAAACATAGTTAAAAGTAGTTAACTGCCGTTAACAAACCATTTTCGTGAAGTGTTGATATGCCACTTGATTTTAATTCTAGAACGATCTCTAACAGTAAATTTTGTTTTTCCCTCAGCAATCTGCAGCGAGCCGTGTCTCCACGGCGGTCGCTGCATCGCGCCCGACCGCTGCGTCTGCTTCCACGGCCTGTCCGGTACGCGCTGCGAGATCGACAGGAGAACTGGTAACTCACCGTTTGACTTCACATCTAATAGATAGAACTTCATTATCATCAGCTTCTCGCAGTAGCCGTTCCAATTGAGGCGAAATGCGCAGGAGAGCTGGCAAGTGCTGGATGCGAGGAGCCCAAGATCGATCAAAGTGGTGAAAAATTGCAGAGGCCTTTGTCCAGAACGACATAGCAATGACTAAATATAAAAAATATCGAATATAATTGCAGTTATTCGTGCAATATTATTTACCTAAATCTGAAGGTAGACACGACTCCCAGATTATTAAAGATTAATAAGAAACGTGAATATTGACCTTTCAAAGGTGCGAAATCCGCTATTGTGTCATAGTGCTTATTGTCTGGCAATTGACAAATATAATTATTAAGTCAATAAGCAGCAACGAATCTAGTATCTTAAATGTCATATCTCCAATCCTAGGTATACCTACCTGAATTAGGGAAAAAAACTAAAGGAAAGAAAGTCCAATAATTCTGACCATAGGAAACAAAATATTTTTAAATTAGTGTTAAAGTCTTTGATAGAAGGGACAGATCCGTCTCAAGGTGCGTAATGTGCTCAGTGTACTTATTGACATAATCACCAATTACAGCAGATTAACCAAGTTTGTCCCTTTAGGACCATGCTACACGGACACCCGAGGAGCCCTTTGCACAGGCGCCCTGGAGGGAGTGGTCTGCACCAAGCAGCTGTGTTGCGCGACTGTCGGAGTGGCTTGGGGCCATCCGTGCGAGCGCTGCGGGGATCTGGACTGTTCTCCAGGTCACCTGCGTAACCTCGCCACTAAGGAGTGTCAGGTATGGTTATGTAGGAACAGCATTGTCCCTACGAAAAGTGGAAGTACTTTTGCCGAGCTAGGTGATCGTGCTCGGGGACCGCGGTCCGATGGACCATCTTGGTTTTTCGTATATATAGCGAGTCGTAATGAAAACTTCGTATGCGCATTGTAGGTCTTCCATACATTTTGTATGGAGCGATTTATTTCTCCATAGACCCGGATTTCACATCGCCATCTGTTGTTAGCTGGCGGAAATTGTATTGCATATTGTAGCGACGTGGAGGTTGTTGTAGCGGTGTGGAGATAGGTGTCGCTACGTGTCGCTACAGTTAGGATAGGGGAACATAATTATACTCTCTACTATAATAAACCTGACAGAGTCAATCTGACAAAATATCCCGATGGTTAATGTACTCTATGGGAGAGATGGGTTGATTGTGTACAAATTATCGCTACTAGCGATTTCCTTTCTGAAGATGAAGTGGCAGAAAGTGGAAGTAGATACAATACTATCCAATGCGTAGCGTTTAGGGTATCTTACGTTTTTGATGAGCTAATGTTGGAATGTTCGACCAGGGCTTGACTGAGGATAATGAGACTTTGGTAAGAATATCTTATTCCTCTATTAAAATCTAGAATGATAACATATTGAGACTCTATTGATCATGTTTTCATGTGAGTCCCGGATTCAGGCTAGGACCACACCTAATCTCATCATCATTTTGGGATGTTTTCTTTTTGCGAAGTTGACGATATAAGAAATATAAATTTTTCGTTTGGTTGACATTTTGAGAAGTTGCCATTATGAGAGCTGAAACGGACAGTACTACGAGCATAGACTATGAGCATGTATTTTTACAATAACTTACCGCATAATGGCACATTGATATTGACACTAATTTGATTTGAAATAAAAAACGGTGATGATTCCTAAACTAGGTTCGGTTGAGGTTGAGAATTTACATTGCGAAACTTCCTTTCGACTTAGGTTCTGTAACCTCCAACAAGTTGAAAGTACTTAAAGCTGTGTCCCGTCTTCGTGTCGTTTGTGTCCGTTCTTATTCTTATTTCTTATTCTTATCCTTACATTGCAGGACATAGACGAGTGCGCGGCGGTGCCCGGTCTGTGCAGCGGCGGCAAGTGCATCAACTCGGTGGGCTCGTTCTCGTGCGAGTGCCCGCCGGGCCAGCGCCGCCACCGCGTCACCAACAACTGCGAGGACATCGACGAGTGCGAGGACGGCAATATTTGTCAGGTCAGACTTTTTTATATCAGCACGTCAAAATGTAAGGGGATGTAAGGGAGCGGCCTATCATCTTTCCACTCCAAGCCAACCTCACCTGCCCGTGGTGCATCCTGCCGAATAACAAACGGCGCTGGCAACCGACTGGTGGTGGTATAACCATCACAATTGAAGGCGTAGCTAAATACCACAGACCGATGACGGGCAGCAGCGTCACCGGAGCGAGAAGCTACGCCTTGCGATCGCCAACCCGCCTGCCCAGCGTGGCGATTATGGGTATATCCTCCTGATGTTTGCCCTAGGTAGCGAGCAACTGGAGAGGCCTATGTCCAGCAGTGGACTGCGATAGGCTGATGATGATGATAACGTCAAAATGACTGCGTCCTGCTTGATGTTAAGCAAACGAATCCATAAAGTGTAAGCGATCCCCATCACACTTGGTACAACGCGGTTCCACCACTCTATGACGGCCTGCATCACGCCCTGTTTAAAAGACCAAAGACTATAAGAAGAACGTCAGTTGCAATTCAACTCGTCTACTTACCATACCATCCGGCAGAGAACGAAAGTCACAGACATAGCTCACCGGATTAGGAAGCTGAATTGGCAGTGGGTTGGTCACATCAGCCGTAGAATTTATAACCGTTGGGGTAGAGTTCTGGAGTGGAGACCGCGTCTCGGCAAACGTTGTCGTCACTTCACCTGCATGCATGCAGTGGACTGTTATAGGCTGATGATGATGACAATGATTTACAATACCGTTGCCATTTAAAGAATTAGTAAGCTGAAGTGGCAGTGGGCTGACCATATCAGCCAAAAATCGATAAGAGTTCTCCGAGATCGAAGTTCTTATCTAACTTTGTATTTTCCTTTCAGAACGGCAAATGTGTGAATACGGAAGGAGATTATTACTGTCTTTGCAACCCTCACTTTATTCCAAGTCCAGACAAGAAGTTTTGTATTGGTGAGTAACTATAACACAACTCTACATAAAAAAAAAATTCTTTGTCCTAAACTTCCTTTTGTTATTTTTCCATTCACTATGCTTTAAAATAAAGAAAAAACACCCATATTTTTGAAAAAGTTTGCTTTTGTGGTAATTATGATAACAAAACCTTTTTCTTGAGTTATAATATTAAAATAAAGTATTCAATAGTCTCATGACTGTTAGATTCTTTTTTTTTAAATACCGGGAAAAATTAACCTGGCGTAATTGTCACACAACATCTACTGATGTGATAAACAACTCAAAACAACAATTAACTGTTTTTAGAAGACTCAAAGAGGTAGACAAACCGTGGGCCCCACATGTTGCTTGCAGTAATTGCAAAAGATGTTTAGAAGGTAGGCCTAAATAAATTTTTAGCAAATAAATATTTATTTATTTTATATTAATATATTTTATATTGTTATCTTTATTTAATTTGAGGACGAGATAAATAGGAGAATTCAGCTAGGCTGGGCAGCGTTTGGGAAACTTCGTCGAGTCTTCACATCGTCGATCCCACAGTGCCTAAAGACGAAAGTCTTCGATCAGGGCGTCCTACCTGTTATGACATACGGAGCCGAAACGTGGACACTCACGGTACGGCTAGTCCACAAGGTGAAGGTCGCTCAGCGAGCTATGGAAAGGGCTATGCTCGGCGTCTCTCTGCGAGATCGGATCCGAAATGAGGTGATCCGGCAGAGAACCAAAGTTACCGACATAGCTCACCGGATCAGTAAGCTGAAGTGGCAGTGGGCTGGCCATATTAGCCGCAGAACTGATAACCGTTGGGGTAAACGAGTTCTTGAGTGGAGACCGCGTCTCGGCAAACGTAGTGTAGGACGCCCTCAGGCCAGGTGGAGTGACGATTTGCGCAGGACGGCTGGCAAGTGCTGGATGCGAGAGGCCCGGGACCGATCGAAGTGGCGAGCATTGGGAGAGGCCTATGTCCAGCAGTGGACTGATGTGGGCTGATGATGATGATGATGATTTAATTTAGGCTGGTATCGAGGTGAGAAACGGAATATGAAATTCGCAGTACCAAGAATTTGGCGAGAGCCAAAAGACCATGTCGGTGACTGTTATTTTTGCGTAGTACTACATTTGGAGTTTAGTCAGACAAAGTTCTTATGAACATGAATGAAAATGTTATAGGGTTCACTTTTAAACCTTTTCCTACTATTTTGTAATTTGATACCATATAAAAAGTTGACAAAATATTATACCTGCATAAATTAATTTCTTTAAATTTTTTATAAACAAAAATTTAAAATATGTATTTTTTCGAATATGGATAAACTGTTCGCCTTGATACAAAAGCAAACTTTTTCATGATTTATATACATTTTTGTTTAATTTATCGATAAATCTATCGATATTTCATACCCTCTTCTCAAAGTCAAAATTCATGTTGACTGATGTAATTTACGACTTTTTAATGTCTGCTGCTTTGGTCGGGGTCTCGAGAGAATACAATCTGGAAATCTACGAGTATAGCTAAAAGCTAAAAGAGGGTAGGGGTTGAAAGTTTATACGGAAAATATACAAAATCTTCCTCAATATTCATTAAATTTATAACCCCCTTTATTTAAATGTAAAGATTTATCTATCTATACTTTTAATCTTCATACTCCTGGGCTGGTTATAGTATACTTTTCAGCACACCACGATTTATAGGAGCAGAGCAGTGAAGGAAAATGTTGGGAAAACGGGAGAAAATTTTATCTGTATGTTTGAACGCGCATCACGCAAAAACTACTGCATGGAATTGAATTCTATTTTCACCGGTGTATTGCTAGATTTGTAACTTAAAATTTAGGCACCATTTTATGGAAGTACGTTCTTTTTGAAACCCGATATTCACGCGTGAGACGCCGCTGGTACAGCTTCTTCTACTTCTCAGCATTTTTGCGTGCACTGCTGAACATATGCCTCCTTTCTGGAATTCCAGAGCGTTCTAGATGCGGCGTCTCTGGTCCAGGTCGGCCGGCACAGCTAGTTTATTATATTTATGACCCTTGCAGATGGGCGCGTGAGCAGTTGCTACACGAAGCTGAGCGACACAGGGCAGTGCGAGAAGAAGCTGTCCCTGCCGCTGTCCAACCGCGACTGCTGCTGCGGGTTCAACATGGGCCGCGCGTGGGGCGACCTCTGCACGCCCTGCCCGCCCAGAGGCGCTGGTGAGTCATCTTCATCTCATCCAAACATACACTCTCTTCCAACTACTTAGAGTACAGGATGGCTTAAATTTTTTTGGACTTCATAATTTGTTTAACATTAAGCTCGTCGCAATTGTTTTGACATCCTAATATGGAGAACAGCGTGTTTGGCCTCTACTTTCATAGTTCGAACGGCTAAACCACGGAGCAAATACTCCGTGGGCTAAACCATGGAACTCTTGCTGGGGTCGTTGTTCCCCGAGAGATATACGTTGCTGGGTGAGCGCGTTCCATTGTAGACTATGGCATCGCTTACCAGCTGGCCAATCGCAGTCAAGTGTAGGTAAATCTATATCGAATAAAAGAATCATCAGCAGAAACAAATGATATTGATTCTAAGATGGTAGAGAGTGTGTCTTAAGTCTAATGTTCAAGTTTAACCGCATTATGCATGAAAAATTTGCAACTCTTTTAAAGATACATGCCCCAAAATTCTCAAAATCCCCATCTGACGAATTAATCAAGCTTACATTCTTGAGTGAGAAACTACTGTCACGTTGCATAATGTAGTAAGTTCAAATGTTCGCATTACCCAATCTGTCACGAGTATGTATTTATTTTATTTTATTTAATCTTTATTGCACAATTAAGTAGTGTACAAAAGGCGGACTTAATGCCACATAGGCATTCTCTACCAGTCAACCATTGGGCTAAGCAGAAACTAATTTTAAGGTAGTGTAGTATCTAAAAGATTTATAATGGCCTATTCTATGGACACATTTTACTACATTTTTCCCAAATTTTTGATGATGTGGTCGTCTATATCTACCTATTCCGATGAGTTAAATTGTTTGTTACACCTACAGAAGAGTGGAAGCACCTGTGCCACAGCGGGCACACCGTGCCGTGGTCGTTCTACCGCAACAACACGGGCCCCCTGCCGGGGGAGGAGGGGGAGGACGTGCGGCTGCCCCCCATCGCCGGGCCCAAGATCAACGAGTGCATGCTGCGCAGCGGCATCTGCGGCCTCGGCGACTGCGCGGACAAGGATGTGGGGTGAGCGTCTTGGTCTCTTCTTGCCTTATTTTTTTTATGCAACAGTCGGCAGACGAGCAAATGTGATGCCTGATGGTAAGCAGCCGACACCGCCCATGGCAACTCAAATCGAGTTCTGGGGTCGCTGCCGGCCTGTCGTCTTTTTAGGGTTCCGTAGCCAAAATGGCAAAAACGGGACCCTTATAGATTCGTCATGTCTGTCTGTCTGTCTGTCCGTCCGTATGTCACAGCCAGTTTATTTCGAAACTATAAGACCTACATTATTGAAATTTGGTACGTAGATGTATTCTGTTAACCGCATTAAGATGTTAAAATAAAATCAGAAAAAAATCCAAAATTTTTGGGGTTCCCCATACATAGAACTGAAACTCAAAAATTTTTTTTTCATCAAACCTATACGTGTGGGGTATCTATAGATAGGTATTTGAAAATGATGTTGAGTTAGAAACCTCAACATCATTTTATAATAATAATTTTTTTCTAAACTGAATAAAACTATTGTCGCAAACGCGCGAGAGACTCTTCCAAAGCGGTAAAATGTGTCCCCCCCCCCCCCCCCGTAACTTCTAAAATATGGGCATGATAAAACTAAAAAAAATATATGATGTGTATTTGTACTATAAAAACTACTAACGAAATTTGGTTTGAATGAAATCTAGACAGTAGTTTTTTTTTAAACGTCATAAATCAAATTACCTAATTTTTTCATTCAATCAGTGGTACGGAACCCTAAGTGCGCGAGTCCGACTCGCACTTGGCCGGTTTTTTTTTATAGCAGCTCGGACATAATGGCATGCTTACGCCTGATGGAAAGTCCTGTCAGTTGTCACTGCCATGCCGGCCCAACACTAACCCCCCACGAGCTCCGGAAACCCAATCACCGGCAGAAACACGACCCGGTGGTCAATTGGCTGCGGTATTCTATAGCGATTCAATTTAAGCAAAGATTCGCTATGCCCTACCTCTCTTATTGTTACTGTCAAGGAATGAAACGATAAGAGACCTTTGTGGTTTAAAATGATGTAGTGATGTAGAGAAGATGGATAAAAGTATATTAATCAGGAAATATACAGCGAGAGCGTGAGTGTATGCAACGCCTTATTGGCTTACGTTCAAGACATTTCAGTTATGATGGGTTTTCTGCACGATTTGACCAATATTATCTAAGTTTTTAACGTTTAAAACGATAAACGTGGTTTAATTTCAGTTACTCGTGCAACTGCTGGGACGGAGCGCAAGAGACCATGCAGGAGGGCAACCCGATCTGTATCGACATCGACGAGTGCGCGCTCGGCTACTGCAAGGGCGGGACTTGCATCAACAACCCTGGCTCCTTTGAGTGCCGGTCAGTAATGGAGCTTTGGGACCCCAAAGCCAAATAGCTGTGTAGTGTAGCTGCGTATGGTGATGGTCAAAGGCCTATCATCACCCAATCGATTATTTTTGTTGATGTCATCATCATCATCAGCCTATTGCAGTCCATAGGCCTCTCCAGTTGTTCGCCGCTTAGGACAAACGTCAGGAGGATTTACCGATAATCGCCACGCTGGGCAGGTGGGTTGGCGATCGCAGGGCATTGCTTCTTGCTTCGGTGACGCTGCTGCCCGTCATCCGTCTATGGTATGGTATTTTGATGATGTAAGAGAGCAAAATTTAACTCGTTTTTTTTCTTATACAATCGAAGACGCGTCAATCATTCTGTGGCGGGGGAAGACAATGTGTAGAAAATAGTTTGAAAAATGCCATGTTATTGCTATTAGAATTTGGAAATCTGGAATTATGAATGACCAAGTAGCTTATAAATAAATATCAGACAGCATCACATACTTACATCGCTTCGATTCCAAAATAAGTAGCTAAAACACTTGTGTTATGGGTATGAGAACAACGAAGGTACCACAAATAAATACTTAAATATAAACACCTAGACACGGAACAAACAGAAGTGTTCATCACACGAATGTTTATCCCGGGTGGAGATCAAACCCACGACCTTTGGCTCAGCCGGGAGGGGTCACTACCAATTGGGCCACCGCGCCAATCACTTATGTTTTCAAACAACCGGAAGAATTTAATACAAAATGTTATTCTAGAGGACGTTTTGAACTAGTATCATAGTGTAAAAAGAAGACTTTCGAGAGAGTGGGCTATTTGGCGAAATTGACACTTATGTCCTAAGGAATAGTAATGACGTACTCTTTATATTTCAGATGTCCGCCTGGCTTTGACCCCGTGGACAACAACAGGCGCTGCAGCGATCAGAACGAGTGCGAGGTGACCAATGGCGCGATGTGCACTAACGGAATCTGCAGACCCATGAGTACTGGGTAAGTTTGCAATATTTTTTTCTGATGTTTGATTGAATGTACCAAATAAACGGGTTCTACTAGAGTTATGCTATGCTAAATGACTAAGTCGATAGCCAAGGCTTTCTCATTATGACCCAACTGCGGTAAAGCGAAAGGCTTAATAGAATTTATTCGTTAGAATTTCAGTTTCTTGATGGACCCCATACTGTAGTGTCAGAGGAAAGCCTCCGCGGGGAGTTTATTCTATAAGTGTGCGCGGCAAGAAGTTTCTTTTGTAACGGACCATACGCGACCACTTAGGCTCTATGTTATGTGTCTGAACCCTCTGTTGACTAGGTCACATGGAACCTTGGGTGGTTTGGAAGTCGCTTCGGTCCGGGGTTGGCCGATGTAGAGCAGATATGGCCAAATGGGGTTTAAACGAGGGGGCGCAAAGTGGCTGCGACTGTGGCGCGACCTCTCAAACTATGTCACATATGATCACCTGTCCATTGTGCCCCACTACCTGCCTTTTGGAGGATCTCTGCCAAGCGACTGACAGCGGTATTTCAGTTGCTAAGTTTTGGTTGGGGTCTGTGTAATTTAAAATTATTAGGGATTTATCACTGATTCGAAAAGAAGATGAAGTTTTTTTTTGTGCGAGAGACGGCAGACCAGCAAGTGTGATGCCAGATTACGAACGGATTGAATGGTAAATTTCAAGAGAGGTAGGGCATAGCGAATCTTCGCTCGAATTGAGCCGCCTGTCCGGGGAAGGACATCCACCCTATAGAATACCGCAGTGAAATGACTTCTGAGTCGTGTTTCTGCCGGTGAGTAGGGTTTCCGGAGCTCGTGGGGGGTTGGGGTCGGGCCGGCATGGCGGTGGCAACTGACAGGTAACTGACCAGTTACTTGCCCGTTGTCACAGCGACTTGGGCTTCTCTTTCGCTTTCCATCAGGTGTAGGGAAGCCATTATGTCGAGCCACTATAATAAAAAAAAATAAAAAATAATCAGGTACGAATGCGTGTGCAACGCCGGCTACGAGTCGACGGAGACCGGCAACGCGTGCCGCGACGTGGACGAGTGCCGCGACACGCCCAACGTGTGCCGCCGCGGCCGCTGCCGCAACACGCCCGGCAGCTACGACTGCCAGTGCGACGTCGGCTTCCAGTTCGTGCCCGGCGGCTACTGCACCGACATAGACGAGTGCGCCGACAACAACGTCTGTCAGGTATGACTGTACGCGTCACCCCACCACCGGTTACCATAAGGTGGAGAGAGGTCATCTTGAAAGCTCTCATAAAGAAAAAACAAGTAGACTCTGCTGCAGGTGATTGAGCTGGTAGCAGTTGGGCAGAAATGTTCCTCCCATTGGAAACACCTCAGGGCGTGATAGATTAGACCGATGACTTCTAATAAATTTTAACTGAACCAAATCCTTTGCCTTTAAGATGACATTTACCTGGGAACAAACTGTTCACAACCATCACGCTCTTGTCACTAAATAACGGCATAGCTTAGCGTTTAAGATAATAATGTTTATTGTATACATTGTAGATTACTTGTTGGTATTTTTGGTGTCTTGTATCTTTAAGCAGTAAATTAATTCATTCATTCATGCATTTACAGAGGAGCGTTTAACGATATAAACACCTTTGTCACTCCTTCACCTTCACCTTTGCCCTATTTTTGTAGGTACAAATTGCGACATGCTACGTCTAACGAGATGCGCGACCAGTCACCTCCCTTTAAACTTGCGATAGTTGATTCAATATTCGTTCCCCCAGGGCGGTCGCTGCGTGAACCTAGAAGGCTCGTTCCAATGCGTGTGCGAGGCGGGCTACCGGCCCACGGTGGAGCGCGGCGCGTGCTCGGACGTGGACGAGTGCGCCGAGCAGCGCGTGTGCCGCAACGGCCGCTGCCACAACACGCCCGGCTCCTTCCGCTGCGAGTGCCTGCCCGGCTTCTCGCTCAGCGCCGACGGACGGACCTGCCTTGGTAACCCGACACAACTTTTATGCTCCTTCGTCGATGTCGAAGAGAGGTAGAGGAGGAAGGACCTCCACCCTATATAATCATCATCATCATCAGCCTATTGCGGTCCGCTGCTGGACACAGGCCTCTCCAGTTGTTCACCAGTTAGGGCAAAAATCTGGAGGATATACCCATAATCGCCACGCTGGGCAGGCGGGTTGGCGATCGCAGCGCGGCAGGTGAGGTTGGCTTGGAGCGAAAAGATGATAGGTCGCTCCCTTACATCCCCTATAGAATACCGCAGCCAAATGACCTCCGGGTCGTGTTTCTGCCGGTGAGTAGGCTCTCCGGAGCTCGTGGGGGGTTAGGGTTGGGCCGGCATGGCAGTGGCAACTGACAGGTACCAGTTACTTGCCAGTTGTCACGGCGACTTGGGCTTCTCTTTCGCTTTCCATCAGGCGAAGCCATTATGTCGAGCTACTATAAAAAAAATTTCACTCTTGACAGAGTGGTCGTGGTCGTCATTTCAGGCGTTGGTGGCAAGCTTCACAACGCGCCGCCATTCCTCTCTCACAGCTGCCTTCCTCGTGCATTCGAGTAGCGACGATGAGCCTTTTACTGCTGCCTTTATCTGGTCCGTCCATCTCATAGGCATCCCTTGTGGCCTGTTTATGCTTACCTACATAGGACATTTTCAAGTCAGGACAGTTATTAGAAGGCAGAATTCTTCTTTTCGAGTCAAGTTTTAGAGGCAGTGTTCTCTACCACTGAACCAAATCGGTCGTCTTCTCTTGCTTATTTACTGAAATCGTACAGTTTTAATTGAAATCTGCAGAAATATAAAAAGAGACAAGTATATACGCATATACCATGTCTGAACATTTAATAAATCATAATACCTACTCTTTCACTTTACAGATGAAGTCCAAGATTTATGTTACGAGAAATACGAAGAAGGCCAATGCTCTGGGCCCGGTTCCAATCCTGTAACCAGGTCTCAGTGCTGCTGCAGTGCTAGCAAAGGTAAACAGCTTGCCAAAATTTGTCAACATCATCATCATCATCATCAGCCTATTACAGTCCACTTCTGGACATAGGCCTCTCCAGTTGTTCGCCACTTAGAGCAAACATCTGGAGGATATACCCATAATCGCCACGCTGGGCAGGCGGGTTGGCGATCGCAGGGCGTAGCTTCTTGCTCCGGTGACGCTGCTGCCCGTCACCGGTCTTTAGTATTTAGCTACGCCTTCAATTGTGATGGTTATACCGCCACCAGTTGGTTGACAGCGCCTCGTTTGTTATTCGGCAGGATGCACCACGGGTAGGTGAGGTTGGCTTGGAGCGAAAAGATGATAGGCCGCTCCCTTACATCCCCATTAATTAATTAATTATTAATTAATTTGTCAACACAGTTAGACTTTTTCTTGACAGGAGAAGAAAACTGATGAGTTAATTTGGTTTCGCAGGCCTAAACTTAGGTTGGGGCGTATCCTGTAAGCCATGCCCCAAGAATGGTACCAAAGATTACTCCGTGCTGTGTCCATCTGGAGCCAGCAAGGACAACGGTGGAGCGGACATCAACGAGTGCAACGTGATCCCGGGCATCTGCCAGCACGGCACCTGCGAGAACCTGGAGCCGGGCTACCGCTGCCTCTGCGACCTGGGCTTCCACGCCGACGGGGACGGCATCTGCCGGGATATTGATGAGTGCGATATGCACCAATCGGTAAGTTGGCATTACCTCCTTGGTAAATAACCCAAGACATGCCACGCTGGGCCACAGAGCGCCACCTAGCCCCAAACTAAGCCAAAGCTTGTACTATGGGTACTAGACAACTGATAAACTTACTTAGATACATTTTTTTTTGTAAATAAATACATATTATACATAGAATATTGGTAAAATAAGCAAGTATAAGAATTTGTGTTTGGTTTGGGGATACATCAATAGGTAGGAAAATGAAAATCAAGTGAATCCCTTCTGAGTCTTCTGGAGAGTAGGGGTCTACAACAGAAGATTGTATCAAATTCCAAATGACTGTAGCAGCAGATGATGATACTCCATCAGGGTAGCCCTTTGATGTAGCGCCAGCATAGACTTTGTACAGTAGGTCACAGCTGACGCACATACACATTAGTATGTAAGTAAATAACAATCAATAAACTGTGCTCTTGATTATTGCACTACCTACTGGCTGTTTCATTTGTCGTCTCCCTGCTCAGGAGCCAAAGATGGGAGTCCTCAAAATTATACAAAAAGCTTCCAAGATGATCCTTAAAATTAAAATTTTAAAAAAGCTAATTTAATTTTAAAGCTAAAGCTAAACATCTATTTTAGCAAGAAGACAACTCATCACGCTCTTAGGAAATTATAGCTTGTCAGATCCTTGTATACCTACTTTGACGGAATCGTAGCAGTTTGTTCTCATTTATATGCGAAGCACTACTAGATTTAGGATGTTACAAATAAACAGAGATTAAAAATTGTTTGTTGACTTCCAGTACTGCACGGGGGGTCAGTGTCGGAACACTATGGGCAGCTTCACGTGCGTGTGCCCGCCGGGCACGCGCTACGAGCCCGACGAACAGATCTGCCGCGACATCGACGAGTGCGAGGGTGAGGTCATTTTCCTCGTCAGGGACTATGAGCGGGGGGACATCCCCCCCACCTTCCCCGTCACAGGTTACAACCTTTATGAGAGCATCCATTGACCCCATTGGCTTCTAACATCGGCCAACCATGGTTCCATGCGATTAACGCTGGCTGAGCGTCATGTAACACGCTAAAGTTGGACTGTGACGACATCTGACGCTGCTATTTATCCAGCTTGCTCCATTTCGATTCGACACCTGCTTTAAATATTCCCGTAATTGTTAAACCTACAATAATGTACTCCAAATGCGCTAAAATTTAGCACAAAATAAAAACAATTAAAAGTCTTGATATGGGGAAGAACAGCGATTAGTAAGACCATTATAATAATAAAATGCACATCTAAGGTTCACGCAAATCGTCTCATTGCACTGCTTAATACAAAATCATTAATATTAAAATAAGAACTAAAATAACCTAAAATTGACCTAAAATTTAAGTACCTACCTACCAATTTAATTGAAATAGACTTCTTCATAGAAATCTTTAAAAAATACTGTTACTTGAACCTGGGATGGATTAACTCAAATAAGTGGTACACTTGTGAAAGGAGGAAATGGTATCTTGATAATATTTAACTGTGGATTTATCTCTTAATTAACTGTAATTAAGAATCTGAAGATTATATATTCTTGTTGTTGTTTGAGAGTTCATTAGTGTCATTAACCGACTTCAAAAAAAAGGTTTTAATTTCGACTGTATTTTTTGTTGTACGTGTCTCGGAGAATTGTGAGCCGATTTGGAAAAATCTTTTTTTGTTCAAAAGGGTGTACTTTCTAGTCACCATAATGAAGTCGGTTTTTTCTTTGCTAAACATGCTGTTAATTTTTTTCTACACAACTGTGGTACTTTCTCCCCTTGTGTGGTACGTGTCCGAACCGTATTCGACTTGCAGAGCAATCGAACCCGTGCGACAACGGGCGCTGCATCAACACGCACGGCAGCTACGAGTGCGAGTGCGAGCACGGCTTCGTGCTCGACGCCTCCGGACAGCACTGCCTGGGTGAGTAGACACCTGTCTTGAGTATCAGTCAAGAAACATCGAGGCCATTCATGAGCAGTCGCTTAACTACAATCGAACCCGTGCGACAACGGGCGCTGCATCAACACGCACGGCAGCTACGAGTGCGAGTGCGAGCACGGCTTCGTGCTCGACGCCTCCGGACAGCACTGCCTGGGTGAGTAGACACCTGTCTTGAGTATCAGTCAAGAAACATCGAGGCCATTCATGAGCAGTCGCTTAACTACAATCGAACCCGTGCGACAACGGGCGCTGCATCAACACGCACGGCAGCTACGAGTGCGAGTGCGAGCACGGGTTCGTGCTCGACGCCTCCGGACAGCACTGCCTGGGTGAGTAGATGCACCTGTCTTTAGTTTGCAGCTCAAGAAACATCGAGGGAACTTATGAGCAGTGGCTAACTATACCATTTGACGCTAGACGGAATTCATTGGATTTTATCTATCAATGCACAGCCCAAACCACTGAATGGATCGGGCTGAAATTTGGCATGCAGGTAGAGGCTAGTAGGCAGGGACATAGGCATCCGCTACGGATTTTGATGAGTTTTACCCCCAAGGGGAGAAAAAAGGGGATGGTAGTTGAGATTATCTTCTTAATACGCTTACGGCTGGTGGCCCGTAGCATTTTAACGACTTGCCATCCTGTAGTTACGTCACTGCTCATGAAGACCTCTTAAGATCAGCTTTCAGGATGACTTCACTCCACCTGATGGTAAGCAGTCGTGAAGTCCAAAAGCTAGGTCGACAGGCACAATAGAACAAACCCATTGCGCTTGTCACCCTCACCCTGAAGGCGCACTGAGATGCCGTTTCACGCCCCGCCTAAAGAACCCAGGATTGTAAGAGGAAGGAAACACATGAGCTGGAAGGGCATTCCATGATTTAATGGCACGGCCTCATTGCGTTAGATGCAAGCTGTCTACCACAGTCTTCATTAAGAGTTCAACAGACCGTAACAAATTGTATTGATTAGAGCATATCAGTTGAATGGTGTGCTTATTCGATTAATGATTTCATATGAATACAACTATCTTCCTAGACAATCGGCGAGGTTCCTGCTGGCGGCGAGTAGTGGACGGTCAGTGCGAGTCCGCAGTGTCACGGCCTCTGCTGCGGCAGGAGTGCTGCTGCAGCATCGGGCTGGCCTGGGGCTCCCCGTGCGAGCCCTGCGACCTCGACCACTGCCCTTGTCGCAAAGGATTCGCTAAGGTAACAGAACCGGACTGTCTAAATTGGTTCTTGTTGTTAAATAAATGGACTGTAGTTTCAATAGGCTGGTTTATTATAATCTTCGAAGTACACCTGAAGAACGCGATATTGATACGATATTGAGGGCGGTTGTAGGGGAGCCTACCGAGATCGAGATGGTGCGCTGTAGCCGTCTGGATGTAGAGGGTGTGTAGGGACGACTGTGCCGTGACTGCGCGCGCGCCGACGTCAAGACCTTCCGCCCGCGCGTCTTCTCCCGTGCGTCGACCGGTCCGCCGCGACAGGACTTATAAGCTTTTCCATTGTGAAGTCCTAAACTTTTCTCACTTGCCCTCTCGTTGCCTGTTCTCATCATACCTCTGCCACTCCGCGTGTAGAACTGCAGTACATATAAATGTCATGGTGGTGGAGATCTGTTGGTAAACTTGTCACCCGATGGTCAGATGACATAGCGAACCGCGGCCAGAAAGTATTGGACGAGGTTGGCGAGGGATCATGTTAAGTGGCAGTTCAAAGAAGTGGCTTTTACCGTAGTAACTATTTATTAATCTGTGCTTTTACTCAGCAATGGGTAGATGTGAGCCGAAATAATGATGGTGTACTCGTATACCTATAGAACAAAATTGTCGTTTTGTTTTCTAAAGCACTTGCTATGGTTTCAGTTGGATGGTGCGACGTGCCGCGACGTGGACGAGTGCACCCTAGATCCAGACCTCTGTGTGGGCGGCAAGTGCGTCAACACCGATGGCTCCTACCGCTGCGAGTGCCCGCCGGGACTCTCGCTCGACCCGTCTGGTAAATATGGCTCTTTTGATCATGCCATTAACGGCGCTATTCACAAAACATTTGGGAACATTTTTCACAATTTTGTTTATTCAAAGAAAATAAAGGATAGGTACAGCTGGCCCTCATCTCACCTGGTCCTCTCTCGTACTGCCTCCACACTAAATCACTTTCGACGGGACTAGACGTTTCGCGAGTCTTGGAGTGGACACCACTTTCAGGCAGACGTTGAGTAGGATGCCCCGTAACCCGTTGGGCTGATGACCCTAGAAGAACTGCTTACATTGCCTGGGTGGGGAATAAGGATAATGGGCTTGAAATATGACGGGAATCAAGGCAGGCCTACGTTCAGCAGTGAACGGGCGGTTGATTGATTGAGTCAATTTGCAGGCGAGGACTGAATCAGCGGGACATATTTTGCCTGCCAGGTAATTGCTCTAGTTTACCGTATGATCTTCAGTTGGCTGTTTGTTTCTTCCAGGCAACCGCTGCGTGGACCGTCGTCACGAGATGTGCTACACGGAGTACATGGGCGGGCGCTGCACCGGCCCGCTGCAGCAGGTGCTCAAGAGCGTCTGCTGCTGCTCCGCGCTCGGCCGCGCCTGGGGCGACGCGCGCTGCGAGTCCTGCCCCAAGAGAGGTAGGCTCGCTGTGCCTCGCGACAGGCCGCTGCGTTACCGGTCGCCCGAGAGCACACAGTACCTTGTGTGCTTCTTCTCTCTTGTTACAAGATAGACATGACTTGTGTTCTCTTGACAGATCGTGGTCCTTGCTTCAGCAGCATCGACAGCGAGGCCTCCTTACAATACAAAGCAAATCTTCTGTTGTCTGCCTGTTTTAAGCAGTTCACATTTGCCGCTAACCTGTTCAAAAGTGCTTGTATTCATACGAGTATATCAAAGTGCTTAATGATGTGACTGTTTCTCAGGAACGGACGCGTACCGCAACCTTTGTTTGGTGAGCGACGTGCAGGGCCCCACCGGAGTGTGGGACCGCCCCTTCGACGGAGAAGGCAACTCCACTGGCATCTGGAATCACCGAGGCCCTGACGGCAGCCCAGATGGTAAGAGTAAACGTGTATGAGCACACACTTTTGCATTATTATAGTTCTCCATGCCGTATTCGGCAATGGCGACCCCCGCTAGTTGCGAGCATGCGCTCGTATGTGACTCGCAAGTCCAAACTTACTCTTAAAGACTCGGTCACATGATTGACAGTAGAACTGGCCGGCACTATTGTGTGTGTAATTTGCATTATTAAAATATCCCCGTGCAGTTTGCTAGTCCTTGTGCAATAAAACTCTGTGCGGGAATCTAGATTTATATCCGAGGCCGCATCTTTAGGCGGCCGTTAGGGGTTCCAGCCCTACCAACGAAGATCATTTAATTGTCCTTATTGTTACGTACTGACTATGTAGTATCATAACAGGGAAATTCAACAACAAACTTCGTAAACAAATCCGATTTTATATCGCCAGGTCCTGGTTTTGGCCCCGGGCCGGACGGGCACTGGCCGGACGGCTGGCCGCCCGGGCTGGAGGGCACCACGTCCGTCATCGGCAAGGAGATGGACGTCAACGAGTGCTCCGCCTTCCCCGGCCTCTGCGGCCACGGCCGCTGCAAGAACATGATGGGCACCTTCATCTGCGAGTGCTTCCCGGGGTACGAGCCGGTGAGTGGACATGTGTAAAGAATAGAAGATTCTGGTAAGGGCAGAAAGGAAGAATCCAAAGGATATTGGAGCTGATCGCTTGGATTTTGGCTGAGGATATTATATCTTCCATATCCGTATGGCTATAGTTTCATCAAGGCTTTAAAGTTTTCCAAAATGTCTCTTGAAGTAAGGGTCAAGCAATTATCGTGTCACTTAGTGAAACTATGTGAATTATCTCAACATTTAAGTATGACGCTTATTCCGTCTCCTTTATTATGAAGCTGCGCGGCCTGTGCCTACTGAAGTGAAGCTTTCCGAAGTTGTCATTGCATTGCATTCTATTCTATTCTATTGTAGTCACATTACTATGAAGTTTTGTAGCGTAGTATGATGACTAAAGGTAGACAAACTCATAACAGCATAATGTTTATTCTTTTCATTGACTTCCTTAAAGTATAAACCAAAATTGGCTGATCCTTATTATGTCAGGACTCGAAGAACCACACGTGTGTTGATGTGAACGAATGTGAGATCGTCTCGAACGTGTGCGGCGCCGGAGAGTGCCGCAACAACGAGGGCAGCTTCAGCTGCCACTGCCACCCCGGCCACCGCGCCGATGACATCTCCAAGGTGTGCGTCGGTAAGTGTTGTCAGTCAGCCCACTGCCGTCCACTGCTGAACTTAGTCCCCAGAGAATGCCAGCCATGTGGATCCTGGACAACTGCACCCACTCTTGGCTAGCCATCTTTCTCAAGTCATAGTCCCATCGTGTACCCCAGATTATTTATTTTATTTGAAATGCGTTCGCGCTTTTTTATTAAGTTCTAAGCACTTGACACAATCACCTGACGTTAAGAGATGATGTGGTCTAGGAAGGAGCATGCTTACTTATATAAAGCCTATTCACTCTAGCCTTAAAAACCGGTGGTAAGCGATATAGCAGTCTAGGATAAAACGCGGTACTCATCCAGCAAAAACGGTTCTGACTCAACGCCCCTGTGTCGCCTATGGGTAGCAACTTGCAGGGTCATAGAAGTATGCAGCCGCGTATCCGCCTGACTTGGCAGATGACAAGCGGTCGGCACTCTTGGTCCAAAGTGGGCAAATACTCCCATCCCCAGCGATGGAATGCTCTCCAGGCGGACCTTGTGTAATGGTGTGGCTGCACTCACCACACTGTCATGCGTCATTGAATGGTTTTTTATTTTTTATTAGAGAATGGGTAGCGCTTGACCTCAACTAGCCTGATGTTAAGCGGTGTTGAAGCCTAAGATGAAGCGCGCTTACCCAATAAATCCCGATTCAGTCTAGCTGACTCTAGCCTTGAAAATCTGAAGATTATATTCCTCGGGGAACACGGACTCCGGTAAAGAGTTCCACAGTTTAGCCTCGCGCATTTAGGTTCGCGCCTCCACGCTGATTCTACCACTCGAGACAAACTTGTGACCGTTCGATTAAGTGGTTTACAATTAGGACTAGTGCTATGTCCATGTATAAATGGTTGTGCATATGTTCAGATATCGACGAGTGCGCGGAGGACCGGTCGCTGTGCCGCGGCGGGCGCTGCGTCAACTCGGCGGGCTCGTTCCGCTGCGAGTGCGCCGCCGGCATGGAGCTCGCGCCCGACCGCCTCTCCTGCAAGGACATCGACGAGTGCTCCATGACCTCAGGTCAGCTATGACAAATTTGTTCCAATAGGTATGATTGAAACTAAATTAACTAAATTCAAGCAAGACATTTACTATGTGTTCACAATGCCTTGAAGGTTAATTTGTAGCAGACTAATACCACCTTTAAAGCTACACAATTTATTGTTGTACCTATTTTTGTTACAAATTAAGGTGAATAAATGAATATAAATATGTACGTAGTACAT
This sequence comes from Conogethes punctiferalis, assembly GCA_031163375.1. Classification (NCBI taxonomy): domain Eukaryota; kingdom Metazoa; phylum Arthropoda; class Insecta; order Lepidoptera; family Crambidae; genus Conogethes; species Conogethes punctiferalis. The sequence continues at coordinate 2,431,947 of CM062092.1, read as the reverse complement.
TATGGACTTACGAAGGCGGAGTGGTCTGGTCGGGGGGTGCGAGATCGACTTCCTTTGTTACTATATTTCATTGCCACTTAAAGTAAGGCTCATCATTCTGTTTTGGAGTTTAGAACAAATTCCGATGCTTTAAGTGTTGTCTCGTTTGTGGTGAGTTCATACGGTCGTGTGCTCACAACCGTGGTTGTTGCAACATGGCCAAAACGTCAAGTTGTAAATGCACATAACATCTCAGGTCAGCAACTTTGACTATAGGTTTTTTTTCGTTTCTTAGTTATGAGCTTGAGATTACGAGTAGGTACACTTTTGTTAGTAATTGGAATAGCGTAACATGATCTCTGTCTATCAGGAATCTGCAGCAACGGCGCTTGCGAGAACCTTATGGGGACCTACCAGTGCGTGTGCGACGAGGGCTACGCGCAGCTGTCGGTCAAGTCGCACTGCGAGGACATCGACGAGTGCGCGGAGGACCCCACGCGCTGCCAGCACGAGTGCGTCAACACTCCCGGCTCCTACCACTGCTCCTGCAGGTCAGTGTCACTCGCCTACGGCCGGTGTGTACTTGTCACTTGCCTATTAATGATATAGGCCTCTCTTTAGCTTCACGTCGTATCCGGCGACACGGGAGCTCAATGGGTATGGCCACTTATTCTGGGAGGTGTGAGTCCTTCACGCCACACACCGAGCCGAGCGTGTTGTCGCCACGAGTGCGTCAACACGACCGGCTCCTACCACTACTCCTGTAATAAATAAATATAAATATCAGACAACATCACATACATTGCTCCGATCCCAAAGTAAGTACCTTAAGCACTTGTGTTGTGGGTATCAGGACAACGAAGGTCTTCTTCTTCTTCGCCCTAGCGTTTTCCCGGCCTAGTGCCAGGGTCCGCTTTCCGACACAATCTCCTCCACTTTGCCCGATCTTCGGCATCCTCCGGTTTGAGACTGTTCTCCTTCATGTCCGCTCTAACGACGTCCAGCCAGCGCTTCTTGGGTCTGCCGCGTGTTCTCGGGCCTTGGACTGTGAGGTCGAGACATCTTTTCCCTACATAGTCTGACGGCCTGCGCTTTATGTGACCGTACCATCGGAGACGACTTTCCTGCAACTTGTCCGCTACGTCACGGACTCCGAGGCTGCCTCGGATGTGCTCATTACGGATACGATCCGTTCTCGTAACGCCACACATCCAACGCAGCATCTTCATTTCCGCGACGTGAAGCTGCTGGACATGTCAACGAATCAACGAAGGTACCACAAATAAATAATACAAATATAAACACCCAGACACGGAACAAACACAAGTGTTCATCACACGACTGTTTGTCCCGGGTGGGCATCGAACCCACGACCCTTGGTTCAGAAGGCAGGGGTCACTACCAATTGAGCCACCGAGCCAGCCCTGTAGGTCAGTGTTAGTCGCCGAGGGACGGTCTGTACTTGTCACTTGCCTATCAATGACTTAGGCTTCTCTTTAGCTTCACGTCGTATCCTGTATGGCGTGTAAGACTCACACCTTCCAGAATGGGTGGGCATACCCATTGAGCCCCCGTGTCGCCGGAAGGCAGTAATTTGTAGTAATTTGGGTAGCGTAGAAGCATAGGACCTGCTTGCCCTGGCCAACCCCAGATAACGAGCGGCACTGCTAGTCCGAGGTGGGAGACCTTTTCTTTAAGCTCAAGCAAGGAAAAGCAAAAGGAAACCACTATAAGTGTCGCAATATGAACGAAGCTAAGTGACATAACAGTTGTGTCCCACTTGGTACGAGCTGCGCGCGGAAGAACAATATATAAACTGCGTTTTTGTAAGGACTGTTTTCTCTTTGTACAATCATCGCATACAATTTCTGCTCTTTGCACGACCCAAACGGTTGACTGGTAGAGAAGGCTCCTAGCATTAAGTTCAACTTTTGTACTATTTTGTGCAATAAAGTTTAAATAAATAAGAACGAAGTGCGGGGAGTGACAAAACAGTCATGTTTCTGATGGTACAGTGAGGGTTGGCGACTGTACGCTAATGATTAGTTTATTGCGCACCATACAATTGACTTAAATCTACGGAATCTACGGGAGTAACGTACAGGAGTGACATAAAGGTTCCACGTGGGCACAGGGAGGGCTGGCAGCTGCGCGCGGACGGGCGCACGTGCCGCGACGTGGACGAGTGCGCGGGCGGCGCGCGCGTGTGCGGCGGCGGCGAGTGCCGCAACACGCCCGGCTCGTACGCCTGCGCCTGCGCCGAGGGCCTGCTGCCCGCGCCGCCCGACAGCGCGCCCACCTGCCTCGACATCGACGAGTGCGCCGACGTACGTACACACATACATGAATAACACACATCGCCATCTAGCTCCAAACTAAGCCGAAGCTTTTACTATGGGTACTAGACAACTGTTAAACCACTGTTAAACTTATTAAGATACTTTTTTTTGTAAATAAATACATATTATACATGTTAAACACCCAGACCAATACAAAGGGACATGTTCATGAACACTTATGTTTGTTATTACATGTTCAAATATCACCAGCCTATTACAGTCCACTGCTGTACACAGGCCTCTCCAGTTGTTCGCCACTTAGGGCAAACATCTGCAGGATATACCCATAATCGCAACGTTGGGAAGGCGGGTTAGCGATCGCAGGGTGTTGGCGATCGCTTTTCGGTTCGATTTATGTTCAAACAATGTTTTTTTTCTTGTCATAAATAAGGTGTTTCAGAATGACCTCCATAGGTGGATGGTAAGCGATTGTGAGGTCCAAATGTTAGGTCAACAGGCATATTAGGACAAACCCACCGCGCCTGTCGCCCTCACCTTGAAGAAATGGCACCACCTGAGATGCCGTTTCACGCCCAGCCTAAAGAACCCAGGATAGTATGAAGATGAGCTGAAAAGGGCATTCTATGACTTAATGACATGGACAAACACTGTTAATAATCTGAAACGCATTTATATCATAAACCGAATGTTCTTAGAAAATCCTTAGAGGTCAAAGTAACAATATCGGGAATTGGACGTAGCAGTCAAAGTCAGCTGTCAACAGTGACTTATGAACGTGGTAAATAGTGCTTTCCGTTGTGGTCGATTCTTATCAACTAACAATGCTATCGCCTGATGTTTAAGCTACGTTAGATCTTACCTACCATGCCATGGTGTAAGCCAACGAAGGTGTAGCCATTTGTTTGTTCGCGCATTCATTGTCGAAACTTTGGTTATCTATCTCACAGTAGGCTCCAATGTCAGGTGTTATGTTTATCGTTCCAGGTGCCTGAACTTTGCGGTGCCGGCGAGTGCCGGAACACAATCGGTAGCTTCGTGTGCCGCTGCCCCGACGGGTACAGCGTGAAGCCCGAGCAGGGCCCCGCCTGCACCGACGACGACGAGTGCGAACTCGGCACCTGCGACTGCCACCCCGCCGCAGACTGCATCAACTTGCCAGTGAGTACCGCATAGTGACGAGTGACACACGCCAAGAGGACGATGTGGTGTCCTTTCGCAGCTACGCTACTGATCAAGAAGGCACGTGTAGTCGTTTTAAGGAAGACTTCGGGGCCGCTAACCGGAGCGCGCCAAGACCTCAAAGGTCCTTTCAGTTACTTCTTACGACAGGCAGGGTATACCTCGGTATAGTTGTGAATCCCATACCTCATACCGCATCAGCATCATCGGGCTGTTAACGTCCGCTGCTGGACATAGACCTCCCCCAATGACAATTGTTATTTAGGGGGATTTGCCATAGTCACCACGTTTGGCAGGCGGGTTGGTAACCGCAGTATGTTTTATTTGTACCCTGGTAAACGGAGCAGCGTCAGTTGCCACTGTCATGACATACGTAATTATGATTATGTTTATAAATAGCCTAGTAGTCAGCCTGTCCACCGCTGGACGTAGGCATCCCTCAGAGAATGCAGACTTTTCCTCCACAGATAATGTTTTATAAGTACACAAGTAAACGTTGCAGCTCGTTTCATGATGTTCCCTTTGTCGTTTTCTACGACACGGAGATGGGATGGGTCCTGTTCTAAATCCGGAAACCACACGACCAACTTTGACGTGTCTGTTTGCACTTGCAGGGGTCATTCCAGTGCCGGTGCCGCGACGGCTGGCGCGGGGACGGCACCGAGTGCGAGGACGTGGACGAGTGCGTCACCAACAACGGCGGCTGCCACTCGCGCGCCACCTGCCGCAACACCGACGGCTCCTTCGTCTGCCTCTGCGACACCGGCTACAAGGGCGACGGGTACGCCTCACAATCACAGTAGCTCCCTTGTTGCCCCTGTGGGCCGATAGTGCTGTCTCTTAGCTACGGCGGCCGCCAGCTACTCTACCGCAACACCGACGGCCCGTTCGTCTGCCGACACCGGCTACAAGGGCGACGGGTACGCCTCACAATAATATAATAATATATATTTATTTATTTCTCTCACAAATGGACTCTTATTCTAGGTTACAATAAATATAAGCGGCTTACATCTAATGTCCGAAGGTGTGAGACACTGGTGCCTGTGATGGGTTTTAAAAAAAAATCATAGTAGCTCACTTGCCTTGTCCCTGTGGGCTGGTGGTGAGGAGTCTCCTAGCTGAAATAGAAATATCTCGTTGTTACAACGAGCAAGTTTTCATAAACCAGTTGCTTGTCAGCTCCAACTGCAATGAGAACTTTCAAAATACTGTTCAGGCCTCATTTAATCATCAATAGGATGCCTCATGATCAGATGAGGCTAACAGTATCGGAGATTAACGGTACGATAGTTTCGGTCTAGCTCCTCTAGTATGGACCATAACTCTACTGCATGACACAACGGTAGACTAGCGACTTCTCCATGTAGCAGTTTTTAGTCTACGTTTTTTGCGATACCATTGTCATAATTTGACGTGTGCGTAACATGTCGATTTCCAGATACTCGTGCGTGGACATAAACGAGTGCGCGAACGACCCGACGCTGTGCGAGAACGGGCACTGCACCAACACGCCCGGCGGCTACTACTGCGACTGTGACGTCGGCTTCAGCAAGACGCCCGACGAGAGGGCTTGCTTAGGTACTTACAACCTACACATGCCAACGCTTTCTGTTTTAACCGACTTCAAAGAAAAGTGAAGGTTCTCAATTCGACTGCTTTTTTTCAAGGCAAATAGGGGACTCTATTAGGGGCATGATGCCACACTGGCGGATTACAGAGTATTTGCTGCGTAGCCGAGACGTCTTCGTAGCTATAGACGATACACGGTCAAGGACAATATTTCATTGACTTTACCACTTCGCTGAACTTTAGAGCACAAAATAACACCAATTGTTTACACTAAAACATAAACATGACGAATCTATAAGGGTCCCGTTTTTGCCATTTTGGCTACGGAACCCTAAAAAGAACAATGCGTTTCTCATGAGTCTTAAACTTAAAAACTCTCATAAAGCTTTCGATGTATTCAAAAGTACGAACCAGAGTATATTTCTTTACTGAGAATACGTACGTGCAGAATACTAGACAGCCCGGGAGTAGGTACGTTTGAAGTTAGGTAAAACATGATATTCCCGCCCTTGACAACAAGTTTGTTGCAGACATGGACGAGTGCGCGACGTTCGACAACGTGTGCGTGTTCGGCCGCTGCGTCAACACCTACGGCATGTTCAAGTGCATCTGCGACAAGGGCTACCAGTCCGACAACGTCGACGAGAGTGAGTACAATATCATTATTCACACTCTTAGTCTATCGCAGTCCATCGCCATAGGCCTCCCCAGTCGCTCGCCACTTTGAGCAAACACCTGGAGACTTGACTTACTTGACTTATTGTCCTATGTCCCCTGGATGGGGCAGAGGGCGTCCACAGTACGTCGCCATCCCGAACGATCTTGAGCTTCCCGCTTCACTCGCTCCAGGTCATTCCTATCGCCTTCGCTTCTGCAGCGATCGTCCGCCGCCAGGTGCTTACTTAGGGCGCCCGAAGCAAACACCTGGAGGCTTTACCCATAATCGCCACGCTGGGTTGGCGGGTTGTCGATCGCAGGGCGATAGCTCCTCGCTCTGACGACGCTGCTGCCTGTGGTATTTAGCTATGTGTTTGATCGTGATGATTACACCGCCACCAGTCGGTCGCTAGAGCCTCGTATGTTATTCAGCAGGATGCATCACATACATGGATGGAGTACATTATACAATGATAATATTTATTGATTTCTCTCACAAATGGACTGTTATAAATTATATTATATTATATTATAACGCGACTAACAACTTGTGTACGAAGGTGTGAGAGTCAGGTGCCCGACTATGGGTTAAAAAAACCTGTGAATACGTTGAATACGTTTTAGATTTATATTCTTAGGCTTTGACTGCCGAGAAACTAGACATAATAGAATTGTATGTCGGTCACCTGTGACCGCCATGGCGCTCAGCAAGTTCAGGAAGTTGAGGTTCTCAACTTGAAGATTTATCGATTAAAACTGACATTTTAGAAAAATGTCCGTCGATAAGATTTTTCGAGAAAACTTATACCTAACACTGGAAGATTTCCGGCTTGCATTATTATGTACGTCTGTGTAAAACGCATTTTTACCCGCAATGTTCAGTAATGCCCGGCTTCAACTGCACGGACGTGGACGAGTGCAAGTCGCCGCAGTCGTGCCAGTACGGCGACTGCGTCAACACGCAGGGCTCCTACATCTGCAACTGCCCGCCCAACTACGAGCTCGTCTCCGACGGCACCGCCTGCTTTGGTAACTATCGTTCAACAGTTCTATCACGATTATTATCAGCTTGCAAATGACTGCTGGACTTATGTCCAATTTTTGGCAATTTATGGCAAAATATTTAAGCCAATTTTTTTGGGGGAAGGAATAGGCCTCCCCTAAACAATATTGCCATTCAGAGAGATATGCCTTAGTCACCAGTCACGCTTGACAAGCGAATACTTCTGTGGCGACATACAACGCTGTCAACTCCAAAATTCCACTCTCAGCGTTTCATTGTCCAATCCGCCTATCTATTGAATCTCCTTCCCCTTTTAATTAGATTATTTCCCAACCCTTCAAGTTTTTAATTGATTAGGCTTAAAGTTTGTCTCCTGTCTCTCTTATTTCTATTTTCTCTTTGTTGCATAGTTTAATATCATTGTATATTTATCTATTATTTATTTACGTATGTCCCTACTATTTAAATAAGAGTTTGGTAGCAAATTCTTACGGCCGTATTCACATACATTTTTTTTATAATGGCTTGACATAACGGTTTCCCTACGCCTGTTGGAAAGCGAAAGAGAAGCCCAAGTCGCTGTGACAACGGACAAGTAACTGGTCAGTTGCCACCGCCATGCCGGCCCAAGAGCCCCCCCACGAGCTTCGAAAATTCTACGCACCGACAGAAACACGACCCAGAGTCATTTGACTGCGGTATTCTATAGGGTAGAGGTCCTTCCCCGGAAGATTCGCTATGCCCTACTTCTCTTAAAACTTTCTATCTCTATTACTATGTGATGCGACACAGAACCCAAAATCCTATAGGTTTTTGGGTACCTGTGCGTCGCATAGTAACGTTTGTGAATACGGCCGTTACATCTTTCGGGAAATCAATTAATTTCTCCATTGTTTTAACTTTCCAGATTCGCGCAAAGCCAAGTGCTTCGCGTACCAAAAGCGGGCCGGCGACGGGCTGTGCCAGAGCCCGGACGACCTGCTGTCGGAGGACGGCACCATGGCCGCGTGCTGCTGCTCCGTGGGCGCGGCGTGGGGCCACTACTGCGACCAGTGCCCCGAGCCCGGCTCCGAGGCCTACCGCCAGCTGTGCCCGGGCGGGCCTGGCTACCAGCCCGTGCTCGAGCCGGTAACTTATTTTTATAGTCATCATCATCAGCCTATTGCAGTCCACTGCTGGACATAGGTATCTCCAGCTGCTCGCCACCTAGGGCAAACCTCTGGAGGATATACCCATAATCACCACGCTGGGCAGGCGGGTTGGCGATCGCAGGGCGTAGCTTCTTGTTCCGGTGACGCTGCTGCCCGTCATCGGCCTGTGGTATTTAGCTACGCCTTCTATCGTGATGGTTATACCGCCACCAGTTGGTTGCCAGCACCTCGTTTGTTATTCGGCAGGATGCACCACGGGCAGGTGAGGTGAAGCGTGGCTTGAAGCGAAATGATGATAGGCCGCTCCCTCACATCCCATGATGATAATAAAAGCAATATTAATATGGTTGCAGCCTTCGTACGTAGTGACGCTGGCGGACATCGACGAGTGCTCGCAGCACCCGGCGCTGTGCGAGCACGGCACGTGCACGAACACGTTCGGCTCGTTCGTGTGCACGTGCGGCGCGGGCTGGCGGCTCAGCGCCGACGAGCGCCGCTGCGAGGACGAGGACGAGTGCCTGGCCGACCCCGGCCGCTGCGGGCCCGGCGTCTGCCGCAACCTCAACGGCTCCTACGTCTGCCTCTGCCCCGAGGGCTACGTGCCGATGCCCAACAACAGTAAGTCCAACACTTTATGCATACCAATGGCGCGCACTTTTTTGGTTGGAGGTTAAGTTCCTCGTTCCTATGCGGTGCCATTAAGTCATGAAATGCCCTCCAGTTCATGTGTTACATTCTTCACAATCCTCGGTTTTTTGAGCGAGGCATAAAGCGGTATCTCTGTAGGCTTTCAGGGTGAGGAAAAACCAGGGTCCGGGGTACGAGAGACCTGGGTTATGTGGAGCTCACTCCCATCTAAGGGAGAATACCTACTAAACCCGACGGTGGTTCACCACGAGCGCACTGTCCGAGGGTCGGGATGGGACGATGGAGACAGGGATCATTTAATGTAAAGAAACTTCACTCACATCCTGTTCAAGACCCCTAGTTTTTACATGCACATGAGATTAAGATTTAATTGAAACTGAATTTCGATAAAGACTTCTGCGTGAAGACACTGTTGTATGAACGTCATTTCAATTTGACATTAATTGTACTAGAGGCTAATGTCAAATTTGAATGAATGTTCCCAAGAGATCTCTCCGAACCATGGAAGTAATATTTAAGTACTACGTGCATGTTGTATGTAGTACTTATTACTTCCACTGCATGTGCGTATAGACCCGCAGAATAATTACACGAGTTCCTTAACGGTTTCTTCTCAGTAAATGTTGCTTTTCGAATTGGTGGGTAGTTCTTAGTTTTATGATTTATGAGTGTTTTTAACCGACTTCGTTTAAAAACCTATTAGATACTAGATTATTTTGAGTTTTGAACGTTAGACCGATTTGTTCGCAGAGGAATGCGTGGACGTGCGCACGCGGCCGTGCTACATAGAGTGGGACGAGTCGACGCACGAGTGCCGCAACTCGGCGGAGAAGCTGCAGACGCGGCGGCTGTGCTGCTGCGGCGCGGGGCGCGCGTGGGGCGAGCCGTGCGAGCGCTGCCCCGCGGTGGCTGCGCCTGAGTACGCGGCGCTGTGCGGCGGCGCGCGGCCCGGCCTCTACCGCAACCCCGTCACCAACGAGACGCGCCCCATCAACGAGTGCGACCTCATGCCGCAGCTGTGCAAGCCCGGCACCTGCCACGACACGCCCACCGGCTTCACCTGCGGCTGCGACCACGGGTCACTACTCTTTGTTATGTCTCATCAACCTGCAAACGTACACTACCGGTCTTAGGCCAAATGACAATTTATTGTCACTTGGGATTTGCCTTAGTCACCACGCTGGTCAGGCGGGTTGGTGATAATAGTAGTGAACGCTACTTCTGACACTGTACCTGTAGTAGTACAAGGTTCATTGCAAGATTGCTTGCATATCTTAGATTAAGTCTTGTCTTGAATGTAGTACCTACGGTTGTCTATCCTAAACTCGCAGTCACGTTCCATCCGCGCTAGCCAAGTACTCTAAATTAATCTTTTTTTTATCAAAACCCTAGAGCCTGCTAACAGTTCGTCTAAACCGGCATTGTATAATAATACACTTCAATTTGGTTTAATGTATGTATGTTTTCAGATACGAACACGACAACACGTCGCACCTGTGCCGCGACGTGGACGAGTGCGCGCTGGGCCGCTCGCGCTGCCGCGGGCTGGCGCAGTGCCACAACGTGCCCGGCTCGTACGAGTGCCGCTGCCCGCCCGGCTACCGGCTCACGCACTCGCTGGACGAGTGCGAGGACCTGGACGAGTGCGCCGACGAGCGCCTGTGCGAGCACGGCGACTGCAAGAACACGCTCGGCTCCTACAGGTCACTCCCCCTGTCTGTCTGTCGATGCACTAAGCTGGCACACTTTGGTTCCCTCTGCGTCTTCTACACATTTTTTCATGGAGAGTGCTCCGATGATCTGTTTAACATCGTGCCAGTGTCACCATTATACCGTAATACCACGTTCATTTTTCCCGAATGTTCACGGCCTTTTTTGGAACCGCCTCCCAGCCGCGATGTTTCCTGATCGCTACGGCATGTTATTCTATAAACCAAGTTAAAAAAGAGCTCTTTCTTCACGGTAGGCAGTTTCCCTCCCTGGCCTGTTGTCCATAGTTACTTTTTATGACATCAGACAGGCCGCTTGGTTGTCTACTACCAACAGCAATAAAAACCCCTTAAATAGTAGACAAAAGATGTCAGATCATATCATAGCCTTACTGCATTTGAACCTCTATTTTGCTTTACATTACAACTATCTATGTGATGCACCCTAACTTAATAACTGTCACTCAGATGTGACTGCCAGCCCGGCTACACGCTCCGCGACAACACGTGCCGGGACGTGGACGAGTGCTCCCGCCCGCGGCCCATGTGCCGCAACGGCACCTGCGAGAACCTGCCCGGCGGGTACTCCTGCCACTGCGACGAGGGCTTCAAGCCGGGACCGAACAACGACTGTATTGGTGAGTCACTGTATCATCAGTAGGACCAGTGTCCAAAAGTATGGCATGGAGATCTTTGAAACACCGTCGCTAGGTCAACTCAACATTGTGAATCCGGAATCAGTTGGTATTGTCCGTGTGATTTAGAATAGGTCCATCCCATCCCATCCCGTGTGTGTCGTAGAAGACTTCGGGAATATCAGAAAACTGTTGGTTCTATCAGACAACAACATCACATACATTGCTCCGATCCCAAAGTAAGTAGCTTATGCACTTGTGTTATGGGTATCAGAACAACGAAGGCACCACAAAAATACTTAAATACAAATATAAACACCCACACACGGAACGAACACCAATGTTCATCACACGAATGTTTGTCCCGGGTGGGAATAGAACCCACGACCCTTGATTCAGAAGGCAGAGGTCACTATATCAATTGAGCCACCGAGCTAGTCAATTGCCAGAAAACCTAGCGCCATAAATCCTTGACAAACCTTGAGTTTAGACTTCTGAATTTCAGTCAAGGACTATGTTTGGTCACTTCTTTAATTGACTTAGGTAACTAAATGGCCATATTAGCCGCAGAACCGATAACCTTTGGGGCAAACGAGTTCTAGAGTGGAGACCGCGTCTCGGCAAACGTAGTGTAGGACGCCCTCAGGCCAGGTGGAGTGACGATTTGCGCGGGACGGCTGGCAAGTGCTGGATGCGAGAGGCCCGGGACCGATCGAAGTGGCGAGCATTGGGAGAGGCCTATGTCCAGCAGTGGACTTATATGGGCTGATGATGATGATGATGATGACTAAATGTAAGTGACATTACGCTCCTTGGTACAGATATCAACGAGTGCCGCGAAGGAGGCATGGTGTGCCGCAACGGGCGCTGCCGCAACACGGTGGGCTCGTTCCGCTGCGAGTGCGCGCCCGGCTACGCGCTGACGGGCGACGGGCGCAACTGCCGCGACGTCGACGAGTGCACCGAGCAGTCGCACCCCTGCGGCCGCGACGGCGCGCCCTCCTGCACCAACACCAACGGCGGGTGAGTGCACAACCGGTACATAGGCTAGGGACGTCTCTCTAGCATATGTACAGGTCGCATCGTCATCATCATCATCATCATCAGCCTATTGCAGTCCACTGCTGGACATAGGCCTCTCCAGTTGTTCGCTACTTAGAGCAAACATCTGGAGGATAAACCCATAATCGCCACGCTGGGCAGGCGGGTTGGCGATCGCAGGGCGTTGCTTCTTGCACCGGTGACGTTGCTGCCCGTCACCGGTCTTTAGTATTTAGCTACGCCTTCAATTGTGATGGTTATACCGCCACCAGTCGGTTGCCAGCGCCTCGTTTGTTATTCGGCAGGATGCACCACGGGCAGGTGAGATTGGCTTGGAGCGAAAAGATGATAGGCCGCTCCCTTACACCCCATCGCATCGTCATGCCTCGCATCAACTATCGACTTAATTTTTACGTCAGGGATGTCTTGACGCATACACAGGGACCTAGTTACGGGATACCTAGTACTAGCTCCTAAAAACGGACAATATCCACTAGACATGAATGTCGTCAGCTACGAGTGCTCGTCTGAGGAGGGTCGGGATGCCTATCAGGTTCAACCCAACCCCTCCTGAAAAATTGGCGGCACACCTCGAGAGGGCGTTGTGGTGTCGTCCCGACCACTGACGTGTATCCGGTGGTGTCGCTCCGACCACTGACGTCACTGACCACGTATATCCGAAGATCAGACCGTCGGCTTCTTCGGAGTCGCTGATCGGATCGCAAACGAGCATGGTTTCCACCGAACTCTCCTGTCATGTTATAGTCTTCTAGTTGTCTCTAGTTGTTCACCCTTGACCAAGTGGTCACGGTTTTAAGCGTGGTGTTACGTTGTCAGATACGAGTGCGCGTGCGGCGAGGGCTGGCGGCTGGTGGGGCGGCGCTGCGTGGACCGCGACGAGTGCAAGGAGCTGCCCTACGCCTGCGCCGGCGGCGACTGTCGCAACTTCAACGGCGGGTGAGTCCTGCTTACACTAGAAATACCCACCAAACCCAGTGTGGCCCAGTGACTTGTCTACATATATTCCAATACACGTGGAAATGCTTACTAGTTATGTGACCAAATTCCAATATGCGATCATGGTTTGTAATATTGTATAGCTGTCCAATGTTTGTATGGAGCACCTGGAAAATGTGTATGGAAAATAATCTTCTTAGTATGTAGTTGAATGTTCGATCAGTGGTGAAGTGGAGATAGGATCTACAAGATCTATTAGTACTGAGTTCACCACTTAAACTTGGTGTTTTTCTTCATGACAGTTCATGTTATAAGACACCTGTCCCAATGCGCTATGATGTGTCAGTACAAATGAAGTATTTTGTCAGATACGTGTGCGACTGCCCGCCGGGCTGGCGGTTCGACAAGGCGGCGGCGCTGTGCGTGGACGAGCGCACCGAGATGTGCTTCGACGAGTACAGCAACGGGCGCTGCCACAGCGCGCGCTCGCTGCGCCTCTCGCGCGCCGAGTGCTGCTGCTCCGAAGGTGCGTGACTGTGTGTGTGTGTGTGTGTGCCGCTGGGCCAGCAGCGCACCGAGATGTGCTTCGACGAGTACAGCAACGGGCGCTGCCACAGCGCGCGCTCGCTGCGCCTCTCGCGCGCCGAGTGCTGCTGCTCCGAAGGTGCGTGACTGTGTGTGTGTGTGTGTGTGCCGCTGGGCCAGCAGCGCACCGAGATGTGCTTCGACGAGTACAGCAACGGGCGCTGCCACAGCGCGCGCTCGCTGCGCCTCTCGCGCGCCGAGTGCTGCTGCTCCGAAGGTGCGTGACTGTGTGTGTGTGTGCCGCTGAGCCAGCAGCGCACCGAGATGTGCTTCGACGAGTACAGCAACGGGCGCTGCCACAGCGCGCGCTCGCTGCGCCTCTCGCGCGCCGAGTGCTGCTGCTCCGAAGGTGCGTGACTGTGTGTGTGTGTGCCGCTGGGCCAGCAGCGCACCGAGATGTGCTTCGACGAGTACAGCAACGGGCGCTGCCACAGCGCGCGCTCGCTGCGCCTCTCGCGCGCCGAGTGCTGCTGCTCCGAAGGTGCGTGACTGTGTGTGTGTGTGCCGCTGGGCCAGCAGCGCACCGAGATGTGCTTCGACGAGTACAGCAACGGGCGCTGCCACAGCGCGCGCTCGCTGCGCCTCTCGCGCGCCGAGTGCTGCTGCTCCGAAGGTGCGTGACTGTGTGTGTGTGTGCCGCTGGGCCAGCAGCGCACCGAGATGTGCTTCGACGAGTACAGCAACGGGCGCTGCCACAGCGCGCGCTCGCTGCGCCTCTCGCGCGCCGAGTGCTGCTGCTCCGAAGGTGCGTGACTGTGTGTGTGTGTGTGTGTGCCGCTGGGCCAGCAGCGCACCGAGATGTGCTTCGACGAGTACAACAACGGGCGCTGCCATAGCGCGCGCTCGCTGCGCCTCTCGCGCGCCGAGTGCTGCTGCTCCGAAGGTGCGTGACTCTGTGTGTGTGTGCTCGCTGAGCCAGAAACGCGAGATGTTTTTTTTTATAGTGGCTCGACATAATGGCTTCCCTACGCCTGATGGAAAGCGAAAGTGAAGCCCAAGTCGCTGTGACAACGGGCAAGTAACTGGTCAGTTACCTGTCAAATGCCACCGCCATGCCGGCCCAACCATTACCCCCCACGAGCCCCAAAATCCCTACTCACCGGCAGAAACACGACCCAGAGGTCATTTGACTGCGGTATTCTATAGGGTCCTTCCCCGGACGGGCGGCTCAATTCGAATCGAAGATTCGCTATGCCCTACCTCTCTTGTGCTTCGACGAGTACGAATTACACACGTATACGACAAATATGTATTAAATGCAATTTTAAGGCGTTTTATTTTTATTAAACGATGCGCATGATGCATTACGCAAGACATTAAAATCGAATATTAAAAAAATTATGACTTGATTGGAACACGATACTTTACTTATAGTGCAGTCAATGAAGCGAAAAATACGGGCTAACCTCCGAATTTTTTTACTGTGATCCGATTTGCATGAAATTTTGGAATTAGGCTCATCTTACCATTAACTTCAAAAGTGAAAATGATTTGAACTCCGCCACCACCATGGGGGTGGTTGCCACCCCTTCTCGGGGGTCAATGGTTGTTTTTTCAAAATAACCTCGGATATCGATTGAAGATCTAATTTTAAGCAAAAAAGTTTCTATAAAGTTTCTCGAAAAATCTAATACTTTTCAAGTTATTGGCAATTGAAAATTCGCAAATTTTTCACGATTTTCATCAGTTTTTTTCAAATATCTCCAAAAATATACGTTTTATCGAAAATTTCATAAGGAACGAAACTGTAGCAGGTAAAAAATGAACAATTTGGTTTTTTACAAAGTATTCTAAGTGCAATATTAAGCTAGATATTAAAGATCAAAGCCGTTTTTTATTTTATCTGAAATTTCATCGATGTAGTCAATGCCATCTAGCAGCGAGCAAATGCATTTTATGCTTTCTAATCGAAAAGGGTTTTGTAGTGCTTGAAATAAGCTTTAAAATGAGCTTTATCAAAAGTCTTTTGCACGTAAAATAAGTGAGCTATATTGCAAATAAACGGAGCATCGAATGTTTTTTCTTTTCAATCAATGGGTTTAATAAAGTGCCATTTCCACCAAAACTAAAATTAATCATATTCCACCTAGAATTAACTTTATTATGAAGAGTTTTATAGATTGTATTAGTTTGGCTGCTTTAGGACACATAGTTTTCAAAAAAGTCACGATTGAAAAAAAATCGAGAATTTCAAATTTTTAAAAATCCCACCCCTTTTTCATAATATCTCAAAAATGACGACAGATACGTATAAAAGTGTAGGAATAAAAAATTTAGGTATTTTTCTGACAAACAATTTGGTTTTTTTGTTTTTTCTATCAAATAAAAATTGACGGAGATATGATTGTTTAAAGAGCGCGTGGCAGCGCAATCACAGCCTCCCTTAATCGTGACTTTTTTGAAAACTATGTGTCCTAAAGCAGCCAAACTAATACAATCTATAAAACTCTTCATAATAAAGTTAATTCTAGGCGGAATATGATTAATTTTAGTTTTGGTGGAAATGGCACTTATTTAAACCCATTGATTGAAAAGAAAAAACATTCGATGCTCCGCTTATTTGCAATATAGCTCACTTATTTTACGTGCAAAAGACTTTTGATAAAGCTCATTTTAAAGCTTATTTCAAGCACTACAAAACCCTTTTCGATTAGAAAGCATAAAATGCATTTGCTCGCTGCTAGATGGCATTGACTACATCGATGAAATTTCAGATAAAATAAAAAACGGCTTTGATCTTTAATATCTAGCTTAATATTGCACTTAGAATACTTTGTAAAAAACCAAATTGTTCATTTTTTTACCTGCTACAGTTTCGTTCCTTATAAAATTTTCGATAAAACGTATATTTTTGGAGATATTTGAAAAAAACTGATGAAAATCGTGAAAAATTTGCGAATTTTCAATTGCCAATAACTTGAAAAGTATTAGATTTTTCGAGAAACTTTATAGAAACTTTTTTGCTTAAAATTAGATCTTCAATCGATATCCGAGGTTATTTTGAAAAAACAACCATTGACCCCCGAGAAGGGGTGGCAACCACCCCCATGGTGGTGGCGGAGTTCAAATCATTTTCACTTTTGAAGTTAATGGTAAGATGAACCTAATCCCAAAATTGTATGTGTCACCGGAAAATAGCAAGAATCGTAAGTTGATCAATTTCCTAGGTAGTTGATTAACTTTCGGAATATAACAAACGGTAGTTGAAATGTATTATTTACCGTAATGGATTTCAGTTAGTTGATCAATTTACGGTAGCCTGACAGTCATTTAATAATTTACGATTTTGACACAAGTAAAATCGTCCTCAAATGGGCCAATCGTTGCTCAATGTACTATTTAACGGTGCGCTATTACCCGTAACTTAATACACTGTTCCCTGATTGGTTGCCGGGATAACGCCACGTGAGCCATTGAACCAATCAACGTTCACCTCACCTTCGTCGGATGATTTTACGGTAAGACCCCGTAAAATGATCAATTAACTAAAATACATACGTTAAATAATACATTTCAACTGCCGTTTATTATTTTCCGGAAGTTAATCAACTACCTAGGAAATTGATCAACTTACGATTCTTGCTATTTTCCGGTGACATATGCAATTCGGTTCACAGTAAAAAAATTCGGACCTATAATGCTTCATTGACTGCACTATTAGAAAGGATCACTCATTAAGAGTACGCGTTCGTATTGCTTAAACATATGAGAGTCTTTACATCATAATTGGATTGTTAGGTGCTGCCTGGGGAACGTACTGTGAGCGATGCCCTCCGCCGGCCTCTACGGAGTTCCTGCGCATCTGTCCGGGAGGGATGGGCCGCCCCAACATGACACAGGTAACTGCGTATTCTAAAATCGATGTTTAATCTATTTTACACCTGTAAAACTTAAGCTTAGTGATATTTGAAACTAGATAAAAACGGTATGCTATTAGATTTTTTAATTAAGTGGAAATGAAATTTTACAATGTGCACTTTTATGAAAGCATTTTCAAAGCCAATTAATGAAACCGTTGAGCATCTATGATAATTGCCCGAATGTTCAAATGCCGCAGCTGTTGTACGTACACCGTACGGTGGGTGCTTACGATCGCGGGACCGGTAATTTGGGCTTTCGTCTGAAAGCGCGTTGTCGAGGGCATAGATTCCAAATGTAGCCTAATTTCAATGCGGGTGCCGGAGTACGGTCCCAAACACTGAGCACACAATTACATTATAATGTATACTGCTTGATACAGATACGTACTCCTTTGTTTAGAATATCGAATTAGTATTTGGGATGGGAAATGTACAAGATATGTTATTGGAATTTCGTAATTATCGATGCGGTAAATAAGTAATGTTGCTATATGAAATTCATTATTATTATTCGTTCACTCAAATTACGTAGCCAAATATTCATTGAGATACATTTGATAACATAAACGTTAAGTACGGTTATTAGATTCTTTCTCGATGTGTGGAATTGTTTTATCATAGGATTATGGTGTACGTACGGTGCTCACACTATTACTTCTGCACATACTTAGTTAGGGTCTCCCCACATTTATCGACGCGGAATTGTACTTTACTTACGTCTCTCTCATCCTACGTCACTCATACGTCTAAATAAAATATTTAAGCGCCCCACGCGCATCATTTTAGATTAGAAAATCTACTATGATTGGTCTGTTCTAGGACTTGGACGAATGCAAAGTCCGTCCGGACGTGTGCCGCGGCGGGCGCTGCGTGAACACGGACGGCTCGTTCCGCTGCGAGTGCGCCGACGGGTACGTGCTGGACGCGTCCGCGCTGGCGTGCGTGGACGCCGACGAGTGCGCGCTGGAGCCGCGCATCTGCGGCAACGGCACCTGCGCCAACACCGACGGCGGCTACCAGTGCACCTGCAACCTGGGCTTCACCGAGGGACCCGACCACGTGAGTGATACATCACACGGACGAGACGCACTCGATCACTCGGCATGGCCTATTACGGATGTCTGGATAGGTTTCCAGATCGTATTGGCTCAATAGTGGCTTCCTTTCGTTTAATGAAAAGCTGGAAAGAAGTCACTGTGGCATGGGAGAGGGTGATGGGGCTCAATTTCCAGTCAGTCACCAGATATTTTCCTCCCTACCGACAATGCTGTCCGTGTGACGGAGTTTTGGTCTCGGAAAAATTGAACTTTTTTTTGCCATTGACACGACGAGAAGAAGAAGAGTCAGTCACCATAGCCACGATGGCCTGAAAGATATTTCTTCACGCTTCGTTTAATCCCATGCTATAGAAAGGTGGAACACATGTGTAACGGTAGGAGTGTGCTGGCCGCTTATCATCTGCGGCTGGCCAGGGCAGGCAGGGATGTGGTTGTATGTTTCGGCGACACAGGGAGGTTTAGTGGGTATGCCCTCCCTTTTTGGGAGGTGTGAGTCCCACACACCATGCCGCCTCCCCCCGGAGACAGTATGAAGATGCCTATTGCATTTGCAGGGATGTAAGGGAGCGACCTATCACCTTTTCGCTTTAAGCCATCCTTACCTACCCGTGGTGCATCCTGTCGAACAACAAACGAGGCTCTGGCAAACCGACTTGTGGCGGTAAAACCATCACGATAGAAGGCGTAGCTAAATATCACAGGCCGATGACGGGCTGCAGCGTCACTGGAGCAAGAAGCTACTCCCTGCGATCGCCAACCCGCCTGCCCAGCGTGGCGATTATGGGTATATCCTCCAGAAGTTTGCACTAGGTGGCGAACAACTGGAGAGGCCTTTGTCCAGCAGTGGACTGCAATAGGCTGATGAAGATGATGAATGTATTCCACTCTAAAAATGTTTTATTGGTGTTTGCTTTCGTTCAGACTTGCGTGGACATCGACGAGTGCGCGGAGGGGCGCGCGACGTGCTCGTTCCGCTGCCACAACACGCTGGGCTCGTTCCGCTGCACGTGCCCGTACGGCTACGCGCTGGCGGCGGACGGCGTGCACTGCCGCGACATCGACGAGTGCGCCGCGCCCGACCCGCCCTGCCCGCACGCCTGCGAGAACATCATCGGCTCCTACGTCTGCAAGTGCCCTGACGGTAACCACCTGTACTTACTTGGATGGAATGTAATACCACATTTGCGAGTACACTCTCGCCTCGTGCTTCGTCTCGTGGCTCGCACCTAGCGAGGTCTATGATAACGTAAACGAGCTTGGTGTTTACACTCTCGTGAGCGTCTAGTTGCACTTTCGCCTCGTGCTTCATCTCGCCACTCGTACGCGAGTGAAAATGAGCTATAATAATCATAATGGGGGGGAACCAACATCTCTCGCTCACCTGCCCGCTGTGCATCCTGCCGAATAGGCAACGGGGCTCTGGCGATTGATTAAGTCTTTGACTACCGAGAAACTAGACACAATTCAATTCAATTCAATTCAATTTCTTTATTTACAATAGAAAAACTATTGTTTGTCGTTCACCGGTGACCGTCATGGCGCTCAACGTGTTAATGGCTATATAACCATCCGACCGAGGCGTAGCTAATAAAACAGGGCAGCAGCCTAAGTAGTGCAAAAAGCGATCGCAGATTGCTAAACCGACCAGCCTGACCAATATGGCAATTCTCCAAAATACTGATCGAACAATTGAAGAGGTCTATGTCCAGCAGTGGACTGATGCTGAAGATGATAGATAGATAGATATGCTTTATTGTACACCATACAATCATGATGATGATAATCTTCATACCAGCTCAAAATCAAACAATACGTCAATTTACAATGGAGAAAGCATCTAATCGTACTTTGGTAGACATTTAGATATTTTTATATAATTTATTGCATCATCATTATCATCAGTCTGTAAACGTCAACTATAGCACATAGGTCTCCCTTTATGACAATTGACATTCGGGGGATTTGCTTCTCCAATTGTTCATCACTTTGCTCACTCCTGGGCTCCTTGCATCTCGATCGGCTCGCCTAAGAGCATGTTCCCTTCGTAACAGGCTACCGGCGCACGTCGGCGCCGCACGACAGCCCGGACGCGTGCGCCGACATCGACGAGTGCGCCGAGCGCGCCGACCGCTGCTCGCCCGGCGTCTGCATCAACAGCGACGGCGGCTTCGTCTGCGACTGCGACGCCGGCTACGAGCTCAGCGAGGACGGCACCGCCTGCATAGGTATTTATTTTTTTAAAGTTACTCGGTATAATGGCTTCCCTTCGCCTGATGGAAAGCGAAAGGGAAGCCCAAGTCATTGTGACAACGGTCAAGTAACTAGTCAGTCACCTGTCAGTTGCCACCGCCATACCGGCCCAACCCCAACCCCCCACGAGTTCCGGAAACCCTACTCACCGGCAGGAACACGACCCTGATGACCCGATCATTTGGCTGCGGTATTCTATAGGGTGGATGTCCTTCCCCGGACGAGCAACTCAATTCGAGCGAAGATTCGCTATGCCCTACCTCTCTCAATGCCTATACTCACTCTTTTTACTTTGAATCTCCCTCTCCCTTTCTTCGGCCTTTTTTTGTCGTCGAGAATGCCTTTACGCAGACACCAGGGCCCTGGGTACGGGACACCTGGGTTATGTGGGTTCACTCCTATTTAGCGGAGAATTCGACACAACTCCCCACAGCGCTACAGCACTGTGCCGCCCAGCGTGAACGGCACAACTCGGGAGGACGGTGTGGTGTCCTCCCTGCATCTTGCGAAGCACGACGCCACTAACCACTATGCTCGAAAGCACGTGTCGTCGTAGTTCAAGCGCGCCACAGCCCCAATGTCTCCTCAATCAACCCTTCGGGTGTAAGCCTCCTTAAAAAAAATTCAATCTTCTTTGTCTTGGGCGACCTGCAGCCACTTTTGTCCCGCTGTCTTCCTTATGTCGTCGTCCTAACGCATCTTCAGTGTTGTACGCGTGATTCCAAAGATGACTTTGACACCACAAGCTTTGGTGTTTGTATGGGCTGACCGCCGCTGCGGTAAGACTGAGACCTAAGCGGCGCAGGTTCACACAGCGCAGGACAGGGTGATTTTGTAAAACCAAAACGCCCGAGATCAATGTACGCTGACATTGAAAGACATAATTGGTCTATGTACATAATTTGCGACGCGGATGGAGCCTAGACTTTAACTGGTCTACCCTGTGCTGTGCTGCGTTGGCTACGTCTCGGCATACGCTTATGATCAACCAGTCAAGTCAGTAAAATTACCTTATGCCATGGAAATTAAAGGTTGTGTCTATTACAGATCGACGCACAGGACTGTGCCACCGATCATTAGTGGGCGGTCGATGCCAGCCAGAGCCTTGGCCTAGAACTCTGGCATCTACTCCAGCTCTACCTACACATGTTACCAAGTAAGATGCATTTTTCATGTTGCATGTCTACATACTTATAGACTGAGTCTGAGTCAAGTCAACAACGATTCTGTTGCTAAAATCAGGAAGGGAATGTGGGAAGCGTGATGGAACGATAACTTAAAGGCTTTCGGAATACACAGGCCTGGAATAAATGGGATAGTTTGTTTTCATCTACATAGCAGTAGATCAAGCTGATTAACACCTATGGAGCAGACCTGGTCTGCGAACTATTATAGAAGCGAATAAGACAAGCCTACTTTAATACAGTGTTCGTTACTCGTTTGTAGAGCTCAATGCTGCTGCACGCTGGGCGCGGCGTGGGGCCCCGAGTGCGAGTTGTGCCCGGCGCACGGCAGCGCCGAGCGCGCCGAGCTGTGCACGCCCATCAACCTCGGCGGCGGCGGCGGCGGTGGCGGTGGTTCCTTCGGCGGCGGCACGCACGGCGGCGGCGGCGCCATCGGCGGCGGCAGCGACCACACCGGCGGCGGCGGCGGCCTCTTCCCCGGCGGTGACCCGCGCTTCCCGGACATCTACGGCGACGTGGATGAGTGCGCTGCCATGCCGGGCTTGTGCGCCCCGGGACGTTGCGTCAACACTATCGGAAGGTGTGTATCGAATGTCCCCACGTTCATATTTGGAGTTGAAGAGCAGAAAAACTGTTTTGTTCCATTAACTGAACTTTTCTGAGGTTATCTGTGGGTTACCCTAACATGAAATAGTTAAGATCTTGGATTCCCGTTCCATCTGAATATGTTGAATCTTAAATTTACGATGAGGTTTGTGGTATTACGTTATTAACCAGTTTCACACTTGCAGCTTCCGCTGCGTGTGCGGACGAGGCTACAAGGCGGCGGGCGACGTGTGCGTGGACGTGGACGAGTGCGCGCAGCGGCCGCGGCCGTGCCAGCAGCAGTGCCGCAACACGGACGGCTCGTACAGCTGCGAGTGCCGCGCCGGCTACGAGCTGGACGAGGACGGCGCCGACTGCCGCGACGTGGACGAGTGCGCGCGCGGCACGCACACCTGCCAGCAGACCTGCGCCAACACCGACGGCTCCTACGAGTGCTCCTGCCAGGACGGCTACGAGCGGCGGGGAGACGCTTGCGTCGGTGAGTTCCGTTGTGCTTGCAACCAAGGTGGTGTCGCAAGGCGCGCGCTACACTCGGGCACACCTGGTAGTAGACCGGCGCCAAAACTGACGGGTCGTATCGTTTTTTTTGGACTTCTGTTCGGTATGAAGGCATGCATTCGCCATCTACATCATGTGATAGATAGCGAGTGCACACATATGAACGGCACGAGCCACCTTAAGATTTCTAAGAGTACTCCTACCAGTTACAAGATGTAGTTTGCTTCAAGGTCAGGTATTGTAGACGCTGTAGATCAAGAACGATGGCACAATTATGTCTTGTAAAAAGTACTAAAAAGCTACTTAGCTTTGCATTTTGAAACTTCATCCTCTTGGTTTGCTCGTTAAGGGGATTAGAGAGTAGACGTCCTTACATAAATGACTTGCTGCTATTCGATTGAGACTTGATTGCCACCAACAGTTACAGTAGCTACTTATATTCTCAGTTCTGCAACGTTTAGTCAATCACGTATAAAACAAAGCACCCTCATTCCAGACGTGAACGAGTGCCACGAGGACGGCATCTGCCCGGCGCCGGGCAAGTGCGTGAACCTGCTGGGCTCGTACCGCTGCGTGTGCCCGCGCGGCTACCGGCTGGACCTGGAGGGCGCGCGCTGCCTGGACCGCGACGAGTGCGAGGACGGCCGCTGCCAGTCGCCCTGCCGCAACTACGCCGGCGGCTACCGCTGCGAGTGTCCCGCCGGTCAGTACACGTAGGAGAACTGAAACCTTTGGACAGACACAGACGGGGCGTGAAACGGCATCAAAGTGGGCTTTCAGGGTGAGAGCGACAGGCGCAATGGGTTTGTTCTATTGTGCCTGTCGACCTAACTTTTGGACCTCACGACCGCTTACCATCAGGTGGAGTGAGGTCATCCTGAAAGTTCTTCTTATGAAAAAAGAGACAGTGCTTCGGAAGAATTTCCTACAGAATGGTGTAGAACGGAATCTCGAAGAAGGCTCTCTGCCTACATAATAACGAGTTCCCTGAAAAGTCTAGCTCAAGGACATCCTTGGAAGTGTACGTAGGTACACTCTAAGAGCTAACCAGATATTTTTTTAAATTCTAAACGGGTGTACGCTTGACGGTCTTCTCGACACTTCACCCAGAAAAAACCGATTCAAGCTCGCCTTTAATATCGGAAGATTATAAGTCTCGGGGAACAACGAGCCGACAAAGAGTTCCATAGTTTGGCCGTTCGTACTATGAAAGTAGAGGCGAAAGGTGCTGTTCTGTCTTTGGAACATACATCATATATCGCCGTATCCCTGCTCGTCCGATGATAAAAAGGAGCTAACTGAAACTATTAACCTTTGAAGTAACGATCCAGAACATCAAGAGCTGCACTCGTAACCTGACGATATGGTCTATTTGCAGGGTCCGTGCGGTCGGCGAGCGGCGCGTGCGTGCCGGTGGACGCGTGCGCGGCGGGCCCGTGCGGCGCTTCGCCGTGCTTCCCGCTGGCCGGCGCCTACCGCTGCGGCTGCCCCAGCGGCTACGGCTGGGACGCGCACCACGCCGTCTGTCTGCAGGTCACTAACATAACATGCGCTGTTGTGCTACTTCACAGAAACTGTGTAACTGCACAGAAACTGTGCAACTGCACAGAAACTGTGTATTTGCACAGGAACTGTGCAAGTGCACAAACACGTGTTGTAGACCTGTACTTCTTGCTTTCCTATGGGCGTCCATAGCATGGCACAGGAACATGAAAAGTGAATAAAAAAATTGCTACCCTCATGATTTCTAGGTGTTTCTGGATTTATCATAGATAATCTCGGTTATTTGATTCATTGACTTAATGTCATATGTCCCCTGGATGGAGCAGTGGGCGTCGACGACTTCGCCATTCTTAGCGGTCCTGGGTTACGCCCTTCACTTAGCTCCAGGTCATTCTTATCTCCTTAGCCTGGGCAGTGAACGTCCGCCGCCAGAACTTGCTTCTTTGGGGATTCCATTCTAGGGCTTCCCTTGGATAGCCAAGGGAAGTATGTAGAGCATTGGACAGCGATAGCGCTGTCCACTGCTCGACATAGGCCTTTCCAGCTGTTCGGCAAACATCTGGAGGTAATCTCCCATAAAATCCCTTACTTGGTTCCCTTACTTTATGTGAATAACTAAAAATATGCTTGATACTAACGTTCACAATTGGTACGATCATCCAGTTGGCAGGAGGGTGCGCAACAGCGAGCTGTCTATTCGGCTGCCAGTCGCTGGGCGAGTCGTTCGAGTGCGGCTGCCCCGCGGGCTACCGGCTGGTGGGCGCGGGCCACTGCCTCACGGCGCTGGACGCGGCGCTGCCGCCCGACGACATCGGCACGGCACCTGTCTACCCCGTGCGCGACCAGTACAAGGTCGGCGGCGCCGGCGGCGACCTGCTCTCCAACGAGGGCTGCTTCAGCTGCAAGGTGCGTGTACTGCTGGACAGGACCAGGCGTCTGCGGCGCTGCCCGGACGATATCGACACGGCGCCCGTCTAAAACGTGCGCGAACAGTACAAAGTTGGCGGCGCCGGCGGCGACCTGATCTCCAATGAAAGCGGCTTCAGCTGCAAGGTGCGTGTACTGCTGGACAGGACCAGGCGTCTGCGGCGACCTGCTCTCCAACGAGGGCTGCTTCAGCTGCAAGGTGCATGTACTGCTGGACAGGACCAGGCGTCTGCGGCGATCTGCTCTCCAACGAGGGCTGCTTCAGCTGCAAGGTGCGTGTACTGCTGGACAGGACCAGGCGTCTGCGGCGACCTGCTCTCCAACGAGGGCTGCTTCAGCTGCAAGGTGCGTGTACTGCTGGACAGGACCAGGCGTCTGCGGCGACCTGCTCTCCAACGAGGGCTGCTTCAGCTGCAAGGTGCGTGTACTGCTGGACAGGACCAGGCGTCTGCGGCGACCTGCTCTCCAACGAGGGCTGCTTCAGCTGCAAGGTGCGTGTACTGCTGGACAGGACTAGGCGTCTGCGGCGACCTGCTCTCCAACGAGGGCTGCTTCAGCTGCAAGGTGCGTGTACTGCTGGACAGGACCAGGCGTCTGCGGCGACCTGCTCTCCAACGAGGGCTGCTTCAGCTGCAAGGTGCGTGTACTGCTGGACAGGACCAGGCGTCTGCGGCGACCTGCTCTCCAACGAGGGCTGCTTCAGCTGCAAGGTGCGTGTACTGCTGGACAGGACCAGGCGTCTGCGGCGACCTGCTCTCCAACGAGGGCTGCTTCAGCTGCAAGGTGCATGTACTGCTGGACAGGACCAGGCGTCTGCGGCGATCTGCTCTCCAACGAGGGCTGCTTCAGCTGCAAGGTGCGTGTACTGCTGGACAGGACCAGGCGTCTGCGGCGACCTGCTCTCCAACGAGGGCTTCTTCAGCTGCAAGGTGCGTGTACTGCTGGACAGGACCAGGCGTCTGCCGCGACCTGCTCTCCAACGAGGGCTTCTTCAGCTGCAAGGTGCGTGTACTGCTGGACAGGACCAGGCGTCTGCGGCGACCTGCTCTCCAACGAGGGCTGCTTCAGCTGCAAGGTGCGTGTACTGCTGAAGAGGACCAGGCGTCTGCAGCGCTGCCCCGACGACATCGGCACGGTGCCCGTCTACTTCGTGGGCGACCAGTATAAGGTCAGCGGCGCCAGCGGCCAAAGAGGGATGCTTCAGCTGCAAGGTTAGTAAAGCACCAATGGACCAGGCGTCTATTGGGTGCATCCTGCTGTACGGCGCGATGCAGGAAGCAGAATACCACCGAGGAAGATAGGTAGGGAGCCTATCGTTGGTTAGACTAAAAGAGCCTTCAGGGTTGTGGCGCGCTCCAATGTACCTCAAGCACGATCACATTACGAATAATAAAAATTACTGCTACGGCGTGAAGTGATACCATTTAAACTTTTTGTTTTAGGTAAATGGCCGAAGAAGAAGAGCACCTGAGGAGGGCATAGTATTCGCTAACGGAACCACCCTGGTCAGGAAGCGCAGGAGACGTAGCAGACGTGAGTTTCTTTTAAGATCTAAAAGTGTTCTTATGTCATATTATTTATTCAATCCGCTATGGCTATATTAGAATTTTTATTTATCCACTTTATCAATATGGAAAGCCAGGATGTCCACAAAAAGATGACCTGATAGTGTTGATGAGCTGATAATGGTGGAAATGCAAATATTGCGGCGGTGTCCATGGGCGGTGTCGACTGCTTACCATCGGGCATCACACTTGCTCGTCTGCCGCTTCTCGCATAAAAAAAAAACATATTCCTGATTTTTTTTTTTTTTTTTATAAAAGAGAGCATTCAGGATGATCTCACTCCACCTGATGGTAAGCGGCCGTGAGGTCCAAATGTTAGGTCGACAGGCACAATAGGGCATACCCACCGCGCCTGCCGCACTTACCCGCCCTTAAAGAACCCAGGATTGTAAGAGGAAGGAAATACATGAGCTGGAAGGGCATTCCATGACTTAATGGCACGGGGCAAGAACGAGGAACTGAACCTGTTGGTGCGCGCTACTATTGTCTGTATGGTATGCGGATGACAATGCTGTCCAGCACGCGTTGTTCAGGAGAGGAAAGGAGAGTTATTTAGGTGAAACAAAAGTTGCTGATGATGTTTGTGTAATTTACCGCCGTAACGTGTGTCAATTGAAGAACGGGAAGTTTTAATGACGACTTGTTCCGTGTGCAGGGCGTCGTTCCATATTGGAGCCAGAAGTGGAGCTGATCGTGGTGGAGGCGACGCCGCAGCAGACGTGGGGCCGCGCGCCGCTGCTGCGGCTGCTGCCCGCCGAGGACCGCGCCAGGGCGCACTACAGGATCGCGTACGGCGATGACGACAAGGTACGTACAGACTACAGACACCGCTACAAAGCGACGCGACGCGTAGCAGATGATGGATCGATGACGAAATTCGACTGTCATTCCAATGTTTGGGCGGCCCCTTCGTCCAAGCAGCAACGTCGCTCCGCCGCATTAACAACCTTCTTAGTATTAAGCTCGGCTATCTACATCATGTCTTTATCAGCAACGACGTACGTGAATATCATTACAACCAATATTTCTTGGTAAAAAAGATCATGATTATTTGGAAGACTCCACGAATTTAACATTTGTTTAAAAAAAAACATGTTACCCTTTAAACGGGGCTGATGAATCACCTTATGGACCTGTATAGTGTAGGAAGGCTTCAGGCCCGTTTGAGTGACGATTTACGCAAAATGGGTAGGAAAAGCTGGATGCGAGAAGCGCAGGATCTAGCAAAGTGGCGTACGTGATGGGTTTCGTGTGTCCCTTTGTGTGACTTGATTCGGCCCACTTAAAAGCGCCAATGATTGTTCCAGAACTTCATCCTGTCGAAGCGCGACGGCGCGTGGGCGCTGCGGCTGCGGCGGCACCTGAGGCCGTCGGCGCGGCTGGAGCGGCAGCTGGAGCTGGAGGCGCGCTTCGTGGCGCCCGACGCGGGCCGCTCGCGCCGCCGCCGCGCCGCCCCCCTCGCCCCCCTCGCCCCGCCCGCCGCCCTCGCCGCGCCCGCGCCGCTCCGCCTCTACGTCACCGTCCGCGTCGCGCCGCATGTCGCCCGCTGACCCCTTGTGCTACCTAACGACGAACGCGGCAACGCGACACAAATCGAAAATATCGAGTAGTCTTTGTATGAAATAGGGGCCGCGTTAGTCAGTGTGCGGTAAACTGTAGGCCGCATTACGTCGCGTCGCTATATGTTGCGTCCCGTCGCTCACCTAGGACAGTGCGTGACCTACATCAGATTGCAAAATGGGTAGGAAAAGCTGGATGCGAGAAGTGCAGCCGATGCACGCGTGCATCGGTTGCATTGGCGGTTGGTTCAGCTATACTTTAAAGAGCCTGTGGACATGAGGCGCAAGCGGCCGAGGACGGATTTCTGCGCTTCTATTTATATATATGGGCCTGCAGGACTATAACTGCGTGTCTTGTGAAGTGATACAAGTCGATTTGCTTATAGTTCGGGATCCCATGCTTTAAGCAAATCGACTTGTATCAATTTTCACAGGACACACAGTATTCACAATGCCAATTTCGACTGTGATTCGGAAAGTTTATAGCACGTGAATGAACGTGAAAAAAAAAGTCAAATTTGAATGATGTTCATTTTCATTTTCCAAATTCGAGTCGAAGTTGGCAATGCGAATAAACTCTCTGGCTAGCCTCGAAGGCGCAGAGGACGACGTCTTAGCGATGCACATGAGTCTAGTGCTCGCAAATCTACTTTGATGGAAAGGTGTGCCTTGTATTACCTTCTTATTTTCCATAATAAATCTGACTTTACAAAAATATAATATGTATTAAAACAAATATTATTGTCGCTGCTAATACATCTTGTTGCGAACTAAGATACTAATTGCTCACTACTATGTCGCTCTCGCGTCGTGCGTCCTGGGATGTGTACTCGTATAAATTTAAATTATGCATTGACATATACATTTTCTGCAACTACGATGGCTATTATGAATAATGCATCCGAATGCAATCAAAACTGCGAAATATATCCACTGGTCTATTGTATACTAATACAGGATCTAATATTGACTTCATTTACTTTACACGAACTGGAGTGGACCAATGGAGTGAATCAATTTTAAATTAGACATTATAATGCGTAATAATAATAATATATTAGTATAAATACTACCAGATATTCCCACTTTGATTTAAAAAGACCCTTTGTAAGCTGCCAGCGGCGTCGTCTCGAGACGTCGCTCGCATAGAACAAAGAATTCGCGTCTAGCCTCTGGATCGATGGAACCACTCGGCTCGGCGAAATAATATTAGGTACCTAGTTAATGTGCAATCACTAAGTCAAAGTCGACAGATGAAGCGAAAATAAGACCTCACAAACAGTGATAGAGAGGCGCCAGGCACGACAAAACTATCGATAAAAATATGAGTATGTTGCCATCGCCTCGGTGCTACTAGGCATATCTTACTTTTGAATTGAACTAACATTTTTGATAATACATTTTTATCGATATTAATTAATTTAGCCGGAGTATAATAAATGAAAGGCTTCATGTTTTATGTAAATAAAATTATTATTGGATTATTCTACTGCTAGGAATTGAATCTATACCAAGTCACTGCCATAATTGTATCCAGTCATCGAGCAATAGCTACTGCCATTGGTGTTGTGAAAAGTTGTTTAGATAACAGCAGATAATTATTTTAAATACCCCATATAAACAATTTTAGAACATAGGTTTAGTTTATTGTTCGTTCTAACATCGATGACACGAGAGAATGGTTTGATTGTCCCTAAATACACGGACTGGCAATTTTATTTCTAAGATAAGTTGTAGAAGTTGATAACAAATATATTCTTGGAATTTTTTATAGTCAAATAATGCAAAGTTTGTAGACAAACCGAAATGTTGTAGGCATAATCCCTTCCGAGACGCGGCGCGCGGCCGCTCTCGTCGGCAGTATTAAATTGTGTGAGGGTTGAATGCATAATATTACGTAGTAAGTCGACAGACCAGTCAGTCACGAATAACGTCGACTGTTTTAAGATCGAATATAATTACGAGTAAATACGATACGAATGTCGATATTATATTTACATCACTATTTGCCATAGATATGCCAGTGAGTAGGTTCGTGCCTGCCTAACATAACAAACAATTATGTAGACTTTTAAGAAGACTATTTATTTTTATTCTCAATTTAAGTTTAAGGTAGCATTCAGATTGTCGTGAAACTATTTTATATTTTCATAAAGTAAAAATTACGTAGGTATACTGTATTTTGGTCAGTAGAGGAGCAAATGTGAATGCAACAGAATTGTTTAATGTTTGTAAATATGTGTATACAAATATAAAATTTAATATAAAATATTAGTACACTAAGAATAATTAAAATTTATTCATATAAGTTATGTATGTACGTCGGTGAAAGAGAATTAATAAATTTTTAATGTATTGGTTTGTTTTATTTATCACGCTTTGATCAGTCTGCCTTATTAAGACGCTCTACATATTACACGGTAAGGTATTTGATTATTTAATTGTTACTCAAATTAAATATAGATACGAAAAAGAAATAAAAAAACCTTCATTCATATAGATACGAACCGTCAAGCACAAACAAGATAACTCTATCGCACAGACACATTCGAAAAACAAGCTATGCGTAGTACTTCCATGGATTTGAGAGAATTTGCATTATGGTTTAAATTTTCTACAAGTGAAGGTAGTGCAATCTCTTTGCTCTATTACATTAACTGACAGTATACAAGTGATTAGAAGAAGAAATCAAATGCCAAGCGTTAAGTCAAAAGAAATACCGAAAACCAGGCAACTTTCAAATATCCAAATAAAATATCCAAATTTGCAATAGGACTAGCCATCAGTGACGAGGCGCGGGTGGAGGGACAAGAACTGGCTAAGCTTGCAAACCACACACCACCATGGCGAAGAATAAAGAGGAGTTTTCATGTGAAATGTTCAGTAATAAGTTCTTCATGCTGTGTGCGGCGGGCGGCGCGCTGGCGTGCGGGCTCACGCACGCGTTCGTCACGCCGCTGGACCTCGTGAAGTGCCGCCTGCAGGTGGACCCCGCCAAGTACAAGTCCATCTTCAAGGGCTTCGGCATCTCCTTCGCCGAGGGCGGCGTGCGCAACCTCGTCAAGGGCTGGGCGCCCACGCTCATCGGCTACTCGATGCAGGGCTCCGCCAAGTTCGCCGGCTACGAGTACTTCAAATACAAATTCGCCGCCATGTGCGACGAAGAAACGGCATACCTGTACAGAACCTACCTGTATTTGGCCGCGTCGGCGTCGGCCGAGCTAATAGCCGATTGCTTCCTAGCCCCGTTCGAGGCGACGAAGGTGCGGATGCAGACGACGCCCGGCTACACGTCGCAGATGACGAAGGCGATGCCGCACATGATGGCCACCGAGGGCTTCGGCGTGTTCTTCAGGGGGCTGCCGCCGCTGTGGGGGCGGCAGGTGCCGTACACGATGATGAAGTTCTCGTCGTTCGAGAAGACGCTGGAGTACCTGTACGCGAACGTGGTGCCGAAGCCGCGCGAGCAGTGCACGAAGGGCGAGCAGCTGGTGCTGACGTTCACGGCGGGGTACATCGCGGGCGTGCTGTGCGCCATCGTGTCGCACCCGTCCGACACGGTGGTGTCGAAGCTGAACAAGGACCCGAGCGCGACCATCGGCGGCATCCTGTCGGAGGTGGGCCCGGTGGGCATCTGGCGCGGGCTGGTGGCGCGCATCATCATGATCGGCACGCTGACGGGGCTGCAGTGGTTCGTGTACGACGCCTTCAAGGTGTACACGCGCATGCCGCGCCCGCCGCCCGCCGACATGCCCGAGTCGCTCAGGAAGAAGCTGGCGGCTCGGAAGTAGACATCTTACTGCCCAATCTGAACTGTTGTAAATTACGTTGCGGCTCATCGTGGCTGCGTTTGTGATAATTAAAACAAGTGGTGAATTTTATAAATGTACTATTAAAGTTTATTTTTTTTTTAGTAATCTTTCATTTAATTAAGTCCTATTAGTTTTAATATAAAGAGGTACTTACGGGATCGTTCATTTGGGTAAATAGTCGTTTATATTTTATTCAGCCCCTTAGCTAAAAATCTAATCAAAATATTTGAAGACGTTCTGAGAAATAATTTAGGCTTGTTCGTAGCTACTTAGCTTTGTACACTTTTGAAAGAGGAGGTACGAAGATTTACAAGTACCTAATTAGCTTCTTTTTCTAAAAAATATTACTTATTCAAGTAAGTAACTGAGATAATGATAGAAGAGTAGCTGCTGCCGCGGCTTCTTGTCTGATATTTAAAAATGTAATCGTTACACTACAGGCTCGGTGGCTCATTTGGTAGTGACCTCTGCCCTCTGAGCCAAGGGTCGTGGGTTCGATTCCCGCACAGTACAAACATTTGTGTTCATGAACATGTCTGTTTGTAGTGGTCTGGGTGTTTTCTATGTATAATATGTATTTATTTACAAAAAAAAATGTATCTAAGTAAGTTTATCAGTTGTCTAGTACCCATAGTACAAGCTTCGGCTTAGTTTGGGGCTAGGCGGCGCTGTGTGGCCCAGCGTGGCATGTCTTGGGTTATTTATTTATTTACTACAATCACAAGTGCATCCCGCGTCTCCAGACGTCACGAGCACCGTTCACGCGAGCGGCAGTCGATGGCGTATCACCGCTGAAACCCGACGCGAATAGCCGGCAGCGCGGCCCACACACGTCCGCAACTTTAGCGGCACAATGCCGTCGCGAGCCTGCGGTGACACGATGCCAGGTGCAACTCTTTTCAAAAATATACTTTTTTACAGAACTGTGTGCCGTTTCATGTCGCTTTTTGATCTTCGACTAAGATAGAAGTAGGTTATAATTGTTCGTTCTAATTCACTTTCTGCTCATTCGCTTACTTCGTTCGCTCATTCCGCGAAAGTGAATTAGAACGACCAATTATAATAAATTGAAGTGGGATCCCAAACCAGTTTTACGAAC
The DNA here is from genome assembly GCA_031163375.1 of Conogethes punctiferalis. Classification (NCBI taxonomy): domain Eukaryota; kingdom Metazoa; phylum Arthropoda; class Insecta; order Lepidoptera; family Crambidae; genus Conogethes; species Conogethes punctiferalis. Next base: position 2,398,610 of record CM062092.1, on the reverse strand, counting down.
TATTGTCAACATGAACTGTGAATTCTGTAATTCACAGGTCTGCGAATGAGAAGTTAATTATAATAAATTGAAGTACGATCCAAAACCAGTTTAAAATTAGGTTCCAGTGAGTATCTGAAGTCATTTGATTGAAGCCTGCGAAACACTGCGGTCGAGTTCAATATCATGAAATTTGTTAAACAAAAACAATCGTTAAAATTAGATTGCATTTTTCCTGAGCCATCTAATGAACGAAAACGTCATGGGTCTTTATTACCAAATTCTATACGTAGCGTTGTTTGTGGTCCCTCAAACTGTGGAAAGACCAATTTGGTAATAAGTTTGTTGTTACACGAAGATGGACCATGTTTTCGTAACCTATATGTATATTCAAAGTCTTTGTATCAACCCAAATACATGTTTTTAGAAAAAGTATTGGAGAAGGTACCAGACATATCGTACAATAAGTTTAACCATAATAGTGAAATCTTGAGTCCACACGAAGCTTTGTCTGACTCGATCATCATATTTGACGATGTTGCTTGTGAAAATCAAAATAGTATACGCGATTATTTCGCAATGGGTCGTCATAAAAACATTGACTGTTTCTACATTAATCAAACTTACACTAAAATACCTAAACAATTAGTAAGAGATAATGCTAACCTCATCATACTGTTTAAACAAGACGACATTAATTTAAGACATGTTTACGATGAACATGTGGGGTCTGACATGAGTTGGTCTCAGTTCCGTGATTTGTGCTCAACGGTGTGGAGTAAGCCATATAGTTATATCGTTATCGATAAGGATTGTGAAAAAAACAAAGGTTGTTACAGAAAGAAGTTTGATACATTCATAGTTCTGGAATAAAGATTTTATAAAGCTGTTACATATGTTAATATGATTCAGTATAACTTGAGAGGTCAAACAGAGTGGAATATTGAACTATGGAGAGAAATCTTAAGGAACAAATTGTAAAGTCTGCCTCAGCTGTGAAAAGAAAAGTAGAAACTATAAAAGAAATGAAAAATACAAATGACATGGCTCTCGAAACAATATTCAAACCTATTGTTACCCCACTTAAACATTTAACAAGTACAACTGACAGCAAACGGCATTTGGACGAGGAAGAAGACCAACCCCAGTTAATAAAAAGAATCAAACATTCGGAAAGCGAGTCATCTAACACTTCAAATGACAAATTCGATTACTTCGATGACGTACTCGATGATGAAGAAAACTCGGATATTGATGTTTGTAAATCACCTAACAAAACTCTCACACCATCACCCTTTGATGTTCATGATAACTCATTTAAATCTCTTCAGTCATCACCAAGTGTTAGAAATGATTCTTTATCATGGTCCATGTCATCTGAAGTAATAGATGATATACCGTATGGTATAAGAAATGTGAAGGGTAAACTAATGCTCGGTAAGACCCGTGTTTTTGATAATGATCACATCCTGAAAATAGGAAACCATAGCTTGAAAAAAACTCAAGGCTTAAAAGAATTATTATGTAAAAAGACACCAAATTTGAATATTATTACAGAAGACGACTTACATAATTATAAATTATTACTTACCGACACAAATGCACATAAACGTGGTTACAGTCCTTCCAACCCAATAATCAGTAACAAAGGGTTCAAATATATGCACGTGATCAAACCATTGTTTAAGTTCTCTAGAAGTTACACAAATAGTGTGGAAAGTCTTCCACAAGGTGAAGGCATTGATATTTTAAAAGAAGTTAAAAAGGATACTGATTTGGTTTACTGGAATGATCCAAATGAGTTAGTAGAAAGACTAAAATTACTATGTGCATCATGGGCAGCTGGAAATACTGGGTTAGTTAATGAAATTTATTCAATCGTCGAAGAATTGTATGAAGCTGGTATGGTAAATGATGTTAAATATATAAAGCTACCATCAGGAGGATTGCGCAGTGTGATTAAACTGCAAGAGCCGGCAAGACGACAATGAATATAGATAAATTCGGTCATCATGTTCATAAACGTTTGCGAGTATCTGAATTTACAGACATTTCTAGCGATACCTTGACACGCACAGACACAGGAGAATTTGATTTAAAGTCATCACGTTTAAGAGGATTGTCAATTCCTGAAAGTATTGATGAAGCTGTGAATAAGGAATACGTGGATAAATGTGTTGACAACCTACGAAGTGAATTAAAAAAATCGGAAAGCAATTTAAAAATATTCCTTAACAACTTAGAAAAATTAACTTCAAATAGTTTGAATAAAGTGTATTACACAAAAAAGGAAATCGATCACATGTTTACATCAAAACTTGCGAAGAATGAGTAAGCAAGATATCGTGAACGAGCTCCACAAGGCGGCAAGAAGAAACTTCCTTCGTCGACATACGATTATTAAAGGAATCGATGATTTATGGCAGGCAGATCTTATGGATTTTCAAAAACTTGCATCTTTTAATAAAGGGCATAAGTATGTCCTAATAGTAATTGATACTTTTTCTAAATATGTATGGGTTAGACCGTTAAAGTCGAAATCTAAAATATCTGTAACGAATGCAATGCATAGCATATTATCTGAATCAAGGCGAAAGCCCAAACATTTGCAAACAGATCGAGGTACAGAGTTTTATAATGACTCTTTTAGAAATTTAATGAAAAATTTTAACATAAACCACTATTCCACATACTCTGTTAAAAAAGCATCCATAGTAGAACGAGTAATAAAAACTATAAAATCTCACCTTTACAAAACATTTAGTCTGTGTGGACAGTATCAATGGCTTAAAAGTAATTTAGATTCCGTTGTCTGTCATTATAACAACACTTTGCACAGAATTACTAAATTTCGACCGATTAGTATTAACCATTCCAATGAGAATTTAGTTCGTTCTAATATTACTAAAACACAACAGGCAAAGATACCACAACGAACTAATTTAAGAGTTGGCGATTATGTTCGTATTAGTAAATACAAAGGAGATTTCTATAAAGGTTATACCCCTAATTGGTCTACAGAAATATTTCGCATCGTAAAAATCAAAGAAACCAAACCTATCACATACGAAATAGAAGACAAACAACATAAAAATATTTTAGGTTCGTTTTATGGATATGAATTACAGAAAACCGATTTTCCAGACCTTTACCTTATTGAAAAAGTTATTAAGAAAAAAGGAAACAAACTTTTTGTGAAATGGTTGGGATTAAGCGACGAAGAAAACAGTTGGGTAAATAAAAATGAATTAGTGCTTTAGGTTAGTATATAAATAACAGATAATCACTCCTCTATTACACTTTATTCTTATCCATGAAGAAAGGCAGTGGTATAATTAATGCGTTGATTGATCATTTACCGTTTGAGTTACATTTACCTGGGTATCAATTTTGCGGTCCTGGTACAAAACTACAATCACGAATACTAAAAGGGGAACGAGGAGTAAATAAATTGGATGAAGCTTGTATGCATCACGACATTGCTTATACAAATAAAGATTCAGGAGCTCGACGTAAAGCTGACTTAGAACTTTTGGATATGGCTAAAACAAGGTTGAAATCGAAAGATGCTGGAAAAGGCGAAAAAATTGCATCGTGGATAGTGAAAAATGCTATAAAAGCAAAAATTAGAGCAGGTAGTGGTATGAAATCATTTAAAAAGGGTATTAAAAAAATACATTCCCAACTAAAAAAATTAAAATCTAAAGACCATTACTCTGCTATAAAATATGCTTATGCAGCTGCAAAGAAACTATTTAAAAATAACAAAGGAATTAGTTTGCCACGTATTATTCCTCTTCCAAAGTGTGGAGGTATTTTGCCGCTTATTCCGATATTTGCGGGATTATCGGCTTTAGGCTCACTAGCTGGAGGCGCCGCAGGTATAGCTAAAGCGGTTAATGATTCTAAAGCTGCACAAAAGAGTCTTCAAGAAGCTGAACGACACAACAGAATGATGGAATCAGTAGCTCTTGGAAAAGGATTATATATTAAGCCTCATAAAAAAGGAGCTGGTTTGTATTTACACCCCTCAAAAAACTAATTAAAAAGCTACCCAGTCGTGCGCTCACTGATTTAGATATTTTAGAACATGCTAGTGATATTCCTTACTTTCGTGGAGTTTACATGAGAGATACGTTACCTTTGAAACCTAGAAAGATAGAATGTGGAATATTTAACTTAGACATCAACATAAATCCTGGCACGCATTGGGTAGCCTTTGTGAAGCACAACAGTTATGTAGAATATTATAATAGTTTTGGTAATCTAAAACCACCTTTGGAATTGATAAGATATATGCAGCCTTTACCTATAAGCTATAATTATGTAAGACATCAAGCATTCGGCACTACGAACTGTGGTCACCTGTGTTTAAAGTTTTTAAGTAATTATTGGAAAAAACATTTATAAGTTGAATGAAATAAATTACTGTGTCAGTATAAAAATGTCTTTCACTGTGTCTATAACTGGAAGCGGAGCCTGTTTAACAACAGACTATTCTCCGACCTTGGAACTTCAAGGAGACTATGAATGTGGTCTTGTATATTTTTCAACTTTTAACTCTATTCCTAACATAGATGAACGAAACAATAAGTTTTACTATGGTAATAATGAAATCATAGAAATACCTGAAGGATCTTACGAGCTTCAGGACATTTGTGATTATTTAAAAAGCAACATTAAAAACACAGTATTGAAACTAATTTGCAATAATAATACATTGAAAACAAACATTTTTTGCACTAAAGATGTTCATTTTGATAAAAGTGAATCACTAGGTAAAATTCTAGGCTTTGGAACGAAGACAATCAAAGCTAATATAAGTACTGATTCACAGTATCCTGTCAATATTCTATCAACAACCATTGTGCGAATCGAATGTGATGTAGTTAGTGGTTCATTTGTTAACGGAAAAGCAAGCCATATTATTTATGAATTTGTACCTAATGTGCCACCTGGTTATCGCATTATTGAAATACCTAAAAATCTTATTTATTTTCCTGTCAATCAAAATTCTATAAGCGCTATCAATATAAGGCTGTTGGACGGTGACAATAAATTGATAAATTTAAGGGGTGAAGAAGTTCAATTGTATTTACATTTTAGAAAAAAATGATAAATTTCAATAAAAACCCTTCCACATCTTGTGTTCGAATCAGTTCTGAAAGAACATCTCATAGTGCAACAACTGCTAAGTTGAAAAAAAAACTTACAAAAAAATTAACCAAAAGTAATAAGGATTTTTTAAAATTAATCGGTTTGTTAAAATGAACATATTAAATATATCACAAAACACATCTTACGATAATAGTATTGAAAGTTTCGAATATCACTCGTATAGACCATACGTGACAAGTTTCAACAAGAACGATGAAATAAGAATACCTATCAATCAACAAGACTTGTATGTATTACCCTCACTCAGCACATTATATATTGAAGGTCAAGTTAATGTTTTTAAAGGCACTCCTAAAGAAAAGGTAGCAAGTGTGCATTTTGTGAATAATCCATTACTGTTTTTATTTCAAGACATTCGATATGAATTAAATGGAATAGAGATTGATAAAATTAAAAATGCAGGCATTACTACAACAATAAAATCTTATTTGTCGTTAAATGAAAGCGAATCAAAACGCGCTCATGCTTGGGGCTGGTCAACCACAGGCACAACTGAATCGCGTAATGGTGTTTTCTCCGCATCGGTACCACTTAATCAAATATTAGGATTTGCTGAGGACTATGATAAAATATTAATAAACTGCAAACATGAATTAGTACTTTTGAGAAGTAATACAAACCTCAACGCAGTACAACTAAAACCTGGAGAAGTCATGGAGGACATAGTAATCCATAAAATCATTTGGCGTGTTCCTCATGTTAAAGTGTCTGATCGTGAAAGAATAAATTTGCTAAAATATTTAGAAAAAGATCGAGCTATTACAGTAGCCTTTAGGAATTGGGACTTGTACGAATATCCATTACTGCCAAAAACTCGCAAACATACCTGGTCGATTAAAACTTCATCGCAAATTGAGAAGCCACGATTTGTAGTGATCGCCTTGCAGACCAATAGAAAACAACAAGCTGGTGCGTCAATGGCTGAGTTTGATCATTGTGACATACGGGATGTAAAAGTGTTTTTAAATTCATCGTATTATCCGTATGAAGGATTGAATATAAACTTTTCGGATCATAAATTTGATTTATTATACGAGCAATACGCTAGATTTCAGCAGTCTTATCACGGACGCCGGCCTGAACCAGTGATTGGTTTGAAAGAATTCCAAAGCATTGCACCTTTGTTCGTAATAGACTGTTCTCGTCAGCACGAAACATTGAAAGGTTCTATCGACGTGAGAGTTGAGTTTGAAACAGACACCGAAATACCAGACCAGACGGCGGCATATTGTTTGATTTTAAACGATTGTGTATTCGAGTATAAACCTCTAAGTAACATTGTAAGAAAAATATCATGAATAGCAATACCATTATATTAGACTTACAAGGATTCAAGAATGATAAAAATGAGTTTATAGTAAAAGAAATAGGTATAGCCACTCAAGAGCTTACTCACATTTACTTAATCAAACCTCCGTATCCATTCTCATCGTTAACTGATACAGAAAAAAGACATGTACGATGGATAGAACATAATAGAGGATATCGATGGAGTGAGGGTTACATCGACTACAGAGAGTTTCATAGAATGATAAAACGTATGTTAAACCATCGAAAAATACTAGTAAAAGGTGAAGAAAAGGTTAAATGGGTGCGTGATATTTGCGACCACGACAATATCGTAGATATAAGTTATTTAGGTATTCCTAGCTTGAAAACTCTTGGACTATTGTATTCTGAAAAAAAATGTGGAATTGAATTGTTTTAACCATGCGACACATTGTGCAATTAAAAATGTAGTATGTATTAAAAAGTGGTGTATAGAAAATAAGATATCTTTGTGATTTTATTTGTAATATTTTTTTTTATATATGTTTTAAAATAACCATGGTCTTTCATTTTTAAAAGTTTATTTTATCCTAATATAGGTATAATAAAATGCAGTTAGTATATGCTAGTTCGTTTTATTAGAAAAATAATTAAGTAACATTATAATACAACAAGTTCATACATGTTTATACAAGATCATAAAGTAACGACATTACACAGAGATAAATTTACAACTAAAAATAACTATTATAACTATAACCACATATTTTTTTTGAAATGTTGTTGATGATCTTTTCTGTTTGGTCCAATATTTCATCACCAACATCTTTCACCACATATTGCGAACTTAAGATAACACTATCATCTTGTACACAGTCACTAACACTTTGTGAGCCATTCAAATCTAAAACTTGTATTTTTATTAGTTTGTGGCCTTTACCTGGAGCACTATTAATCACAAACGACTGCGCCTTGTGCATCTTATTCGATGGTTGCTTGTAAGCCACGTTGTTTCGCCTTCGCTTAATCTTAGATTTGCGTTGTTGTTGACAAGGTTGGTTGCATTGATGTTGAGCCTGCATTTCCTGGAATTCTTGAGTAAATCCTGCTAGTGGATCTTGAGCACATTGAAATGTATCCAAATCTTGGTCAGGTTCGTGATTGGGTGTGCATTCACGGTCAGACATTGTTATGATATTTGTATGCGCTAAATCCTGAAACAAAAGAATAGCAGTGTTAAAATACAAAAAAGTTGTAAATTATGAAATGATACAATTTATAGTTTAAAATAAAATTATATTTACCATATTTTCTGTATCAGGCGAATACTCCTTTTGTGTAATAATAATGAAATAAATGAGAATTATAATACAATATAAAGTAGATGTGACTTCAGATAGGTTCAAGTAAAGAATGGTTGGTGTTGGTCTCAAATGATGTAAGGTAAATTCGCATGTTCTTACTTTTTCGTCACGTTTTGATGAATTGCAATTTACTTGCCCTCGATACAGCGATAAGTGTTGAATTACCTCTGAATGAATGTGTGTTGTTTATATGAAAGACAAGTTATAACATGTTTATTTTCTGCATCAGCTAAAAAAATCGTTGCATTGATAGCATTCAACTTACATATTGCAAAATATTTAAAGTGTTCGCTTACATTTGTAGAATCATTCACAATAACCTAATTATTACATACATGAAATACCAAGTTAACAAACGATGCCATACCGCCCGAGTAGATATGAAAATAAATGTTGTGAAATTATCAAAAGTATGTTTTTACAGTTGTGTTAAATAAAAGATCAATGTTCTAGATAGAAGTCATTTATTGTATTTATAATGATATAAACAAAATTAACTTAAATATTATAAATAAATCTTTAAAGTATCTTAGTAGACCCAGACTTTTTAATTTTATTCAAACAATAACATTATGAGAATAAATTTTAAACATTAAAAGAAGCTAGATTTATGACCCCAGGCCAATGTACTTATACTATTTTTTAATATGATACGTTTGTCATCGTTTGATGATAAGGCTACTTTATTAACGGATTGGGTGAATATTTCATGTTTTAAGGACTTGAAAACAACATTCCTTTTTTTTATAACTTTGTTGTGTAATAAAACGTTACTGTAATCTTTAAAACCTAACTGCTTTACAGCTGGCTTTTTTATTCCTTTAGCCTTTTTAATTTCTTTGTTTTCAGTTTTAATACAATATAATTTTGATCTTAAACCGACAAATTCAGTTATAAGTTTTCCACCTAATTCGTCTTTAAACAAGCCGGGAATCTTTTTATTTTGTTTTGTAATACTATAACAATTATTTTCTTCATAATTGCTTGTGTCAAAATAAGCTTGAAATTGAAGTTTCAAGTCCCTATACACATCCTTGGTTTGTATTGAGTATAAAAAGCTATCTGTGTCCGTGTAACAAAGTTTTAAATTATCACCGTAAAAAGGTTTCATTACGGAATAATGGAATTCGTACATGTGGCTTTTAGAAACTTCCAAAACTGTAAATCCTATATAAATTGGTTTGTCCAGTAATATTGACTCCGGCTTCATTTGAACTGCAACAAAATTCTCAGAAAACACAGTTGCGCTATGGTAATTCGGTCTTGCTATTAGTTGTTGTGCAGTAAACTGTTTCTTTGTTTTATTTCTAGTGTCAACCCATTGATTTACTAATTTTACATCAACTCGTTTTTCCGGATCCTCTAATGTTTTGCCGAAAATGCTATTGTTCAAAAGTTTGAAAAAATCCTGTTCAAAGGCAGACGTTGCTTTTTGTCGTAATTCGGTATTCAGATCAATGTATTGCTTTAGATAGGGGCTTTGCTTAAATGTTATTACTCTATGGATTTTTTTTAGTTTCAACCCATGGGAAAGGCATGTTTTTAAATGTACATAGTGAATAACATAATGGAATTTGTCATATAAGTTTGGAATTAACTTAGAAGTTTTAGAACCCGGTGGAGTAAATTTTTGTGGACAAAAAGGTAGTTCATTATGTAAATCATGCAATTGTTCTGGATATTCTAAATCTATTTCTAAAATAAACCCTTCTTCAGCATCATTAGGAGTATTTAGAATATCTTCACCATTAAATTCTGTTGGATGTAATAAGCGAAAATCAGAATGAGGTAAATACGAGCACATTGCATATCCGTATAAATTATTGCAGTCTATATAAAATAAGTAATTGTCTGGAGAAGATGGATCGTAATTAGACAAGTATTTGTTGTTGGCCTTCGCATATCTATTGGAAACTTGACAAACTCCCCCGCGGATACCCTGCTGAATTAACCGAATAATTTCCAAGTCCTCTATCAGTTGTAGTTTAACTTTCGTTAAAAGTAACATAGCGTCGAAACTTAAACTCGGAGCGGTAAGATAAAACGAAGGATCTAAATTATAATTCGTTTTACAAGTATAACGGAATTTTTCAAATACGTCAGCCAGTAAAAGTACGTCGGATTTTAAATATAATTTTGTATATTCTCTAAGATTGTTTAAATTAAAAGTTTTCCAAACGCGTTCAGCATGCTCATAATCAGATTCCGTAATATTACTCTCATTCAAAGTACTATAAAAATAATCTCGTGGAGGTAATTGCTTTTCTTCATACGATTCCCAATTTGTCATGTATTCATAAGGGTAAACCCCTTTGCGTGTTAATAACTCAAACTGACGTTCTTCAGAAAAAAAATGAGATAAATGTACAAAATCCTACTAATATTATAAACGCGAAAGTTTGTTTGGATAGATGGATGGATGTTTGTTCCACTTTCAAGCAAAAACTACTGAACGGATTTTAATGAAACTTTACAGGAATACAGTTTGTACATCAGATTAACACATAGGCTATGTTTTATACGAATATTCACGCGGGCAGAGCCGCGGGCAGCAGCTAGTCCTTAATATTTAAATTAGCAACCAGTTTTTCAAGACTTGTCCCTAAAAATTTAAACGAGTCAACAAAGCGGACTGCCATATACCTATTATCATCCGTTGTAAAAAACTTAGTAAATGATATATAATTTTCTTTATTTTTAGCTATAACTTTTAGTGGTCCCGAAGTTTCACCCAATTGTCTAATAAATAAATGACTGTCGTAGCCGGACAAGTTGTGAAAAAATACGGGTACAAATTGCGGTAAACGATATTTGAGATTACAATAAGAATGAGCAGGACCTCGGTACCTACCAGTTAGGTGACAGTGGTCTCTAACTTTGTCGTCAAACAACAACTGATTGCATAGATAACATTGCTTCGATTTAGAAAACGATTCCAATTCTTGTGACGTTAACTTTTTCATAGGTATTTTGTTTTTATAAAGAGTTAATATTTTAGATATGTCTTTCTTCAGATTTTCAATAAATACTTCAACACAGTCTTGTCCAAGATATGATACATATCGATTTAGAGAATTGTCATATGAACAAACTACATAATATGCAAATGCAGCCGGAACATGTTTTTGAAAGACATGTGTAAAGTTTGAAGCCGACCCGTTCGGACTTGGCTGTAATAACGATTCGAAATCCGCGTAAATAACAAACGGCATGTCTTGCATTTTCTCATAGTTTTTAAACTGAATAAATGTGCCAGGCTTTGGCAAAACAGTAGCAACACCACCGCATACATGAGTATTAAATTTACTTTCGTTTTGAAAGAAGACCATACAGTCATCACAAAAAAATATTTTGCGGTGGTTTTTTGTGACTTGTGATCTCATTAAACGACTTAAATTTTTTATCCAACAGTAATGCGTAAGATTTCCCTTTTCTAGAAATAATAAGTTAACATGATATTTTTTCTTGTTCTGAGTGCGGTATAATGGTCCAACAATACTAGTTTTGTTTTTAAGTCCATAAACATTGACGCTTACACTAGGATTGTTCTTTTCAAAAGTTTTTATATCTACAAAACTTACAGGAAAAGACATATTTTTTATATTGAGAATGTTCTCGAAATGAGGATAAGAAGACGTTCGCTGAGCATTGCTCTTAGCAGGATATAATGCCGCAATTATGCTCCACAAAAAACAAAATGAATCCGTGTTTTGAACGTTAATGCAAGCTCGTTTTAGTTTTAAAGCTTTAGGTAAATCTATAAATTTAGATGCTTTTAAAGGATTATATTTATTTATGTTAATTTCTAAGTATGAATTTCGCTGAAATGACCAACCGCTATCTCTTTCTTGCATTTCGTCAATTTTAGTTGAAATAATATCTATTGCTTTAGAGAAAACTTCGTCAAACACGTAGTTCTTGTGAATGATAAAGTTTTCTGTGGAAAACGATTTTAGCTCAGATTTGATAGAGTCATTAGTTCTAAGAGAAAACTGTGCAAATAACTCGAAGTTAATTTTAACACTACTAAAGGCTAGTTGACGCGCGTGTAACAGTTGCCGCACGCGAGCGCGCATGCAGCGCATGAACTCGGTCGGGGTCTGTACGCCTTCATCCCTGTTATGCAATCGATATGTAGCTATTCGACTACGAAATGCACTACTTATTTTATCTATACCATCTGCTACTTCTATTGCTGAGTTATTTTTGTGTATGTTACTTTTAAGATGAGCCGAGAAAGTATTACTTTTGACGGATATATCGCACACAGTGCAATATATCGTTCGTTTCGACATTTTTATTTATTACCTACCTAACTAAGACTAAAATTTAGCGTGAATGAAATTAAATAGTCTGGGTGAACTAAGACATACGAAATAATTCACTATTTTAGTTTATTAACGTAATTACTAAACTATATACAATTATCGTGGATTATATTTTTTACTGGCGAAAAATGTGCCCTCCTCTTCAAAGTCCTGTCGTGCTCGCTTGACGAACTGGTGCAATAGGCCCAGCTGCTCGGCGTCTGAATCCGTCTGGTACTTAAGCGATAAAATCGCTTTCTCCCAACGATCCTTCGGCTCCACAGCTCGTATCTCGCTGGTGTTGTAGACACGCAGCTCGATGAAGAGGTCTCCAGGCAGAGAGGCGGTGCGGCGCAAGGCTCCGTCGGCCACGCGGCGCGTCAGCACGGACTGCAGGCGGGGGGGCGCGGTGCGCGCGCGGCTGCTCTCGATCTCCGCCTCGTCGTCCCAACCCAGTTTCCACCCGGCGCTTTGAGCTCGTTTCTCTCCACTCGTGCGGTCTACTGACTTGCGTTTCGTAGAGGAGGATTTTTTCACCGTTGTTTTAACCCTGAAAAACCAACGTAAGAATAAGCATTCGATATATAAACAGAAACATAAGTACTGCGACTACAAACGGCTCAGAAAAAAATATTACTATGTACCTACATATGGGCATATGAAACGTCTATCAGAGTAAAATGTAAAACGACTCAGTCATTAATTACTTAATACAGGTCTAAATAATAAAAAAATAAAACGTAATTGTCTTTCAAGTACCCAACGTAAAGTAAATATCGCGATATAAAAGTGTATTAATAAACTTACGGTTTTTTAACTGTATCGTCTTCAGACTCGTATACTAAATTCTTTGCTGCTTTTCGAGGTCTTTGGGTTAACCTGGCAATGAAAAAGATAAAATTAGTTTAAAACGATAACAACATACTCACAGTTTCAAAGAAATTATTGGAACATTATATAATTATAGTAAGTACATTAAATCGCACCTTTTAGTAATTTGTTCCTCATCAGAGTCTTCGAACTTGCTCCCGCAACGCTTGGCAGCTACGTTTGTCTTGTTATATTCAATGTCCGACCTGTAAAATAATAAGTTAATAGACAAACATTGTTATTACTCACAACATGTATTAAACATTATAATTTTCTATGTTAATTTCTTCACATGAGTGTCTTACGAGAAAACTGACATTTCCGCTTCTCAGGCTGTAGTAGGGCTAGCGAACACTGTATACTTAACAAAACACCCGTGACTTCGATCGCGTCAACTGATAAGTGATTGATTTCATTTCTTGCCCATGACCACAGCGACTTGGGCTTCTGTTTCACTTTCCATCAGTTGACGGGAGACACTGCTGTAAACAAGCGAGATTAAAGATAACTTACGAACATTATGACTGCAGAGAATCCTCGAGGTTACGAAGCTGAAGAATATCTTGGAAATTGACGAGCACTGACTGCAGCGAGTCTTCGAGGTGACGGAGCTGGAGAATATCTTGAAGGTTGATGAGCACTGACTGCAGCGAATCCTCGAGGTTACGAAGCTGAAGAATATCTTGAAGGTTGATGAGCACTGTGTGGCACTACTGTAGTAATAATGCTTTAGCGGTTGGGAGCCCCTAATTTATCCGAAAATAGTGCAAGATCAGTAAATGAGGTAGTCAACAGTTTTAATTTCTTAATGTTTTCGTAAACGGGTAAACTAGTTATAGTTGACAGTTTTGCGTTAGCAAAAATACGAAAGTAACCGTTGACGAAAATGTTTACGAACACTGCCTAAATATTTTTCAACAATCAGCATTTACGAAAGTGTGCCAAATTTAAATTGCGAAATGCAAATTTTAATGTTCATTAAATTTACTTCAGATTTCCTGACAAATAGCTGTACAGTCAACGTAAAAATCATGTTATGAAATTAATTTCACTCCATGGAAAGACATTTTTCTTGCTTCATATGTTACAATATTCCATAAAAGGCAGCTGTGTTAACAATTATAATTAATCAAATTTAAACTACAGCGATAGATCACCAAAGGGAGTAGCCAAGGAGATATTAAAGTTTACAAATTTAAATGCAAACACAAGCATACTCTTTTGTTCCTCATTCACGATCATACTCCTACGGGACGATAGTTCAACGCGATCAATGAGATGTTTTATCATCAGTCACACGAACAACGGCTTAACGTGATTTAGATTAAAATGTACATACCTAAACGTAAATAACAATGTTAATAGGCATACAACGAAAACATATATGAGAAAAATCTGACGAATTGAGAACCTCCTCCTTTTTGAAGTCGGTTAAAAGCATATAATATCAACATTATTATAGTATAATTTTGCTACTGTCTGTACCTGCAAGTTCGAATGTTGAAACTGTAGCATCAGCAGTAACAACGTGCTCGTAAACATGTACCTACATTACAATTATAATAATATATTAGGGTTCCTTGTCTTAATATTTATTGTTTAAGAGTTAGATACATACTAAAACACATTATAAAAAACTTGTTAATTAATTAAGTAACCGTTAATAGAATAGCTAAATGTATGACGGGTAATGCAAAAATATTTTTTTGGTAAAATTAGCCTTCAGTATTATTATTATTAGTGGCATAGGACTTAAAAATTAACACGCTGTCTTAGGGTACATCCTCTTTTTAAGTCATCTATACCAACTAGATACTATTCAATTCATGAAATTCACTTTTTTACTTTGAGACTAAATATCTTAAAGTGTTTTGAATGTTTTTTGATTTTTTGACTTGAATGTTTTTTGAGATTTGAAAAAACCTATTCGTTATCGAGATACAAACACAATAATATGTATAATGAGTTTGGATAGTAACTCTGTAGATTGATAATGTATTGATTTTAATTTGTTTACATATACGGAACCTTCGTTGTAAAATCTGTACTGTCATTACTAGAATCATTTTGCTGACTTGCTCAAATTCACTGTATGGCGCGATTCGTTCATTCGAGTCATTGTTACAGTGTACGCCATAGCCTCTGGACTGTCAAGCGAAGGATTTATTTTAGGTGCAACTTGAGACACAATTGCGATAAGCAGCATGTAATGGTCACTTTTCTAGACAAAGTACAGAATGGTTGGTTGGTACGACCAATCGGGCTAGAACAGATACGAAGTTCTAGGTGCCACAATCAATCTAGAAACGTATAGAAAATATCAAAGCGCGCTCAGTAATCCGAAAGTGTTCAAGCATTAGCACGACCAATCTGGCTAAAATTCAACCTTAACGCTGGCATAAAGAGGTTTGGTGTAAGGATGCGTAGTGAATGTTTCGGTGTACGCCACTACCTGTGCATTGTTCAGTGAATGTTTCGTTTTGGGTGCTTATCTTAAAAACTATCAAGCGAAAACTTCTCTAGACGGAATGTGGTACGACCAAACGGGCTAGAACCGATACAAAGTTCTAGGTGCCATAAACTATCTGAAATCGCTGCGGGCTCAGTAAACCTGATAGTTTTCAAGTATTAGCACGATCAATCGGACTAAAATGAAACATTGAGCAAACGGCCACTGCATTAAGGGTTTTGGTGTACCAAGGTATTGGTAATGTTTTATTATATGTATATCGTGTTGCCTGCTGTCTTGCTAAACAAACATTTTAGGTAAGTACGAGTATAAATCGACACAGATAGCTTTGGTACACAAGTTATTACGCAACGCTTAGGAATTTCCGGTTAGGTACAGACCTGTGAATTACAAAAATCACAGTTCTTGTTGACAATAGTTTGTGAAACTGATTTGGGATTCTACTTCAATTTGTTATAATTGGTCGTTCTAATTCACTTTCGCGGAATGAGCGCACGAAGTAAGCGAATGAGCAGAAAGTGAATTAGAACGAACAATTATAACCTACTGATAGATTATGACAGGACGTTATTTAGGTACCTACTCGTAGTATTCTCCGTTAGCGAGTATAACTCATGGACTTTTTATCATGGAAGTATTAAGTCCATGATTTTTATATAAAAAGTCCTTGATATATCTTGACTTTGAAATCAGTAACGGAACGTGAATGGAATAAATGGTCCTCTTATAGATTCGTCATGTCTGTCTGTCTGTATGTCTGACACTTTTTTCCTATACTGTTGAATCTTGGGAAGTAGATGTATTCTGTGAACCACATTAAAATTTCCATACAAAAATAGAAAAAGACAGGAAGGTTTTAATTGTGCAAACGCGCTCCATCGCAGGCATAGTGAAGCTTAATGTCAGACGAGTTCGCAATCCAAGCAAAACATCGCTTGAATAACACGGTGAAATTATCGGTCTAGTCTGTAAACCATCTCGCTCTGCTAACACAATTAGCGTGAATGACAGTCAATACGGCGTATCTCCCGCGCGGAATCCCCGGACGCGAGCCGTCGGCGCGGCCCACATCTGTCCGGAACTTTCGCCGGACAATGATGGCGCTGCATGGGCGTCCGGGGCAGGACAAGGCTTCAATAATAACCTTATCGACTGGAACTTTCGGAAAAGCGACTTAAATATGCGACTTTTTATGAAAGCGCATTGAATATAAATGATTTTATACATGAAGGGATCACCTGATTTCCTCCTATGGGGTCGTTCAAGTATTACGTAAGCAGATTTATTACAGTTATTTACCCCCCCACCCCCCTTGTCAGCAAAAGTAAGCAAAGCTCTTACCCCCTCCCCCCATGCTTACGTAAACATTTTTAGAATAATTTTTTTTTTGTTGGAGTGTAGCCTTAGGGGCACTATGGAATTAAGGACCTAAAAATTTTTGACCAAAATTGAATTTCAAGTTAGCTCATTTTTTTTAAAGTTCTATACATAAATATGGTTAAAATAAACGTTTTTTGTTCTGTAGATAAAATTCGTAAAATGTATATTTTGTTCGAACGAGTTCTGGTGTGGAGACCGCGTCTCAGCAAACGTAGTGTAGGACTAGGACCCCCTCAGGCAAGGTGGAGTGACGATTTGCGCAGGACGGCTGGCAAGTGCTGGATGCGAGAGGCGCGGGACCGAGCGAAGTGGCGAGCATTGGGAGAGGCCTATGTCCAGCAGTGGACTGATGTGGGCTGATGATGATGATGATGTATATTTTCCGAGATATTGGTGATTTTTAGGGTTCCGTAGCCAAATGGCAAAAACGGGACCCTTATAGATTCGTCATGTCTGTCTGTCTGTCCGTCCGTATGTCACAGCCAGTTTATTCCGAAACTATAAGAGCTACATTATTGAAATTTGGTACGTAGATGTATTCTGTTAACGGCATTATGATTTTAAAATAAAATCAGAAAAAAATCCAAAACTTTTGGGGTTCCCCATACATAGAACTGAAACTCAAATTTTTTTTTTTCATCAAACCTATTCGTGGGGTATATCTATAGATAGGTATTTAAAAATGATGTTGAGGTTCCTGGCATCATTTTTTTCTAAACTGAATAGTTTGCGCGAGAAACTCTTCCAAAGTGGTAAAATATGTGTTCCCCTCCCCCCGTAACTTCTAAAATATGGGCATGATAAAACTGAAAAAAATATATGATGTGTATTACCATGAAAACTACTAACGAAAATTGGTTTGAATGAAATCTAGACAGTAGATTTTTTTTAAACGTCATAAATCAAATTACCAAATTTTATCAGTGGTACGGAACCCTACGTGCGCGAGTCCGACTCGCACTTGGCCGGTTTTTTTCTTTATATATGCATTTTTCTTGAAAACTATGCATTTTACGAATTTCATGTACAGGACAAAAATTGTTGCAAATGATGTCACTAATACGATTTTGTCCTGTACATGAAAATCGTAAAATGTTTTCGAGATATTGGTTTTTTTTTTCTTTGGCCATCAGCCAAAACACTTCCTCAGTGTTATACAATTTTTCGTACGAGAATCGAGATCGATTTTTAATAGATCTTCTACCTTATATGTATCATCGTTTTCTTTTTCGAATCGATCTTCAAGGCACCGGTTCGAATCGATCTTCAAGGCACCGGTTCGAATCGATTCCTAAGATCGATTTTTTTGTCAAAGTTCGGCAACCCTACTAAACGTATGCATTTATTTGTAGGTAATTCCCCGAAAATACGTTTCGATTTCAAGCAAACAGAATGTGAGGATTGCCATTTGTGGTAAAAAGAAAATAAATAAAGATGACGTAATTATCATCTAGACCCCCCCACCCCCCATGTCATCCAAAATAAGCAAAGCAAAGACCCCCCCGCCCCCCCATAGTGCTTACGTAATACTTGAACGGCCCCTATGCTGACTTTAGTCCAGAGTAGCAACATACGCTTGTTCTATGAAGCACCGCACTAATAACACGATGCGTCTTGTCGGAAGATTTTTCATATGCAAGAACGCAACCCGCCTTAATGTCGTATACATCCTATGTCGAGTACCAAACCCAAAATTGATTATTTCTAATATCAGGAAAACACAACTAAGCGAAAAGGGGTGCAGCGTTTACCTGGGTACAAATAAAAACTGCTGTCACCAATCCGCCTGCCAAGCGTGGTGACTAAGGCGAATCCTCCCAAAAGACGACTGATGATGATGACCAAACACAAAATTTATTATTTCTAATGCCAGAAAAGAAAAACTATTCGTAGGGCCGCAAATACCGAATAATACCGTCTTCTTTCTTTCATTACCAAATGATGGCGTGTCCCAGTGCGTTCAGGTTACCACCAGCCTATGGGTGCTGGTGGTCATTTCACCTCAAATGAGAATCGCCTACTCACCTTCCTCTCGCAAGACGTATCGTGTAATTGTGCTTCATAGAACACCTGTATACCTATGGGTGTTGGTGGTAGTCTGAATGCACAGGGGGCGTTTACTCTGATGAAATGCCCGTACAAAAGCATAAAGCACGCCGGCACGGGCCGACTGAGCGCTAAACGCTATGCTAACTGGGTAATTACTGCAGGTGGCCGGCTCTCTTAATTACGCCGCGCTCCTTGACCGCGTAATTAGAGATGTTCTGCGACACTGCACTTTTGCGGAATAGGCCTTAGAGTGTTTGACAACATTCATTTATTAATTTTATAAAAACTAGTACAATAAAAGACACAATTTGACTGGCTCGGTGGCTCAATTGGTAGTGACCTCTGCCTTCTGAGCCAAGGGTCGTGGGTTCGATCCCCACACATTACAAACATTTGTGTGCATGAACATGTCTGTTTGTATTGGTCTGGGTGTTTTCTATGTATAATATGTATTTATTTACAAAAAAAAAAGTATCTAAGTAAGTTTATCAGTTGTCTAGTACCCATAGTACAAGATTCGGCTTAGTTTGGGGCTAGATGGCGCTGTGTGGCCCAGCGTGGCATGTCTTGGGTTATTTATTTATTTATTTTATTTAATTATATCGGTATGTCCTGATCTAATTTTTATAATGTATTATTATCATTATCAGCCTGCAAACGTCCACAGCTGGACAAAGGCTTCCTCCTAGGGAAAGGGAGACGTCGTTTTAGCAGCGGTTCCTAACCTGTGGTCCGCGGACCCCTAGGGACCCTCGGTCCTATACGCATATTATAGAATTAAAAAAGAATCTGAACATTGCACCTTCTTTTCCAGGGCTCCATGGCATTGTGCTTGATTATCTATCAAGAGAAAAAATGATATTAAATCAAGCACACACCCAGTGCTTTCACGTTTATATTCTCCTCTTAATCGGTTCAAAGTTAGTTCTCCATAAAACTTGCGATTGCTTGAAAGCACTTCTTGAAATCAAATAACTTGCTAGCCAGGAATCGAATCGGATAAACTACAGTGGAATAATTGAAAAAGTTGCGTTTTAAACGGTCTCAGTCGGCGACGATGAAGCGGTGTTTAAACTCGAGTTGCCGAAGGCGGTGTAGGCACGTGGAGGAATAAAATCGATGAACACGCATTATGAATACAACTTAATTACTTAGTAACTAATAAATTAATAAAAATACATAAATAAATATCAGACGACATCACATACATTGCTCTAATCCCAAAGTAAGTAGCTTAAGCACTTTTTTTATGGGTATCAGAACAACGAAGGTACCACAAATAAATACTTAAATACAAATATAAACACCCAGACACGGAACAAACAAGTGTTCATCACACGAATGTTTGTCCCGGGTGGGAATCGAACCTACGACCCTTGGTTCAGAAGGCAGGGGTCACTACCAATTGAGCCACCGAGCCAGTCAAATACCTATCATCTTTTTGCTCATCTCACCTGCCCGTGGTGCATCCTGCTGAATAACAAACGAGGCTCTGGCAATCGACTGATGGTGGTATAACCATCACGATTGAAGGCGTAGCTAAATACCGATTACGGCCGCAGCGTCACCAGAGCGAGGGGCTACGCCCTACGATCGCTAAACCCGCCTGCCCATCGTGGCGATTATGGGTTATGGGTAAAGTCTCCATGTGTTTACCCAAAGTGGGGAACAACTGGAGAGGCCTATGTCCAGTAGGGGACTGCAATAGGCTGATGAGGATGATAAACTGTAATAATTTCCGGGATTTTTATCATGTATTTTACTAGTGCGGAGCCGATATTTCAGCACTGTTGCTAGAGCCATTACTAAGGAGCAGAACTGCGACGATGATGTTTTAACTTAATACTACTGTTGTAATAGATATGTCAATAGTTACCACATCCCTAAGGATGGGCGGGACGTCAGTTGCGGGGCGCGGGGGGCGGCGGTCGCGGCGCGGGCGTCGCTACACTGGAACTGAATTAAGACGGCTACAGACGAGTTAGCGAACTGCTCGGCCGATATAGAGCTCGCTGGAACTGATAACACTAACATTTACGCATACATTGAACAACTAAAATTTACATCTGCTGCTAACTCCAGCATCAGGGATTGAAGATCAAAAAATATCATTTATTGGCCACAAACATAATAAATACCTACATATATGTAGGTATTTATTTATAATAACATATTACAAGATTTTTGGCTTGCGGCCCCGAGGAAGACGACGACACGTGCCTTTGTGCATCGCAAGATGCAGGCTACTGACACCACGCTACTGACACCAAGACACCACGGTGTCCACCTCCCGAGGTGTGTCGTTCATGCTAGGCGGCGCAGCGCTGCCGCGCTGTGACAGAGTGCTCGTAGCGGACCACCCCGCTTGCCCAGCTGCGGCGTGGCTATTAAGACTCCATTCGATGTCCAGCAGTGGACTACGATAGGCCGATGATTATTAATTTATTACATCTTTCCTTCCATTTTCCAAGAATCGTAGAGGCACATCTAGTACCGAAACATGTTCCAAGGCATCAACCCAGCAGGACCGCAACCGGATAAGTTTCTATTGTCACTCGTCTCGGCGAGGAGGTCCGGAGTCCGGCCCGAGCGATGATCTCCGCTTCCCCTAAACATGCAAGCTACTTAAATGTTTGCATAGTCTCTGAACTAGATTGTCTGTGCCACTAACACCGCACTACTGAGCAGAACGTTGCGCTGCACGCAAAAAGATCGGAATTTAGGAAAATTCTCGCATCTTATTGTATTTCTCGAAAGAAATCAAACAATAGATACCTACTCGAAAATATAAAGTACAACAGTTAGTTTTGACGTCCCAGCAGCCGTGTCCGGTCTTAACATTTTGTCTTTAATGATTTTACATCTTAATCATTACATAATCATTGCATCTAGATTTTAAGTCAACTGTTTGGTGTGCAATAAAGAATATCTACCTATCTAACTTATTCAATGTCTGGAAGTGTTAACATCAAATGGAATGACTGTAGACAGATCAGACAAGTGCTCTTCTGAGTAAATAAACTGAAAAACGCCTTTTGCAGGCTCCTTCATCAACCAAAGACTTAAGATACATAAGAATGCATATGCGACTTCTTGAAGATTGGCAACTGTAGCTGAAATTCGCTCAAAAGTGTATTGTTACTAACTCCAGAAAATTCTCATAGAGTTTTCCATTTGATAACTAATAAAAATGTAAGACGCCAGTTAGTAACTTTAACAACGATCTAGTTTATTCGGAGCAAAAGTTGCATTCTTCAAAACAACAAGACAGGTAACAAGCAACTACTAGCGTTCTGTGTCAGAGCACAGTGCACCTTCGCAGCGTACGTTTAGGGGCCCCTTTGGCGCGGAGCACGGGGATCGCTGCAGATATTCAGGAATACCAAGATGCCTGCAAGCCGCAAAATTGGGTTACTAGTGATATTTCCCGGAATATTCGGCGTAGCGACTGCACCTACGGCGCACTTCGGAGCGAGCGGAGGCATTGTGGCGGGTAGATTGACATCACCTCGCGAAATACACGTATCTAGGTAATTTCAAATGAAGGCAAATGTACCGAAATTGCATATAAAGAAAATTCCGTAACAATACACCAGAAGTTTCACTTCATAAATTGGAATTAGTTGTATGCCCGTTTATAGATATATGCCCGTTTGACAGGCTCGGTGGCTCAATTGGTAGTGACCCCTGCCTTCTGAACCAAGAGTCGTGGGTTCGATTCCCACTCGGGACAAACATTCGTGTGATGAACATTTGTGTTTGTTCCGCCCCCTGTCTGGGTGTTTATATTTGTATTTAAGTATTTATTTGTGGTACTTTCGTTGTTCTGATACCCATAACACAAGTGCTTAAGCTACTTACTTTGGGATCGGAGCAATGTATGTGATTTTGTGTGATATTTATTTATTTATAGATATTTTATCGAGTGGTAAGTATGTAGGTACTGTACTGTTCTAAGTATGTATGGGTATCAATATGTAATTCTGATTTAGATAAAACAAGTTAGATCCTAAAGAATGTACGTACATACCCTGTTCAAGCACTTATGAAAATCTGATTCAACCAAGACAATTAGGTAACCAATAAACAATGGTGGCACGTGGTGTTAGAGACATTTCCTCTTTTTTATTGACAGGACATGAAGACTCGACCAATAAATTATCATCTACCACTCTAGTTCATAGAAACAGAGAAATCCTTAGGTACTTTCAGATCAAGTGGTTACTATTATATTTATTTATTCAAGTACAAAATATGAGAGCATAAAATATGAGTCTTTGTTATGTACCTACTCGGTAGAGGGAAAATGGGGGGACAATTTGTTGGTCCATGATAAAAACAATACTCAAAATCAATCAATACTCAAAGGTAAAATAAAAGGCCGGAGAGGAAGAGGACAGCTGCTCTCTAAAAAAAATATATCAGGACCTACAGGGAGTTGAAGCCACAGGCGGAGTCCATAGAAGAATGGAAATTGCTCCACCGTGTTCTCCAGTTTTATGAACTCGCATACCTCTGTTGAGCATGCAGAATGAAATGAGCCACCGAGCTATTCATAAAAGGTTCAAATATAACAAGACTGCTCCTTTGCAAATCACCGCAGCCAGCTGCACAATTTTATTCATGTTTTGACATCCACAAAATAGAACATTTTAACGTCCCGCCTCCGTCGTAAAGAAGTTGAACGCGACATTTACTGAACTAGAGACTTCTGAACTCAGTACGTTATTCGGCGATATTAAAAATGTTTTCGAATGCAGCAACAAAAATTCGATTTGGAAACTTTGGAACGTGTCGTAGTCGGAGGGAGACGGAGGGAGTCGGAGGGAGCCGGTTAGAGTTGGCAACTCGTCGCGCGGCCACATCACGCCCGGAGTTGGTACGCCGACACCGTGAATTCTCAAACTTTTCACATCACATTATCTATTTAAATCATTCATGGCTTAAAGAGAGTTCTTCCTTTACGGTAGGTTTTTTTTATATCTAAAAGTTGACAAACAAGCATGGCCTGATGGTAAACGGTTACTTTTACAATATTCAAAGTACGACTTATTATATAAAATCTAAATGCATCTAAATTGTGTCACACGTGTCTACATGGTTAGTGGCTGACGTGTTTTGAATCCAATTAAAGTTCTTTTTTATAAGTGAGTGGGTAGCGCTTGGCCCCAACTAGCTTGATGTTAAGCGATGTTAGAGCCTAAGATGAAGCGTGCTTACCCAACTAAAACCGATTCACTCACGCCTTGAAAATCTGGAGATTGTACATTTTAAGGAACAAGGACTCCGGTAAAGAGATCCACAGTTTAGCCGCACTATGAACGTAGAGGCAAAGCACTTTGTACGAGTTTTTGTAACTTGCAACATACATCGGTGTCACCTCGCCGTGTCGTTGCTCGTCCGATGGTAAAAAGGGGCAGATGAAATTTAATTAAATAAATTTTAAATAAAATAACTCAAGACATGCCACGCTGGGCCACACAACGCCATCTAGCCCCAACCTAAGCCGAAGCTTGTACTTACTATTGGTACTAGACAACTGATAAACGTATGTACTTAGATGTATAACTCCGTAGCACACTTTCCAAAATAATATACCTATATAATAAGTACGAGTATTTGTAGAGGTAGATATCTACCTCTCCCGGCGTACGCGTAATAATGTTTGAGAGCCGGTGACCGCCGAACGGGCTTAGGTTTTACTTTATAGGAAACGGCGGGACGTGCCGCTCGGCACCGCGACGACGTTTATGGCAACGAGTCGCGATCGGCCAACTGCGGCCAAATGATCATGAATGAGGTTACATCGAGCAACTAACGCGATGTAATGGCATCCTTCGTGGTAGAAGTATGCTAAGTTTATTGAAATGTGGTATTCATTACTGGTATGTATCATGTGAAATGGGATTATGGGATCCTTCGACCGAATAAGCGTGGTGGAGAATCTAGGTGGCTTAGAGTAAACTTCTACTCTTGTCGCGTTTGCTTAAGAGCGTTGACTCAGAGACTAGGGTTCTCTTCCACTTATCATCCGATGATAAGGTTTGTTGTTATCCAATTGCCAGTCTAAGCAATAAAGGTAGCAAATATTACTAAATTAGTAGGTCTGCATGTTCTTACTTACGCTTACTATCATAGTCACTACACATTTAAATCCCGGACAAACTGACATATTGGCAAACGACTCTTCTGCTTCAGACTACACATTAAACCTACGTCGACTTACATTTTAAAACGACGTGTTACATTGTACCTAATATATACGCCCATTTACACCTTTAAGTGCCTAAGTAAATGAGTAGACGGGAACTAACTTACTCATAATATTTAAAGAAGCCGCGATAAATACTAGAGACCAAACTCTAGCGGACTGTACGCCCGCCTAGTCCTGATATGGCCGGAGAGCTCCCCCAAATCGTAAAAACGAAACATCTAGCGAGCGGCAGATATCTCCAAGATTATGTTAAATGTAGGGCCAGTGTTTGCCAGCGATCCGTCCACTTATAAAACATAGTTCGGGCGCGCCATTACCGCAGGTCACTCGCCGGATCGCCTAAACCCGGTAAGTGGGCCACGATGCTCAGATAAATCCCCATATTATTGTTATTGCCCTCCCGGAGGATCCAGACCTCCTTTGTATACGATCGTCTCGTGCTATTATAATCTGTTTTTCCGTTCGTATTTCCCAATATAGTGTAGATAACTGGTGAGGAATTGGTTTCCAATAAAAGGATTCTTATTTTTCGTTTTCACGGCGGTCCCTAAACAAATCTTTTTGTTCCCCCGCCGGGTGTAGAGCCGTCGATAAGAATATCGGGAACGCACAAATAACGCTTCCTTACATTTATGCCTACCTGGTATTAGGTGCTTATCGCGCGAGATTTTGTAGAAGTGGTCATACAATTTTCTCTCATCATCATTATCAGCTTATCTCTCCAGTTGTTCACCACTTTGGGCTCGGAGGTTGTACCCATAATCGTCAACAGATACATATGCGATTACTTACACCTACATCTTATTTTATTGGTTTTGTATGTTATGAATATGATTCAATTGATGGGTTGATTAACCGAGTGATAAAATTTAAAACGAATGATTGCAAAACTCAAGATGTTCGTCATAGGAGAAAAATCAGACCTTTGTTACGAATTATACTCATATACAGCGTTTCCCCTGATCCAGAACACTTTTGGAAACACATTCTACTTATTTCGACATATTATATATTTAAGAATGGCAGAATAATAGAAAAGCATAAATATCAAATTGGACTATGTTTCCATAGTGCTCTGCACCGGCCGGGTTAAGTTTCATCATACAGATTGCATTGCGTCATACGGTTTTTCATATGTTTTTCTTTATCCACTCTTCCTTTTTTGAATGATATTGGTTTTTTACCACCAGTCTACGCAGTTTTTAGCCGGTGAAGTGATGGTTATATAACTGCTGAAAAAAGCTACAGTGAATATTGAAACAATAAATCGTTATATATTCTTGTATGCGCTGATTAAAACGAGTGTTCGGCGCCAAATTAAATGATTACCATAATGAATTCCGACAAATTACACCATAAAATGAAACATTAACGAACTATACCCGAGAGGCCATTTTTAAATAAATAATGAGCTTCGGTAACGATATTTACGGTAATTGATATGACATTTTATCAACAATTTTGGACGATGCAGCGCTAATTGGAATTCGTACAGACATTGTATTCTTTTGGACGAATTGAGCAACAATTCATGAGATAATGAAATGTCGAATAATTATACCGTTACCGTTTTGATGATCAGCGGATATGTATTGTGACAGTGGCGAGGATGTAACATGGAATACATATTAATGTTATCATTAGGTAGGAGACAATGACACCATCTCATTATTCTACTAGCAATCAAGTCTTTCCAAAAAGATCTAGCAGGATGAGAATGGACTCTGTGGATACCATGGAAGTATTAAGTACTACATGGTGGATACTTAGTTAAAATTGTTTGAAATATCTGTCAAAAGAGAACGTGCAATATACCTCGTATATATTTGAAAATAACGATATGTGAGCGTCATTGTTTCGAGCGTTGGAATTGATGTTTAAAGAGTGACTCACTGTGATTTTTTGAAAATACGCCGTTCTATCTAGACATAATATCTGTGATCACACACAATCTGCTTACCATCACGGCGCCCGCTCCGTCACTCGCAATAATACGAACAATTTTACTGGCCAAGTTTGAATTAGTATCGTAATTGCCGCCATCTGTTATACTTGACGCTAGACCGGTGTCGGACACTCGCCAGGTGTCAGCGAGTTAACGAATCACTTTGGTTCGGCGCCGGATAAAAACCCATTTGTTAATTACTTCTTGTCATCCATCTGGCTGGTTTATGACGGAAATTTTGCTGGAAAACCGAGGTGGTTCTGCTGAAACGAGGCGATGTTCCTAAGGCATCGTGCATAGTCTATTATTAACGCAGGCAAGTGTAGTACATAGTGCGATACACATTCGAAGAGTATTTATATCATTGATTTCCTTCAATTGTCCTTTATTATTCCACTGACTAAGAAATTCCTTGAGGATTAAGCTTCTCAGCCGGTGGTAGGGTTAACCTGCCTGGCTGGCAGGCGCCATAGTGTAGTGACTTCGGTCGGTTTGAAACAGTCGGTGTATAGCTAGTGTCATTTAACAGGCTAGAATGGCAGTGGCAACTAAGAATTGAATGATTTGGGTACATTGATTTTGTAAAACAATTTTCATGGTTAATAAACGTTATTTTATTTTATTTATTTATTTATTTACATGTCGTTGCCGCAACGAGTTGGGCTTTTCTATCGTTTTCTATTAGGCGATGGGAAGCCCTTATTCTGTGTTATTAATAAAATATAGGAGACAATAATTATCTCATTCTACGATACTGGTCATTTGACAGGTACGATGTAGGTACTCTAATTTAGACTCTACATCGAATATGTCAAATTTTCCAAAAAAATCTAGCAGGATAATCGACTCTGTGCATTGGAGGCTAAAATTGAAAATTGTTTGAACATTATTGACAGTATTGTAATTGAGCAAATGAGCGTCGTTGCTTCGAACGTTGAAATTTAACATAATGACTGTCAACAAATATAATAAAAGCAGAAATGTATTAACGCTAATGCATCGCATAAAGCCATTCATTTGCGATGCAAAGCCGTAAGTATTTCAACGAGATCGATTATTCCGACCCCTTTAAGGTCTTGTTTCTGTTTGCTTCCCGGCGCATTACGGGGGGCGAAGATGAAAGGGCGCTGTCCCGCTGAATTCGGTCAAACGCTCGCTGAATGCTAACTAGTTACGTAACGCCTTTATTTTGACGAACTTATTGTCCTTGCTGTCAATTAGAACGGTTTTTTTTCCCTTCGGATCTTCAGCATCTGCAACGAGGATGCAGACGCCGGTGTGCGGTGCCGAGTTAACTTCTAAGCTCCTGGTGACTAACCATTACTGCTAAGCCCAGGGGAGTCAGAATGCCTAAGTAGAGGAACTACCACGTCATCTGCCACTCTACTCACGCACTTCCTAGACGATAATATCAAATGGACATAATAAGCTGCCCACCTGCACTTCATCATCATCATCATTAGCCCGTCTCAGACTCTCAGTCCACTGCTGGTCATAGGCCTCTCCCAATGTTCGCCACTTAGGTCGATTTTGGGCTTCTCGCATCCAGCACTTGCCAGCCGTCCTGCGCAAATCGTCACTCCACCTGGCCTGAGGGCGTCCTGCGCCTGCACTTGACAAACAATAATATTGCATTAATGTAGGTATGTTATATTTAGAAAAAAAGGGAACTGGTGTGTTTCGTGCGGCACTTCTTCTCATCAGGTCGAAGTAGTAGTACTTAATTTTTAAACCAAATAGTGTGCATCCCTCTTATGTATTTCTAGTCTGTCTGAATGGTAAACTATACATATACATATAAGTTACGTAATTAACTTTATCAAAAGGAATACTCGTTACAGATACATTCCACATGTTTACATACAAAGTAATGAAAAGTTACGTCTCATTCTTGGAAAACGAGGCCCTATATGTGTATTCCGTGAAATTCGTTTCCAATTATAAAGTGACGCGGAAACTTTGTAATTGATTGTGCCCTGTTACGGAACAAACACAACGTATTACGAGTATCGAGCTGTTTCTGTAGCCAAGCGTATTGTCATCATAACACCTGAATAAATATTAAGGCTTATTTTCATACATATTTAGTAATATTTCGGAGGTAGATGACCTGTGCCGTAGAATTGGTTGGAGACAGAGAATATTAAGGTATTTCTAATGCCTTGTTTAAATATCGTGACGGGTCGAACGTTATTTTATATGGAACTAGCTGTCCCCGCGACTTCATTCGCGTGAAACAGAGTGTATACCCCTATTTTATCCCCTTGGGGGTAGTATTGAACAAAATCATTTCTTAGCGGATGCCTACGCCATAACATCTACCTGCATGCTACATTTCAGCCCGATCCGTCCAGTGGTTTGGGCTGTGCGTTGATACATCACTATTTCTGTCAGTCAATCATCTTTGAGTTACATATATTTAGATAAAAGTGCTGGTTGTGCACTTAGCAACTGATAATTTATAAGAATAGTAGCTCGACATAATGGCTTCCCTACGCCTGATGGAAAGCAAAAGAGAAGCCCAATCATCATCATCATTCGTCGCCTACGCCTCGCGCGCGCTCACCCCGCCCGAGACTAATTATAGTCAGATACACAAGGAGGCCCTAGCTATTATTTTTGCAGTTAAGAAATTCCATCAGTACCTATACGGTAGGAAGTTTACATTACGCACAGATCACAAACCGCTTGTGAGTATTTTTGGACCCAACATTGGGGTTCCCAGTATGACGGCGAGCCGGTTGCAACGCTGGTCTATAATATTAGCGGCATACGACTTTGATATAGAATAATAATACGGCGGATGCATTGTCTCGTTTGATCGCAGCTCACAAGGGCAGGAACTATGAAAATGAGTATAATTTGGAGCAAACTTATTTACATTTTGCTACAGACGCATTATTATTAGATAATGAAACGATTAAAAAGGAGACAAAAAGGGATCCATTACTGAGTAGGGTAATAAGTTACATCAGAGATGGGTGGCCTAGGGAAATAGAAATTAATGAACTAAAACCTTATTTCAATAGGAAATCGGAGTTATACTTGGAGTTGGGTTGCATTATGTGGGGCCACCGGGTGGTAGTACCGCAATCGTGCCGGGATAAAGTCCTGAAGGTACTTCACGATTCCCACATGGGGATCGTGAAGACCAAAAGTTTAGCTCGCAGCTACGTGTGGTGGCCCGGCGTGGACGAGGCTGTGGAGCGCCAGTGCCGCGAGTGCGCGGTGTGCGCTGCGGTAGGCAGCGCGCCGCCCGCGCACGCGCCGTGCGCGTGGCCGTGGCCCGCCCGCGCATGGTCTCGGGTTCACATAGATTTTTTAGGACCAATATCGGGAATGAAATTTTTAGTCATCGTCGATGCTTGTTCCAAATGGATAGAGGTTTTTAACATGAATTCAACCACGGCTAGTTTAGTTACAAAAAAATTAATGGAGGTTTTTGCTAGATTTGGTTTACCAAAACAAATCGTGAGTGATAATGGCCCCCCTTTTTCCAGCCTGGAATTTAGCGAATTTTGTAGTAGCAACGGGATTGAACATATCTTTACTGCACCGTACCATCCCGCGTCAAACGGCGCGGCAGAAAATGCTGTTAAGATATGTAAGAGAGTGATAAAAAAAGCAATTATTGAAAAAACTGATATAGATACCGCATTAAACAATTTTTTTTTTATGTATAGGAATACTGTACACCACACTACTGGGGACAGTCCCGCTCAGCTTTTGTTGGGGCGCGCACTGCGCACTAGGCTCGACTGTCTCAAACCCGACAGGGAGCGACGGGTGCGAGCGTTACAGACCCAACAGAGAGTGTGTGCAGGGGGAAATGAGCGACAGTTAAAAGTAGATGATCTAGTTTGGTGTAGATCTTATTCTGGGGAAGCAAAATGGACCGCGGGAAAGATATTGGAAGTTATGGGGGAGACTGACTACCGTGTAATTGGGGAGGATGGAAATATAGTACACCGTCATATTGATCAACTAAAAAGACGCGATTCTTCTCAAGAGGTTCAGAGTACGGAAAAGACTCCACAAGGTAGTAGTATGCTGTACCCCGGCTTGATTACGGTGCCCATGGAGCGCGATGACGCGGGCGCGGGCGGCGCGCGCGCTGGCGCGGCGGACTCGGTTCCGCTCCCGGATAGTAACGTTGAACGTAGATATCCATTGAGGCTGCGCCAACCTCCTGTCCGCTTCGGGTTCGAAATTGATTAGTTGCGATATGTAAACATAATTTAGTAAATATAATTTTTAATGTTACCTGTTCTTGCCTTCGCTAAATGTTCAGTTTGGATTGTACTTAATAATTGTTAAGAGATAAACTATTATTTATTTGTAAATATTAATATTTAGGTTAGTTTAAAGTAAGGGTGGAGGTGTTAGATATTAAGTAGGTAATTTAGTTATTAAGTTATGTAGGTAGTTATATATTGAGAAGCGGCCCGTCAGTCGCTTAATAAATAGTCAACGGAGCAACACGTCTTTTATTTATCAGCCTGTATCAGTTCACTGCTGGACATAGGCCTCTGCCAATGTTCGCCACCTTGATCGATCTCGGGCTTCTCGCATCCAGCACTTGCCAGCTGTCCTGCGCAAATCGTCACTCCACCTGTCTGAGGGCATCCTACATTACGTTTGCCGAGACGCGGTCTCCATTCTAGAATTCGTTTACCCTAACGGTTATCGGTTCTGCGGCTGATGTGGCCAGCTCACTGCCACTTCAGCTTACTGATCTGGTGAGCTATGTCAGTAACTTTGGTTCTCTGCTGGATCACCTCATTTCGGATCCGATCTCGCAGAGAGAAGCCCAAGTCGATATACCATTTCATTTGATTGGGACAAAAGGAAATGCATCTAAAAGTACCTACATGTATTACAAAAGTGGATACCAATGTATGTATGTGCGTATATGATCACGTTCAGTCATCATCGGGCGCGGCCGGCAAATGGAGCGTGCCTTTGACAAAGCGAATGTTGTATTAAAACGCGCTCAGCGAGCAATTACGGCCGTAATTAGCGCGGCGCTGTTTAGACGAGGCGAGAGCACCAACAACTAACTCTACAACCCAATTTAGCGTTACATTTTACGTACGTACTTACCTGTTAGCAGGTACCTATTGCGCTTTCAGAAATGTTCAGTTCGGAAATAGTACGATGAAGTCTGAATGAAAAGTAAACAATAATTGACGTAGAACGCTCGCTACGGCCGCAATCGTCAGAGACCATTCAGTACGAAAGAAATCTAGTGTGAAACAAAATGAAAAACAAAACTAAATTATAATAACAGTTGATGTATCAGCGGAGTCAACAAAAACATAAACGAAAGTACACTTTTACATAAACTCCTTTGTGTTTACCGAGTTCCGTCGAAGCGCTCGTTATCTGCTGACGGTAACGATACGCGGTTCCGCAAACAACGATGCAATGGACAAGCTTAATAAATATCTCCACTGCACATTCGTCATTCGAGACTGCATCGTGATGCAGTTAAGCTCCGCTCCATGTAAGAAGTTTGTTGTTCGGGGATTTTGCTGGAGATTTATTTGCTGGTAGCATTAAACTGTTGGTTTGTTACACAGGGTTTATTAGCACAATAGATTGTGCAACTTCAAAGACTTGTGTGCTTTGATCATGTTAGCTTTTACCGTTTCAAGACTTGTGTGTATGTGATCACGTAGGTGAAGCAAACATTGTTTGAAAATGGAAAGATTGGTTTGATCCAAAGTTTCTTTTTCCGTATCGATGGTATTCTGAAACAAGCCCAGTCCCAGCCCAGTCGTAACCATAGTCTGTACATAACCTACTCAAATTTAAATTAATTTATTCATTAGATAATACTACTACTGATACTTAGAGCTAGTACAGTAGGTAATAGTAATTTGACCATGCGCATCTTGTTATTAAAAGTAATGTATCAAAGAGTGCATCATGCATCAACTAAGGGAATATAAAAGGGAAGGGAATAAGGGAGCGGCCTATCATCTTTTCGCTCCCAGCCAACCTCACCTGCCCGTGGTGCATCCTGCCGAATAACAAATGTAGGCGTAGCTTAAATGCTACAGGCCGATGACGGGCAGCAGCGTCATCGGCGCCAGAAGCTACGCCCTGCGGTCGCCAACCCGCCTGCCCAGCGTGGCGATTATGGGTAAGATGCCCTAAGAAGGGAACAACTCTAAAGTTGTTCTATATAATAGGTCTCTACAGACCTATGGCCAACAGTAGACTGCGATAGGCTGATGTTGAAGGGAATATCAAGAAACCGGCAGCAGCGCATACCTACAAGTAAAGTACCTAAGGCAAATATCTCAAATGACAGTTGTCATGAGGGGAGGCCTATATGTCCAGCGGTGTCCTTTTGTGATGCAAGATGATGACAACCAGGAGGACTTAGCTTTCGGGTGGTCATCGCTACAAGAGGGTTCTGGGAGTAGCCGCAACTAGCTCCTCATGTTTAGCCAACCTTGATGTTAAGTTCTTCCACAATCTTACGCAGCGCGATCAATTCTCGCCGCGCAGGCCGCTGCTCATAAGCCGCTGGTGTCCATGCAAATTAGCGTCATTTGTCACTCGCCGCGCCGATGTACGGCCGACAATAAGCCGCTTAAATTGTACACTCTATGCAGGCACAACGGCACAATTGGGCTAGTAAATGAGCAATAAAAAATGAACGATTATATTCACGTTATGAGTCATCATCATCAGCCTATCGCAGTCCACTGCTGGACATAGGAACCTCAAGGTGTTCGCCACTTTGGGAAAACACCTGGAGGTTATAATCGACACACTGGGCAGGCGGGTTGGCATCCGCAGAGCGTAGTTCCTCGCTCCGGTGACGCTGCTGCACGTCATCGGCCTATAGTATTTACCTGCACCTTAAATTGTGATGCCCTGAGCCGCGTTCTTTTTTTAGCAGGATACACCACGGGCAGGTGTATGTGGCTTGGAGCGAGAAGATGGTCGCTCCCTTACAGAGGAAAGAAAATATGTAATACACAGTTTAACGCCACTATATAAATACAATATTTGTCATGTGACAAGCGAGTCACATTTATTATGTAGTAGGTACCTACACAATATACTTAAAGCTTGATGTTTCAACTGTGGCCACAAGTAGACCATGTCTCTTTAATTGTAATGGAAATGAAGCTTAAAATCTTAGTCTTTATTGTTTTAAACAACATGATACAAACTCGCCGTTTCCTAATGACATCTAATAACGCAGCCATAAAGTACGGCGGACATAATGAGACGGGATAAAAGCGCGATAAATATCCCGCAACACATCGACTCTGCGCGCGTGACAAATGGCCCGCTTTGCGAGCGCCGACGCCGACGCCGACGCCGCTCGCTCCGGCCACCACCAACTGATGTGAATTGAGGCCGTACCATTATAATTAATAGCAATTATAGCAAAAAGAAATTTCAATATGGTGAAAATGGGACCAACTAGGAAGTACACCCTTTCGAACAAAAAAAAAATATTTTTCAAATCAGTTCACTACTCTGACTGAGATATGTGATAACATGGTGGGTGGATGTACTTCCTCGGGCGGGCGTCTCAATTCGAGTGAAGATTCGCTATGCACTTCTATTAACAATTGCGCTGTGTGCAAACATGACATACTCTCTCTTCTTTTATTTTACACGTTGACGCTGTACTTATCAACGGTTTCAAGTGCTTCCCGACAAAATTTGCTATGTTATCCCTGACCTCGAGCTGCTGATAAAATAATATACTTAATCTTGAAACAACTAAAGGAATTGAATCAAGAAACTGAAAATAGCGTGTGACACGCAGTATTAGATATACTCGAATGATTTAGGTATGATGCGATTATCGAAATTACTTATACTAAACGTTAAAAATTCCTTGCGTGCGCAAAGATTGTCGTCCATTAAGGTCAAGGAGAGGATCTGGCTAAAAGGATATTGATAAAACTTGGTGTGGATTACCTTAACCTATCTGATCAAGCAGGCATGGCTTTGGCAACTGTTAGTGGTCTGGTTAATCACTTTTTTTATATAGTTTAATGGGTAGCGCTTGACCCTGATATTATCTAAGCGACGTTAGTCTAAGGTGGGTCGCGCTCAACCAACAAAAACCGATTCACTCTCGCCTTAAAAATTTGAAGATTATATCTCTTGGGGAACACGGAGTCCGGTAAAGCCATAGCTTAGGCGTTCGCACTTGAACCGATAAGTGCCCGTTGCCGCAATGACGTTGACTTCTCTTTCGATTTCCATCATGCAAGGAGAAACTTTAAACAAAATTGCTGTCTGATTCAGGAAGTCGACTGTGGTAAAAATCAAAATAAGCTAATCTGTTCGCTGTACCCTCAATACCATGTCATGCATCAATTAAGGAATTAATTACGATTAAGCGTCATTATAGGGCTGTATTCGGCCTATGTTGTGTAGGCAGTGTAAATGAGCTAATCCCGCGATTAGACCAAGCCGGGCGTGCTCACCGGACCCCGCCGCGGCTTACACTGACGCAATCAAGGGTGCTGGATTTGGTGACGTCACGGCTGCGTCGATGTCATGCTGGAGGTGGGCGAGCGATTCTATAAGATGCACTTACTTACTACTTACTCTGCTGGCTTGGCCGTAGTGGATCTTGGCCTCCGACACAACAAGACAGGTAGAGAGGTAGGGCATAGCGAATCTTCGCTCGAATTGAGCCGCCCGTCCGGGGAAGGACCTCCACCCTATAGAATACCGCAGTCAAATGACCTCTGGGTCGTGTTTCTGCCGGTGAGTAGGGTTTCCGGAGCTCGTGGGGGGTTAGGGTTGGGCCGGCATGGCGGTGGCAACTGACAAGTAACTGACCAGTTACTTGCCCGTTGTCACAGCGACTTGGGCTTCTCTTTCGCTTTCCATCAGGCGTAGGGAAGCCATTATGTCGAGCCACTATAAAAAAAAAAAAAAAAGACACCATTCTTCCCTATCTTCTTCTATAAGTTGTAGATTGTCAAAATTAAAATTACCAAATACGGTCGAAATGGTCGAACCGTCGTGGCCAACGGGTCGATAGTTACTGGTACACTGGCCTATCGAAGCTATTAACACATTTGATCGAGGCAAGATAAAAATAGATTGGTAAAAATACCTAATAGTAATGATTCAGTTCGAATTCCTAAAGTACGTGGGTAAGAGATTGCATAGTCATTACAGACGGACCTCTGACGGACACTGATCTTTAGTGTACTTCTGTAAAGAAGTAATCAAGTAAATTCTGTCTCTTTGTAATTATGTTGGGTGGCCAACTGCGATACTGCAACAACCACACCTGCGATAGTGTAATAGCCTAAACCCTAGTTCATCGAAAGATCTTTTCACCGAAACACACAAACTTCACAAAAGATTCTCAAAGCATTATATCAGCCATCTTGAATTCTTGAACCGCGAACGGTCAACACTCGCACACAGTAATAATCTCACAATTATCCCCAAGTCCACAAATCCCAATAAGGGGCAACAATGTTATGAGAACAGCAATTGAGCAATTACCCGGCGGCATTAGAGCGAGGTGGTCACTCCGAGTGGCTGATTAAATCTCGAGTGACGAGAAGGAATGGCTGCCGCTGTTCCGAGGAGCCCGGGATTTAAGACGCGCACGCTCTCACACCGACGCGGACGATAAATGAAATATTTTATACTAGGAGTATGTATGCCTGTCACCAACTCGCCTGCGAAGCGTGGTAACTAAGACGAATCCCCCCAAAGTCATTGGAGGAGGCTTATGTCCAGCAGTGAACGTTTTCAGGTTGCAAGCAGATGTCACTGCTTTCCGTTAAGTAACCTTCACCCCAACCAAATTTCTCAATGAGATATGTTGTTAAGATGTCTTTGCGCTGATGTCACTTCTCGCCATCAGGTGACTTTCCGGTTATGAACTGTCCATGTGCTTACCGGATATATAATAAGACCACGGTAGTTGTAGAAGACGACTAAGGAAATATCAAGAAACGGGCAGCAGGGATTTCCTGAGTTCATACCCAATTGCCTTGGGAGGCCTATATCCAGCGGTAGATGTTTGCAGGCAATGGAGCCGAATGTCAGATGCATCTTTGGCCGCGTCCGGTGTGAGCCAATGCCACGGCAGTGTTTAATCTAGGCGGCTGCTACCTGCCGGCCGCGGCCGGAGAGTTGCGGCGGCGCGAGATATGCGCCGGGCCGGCTTACTCAGCGCACTGCCACGTCGTGCGCTGAGCCGCTGGGAGCGGCCGAGTGACGCAATGCTTCCATTGCGGCCCATTATTAACGTCTTGGAATCAAAGGGATTCGTATGGATAGGGTGGTCAGGTCATATTTTAAATCCGGAAAACACGGACAAATGAAAAATCATAGAAAAATGTCTTAGTTCAATGATTGGTTCGTGTGTCAGGTGTGTAACCCAAATTTCTCATCATCATCAGGTGACCTTCAAGTCCGTCCGCCTCAATCATGAAATCGATGTCAGGAGTATCCTTGGCTGTGTCCGGTGTGAGCCAGTGCCACGCCAGTGTTTAATCTAGGCGGCGGCTACCTGCCGGCCGCGGTCGGAGTGCTGCGGCGGTGCGAGATATGCGCCGGGCCGGCTTACTCAGCGCACTGCCTCGACGCTGAGCCGCTGGGAGCGGCCCAGTGACGCGGTATGAGAATTAACGTCTTGGAATTAAAGGGATTCGGCTAACAGAAAGACAATGTAAGGAACACTCAATTATGGAGATGGTAAGTCATTCACGGCGTGGTGGTCATACAAGAGAATATCAGGAAACGGTGAGCGCTGCTACCTGGGTACAAATTAAACATACTAGGCTAACAGAAGGACAACATAATGAACACTTCATTATGGAGAGGGGCATCAGAAAAAGGTCTCGTCTAAGGCGCGGTGTAATCACATGTTACCATGAAGACTGGCAAATAAATGAATATGAATATTCCAAGGAACCGTTCACATTTCCCTGTGTGTCATATTAACTGTCTCGTCCAGATTAAATGTATCTCAGCACATCCGCCATTTTACGGACCCGAACAAACTGACCAAATACAATCCCCTAATTTAGTTACAACTGAAAGCGTCAGTACAAGACCCAGTTCCAGCTATAAATCTAAGTACCTAGCTCTAGGCATTAGTTCCAATTGTCTTGTCCACGACGAACGTGCCATGCCGACACACGTTACTTGAATCACAACACACATCCTCCAAAATCAACCCTGAAACCACAATGCTAGAGTCCACATTCCTTCGTTACGCTACCACTTGAAGCTGCTTAATGGATCCAAATACATTAGTCCTGGCGTTGTCTCCGCGCAAAATGTACTGAAAATTATTTTAAAGTGATGCCTTTAATCAGTGCTAGAGCTTGTCTAGATTTAAATAGATGCTTAAAACAGTTTTTATCTTAGTGAAAAATGCATTAGTTAACACGTCGAGTTTTAAAAGGAATTTGCGAGTAAGGCAGGTCGTGTTACGTTTGTAAGGCTATGTAGAAAATGAGATTCTTTAAGAATATACTAGTTCAACGAGGTACATAACACACTGGTACAGTGGCCTATAGATACATACATTGATATATGATAGTATACAGACAGGAGATTTTAAAATTATTTATAATGCACAAGTTTATGGGAAAACTGACATGCACTCTCTTTACCTTTCCTCTGTCATTGTAATTGTGCAATAAAGATGAAATTAATAATTTTTATTACGGTTATAAAATTTGGCTATATAATAATATCAGAGAAACATACCTGCCTATATTAGTATTATGTGATGTTGGTTGATGAACCCGTCTCAATTTCCTTATCTCAAATACCTACCTACTTAAAGTTTCTCAACACCAATGTACTCAGTCAAATTCTCGACCTCGCTCCCTACACCGCTTCAGTATCAAGTTCGACACAGTTCTCCCTGTTTCCTCAATCGAACAATCGTTAGAACTTAGACGGTTTTTCAAGTGATCACTCGAGTGTTTAGAGCGAGGCGTTGATAAATTGGAGTCGTGTTTGTCGGAGCTCGGTTTGGTCTCCGATAACCTGGGATGAGATAATGTTTCGCCTTCCGCGGTAAATTGTAGTATGCGTAGATAAACTTCGTTTCCTTAATATTACAAAGAGAAAAATAAAGTTTGACACGACTGAATAAAAAAGAGCATGTTGTTCAAATAGTTGTTCAATAAGTTCAGATGTTGTTCAATAAGTAACAAACGCGATGTGTACTATATATGTGTGTTTTATATTAGATAGCCGCTTGTAACTTGTACCACGCGCAGCCCGCGCTCGAAGGTGAATAATGTTGACGACTGCGGGCTGTGTGTGGACGCGCATTTGTGCACAATTTTTTAAACTACCTGCTTATAATTATAATATTTTATTGTGTATAATTTTTGACTAATTTTGTATGGGGTGGAGGGCTGATAACCCGAGACACAGGATTCATCCTAGTTCGGATATCAGCCTGCCATATTCTCTCTTGAGCCCATGTTAGAATTTTGTATAAGATGTATGTAATAATTGGCAAGAATAAATGAATTTATTATTATTATTATTAGTTACCCTAACGTGGTAATCTATACCGTGGATAGTATTGCATGCTTCTGAGTTATTTATATCAGTAGGCTATCGATACTATTGATATTATCATCATCATCATCAGCCCATATCAGTCTACTGCTGGATATAGGCCTCTCCCAACGCTCGCCACTTCGATCGGTACAAGGCCTCTGCTCCTGCGCAAATCGTCACTCCAGATATACTACGTGTACTATTATTGATATGACAACAGACTATTTTGTTTACTGGTAGTTTTAAACACCCTTTTATTTGTATGCTAAAACAATAACGATCAATAGATGTTGAATTAAACCAGGTTATGTTATTCGAACCCGAACCAGAAGATCGCAATCAAACCGCTACAAATAAACAGCAATAAAACTCTCTGATTAAATAACTAAATTCCTTCGTCTACAAAGGGAGCTCCGTCTCCTTTTATCTGGTGGAGAAGGAAGGGAAGGCGGTGAACATTTATCGTGAAGAAAGAAATTAAAGTCTCGCCGAATCGTACGGTTTTATCTACGTGTCGATAGCGGTCACAAATTATGTGCTTCCTTCGCTTAAGGGGCGGTGCGGCTGCTTAGACTACCCAGCGTTCGTGTGAGAAACTAGCTAGTACAATTAATACTTTCCCGATTGCCAACACGCCCGATTAGGGTAAATCCTCCAGATGTTTGGCCAAAGTGGCGAATAACTGGAGAGCCTATTCAGCACACGACTACAATAGGCTGATGATGATGTCCAAGCCGTAGCCAAGTACGACAAACACTCTTCTCACTCACTCGTCTCCGGAGCTCTGAAAGGAAACTGACCAGTTACTTGCCCTTGTTGTTACAGCAACTTAGGCTTCTCTTTCGCTTTCCATCCTCATCCCCCTAAAGGACGACAGTTCGACGCGATAGGAGAGAGATCAGGCGCAGGACGAATGTCCTACGGGATAAGTGATCGTGCTCAGGGCTGTAGGTAGCCTGTAGGCGGTAGGGCTGTAGGGACCTTATACCTATAGGTAGGTATCTTTGAGACAGGTAGGGCATAGCGAATCTTCTCTCGAAATGAGCCGCCCGTCCGGGGAAGGACCTCCACTCTATAGAATACCGCAGTCAAATGACCTCTGGGTCGTGTTTCTGCCGATGAGCAGGGTTTCCGAAGGTCGTGGGGGGTTAGGGTTGGGCCGGCATGGCGGTGGCAACTGACAGGTAACTGACCAGTTACTTGCCCGTTGTCACTGCGACTTGGGCTTCTCTTTCGCTTTCCATCAGACGTAGGGAAGCCATTATGTCGAGCCACTATAAAAAAAAAACTATTATGCTCAACGACAGTGACAACATTACAGTTATTTGCGTTGCCGCCGTGGTGGTAGCTTCAATGCCATTTTCGGCAACTTTAAAATTTTATATAACCATCGCGAACACAACCCACAGCACCGCACCTTAAATTCTCTATACACAACACATCCCCACGCAAAAACCGACTGTACACCTACCACGTAAAGCTCTAAACAGCTCACCATCGTCCCAAGTTTAGGTTTCCCAGAGATAAATGAATTTCTACTCATTGACGATCAATCGAGCCGCGTTATCTGTGTTTGCCTTATCTACGGCGAATGTCTATGGATTTATAGGCGAGTGTAGGCGCCGTGTGTGATCGGCCCCTGAGCTTTATTGAGTTTAATAACGCGGTTATCGGATACAAGCCGGCTTACTTATAAATACGTTGGACATGTTAACTTAGTTTATGAATGAAATAGACAAATAGACAATAATCTTCATTCTCTGTTGACTTGAGATAAGCGTTTTTAAGTAGTTGAGCACTATAGTTCATTCGCAGAAATTATAATTTCTAGCGTTTTAATTGGCTAGGGGGTGTGGCTTGGCCGGCAGTCGGTGATGAGTCACTATTTTCTTAACGCGAATGAACTATAATGAATTTACTTAATAGCTAGCTCTGAAAACCGGGGTATATTGAGAAAAAACGGCAAGAAACTGGTAACGTTAATTAAAATAAAAAAAACTTCATTTAAATACTTAGATCTGTTTATCATTCAGGGGGAATGACAACCTGGTTCGGAAAGTAGTTTCTGTTATGAGAAACCAGCAAGAAAGTCTTTAACATCGCCTATATTTTTATAGTGTTTGTACTACAACAAATTAATATTTGTATCGTAGTCGACATAGGTGCAGCGCAGACGCCACACTTTTTGTGCGATAGAGTCTGCGTCTGAGACATTTAAAAAGAGAGTCTGCCGACAGAATATTTGAAGATGTGCGTCGTGTGCGTTGTGAAATATCCGCGACGGATTTTTGCGCGTCGTGTGCGTCACCACTGCATATAATTGCAAAAAGTGCGTTACGGATAGTCTGTCGTCTGCGCTGCCCCTTAATCAGATTTTCTAAATAGCCATTTATATAAGTAAGCATATTTTTAAATTTTGATTCAGTTTCATTTTAGATACTGAATAACAATTACACTTCGCTTTGTCCTCGAAATTAAGAAAACAAATGTAGTAAAGCGATTGTGCTGCCATCATTCCACTAAGTTGAAAACCACAAACAAAAAGAAAAAAGTCTATGGTCTTGCGCGCTTGCTCCTGGCAGAACTGTCAAACGCCATTAGCGTTTTAGTGCTCGCGCCATTTGTCCACTTTTTTCATAACTTGTTGAAAGTTTTAAAAAACATTGGAGAATGACTAGAAAATGCAACGACGATAAGGTTTTGGAGAGATATATAGCTCGTAAGATACGGGAAATGGAAGAAAAATTCAAGAAAAAGCTTAAAAAGCGAGCCAGTTGCTCTCGTAAGTACTTACAATTTTAGTGCATTAAAAACAGTGTTCTACAAGTTTTCCAGTCTGGTGTTCAACTGTTCACCTTAATTGGGTGTTTCCGAAGACGAATAATAGAATGTGTATAGCTCTATGTGGTTATGACCTTTCTAATACTACTAAAAACAAAACTTACATCAAAAGTGACAGACTACTTGAATGGGGTGTTTTCCGATGACATCTACAAGTTTTACAGTCTGGTGTTCACCTTAATTGGGTGTTTCCGAAGACGAATAATAGAATGTGTATAGCTCTATGTGGTTATGACCTTTCTAATACTACTAAAAACGAAACTTACATCAAAGTTGACCGACTACTTGAATTGGGTGTTCCTGATGACATCTACAAGTTTTCCAGTCCGGTGTTCACCTTAAGGGGTGTTTCCGAAGACGAATAATAGAATGTATATAGCTTTATGAGGCTATGATCTTTCTCATACTACTAAAAACAAAGTAAGCAACTTCAAAGTGCTGATCGACTACAAAGTTTCAAGCTTGTGTTCAATCCCTAGTGATTGTTACCTACCAAAAGCAGTATTTTAAAATTTAAGTATATTCTGTGTTCTAATATCCATTCGAAAAATAGATTTAAAACAGAGTTCTCTACTTAACTATTATGTACAACTTTGTTGTATATAATTAATAGCTAATTAGCTATATATAAAATAACATGTGAGGATACATGTAAATGGATTATTCTATACAATTACAGCAATAGGTGATACTGAGGATGTACAAGAAATACAGCCA
Source organism: Conogethes punctiferalis (assembly GCA_031163375.1). Classification (NCBI taxonomy): domain Eukaryota; kingdom Metazoa; phylum Arthropoda; class Insecta; order Lepidoptera; family Crambidae; genus Conogethes; species Conogethes punctiferalis. The sequence goes on along the minus strand of CM062092.1, from coordinate 2,355,475 downwards.
CAATTAAATGTAAACCAGGAGTACAATTGGGAGTACATACCTGTGGCCGAGGACACCAGCACAGGCATGCCTGAGAAAACTGGCATCTGTGTGACAGAGGACACCTACTGGCATGCCGAGACTACTAGTAGCCTTGCAGCGAAAGATACCTCCTATCTACCCCCTGTTGTTTCAACTGTTATGGATGCCGGCAATCTACTGTGTGACTTACAGCACACATAATCTATATTGAGACAAGGATTTATTTGTTCTTGTATAAAGAAGGATATCAAGGAACAGTTATATGACACTAAGATAAATCAATACCTGCTTGGAGACAAGTTTGCTAAAACCTTGAAAGCGGCTAAGGCTACAACTAAATATGGAGCAGAATTAAAAACTCAAGCGCAAAATATGCTGAGGAATTTGACCTGGAAGCCTCCACTTCCATCATCCAGCAGGCAAGTGAGAGTGACTACGAGGCGCCTACCTGACACGACGGCGACTGCGTCAGCCCCTTACCCGGCACGTCACCCGCTGCGCCGGCCTCCGCCGCCAGCGCACCCGCCGCAGCGCGCTTATACGCAGCGCTCACGGCCCCAGCCTCAACCCCGGAAGTAACCCCCGTGAGTCATGCTAGCAAATTTGCGTTTTACATTAATAAGTGGCGACTTATTATCCTAATATTTTATAGTGGCTGAAAGGCTTCAAATTACCATTTTATGAACCAGTGTGCCAATCAAACTTGCCAACTTTACAAAAATTTAATTCATTAGAGATGTCTAAATATGAGCCAGCTATTGATGGACTTCTGGCTATTGGGGGAGTTTCACCTTGTCAATATAGATGTGATCAGTTCACATTGAGCATATTTCTTATACCTAAACGAGATGGAACTAGTAGGTTCATATTAAACCTAAAAAGTTTAAACAAATTTATTGTACCTATAGGGTACTTATAAAAACTAGTCACTTTAAAATAGAAGATTTGAGAACTACTTTAAAAATTAGTTTCCTATAAGATGCTTATTTTTTAGTTAACATAGATTAACACTACAGAAAACTTTTGTGTTTAAAAGTACCTGAAAACTCAAAAAAAAAAAAACAATTCAAGTTTTTGAATTTAGATGTCTTCCAATTGGTTTGAAGACATATCTATTTACGAAGTTAATGAACCAGTCATGGCACTATTAATGCCTTTATAGGATTCATTTCTACAATTTGCCATGATGACATTTGTTGTATTGGCTATACCTATAAGAACTGTTTGGATAATATTACTAAAACTAGGCAGGTGTCTTAAAAGTCAGTTAATCCCTTTCACTACATGTAAATACTAGGTATTTACTATAAATAAACTATAAACTAGGTATTCAATTATTAACACTGACAAATCTCACTCCTTCTATCAATGATAGATGTAAAATAAAAGACATTTTGCTGAATTTGTAGGTCATTTAACTTCTGCATGCCCTGGCATTATGGATAGTTATATGCAAAGGTTTTTTGAGAGGTGCAAGTATCTTGCATAATTAAATACAGATAATACAACAGCTATTGCATATATGAATAGAATGGGTGGAACACCCCCCATTCTATTAATAAATAATAAGACCTAACAAGGTTTCCTCATCTAAATATGGTAACAAGGAAATTGTGGTAATGTACACATATACATGTTTTTTTGCTTCATACATTAGTTCCAAAGACAATGAGATTGCAGATGCTGAGTCACAGCGGGAACACCCGGATTTAAAGTGGGAGTTAAGTAAAGAGACTTTCGAAAAACTTGTTAATATGTTTGGTGTGCCTGATATTTTCGCCTCAAGAATTAACAAAAAATGGTAAAAATATGTATGCATCATGGAAAAAAGACCCTAATGCCTATGCAGTAAATGCGTTTACCATAGACTGGAAATATTTATATTTTTATTCATTCCCACTATTTGCAATGTTATTAAAGACCCTTCAGAAAATCATTTCTGATGAAGCCAAAGGCATTGTAATTGTTCCAGATTGGCCAACTCAGCCTTGGTTTCCTATATCTATTTGAAAGCCTTTTAGTTTCAGAAACTATACTGCTTGATCAAAAACAAAATGCATTGTTAACCTTATCTCGCAGTCATCACCAACCACCATCCCGGGTTACCATGGCTGCAGGGAAGCTCTCAGCACAGCTTTTTTAAGAATAAGTACACCATCTTCGTCATTAAATATAATGTTGGTTTTATTATCTAAGAATATGATTAATATATAAACAATATGATTAAGCAATATGACACTGCATTAAGAAAATGGGTTTATATTTTGTATATCCCAAAAAATAAATTTATTTGAGGCCTCTGTTCCTAATGTCATGTTTTATCTAACTCACGTATATAATAGGGGAGTTCAGTATGGAACTTTAAATATTCATCACTTGGCACTTTCATTGTTGATTGGTTCAAAGATAGGCTCTGATGATAGAGTACAAAGATTAAATATACGATTTTATAAATCACGCCCTCCCATGCCAAGATATAACCAACATGTGATCCAGCTATTGTATTACCTTCATTTTTACCTAATGATGATTTAGAATTAGAAAAATTATCCAAAAAAGTTGTTACATTGTTATCACTAGCTATAGCACATAGGCTGCAAACAATTTCGAAAATAAAGATTGAAAATGTTAACTCAGATCATAAGTATATCCAAAAAAAAAAAAAAAACCCTCATTTGCCTTTTGATAAGAATCGTCCCCAGATATGCCCTGCCTCTGCGTTCAAATCTTATTTAGGTAAAACACAAATGATTCGAAATAACGAAACATAAATTTATGTTCTTTATTAGTTTTCAAAAGCCTTTTAAGCCAGTGGGTTCTTAGACGACCAATCGCTGGATTAAGGGGACACTTGCAGAAAGTGGCATTGATACATCAATTTTTACTGCACATTCGACTAGACATGCAAGTACCTCAGCAGCACATAGACTGGGAGTTACTATTGAAACAATAAATACTGCGGGTTGGAGTGACTCTTCATCAGTCTTTGCTAGATTCTACCAAAGACATATGTTGACATCCATAGATAATCATAGTTATGCACATTCTGTGTTAAACAGTTGCTAATTTTAAAAATAATAATATAACTAATGTGGAATGAATAACAATGGTTTGTTTTTCGAATAAGAAAAAATTTAGTAAGAGTCTTGGACTCTTTTATGACTATGGTAATGATTAGATTAATACCCAATTACAAATTAATACATTGCGTTACTTTAATAATTTAGTGTATTATTTACAATTTTCTTAATTATACTTACATCAATACACAACATACTGATGGGCTTTCAAAGTCTACATTTGTTTTCTTAATTTCGAGGACAAAGCGAAGTGTAATTGATGATTAAACGAACTTACCAAGTGAAGTTCTATCCCAATTACACGAAGGCTTTGTCCGAAGAAATTAAGACCCCCCCACCCATGTAGTCCCTTTTGTATGTTGTATATTGATATAAGCCTGAGGATTATTGGTTCGTTATGTTCCAGATGTAGCTCTCAACTAAATGACGTTTGACAGTTCTGCCAGGAGCAAGCGCGCAAGACCATAGACTTTTTTCTTTTTGTTTGTGGTTTTCAACTTAGTGGAATGATGGCAGCACAATCGCTTTACTACATTTGTTTTCTTAATTTCTTCGGACAAAGCCTTCGTGTAATTGGGATAGAACTTCACTTGGTAAGTTCGTTTAATCATCAAGTATACATTCTATAAATAAGTATACAAAAAAACACCACCGAGGCGCGGGCCACGGCTTAAATTCAATGAACATATTATATCGAATATTTCCTGGAAGATGAAGGATTATTACAGTAGCTATTATTTATAGAACAGGGGGAGCCGAATTAAATCAATAATAGTCGAGGAAGAATTTTGATCCCGACAGTACATAAATAACAATATTATACCTACTACAAAAAGTATACGTAAGCAAGTGGATATCTGTCATTTTTGGTCTAATTTACAAATGAAAAAATACGTGTCTTTTATCTAAAAGACGAACTAATTACTTTTTTCGGCAACAGGCCTATTCTCCGCTAGATAGGAGGGATCCGTTCTCTGGGCCCTGGTGTATGAATTCCCGAGGAAGAAAATAAAATATAAGGTCTTAGCGAGCTAGTTTAGAGTAAGCTCAAGCCACTTGGATCTCATAACATGTCCATAATATGAGCTGCTGATGATGAAGAAACATAAGCTATGAGCTAAAATAATATTGTAGGAATATCAAAAGAAACTTAAGCGATCACTGATAGGTATTACGCCATAAAACCTTCTATTTATTGTTCAAATTTCTTATTACGATCTCGCAATGATGAATCAAGCCTTTCATTACAGAGCGCGCAGAGCAATGACGCAGAGGAGACGGCACAAGAAACAAAATAATGTTCTGTTAAACTTATGATAGTAATGACGTCACCATTAGGACTATCAAGTATTAGTCGTCTTTTTTATATTTTCTGCTACATATATGTATACCTATGGTTAAACAAATTGTATCTAAATATATAAATTAAACTCAATGGAGACTGACTGACTGACATAGTGATCTGTCAACGCATAGCCCAAACCACTGGACGGATCGGGCTGAAGTTTGGCATGCAGGTAGATGTTGTGACGTAAAGATGTAGGTGGATGTTTGAAATACGAGAGATCCACACACTTATCATTTCTGCTCCGCTTTAGTGGACCCTAAAAGTCAAATTAAATTTATTTAAATAAAAGGTAAGTCTACACTATGTGCAGAAATGAGGTAGCAGACCCATTATCGTCATTACCCATTTACGTACTTTGTAGTAAAAGCTTTTATAAAATATATTAAAAGAAAATTTTAAACCTACATTCAGGCGAGATATTTCTCAGAACTTTAATTTTTATCCTTCGGATTTATTCTTGTTCCATGGTTTTTTTACTTCAAAGTTTAAAATGAATACTAGTGTTTGTTAATAAGTGCTCCGGTGTGTGAGCTTTACATAGGTCTGTTCATTATTGATGACGAACGCGATGACATTAAAAAAAAATACGTTGTTGAAATGCAAACGGCCGAAACAACGATAGCCATATATCGCTCAACTCGATTGCGCATTCCCTTTGAAATGAGTTTTAGAAATTACATTAAGAAAGCTACTTAAAATGCAAAAAAATATATATAATTTTGTATATTCAGTCATATAGTACAATAATACGCCACGCATTTAGTGCACACGACGCCGTTCTATCTTTGATACTCGTGCATTTCTGTAAATCTAATAATAATATACCAGGTCAAAGTAAGATCAACTGAAGAGGAAGGAGATGAGGAAACTTATAGAGCTAATAAAATGTTCTTTAACGCCGATTTCCTTTTAAAAATGTTTTTTAATAAGCTTATTGAAGGCGTAGCTAAATACTACAGGCCGATGTTGGGCAGCAACGTCACCGGAGCGAGGAGATCTACGATCGCCAATCCTCCTTCCCAGCGTAGCGTTTATGGGTAAAGTGGCGAACAACTGGAGAGGCCTATGTCCAGTAGTGGACTGCGATAGGCTGATGATGATGATGATGATAATTCTATTCTTAACTTATACACTTCAGTGGTACCTACCGTTATTAAATTCACCAACCCGTCCTCTCTATTTGAGCTCCGCGGCATCGCCTCAAAAGCCGCCCTCCAAAGAGTGTAATTAATTGTTGCAGTGGTACCTAAGGCTTCGTGCACAATGCGCGATTAATTGCCGAGTAATCTCCGACTAATTAATTTATTATGGTATTCGGTGCCCTTTGGCTTCTCGCCTTCATCGTTGAAAGATATTAATACTGGTGACTTGATGAGATTTTAAAGTCTTGAAAGTGACTGATGTTGCTAATAAAAGTCTCGAAATAGCTTTGGGGTCTTGTCGCGAAATAGTTTGCAATAGCTGAGGTCGACGTCTGCCTCCCCCTATATGTCAAATATAAGCAATCGATTCTATATCTTGTAAATTGATTGATTTTGTCACTTTTCAGTTGCCCCAGAGACTTGAGCCTATCTATCGCCTTCTATCGGGCGAAGAGAAGCCACTATGCTGCATTATCATAAACATATTTTTGGCGACTATCATTTATATTTTTTATTGGTTTGAACTAAAACGACATTAAAAATTCATAATAAAACAGTTGCAGGTAAATTATTATAAGGATCATTTAACCCTCCCCAGCGTGGCGATTATGGGTAAAGCCTTCAGTTGTTTTCCTAAAGGGCCGAACAATTGGACAGGTCTATGTTCAACAGTTCAGTAGTGAACAGCGATTGGCTGATAATGATGATGATTTAACTAGAAATACTAGCGAAACAACTGTATTTTTGACCTCTTCCTATTTTTAGAATCAAAACTCAAATGTATTTGAATATTTCTAAACATAGCCAACACAATCACCGCTGTACAGCCACAAACAATTCTTCCTTCATTAGAACAATTAAATTAAACAAAGAAATCAAAATTTCAAATCGTCCGCCTGATTTATGAATAAAATCAAAAGTTTTTAAACTCGATCGTTAACGAAGCAAAGTTGCGGTTGGCTTTTATTGAAATCAAATTTTGAACTAAAAATCGGAGCGGATTAAAGGTAAACGTGGAATGAAAACTCCGTCGAGATTCCGAGAGCGGACGTGATTACGGACGCAGAACAGAACCAGGACGGATGTTTTTATTAACGGAAAAGCTTATTTCATTTTAAAATACGTAGGAAATAAAAAATAAAAACATAAATAACCCAAGACATGCCACGTTGGACCACACAACGCCAACGTCGAAGCTTGTACTATGGGTACTAAACAACTGATTTAATTTTTATGATCATCATTGTCCGGTGTCTACACCAGATCCGGGATTCGACTGGACATCTTTCGGGCTGCGCTTACTATGTAGATAAACAGGGCTGAGGATGCCGTGGAAATAACGTAATTTATTGTACCTACCTACCTGTACGATTGTACTTGCTCTCATATAGAGCAGGTACAATCGTGTCTTTACTTGAAGATTTAAATGAATTTTGTATCTGTTATGTTAATTTCCTAAATATTTTCAATCTTAAATACGCCCCCTGCCAATAACCTAATAGATACCTACTATAGACCTATTAACAGTATAAGGGAAAAGCTTCATTATGGCCAGGTGGTTGCTACGAACTGTCTGGCATTTATTTACTTATTTATTTTATGCAGAATTGAATGAACTTTTCCAAGGCACTCCTCAAAATACATCATTAAATTGGAATTAGATATCAAGCGACGTCGTCTCCATTTTGAAACGATGTCATTACCACAGCGCTATTCAAGGGGACCGTACTAGGACGCTACATAGAGACTGTAGAAGCGCATCTACAAATAAAGCAATGAGATACTCCTGTACCTTGCCAACGCCATTACCTAGTACCGCCAAATTCGTATTAAGTGATTGCTGTGGCTTCGGCTGTATTGGGCTGTATACGAGTGTTTACTTCACTATGTGGTTTAATTTGTTATTTGGAATTATAAGGGGCTAGGAGACTAGTAAGTAGCATATCTGTGTATGTGTTCTAAAGCAATTTCTTCTCCTAAGCCGTGGCCACATGTTTACTCTAGAGAACGTTTCTTAGCAAATGAAAACGTTTGACAGTTTCTACATTTGCTGCATAGTAAAATGTTAAAATCGATGCACGTTTTCGTGCCTTCTTTGCGATATCTGGCCCTTAATAGGAAGGATATATGGCCGCTAACATTGGACTACCGATAATGCTTGCATAAAGGAAGCCTGGGAAAAGAGAAAGTAACGCAATTTGAAGGAGGTCTCTGTACTGCTGTAAACGGATCAAGGCAGGTGACTAAGTTTAAAGCTTTTCTAAATAGCTTAAGGCGCTAAAACAATGCACAAAAGACCTTAGTTTCCATTGATTTGTTAAAATGTACGACAGGTATTGGTTGACATTTACCCAAATATTAATTGGAAGAGATTGCAAAGGGATAGTAAATATCTATAGATCGATAGACACAAACGTCACACAGACTTCGCATGTTCCGGGAAGCTGAATCTCGGCAATTAGTTAATGCAGGAGCCCGCTTTGTTAGAGGTAAGCCGAGGCTTTGTCGCCTATACTTTAATCGTGAAATACGGTTTCGCTGGATACGGACAAAGACGCCTATTTTGACGACGTAATGATGCCATCTCCCATTATATTAACAACTAGCTGTGCTCGCGACTTCGTCCGCGTGGAATAGTTATTTTTTCCCCGTTTTTTTTTACATTTTCCATTATTTCTTCGCTCCTAATAGTTGCAGCGTGATGTTATATAGCCTAAAGCCTTCCTCGATAAATGGTCTATTCAACACAAAAATAATTTTTCAATTCGGACCAGTAGTTCCTGAGATTAGCGCGTTCAAACAAACAAACAAACAAACTCTTCAGCTTTATAATATTAGTTAAGATGTAAACATAAGTCTAAATTGTACAACAAACGTCTTATACCTAGGTTGGTAGAAGATATATCTTTAGGCCATTTGTATGGCGTGCTATAAAGAATATCCCATAAAAAACAATACTTGTCAAAAAAACCAAGTCTCGCAACTCAGTGTAAAAAATTGTGAGATCCATGTAATACCAAGTCGGTTATTAATTTATTCAGTCCCTAGTTAAGGGACCTTCTGTCTTAAGTTTTTACGTAATTATCAAACCTAACAACATCTAACAGTGACCATATCAATATTAAATTTTTTTAACGTTTTAAACATATTATACGTTTATTTATCTCAAATCGCAAAGTATAATTATTTTCTAGCAAACAATGTATCGTTAGTCGTAAAAGAAATACAAGATTTAAAGTTATTACAATTACATTTCTTTAAACGGTTAGTCTTAAGTACTGCCCTAATTAACAGATTTCTTTTCTATCACTTTTTTTCTATAACTAAGCGTCAGAAAGTCACATAAAACACCCATTACACTTCCCTTAATGCACCATTGAAAGAAAGACGTCCCAAAGAAAATTAGCAGACATCCAATTATCAGTCCTTACAATATTTCACTTTCCCTTTATAGTGTTCCCATTGTCCCCTTTCATCGGCAGGGAGAGAGCGAAGGCATATTCCGAGATCCCGCTGCGAAAAAGTGCAGATATCATTTTTCTGAAACACCTTTGAAATGAAAGAAATAATGAAAATAATGCCGTGGTAGCCTAGTGGTAAGATCGTCGCTTCACGCACGTGAGGTCGTCGGTTCGAATCCGCGCGGGGCACGCACCTCTGGATTTGCAAAAATCTATGTGCGGAATTATACACCTAGCTTAGCGGTGAAGGAAAACATCGTGAGGAAACCTGCACATCCAGTTAAATTCTGAATGTGTAACCATGATCCAAATTTGTCTGGACACCCCGGAGTAGGCCTACTGGTTCCATAAAGAAACCTTCACATTTTAGCGGCGGGATCTCGGACTGTTGGTAGTATTCAACCAGCGCACTCAGACAAGCGACTCTTTTGTCGCGTGTGAAAGGCGATCGGCGTCATTTAGCTGGCTTTTTTAGTGACATCCTCGATGTTGAGTGCAGCGCTTCACTTGTCTTTATTGGGTTCGCGAGATTGCGACTGACTTAACTGAGTGCCGTCTGCCCGGGACGCTAAGTGATCTCGGGAATGGAGATAAAATTTATTTGTGACACTTTTATTGCACAGTAAAACAGTGTAACCTACAATTTTTTTTTTTTATAATAGCGCGTCAAAATGACTGCGTCCTGCCTGATGTTAAGCAAACGACGAAGTCCAAAAAGTGTAAGCGATCCTCATCACATAATAAAATATAATAAGAGAGGTAGGGCATAGCGAATCTTCGCTCGAATTTAGCTGCCCGTCCGGGGAAGGACCTCCACCATATAAAATACCGCAGCCAAATGACCTTCGGGTCGTGTTTCTGCTGGTGAGTAGGGTGTCCGGAGCTCGTGGGGGGTTAGGGTTGGGCCGGCATGGCAGTGGCAACTGACAGGTAACTGACCAGTTACTTGCCAGTTGTCACAGCGACTTGGGCCTCTCTTTCGCTTTCCATCAGGCGTAGGGAAGCCATTATGTCGAGCCACTAAAAAAAAAATGCTGTGCAGGCAATAAGCACTCGTACTAATAAAGTGCAGTAAATCTTACATCTGCCGGACCATTTAGTTATGGAACTCTCTTCCAGGACATATGTTCCCTTCTTCTTATAGACTTTAAATGAGGCGTGAAGCGGCACTTATGCAAGCCGTCATAGAGAAAAAATTAGTATATTTGAAATGGGTTTGCGTTTGACTGCAATTCGCCTGATAGTAAGCGATGATGGCTGGAGCGCGCTCACCCAGCAAAAACCGGTTCACTCATCATCATCTTGATTATACCTCTCAAGGAACAGGAAGCCTGGAAAAGAGTTCCACAGTTTGGCCAGAAGGCAGAGGTCACTACCTCAATTGGTAGTGACCTCTGCCTTCTGAGCCAAGGGAGCCAAGGGAGACAGCGAGGGGTTCGATTTACCTTACCCCACACAGTACAAACATTTGTGTTCATGAACATGTCTGTTTGTATTGGTCTGGGTGTTTTCTATGTATAATATGTATTTATTTACAAAAAAAATGTATCTAAGTAAGTTTATCAGTTGTCTAGTACCCATAGTACAAGCTTCGGCTTAGTTTGGGGCTAGATGGTGCTGTGTGGCCCAGCGTAGCATGTCTTGGGTTATTTATTTATTTAGCATAAATACAACGATACGAGTTGCTATGAGCAATTTCAAGAGTATTGAACCAGGAAGATAGTGCGCAAATAATCTGATGTGAAGTGCACCTCTTCACTTAAGTACTTGTCTTTATTGGATCCGGGGGATTGCACTCGGTCCCACGTTCGACTTAATAAGATTCGGTCTGTACGTAAGGAATTCGTACGATTACATTTGAATTCATTTGATGTTTTCAGTGGATAGTGATTTTGAGAGCTATATAATGGAAAAAATCGAAGACCAACAACCATTAATTTCGAGCTAAGGTTTTCCTTTGTTCTTTGAGCACTAGATATTTTTTTATGACTAACGCATGCTCACTCACACTTCTTCTTCTTCTTCTTTGTCGATTTCACTCTTGTCAGAGTGGTCGTGGTCGTCATTTCAGGCGTTGGTGGCCAGCTTCACGACGCGCCGCCATTCGTCTCTCACAGCCGCCTTCCTCGTGCATTCGAGTAGAGACGACGAGCCCCTCACGGTTGCCTTTATCTGGTCCGTCCATCTCATATGCGATCTCCCTCTTGGCCTGGTACCCTCAACCTTTCCCTGGACCACAAGTCGCTCAATAGCCACCTCTCCTCGGCGGCATACGTGACCAAAGAAGGTAAGGATACGGGACTGTACCAAAGACGATAAACGCTGCTTGATGCCGAGTTCTCGAAGTATAAACTCGTTGGTGCGGAATTCAGTCCACGATACTCCGAGCATTCTCCTCCAGCACCACATCTCTAGAGCGTCTATTTTCTTTTTTTTTTTTTTTCTTTTCTTCACACTAGATGACTATAAACACCTCTTTCATAATCAGATTCAAGCAAATTCAGAAAAGTTACATACGATTGGAAATTAAACCTGAAGCTTTAAGATCCTCAGTTCTTTAGTTTAAAAAGATCCATACAATTCGCCACCAGGATCACAGTATCCTAAACCTCATTATCTAAGCATTTCTTGAATTCATAAATAAATAAATAAGCCAAGGTGTGCCACTCTGGGCTACACAGCGCCATCTAGTCCGAAACGAAGCCGAAGCTTGCACTACGGGTCTTAAACAACTGAAATCCAGCTTAAATACTTTTTTAACCGACTTCTGTACTGTAGTGTGATCGACCACTGTGTTATAGTCTATAACATATAGGCCTGTGCATATAGGACGCAGTCATTACCGCTGAACCCAACTATTTGTCAAATTCAATGCACTATTTGGTTACAAAGCCCTTTCAGCGTTCAATGAACAACGAAATTTCGGATGCAAAAATTATTTGGATTGTTGCGACACCGAAAAAATGCCTAAAATATTACAGCCAAAACAAAGAGCGTGGAACGATCCACCAGCGCCTATTTACTCCATTATTCATGCTTCAGACAAAACAAAACTAACACCGCTCCGCAAAATATTTTTATTTAGGTACAACATAAACTATACGGAAACGCAATTTTTCGACAACTCAACCGGATACCTATTGAGCGGAGCGTCCGCAGAAACAATAGGACGCGTGATAACGAACGGTTAACCTTATAACGGAACGGTTATAAGAGTAGGACTAGATAGAGATTGTAAACTACTCTGTCAAAAGGCAGGACGAGATTGAAAGAGTCTCACGGGAACGCATATCAGTAACTTTTCATCAGGCGAAAAGGGATCAATGTAAAACAGTGCTACTATAAAAAAAAAGTTTTTTTCACCTGGAGCAATCAGGTGGTAAGAATTGAGAGTGAGAGAGAGAATTAGTGAGGGAGGAAAAACGATCGATACAACATAGTAAAAGACGATTAAGAGAATCTTGCATTAGCACTTGTCAGTCATCTTGCGCAAATCGTCGTTTCATAGGCACATTACGTTTGCCGATAATTTGCCGGTAGTATTTTTTTTTTTTACAAAATAAAATAGTTTATTTCTGCAAGTAGATTCACTAGTAATATCACATTTTTTTCCTGCCAGTTTTTTATTAGCACGTCAAAATAACTGCGTCTTACCTGATGTTATACAGACGACGAAGTCCAACAAAAATGTTTGGTTAGGTATTCTAATGAAATGCTAAAAGTCGAATCTACAATATCACATTACACATTAATGGGGGATGGAAGGTGTGCCACTCTGGGCTACACAGCGCCATCTAGTCCGAAACGAAGCCGAAGCTTGCACTACGGGTCTTAAACAACTGAAATCCAGCTTAAATACTTTTTTAACCGACTTCTGTACTGTAGTGTGATCGACCACTGTGTTATAGTCTATAACATATAGGCCTGTGCATATAGGACGCAGTCATTACCGCTGAACCCAACTATTTGTCAAATTCAATGCACTATTTGGTTACAAAGCCCTTTCAGCGTTCAATGAACAACGAAATTTCGGATGCAAAAATTATTTGGATTGTTGCGACACCGAAAAAATGCCTAAAATATTACAGCCAAAACAAAGAGCGTGGAACGATCCACCAGCGCCTATTTACTCCATTATTCATGCTTCAGACAAAACAAAACTAACACCGCTCCGCAAAATATTTTTATTTAGGTACAACATAAACTATACGGAAACGCAATTTTTCGACAACTCAACCGGATACCTATTGAGCGGAGCGTCCGCAGAAACAATAGGACGCGTGATAACGAACGGTTAACCTTATAACGGAACGGTTATAAGAGTAGGACTAGATAGAGATTGTAAACTACTCTGTCAAAAGGCAGGACGAGATTGAAAGAGTCTCACGGGAACGCATATCAGTAACTTTTCATCAGGCGAAAAGGGATCAATGTAAAACAGTGCTACTATAAAAAAAAAGTTTTTTTCACCTGGAGCAATCAGGTGGTAAGAATTGAGAGTGAGAGAGAGAATTAGTGAGGGAGGAAAAACGATCGATACAACATAGTAAAAGACGATTAAGAGAATCTTGCATTAGCACTTGTCAGTCATCTTGCGCAAATCGTCGTTTCATAGGCACATTACGTTTGCCGATAATTTGCCGGTAGTATTTCTTTTTTTACAAAATAAAATAGTTTATTTCTGCAAGTAGATTCACTAGTAATATCACAATTTTTTCCTGCCAGTTTTTTATTAGCACGTCAAAATAACTGCGTCTTACCTGATGTTATACAGACGACGAAGTCCAACAAAAATGTTTGGTTAGGTATTCTAATGAAATGCTAAAAGTCGAATCTACAATATCACATTACACATTAATGGGGGATGTAAGGGAGAGTCTTTTCGCCCCAAGCCAACCTCGCCTGCCCGTGGTGCATCCTGCCGAATAACAAACGAGGCGTTGGCAACCGGCTGATGGCGGTATAACCATCATCATTGAGGGTGTAGCTAAATACCACAGGCGGATGACGGGCAGCAGTGTCATCGGAGCGAGAAGCTACGTCCTGCGATCGCCACCCGCCTCCCCAGCGTGGCGATTATGGGCATATCCTCCAGATGTTTGCCCTGAGTGGCGAGCAACTGGAGAGGCCTATGTCCAGCAGTGGACTGCAATAGGCTGGTGATGATGATGATGACACATTAATGCCATGTAAGGAAACATCCACTGTTATAACATTTTGCTGTCGGTCCCCCAGCACTGATCGACCACAATTTCGAAACAAACAAGCCGGGCTATCGAATGCAATAAATAAATTGTTGATCATATGTCGGGAGCCGTAAAATTGCGGCACATCGCCGTCGGGTTAGACAACAGTACCGTATCAAAACGTAACATAAGTATTTTGTTTATAAAGTACTAGCGACCTGCTCTCGCTACGCTTCGGGTATTTCATCTATCTATCTAAACATATAACAAAAATGTAACGAGTCGCTGTCTGTACATGGAAGATATACATGAAAAAATATTATGGGAGGCCTTTATTAATGCAATAGTACCCAAAACAATGATTTTTGGAATTTTTGTCTGTTTGTCGGTTTGTCTGTTTGTCGTTTTGTCTGTTTGTCTGTATGTTTGTGCACGCTAATCTCAGAAGCCACGTATCCGATTAAGATGCGGTTTTCACTAATATATTGCTGGAAGCTTCCCTTAACATTTAGTGTTTGTTTCATGATAATCGGTCCATAAATAAAAAAGTTACGCCGATTTAACTAATCACGTCGAGCCGTTTGCGCGGGTAGGTGTATAAAGCGCGCCGAGATCTGCGCCGCGCCGCTGCCAGCTACCAGGCACTAGGGGTCAGAGCCTATAAATACATAATATTGTATGTATTTGGTGTAGGTGAGGCATTTTCTTATAATAACATTATTCTTTTTCTTAATTAAAAAAAACACGTAAAGTACATCTAATACAATAAATTGCTCTTTTGTTTCTTATATTTACCACTGCCGTGGGTTGTGAAGGGTTGTGAAATGCTTTTAAAGCTACATATAAGTTTGAAACTTAATTTTTATCAATTAGGTAAAATCACTACCCAAAAAACTATTCCACGCGGACGAAGTCGCGGGCACAGCTACATAAACCTTCTTCTTGGATACTGTATTTATTTTAAAAAACCCCATCAAAATCCGTTGCGTAGTTTTAAAGATATAAGCGCACATAGGGATTTAGGGAGAGAAAAAGCGAGTGTTTTATACCGTATGTAGTGATGAAGCAGCAAAAGCATTAAGCTGCTAGGTTAGGTTATCTAGGTATAAGCGCTACTGTCCCGTCCGTTACCTGATATATGCTTAGTCCGTTTGGTTTTCAGATTTAGAATAGTACCACTCCATCTCATGGCATGGGTGTCGTAGATATGCATGTGTGCTGTGTGCTTGCAGGGTATATGTGAGGTACTTATCCATTTCGAAATCTCTTGTAACCAAAACCGCTACAAATAATTATGATTATTTATGAAAAAATATAAACTGATTTTGAGTATCTACGACTGAAGTCTATCAAAGAATCATGACAAATATATCTAAATAAATATTACCAAAAAATAATTCAGCTTTACCTCTCATCCATTCGCCGGTGATACAGACATTCGCATCAGATATACCTCGTATCAGCAAACCAAACCTGGCTCCATTCCCGTCAAATACGACGGCATTTCCTTGTGAAACGGCGATCGGTTAGATTCGCCGCGGCGTCTACAAAGGGGCGGCGAGGATCAAACGTCGGCCTTACTGTTAAGGGCGGGCCACTCGACCAGCGAGTGGAAAGGTTATGGAGTTCTACATACATAACGTTACGCCTTTCTCCCAGAGGTACCCCTCTGGTGTACCATGGTGGCCAGAGACCACGTCCTTCCATTTGCTACACCTGGCACACAACTTTTGCTTCGTCCATATTCATCAATCTCTTCACACATGCTCGTCGGCTTAGGGTACTTTTCTTAGGACACCTTCTATTTATTTTTTTTTCTTTTTTTATTGCTATGGGTGGCAGACGAGCAAGCGGCCCATCTGATGTTAAACGGTTACCGCCGCTCATAGACTCTGCAATGCCAGGGGCACAGCTTAGCCGCTGCCTACCGTGAGGAAAGAGTTCTCTTTAGACCACGTTTGAAGAAGGACAAGTCGTAGCACAAGTCGTATCGTATTTAGCCGTGGAATATCCTTCTAGGTCTTCCCCTTTCAACCATTCACGCTCTCGCTATATATTTTTTGGTTGATCTACTTTCATCCATCCTCTCTACATGACCAAACCATCTAAGCATACCTTTCTCAATTCTAGTCACTACATCTTCTTCATGGAGTTCTAGAATACATGTATGTCTAAAGATTATTAACAGGGCTGATGACCTGTGAAAAACTGCTGGCATAGGACAGGCAGTGATGCGGCTGTAGTTGCTGCCCACTGGCGAGACAACGAGGTTTGATAGATATGTCTTCCCATTTTGTCTCACACACCAAGCCGACTCCCCCAGTCGCGGCGTGAAGCTGACTAATGCATTCCCCTCTAGAAAAAAAAAATCTGCAGTGGCCGGATGGAGGAAGCCCTAAGTAGATAGAGAGAAGGAATAGAGAAAAGAAAGAAAAGATAAGAAAGAAATACTTGGTGCACAACAATACAAAACAAATGCACGGAATTAATAGATAAATCTTTGGGGTTTAAATCTACTTTGTTCGTCATATTGTGTCATCGTGATCACAATATATGTGAGTTTGTGTGGTTTGATGTTACTTCCTCCCTCAGTCACGTCATCTATTTGTAATATTTCACATTCCGCCCTTGTTAAGGCCACACCAGTTTAGCTTCCTGATTGACAGCAAAGGGCGGATCTAAGGGCTCGTCAAAATAAAGGCATTAAGGGAATATATACTCGTGTGCAAAATAAGTAGCTTCTATAGCAATCCACGTGTAAATTTTTGTCTGGTTCGTTGCTCTAAAAACTACGAGCCTAGTACAGAACTAGGCATATAGCCTAACAGCTTGTACGGATTCTAACAAAGCTGAGTTATACCATCTACAAATTACTAAGTAACAGCGTGAGGTCAAACTAGCGCTGATAAAGTCATCATTATCCTCATCATCAGTCTGCGAACGTTCACCACTGGACCAAGTGACAATGGTCATTGGGAGAGGAAAATCTCACTACATATCACTGCGGTAGAGGTCGAAAATTATCAACAAAGTCTATTTTCCACAATCGAAAACTTTCGTGTGCACTACTTTTCCATATCGTTTTTGTATCGTATTTAATTGTTAGTGAGTCGGTTTATTTGCTCGCGAGTGTAGCCAGAACTCCGCGCACAACGCTGAATTAGCAAGGGACATTACCCTTTCATCTTCGACCTTTATCCTAATGTGCTGGAAGGTGTCTTGTCATTTCACAGAAAATTACTCAACAAATATTCAATGCAGGAGAAAGAAAAAATAAATTAAATGTCTTATAAATACAATATCAGTATGTAGCTATTGGAAATATTGCGAAGAACGAACTCCTGTATCTTTTTTGGTATACCATGGTGACAATCAACTAATTCCAAGAACAATAAGTACCTATATTATAGAGCACAAGTATGCGCAAACTCACTGTGCATTTACATTCACGATGGGACAATAGTTTGACACGACCGGCTAGAGAGATTAGGTGCAAGTCAAAAAGTTTAACGTGGTTTCCGATACATGGGGGTGTATCATCATCAATTTCCTTCTTGCGTCGTACGAGATACGTACACTGTGCTGGTATTAGATGGATTATAGGGAGGGAACCACCATCACTGCCCGAAACTTCACCTGCCCGTGGCGCATCTAAGTGCAACGAGCCGATGACGGGCAGCAGCCTCATCGGTGCGTGAAGCTACGCCCTGCGATTGGTAACCCGCCTGCCCAGCCCTGCGATTACGGGTAAACCATCCAGATGTTTGATCAAAGTAACCCAACCCAAGACATGCCACGCTGGGCCACACAGCGCCACCTAGCCCCAAACTAAGCCGAAGCTTGTACTATGGGTACTAGACAACTGATAAACTTACTTAGATACATTTTTTTTGTAAATAAATACATATTATACATAGAAAACACCCAGACCAATACAAACAGACATCTTCATGAACACAAATGTTTGTACTGTGCGGGAATCGAACCCACGACCCTTGGCTCAGAGGGCAGAGGTCACTACCAAATGAGAAAGTGGCGAAGAACTGGACAGTCCTATGTCCAGCAATAGGCTGCTATAGGATTGATGATGATGATGAGATACGTGATCTCTATCTATGTGATCTACACATTTAAAGGATGACGTATACAATCAATGGGACCATGACGGCGGATAGGGATGAATGGAAGAAGAAAACATATTGCGCCGACCCCAGACAATGGGAACAGGGCAGGCAAATGATGTATTCAAAAAAGAAATCAATAACGCGTACTTTCGTATCTCGAAAGCTCTTACACCCACGCTCACACAAACCTTTACTATTTAACAGAACAAAAAGTGTCAGTGCCTACTCGTAGTTACGTCGCGAACTAACTCAATAGGACCAACAGAAATAAAACTTATTTTTGAGGCCGTGTATGTAACTCGGTGACTTAGAGCTCTTACACACGAACGACACTTTGCTGTTTTCATCATTGCTCAGTTCACGAGTACTCAAGTTGTGCAACGGCCTTCTTTTTATTTTACATCCTACGGGTATAGGACACTAGGATTATGTGGGACTCATGAAACTCCTAAAGAGGAGGACACCCCCTAAATCAGACGAGCACTCTGTTTAAGAGACGGTCGGAGAGCCCTGACGGATTTGAAATAGCCCCCCATAATACGATTCCCACCCGGGACAAACATTCGTGTGGTGAACATTTGTGTCTGTTCCGTGTATGGGTATTTATATTTGTTTTTAAATACAAAATATATTTGTGGTACCTTCGTTGTTGTGATACCCATAACACAGGTGCTTAAGTTCCTTACCTTGGGACCGGAGCAATGTATGTGATGTTGATATGTCTGATATATTCCGGGCTTCCCTCTTAAGCCCCATACCGCAAGGCGCAACTTATGGGACTTACATCGACAGCCGTTAGTGTGTCAGAGCCCTTAACCGCGTCCGGCCGCGAGGGACGCGTCGCTACAAACTCTATAAGTGCTCCTCGTGGCCGCGCGCGCCGGGGACGAGGAAACTTGTCACGCGCTGACTGCGATGCGAGGCCGCTTCGTCCCCTGTGGCCTTTGCGATAGATATATCTTCAATTTTATCAGTATATATCACACAACATCACATACATTGCTCCGATCCCAAAGTAAGTAGATAAGCAATTGTGTTATGATGGGTATCAAAACAACTAATGTACCATAAATATTATACTTAAATACAAATATAAACACCCAGACACGAAATAAAGACAAAATATGTTCACACGATCGTTTGTCCCGAGTGTGAATCGAACCCACGGCTTTAGGTTCAGAAGGCAGGGGTCACTATCACTAGAGCCACTGAGTCAGTCAATTAAACAACAGATAAACTTACTCAGATATATTTTTGCGGTAAACAAATATAAAATTATACATAGTAAATGCCCAGACCAATACAAACAGACATCTTCATGCACACAAATGTTTGTAGGTACCTACTATGTTTTCACGTATTTTCTTGATTTGGTATCAATCACTTGTCACTTGCCACCGCTATGCTCTACCCATAGGTTATTTAGAAGATTAGAAGATATCGTTTATAGCAATAAGACTGTACTGTTGAAAAAAGAATATCTTTCTACGTAAAAGTATTATCATGCTCGTAGCTTGCTTTAGTTTAGAAATATTCCTAAATCTTTAAATAACAGGTCGAACGGGTAATGCAGTCCAATATATGAAATACCTTCGAGTTTACGGCACAAATGTAAGAAATAAAATATACGCCAAAGCATTTGTATGACTTGAATTCAAGAGCAAGTTCTTCAAAAGACTATAACTCCGTAGGAAATTCTCGACGTAGGAAATATCTTTTGTAGACACTAAAACCCGGAGTATGTACGGCTTCGGCGCGTAGGTACATGGCTAGTGATGGGCGCTGGCTTAATCAAATTGTCTCTAGTCATTGTGATTGATGTATTGATGACATCATCTATCTATATCTATACTTATAATAATCTATACTTATAATAAATCTGTAGTGAAGTCAATGCTGTATATGAAATATATTTACAATATAACAATCAGGGGGTGATCGATACTGATGCCAAAACTGCAATCAGTAAAATTTTTGTCTGTCTGTATTTTCGTTATAGAAACATAAACTATTAAACGGATTTTAACGAAACTTGGTACAATAGTTTTTCATACTCCTGGGCAAGGTATAGTATACTTTTCATCACGCTACAATCAATAGGAGCAGAGCAGTGAAAGAAAGTGTTGGGAAAACCGGAAGAATTTTTATCTGTATATTTGATCGAGCATCACGCAAAAACTACTGTATTGCTAGTCCATACCACCCTGAACGTCGTTGATTTCATCCGCTCTTTTACCGGTGTGGTGGCGGATGAAGAATACATATCCATCTCTTTATATTTCTTTTCTTTTCATATTCTCTTAACAATCCGATGCATAGTAATTATAACAATGGCTTATCAAAATTATCGATATCGATAACGGCTACGCACATCACTATACCGAAATGCTCCTAAAACACGATAAGGCCACTCGTCGCCCCGGGCCCGCGGTATTCAATCCTACATACTTCCTGAAGAATTTCCACTCGAACATGAAAATAATATTTTCAAAATACCAACTGCATTTTGCCTATTGGATTTTTTTCGTGTTAACATTTATTCTGTATTCATTCGTTTTAGAGATCAGTGAACGCACTCAAATGTATTCAGAGAACTTGATACCAGCAGATATGTTGTACAGACCAGTAACATTTGGTCAGAAATAACATTTTTAGTGTTTCGTACAAAAATATGAAAAAAGAGGAACCGTTATAGGATCACTCGTGTCTATCTGTCTTACCATCCAGTTACAGCCATCATAATCATCATCAGCTTATCACAGTCCACTGTAGAATTGCAATGCAATCGTGATGGTTATACCACCATCAGTCGGTTGCACGAGGCTCGTTTGTTGTTCGGCAGGATGCACCACGGACAGGTGAGGGTGGCTTGGAGCGACAAGATTATGGGTCCCTTACATGCTGAATAACAGGCGAAGCTCTGGTAACCGACTACCATCATAATTGAAACCGTAGTACCATCACAATTGAAGGCGTAGCTAAATACCACAGGCCGATGACGGACAGCAACGTCACCGCCGTGAGGAGCTACGCCCTGCGATCGCTAACCAGCCGTCCTGCTTGGCGATTATGGGCAAATCTTCCATGTCTTTGGATTTTTTATTATAATCCGCTTAAGAGAGGTAGGGCATAGCGAATCTTCGCTCGAATTGAGCCGCCCGTCCGGGGAAGGACCTCCACCCTATAGAATACCGCAGTCAAATGACCTCTGGGTCGTGTTTCTGCCGGTGAGTAGGGTTTCCGGAGCTCGTGGGGGGTTAGGGTTGGGCCGGCATGGCGGTGGCAACTGACAGGTAACTGACCAGTTACTTGCCCGTTGTCACAGCGACTTGGGCTTCTCTTTCGCTTTCCATCAGGCGTAGGGAAGCCATTATGTCGAGCCACTATAAAAAAAAAAAAAATAAGGTAGAGAACAACTGGAGAGGCCAATGTGTGCCAGCAGTGGACTGAGATAGGCAGCTGATGATGATGAAAATAAATCGTTCATGGATGCTTCCCGTTTAACTGCTCTCCAAAGAACAGTTGTTACGTTTCATTATAATTTTGTAAAGTTGTAAGAGAAACTTCAATTTGTAATGAATTTATTTCTTATTAACTGAAACTAAACACTGAAAGTTAGTGTGTAGTGCTAGTAGCAAAAAATATTGACGTCCAAAACATTTTATTACAAAACCCATTAGCAGAAAAAAGTTTTCAAAAACTGAACTCCCAGTGAAAAAACCGGACTGTAAATTCTGGACAAAGCCATTTTCATCAGAAAATGTTAGGTACAAACTATTCAATAAATATTTAGACTACATTAACACTTTTACCTACTTTATTTTAAAGCAAGTTTAAACTATATTCTGTTCACCGCTGGCGGGACAGACCTAGGTGGAGGCTTTTATTATTGGAGGCCAAGACTTAGCTTGGGTCACTGCGTGATTTAGTTAGTTAGTTAGGGTGTTTTGAGAGACGACCCCAGTTGACTCATAGTACCTACATGGGAAAATATTAGTATAACTTATATGAGACCAAGTGGTTTATGTGAATAGTCTGACGAATTTATTTATTTATTATTAGATCAGCAAAGCTCTCAGCCTTTCCATTAGATAAAGAGAGTAATGCCTACATAAAATTTTCTTTATTACCTCGGAGAAAGGTCTAAATACTTGTACAATACGACATTACCAAGACAATATCAAACGAGAATCTTTAAAAAATCAACTCTATTTGGAAATAAAAAGAGAGCGCTATGCAAATAGTTTTTGATAAAACAAAAGTCTTCAAGATAAACACGAAAAGAAATACGAAGTTGGCGTTCTTGGGACTGATAGGAATATCTTGACGTAAAAGATTTTTAACAAAAAGACGGCCAAGTGTAAAGCGCGGGAAATGTTAGAGAGTTCCGTTTTATAAACTTAAATACATATGAAATGGATAGACTTAGAAAAACCTAGGTATTGACGCAATCAATGATCTTATATCTAGACACAACATCTTTCTCTCTCATTGAAAAACAGGACGCTTTTGACCGTGTTCAACTTTTTAATTTGTGGTTGTGGGTCCGTGGGAACGTGGCTGTCAGTCATGCACAAATCTTTATTATCTTTATTAGGCTGGCTCGGTGGCTCATTTGGTAGTGACCTCTGCCCTCTGAGCCGAGGGTCGTGGGTTCGATTCCCGCACGGTACAAACATTTGTGTTCATGAACATGTCTGTTTGTATTGGTCTGGGTTTTTTCCATGTATAATATGTATTTATGTACAAAAAAAATGTAAGTAAGTTTATCAGTTGTCTAGTACCCATAGTACAAGCTTCGGCTTAGTTTGGGGCTAGGTGGCGCTGTGTGGCCCAGCGTGGCATGTCTTGGGTTATTTATTTATTATTTTTTTATTTATGTCAAAATGCTCTGTCAAAAACAGCAAAAATAAACTTTAAGTAAGTTAAGTTTAGTCTTCATTACATCATAAAGTATCAAAATCAAAATATAACTAAAATAATCTGACACTTTTGATTGAGTTTGTGGGTGAGTACATTTTGTAACGTGACTTTGTTACATAATAGTCACAAAACTTTTCAAATGGTCATAAAGCTTTACCCGTTCGGGCGTTACGATGGCACAGACAGACTAACTTATAACATCTCTTTTTTTACGTTAAAAACTATCGTTCGAAGCAGTTTTGTTAGAAGGCGTTAAAACTGTGGCGTGTTTTGTGTGCCTTCAACTTTTCCGTGCGCTTTTCGTTTATCTCGACTGGCTCGATGGTTCATTTGGTAGTGAGCACTGCCCTCTGAGCCAAGGGTCGTGGGTTCGATTCCCGCACAGTACAAACATTTGTGTTCATGAACATGCCTGTTTGTATTGGTCTGGGTGTTTTCTATGTATAATATGTATTTATTTACAAAAAAAAAAGTATCTAAGTAGGTAATTATCAGTTGTCTAGTACCCATAGTACAAGCTTCGGCTTAGTTTGGGGCTAGGTGGCGCTGTGTGGCCCAGCGTGGCATGTCTTGGTTATTTATTTATTTATTTATCTCGCTAAGGATCCCTAAAAACTTATAGATGGTGGTGGCGACGGAGCGAGATAATGAGCTCCCTACAAGTTAATTAAAAACGTCTCCTGTGGCGCATTGTTATTTTACATCACGTACCACGGTCACCTACTGCACCATTTGGTCGTTTTTCTTTTTCGAGAAAAGTAAGTAGGTACTTTTTTCTCAAATAATCTCTTTTTTTCTGTTCTTTATGCAACGGCTTGTGTTCTGACGATTTGAAATGATGCCAACGGCTTCATTATGTTTCCGCTCCGCTTGCTATCGGCAGGGTGTTGATCTATATAACACAAACTATGTATATTGGGGCTCTCAGAATTACCAGACCGAAATAGTTTTTTTTATTAGATATCTAATTAGGGTTTGCGCTTTACAAAAGCCTTCTCAATTTATTGATTTAATTATTCTTTCAGGAAAATAGGAACCCGGCATAGTGTCATCGTTCGCACTATGAAAGTAGAGCCGAAATACATAACAGTATAGAAAAGATCATGTCCTAATTTGAATCGACTAGGAATCTAAACCGGAACCTAAGGATCGTTTGAAGTACTGGTTCGATCCGTTACTTCCCATAAGTACCCTTCTTATTTGTTTTAAATATATGGCACAAACATAGCCGAGGGCGAAATATGTATTCATGTATGTTAGTCTCTTCAGCAATCATAATTAATTAACCACCGTACTACAATTTAAGCCTTGTGTATGTTTACGTATAGTTCGTAGTTGATGCCTGAAATTCTGCCAAAGCTCACAGGTTAGTTCCACAAAGGGTACTAATAGCAAAAACGAATGCTCGCTACACTGTATTCTCGTGTCAAACTTGTTGGTTTACAGAGACAACTAACTAGGATGGCTCCATTCTCGAGAGTAGTGCAAGCGATTTTGAACGACATAACATGTGGGGTAGGGTGCATTTTTGAGAGTCATTGCGCTGTATTCATCTGCGTCCAGTGTTGTTACATGTTGTCGCAATGAGATTGCGATCATTCGATATGCGGGTGTGAACTTGTTTCGACTAGTCGTTAGTAGATATAAATAGAGTTGTTTAACCAGGTACATTGTCCGAGTGGTTTCTGGATTTAGAATAGGATCATTCCATCTCATTCCGTGGGAGTCGTAGAAGACAACTAAGGGGTTATCAGGAAACGGGGAGTAGCGTTCATGTTCCTGTGTGCTAATAAAATCAACTGCGATCACCAACTGGCCTGCCAAGTGTGATGACTAAAGCAACTCCCCACCAAATGACAATTGTTATTGGGCAGGGCTATGTCCAGCAGTGGACGTATGCAAGCTGATGATGATGATCATGAGGTGATGTCATCATCATCATCATCAGCCTATTACAGTCCACTGCAGGACATAGGCCTCTCCAGTTGTTCGCCACTTAGGACAAACGTCTGGAGGATATACCTACCTATAATCGTCACGCTGGGCAAGTGGGTTTGCGATAGCAGGGCATATGGCATAGCTCTTTCATATGAGGTGTTGTAAGTATAACGAATACAAGTGCCCTGTTTGAGATATCCGCTTCCAAGCCGATGGTAGAAACCTGCCTGGCGACTACCGTACAATTACTTTAATAACAATATCTTTGTTTCTTTATAACAACGAGTACTTACAAGTTTTAAAAGTAAAATCTACAGCGAGAAATTATACAACAGACGAAAACGAATACAGAAAATACGAAATCTCAGCGCTACCCTCGCGATTACGACCGTGCGATCTATTTTAAGCTAAATTGACTGGACTAACCTTTTACTTACCAACCCTTACACCGATCTCTTTTATACTCTCCCGTCTGACCTTTCACTACGAATCCCGGATTCGCTGTACCTACCCTGTAGAGGAAAATTCCAGTACGCGCAGTCACAAAAGTAATCTTAACCCTTAACCGGATTCGCAAAAAAGGGCAACCTATTTGGTATCGGGGGTAAAATATGACCCCACTTCTAAAAATAGGTATAAATAATGTTTTTATTCTTTAATTATACTACTATTTACTTGTACAAGTAAAACCACTTTTAATCTAAGGTACAAACATTTTTTATTAAACTTTTAAACAGAAAAAGAACTTATTTTTAAACATTTTCTAACTTATAAATTTTTTAACACTATTTTTTAAGAGTCGAGTTTGGTAGTCCTAAATTCTATAAAAATCTAATAACTATGGCAAAATAACGCTTTATACTATTTTCTTATATAATAGTTGTAACAAAAAAGCCACCTTGAATGAGATCAATCAAATATAAAAAAAAATGACAAGACAAACGAAATTGCTATGAAGTAAGAAAATTATACACTACAAAATACTTAACATTTGGTACATGTAATGGCTTTTGCAGTATGTTCTTTACATATGAAAAGAGAATTCATCTTCCTCGCTATTGGAACTTGATGAGGAGGAATCCGAGTCTGTTTCTAAGACACTTTCTTCAGAGCAGCTAGCTACTTCTGGTGCCTCACAATCACTAATGTCTTCGTTGTCACAAACAGCTGCTGTTGTGGTTTCAGGAACAGTTTCTGGACCAGATTCATGATCCTCGTCTTCCAATAATTGTGTGATTTGATCCTCATTCAAAAAAACCGGCCATGACTATGGTTATTCACTGAAAAAATAAAAAAACGTTCTTAATATAGTGTCCATGTAAATCGCTATACTTGGTGTCGGGGGTGATTTTTGACCCCAACAGTGTACGTACCTCTGTTCCCTGTAATGTTAGAGCGACCAAAGTCCGTCGCCCGCCGCACCCCACGACGTAATGAGATTAGCTAGATGCGCCGGAGTGTAGGTAATAAAATTGCAAAGTTATGTTATGAAATATGTTGCAATGGGGTAAATTTTGACCCCCGATACCAGTTAAGGGTTAATAATAAAATATAAATGGCTTCTCGGCTATACACCATTAAGAAACCTTTTGTACTATTAGATACGTGGAAATGGAATGTTGAGTAAGTAATATAATCCCTTGAGAGATGCACAGTAGCAAGGAAAATGTTCAGAAGTATTTCACAATAGCTTATAGTTCCGCTTCGCTTGACGAAAGACGAAAATAGAATAAAATTATATGAGAAGGTATAAATAAGTATATTTTTTTTAATATAGATACATTTAATCGTACCTATCTATAAACACTATTATTAAATTTGTCGGTGTGTTTTCGGACTTAGAATAGGACCAGCCCATCGTGGGTGTCGTAGAACACGACTAAGGAAATATCAGGAAACGGGCAGCAGGGTTTGCCTGGGTACAAATTGAACCTACTGCGGTCACCAACCCACCTGCCAAGCGTGGTGACGATGGCTAATCCCCCCAAACCACTATTGACATTGGGGGACGTCTATGTCCAGCAGTGGACGTCAGTGGATTCATAATGATAATGTGGTATAAAACTATGTTGTCTGGAAGAGATCACTTATAGCGATAAGGCCGCCTAAATTGTGCAACAAGTGTCTGTAATATCTAGTTTTTAAGTCAATTGTATAGTGCGCAATAAAGAATATCTATCTATATCTATCTATCTATGTTGCAAAAATAAACATCTAAATATATAAAGCTCAAAGGTGACTGACTGACATTTTTTTTTTTTTATATATTGGCACGGCATAGTGGCTTCCTCTCGCCTGATGGAAAGCTAAAAAGGAAGCCCAAGTCGCTCTGGCCACGGGCGGGAAACCTTCGATTCCAGTCAGTCACCACAGCCATGCCGGCCCATAAGATGCTTCTTCACGCTTCGCTTGAAGGACCCCATACAATAGGAAGACGGAAACACATGAGCTGGCAGAGAATTCCATTTCTTGATGGTTCGGCAGAAATAGGAGTTACTAAACTTTTTGGTACGCGAAGGAATATTTTCCACCGTGAAACGGTGACACCGCATGCCAGCTCGCGTGGTCCTATGTCGAAAAGGTGAGGGAGGGATAAGAGAAAATAACTCTTCTGAACACTCCCCATGAAAAAGGCGATAAAAGACGCTCAACGATGCAACATCCCTACGCAATTGTAAGGGCTCTAAGGCTCCCGAGACATCTTCATCGCCAATTATGCGCACTGCCCGCCGCTGCAATCTATCAAGGGCATCGAGGAGATATTTGGCAGACCCATCCCATAGGTGCGAGCAATACTCAACACAAGATCGAACCTGAGTCTTGTACAAAAGACTAAGCTGATCCGGCGTGAAGAACCTGCGCACCTTGTTCAGTATCCCCAATTTTTTAGATATAGATATTAGCTGTAGATATGATGCCCTCAATATAGTCCCGTTGGCATAGATTGGAACAGACTTCCATGCCCAGCATTTTAAGGCTACCGCGCATTTCAAGGGGAGTGCCCTGAAGAGAGGGAATGGGAAAGAACGGGGAAGTTTTGGCCGAAAACGCGCAGACTTGTGTCTTCTTGGCATTGAATTCAACCAGATTTCCGGATCCCCATTCGGAGATGAGACCCAGTACCCGGTTCAATTCAATGACAAGATTCTCACGCCTCTCGTTTATATCCTCCCTTCCAGCTGCCGGTCGGCTAAAATAGCTACCATGGACCGTGCTGTCATCTGCATAACAATGAATGCCACCAAGCGGTAGCATGTCATTGATATGCAGAAGGAAAAGGGTGGGAGATAGAATAGCTCCTTGTGGAACTCCGGCATTTACTGGCATAAACTGTGAAGCGCAACCCTCTACCACTACACGGATCCTACGTTTACACAGAAAGCCAGCAATCCAGTCACAGAGCTGTTGGGGAAGACCATAAGCTGGAAGTTTGGAGAGAAGAGCCTTATGCCAGACCCGGTCAAACGCCTTGGCAATATCCAGGCTTACCGCCAAAGACTCTCCATGTCTATCGATTGCCTCACCCCAGAGGTGCGTTACATACGCTAGGAGATCACCCGTCGACCGTTTCGGTCTAAAGCCATACTGGCGGTCATTGATGAGCGAGTGATCTTCTAGGTACCGGATAAGGCGTCTATTGATAATCCGCTCCATGATTTTGCACAACACTGAGGTGACGGCAATGGGGCGATAGTTTGACGGGTCTGATCTGTCACCTTTTTTAGGGACTGGCTGCACATTGGCCTCTCTCCATGCCTCAGGTACACTTCCGGACGTGTATGAGAGACGAAAGAGGCGCGTCAACGCTGGCATACGACATAGTGATTTATCAACGCACATCCCAAATTACTGGACCGAACGGACTGAAATTTGGCATGCAGGTAGATGTTATGACGTAGGCATCCGCTAAGAATGGGTTTTGACCAAGTCCACCCCTAAGGGGATAAAATAGAGGATGAAACTCTATTTCACGCGGACGAAGTCGCGCGCACAGCTAGTTGTTTCATACGTACATAACAAGTTAAACAAAAACGTGTAAAATAGTATCTCTACACCCGTTATCTTGCCCGGAAACATTGCTATTCGACATCGGAAAGTATCAAAGACAAATTCACATTAAGCGAATTTTGAAAGTAGTCCCAAGTAGTAACATATGTAGGGGCAGATGAGTCGTTCGTTACGGGCCGAGTTGCGAACAGTGACCCTAATTGTGTCACTTCGTGCGTGAAAGGGACCACTTAGTTACCAGGACGGAGGCCCTACCACTGGACGGGGGGATTAAAAGACACGAAATTGGACAATTAAGGTCCGGAGTTACCTTTAGATTAAGTTTGTGATAACCCATTTGCAACATAATCTTAAACCCTCGGCAGAGTATCGCAGGGCGTTCTATCTTTGTTTTTACTACACTTTGAAAACGTTTATGTTAAGGAAAGAATTCTTTTTATAACTTCTCTATTGAAGTCAATGGTGCCCTGCCTCAAATAGAACCAGCCCAAATCCTGGTGACCTGGATGCAACTGACGTGCGCTTGCAAAGGTCACCCACCGAACATGTAGTAGTGTACACTGGCAGGTGAGCAAATGTGACATAGTCTATGATGGTGCACCATGATCGCAGCCAGCATGGAGCCCTGCTCACCCCCCAGCTAACGATGATTGATCATCATCATGATCAGGTTGCAATCATCCACTGCTGTACGTAGCCTTAGTGATGACTAAGTGTGGTGACATTGGACAGGTGGGATGGTGACCGCAGTAGGTTTTATTTGTACCCAGGTAAAAGCTGCTGCCCGTTTCCTGATATTCCCTTAATTGTTTTCTACGACACCACCACTACCACGGGATGCAATAGAGATTAAATCTGCAAACCAGACGGACAGTGGCACGGATATTTGAATTTCCA
Organism: Conogethes punctiferalis; assembly: GCA_031163375.1. NCBI lineage: Eukaryota > Metazoa > Arthropoda > Insecta > Lepidoptera > Crambidae > Conogethes > Conogethes punctiferalis. The sequence goes on along the minus strand of CM062092.1, from coordinate 2,325,347 downwards.
TCTTTGAAACAACATTAGTCGAATTTCAATCGAGTTCCCTTATTAGACCGGTCGGGGCGAGCAAGCCAAGCGTACCGTGTGCCTTATGTGAATAGATGGAGTCATCAGACCCTGGCCTTTTCCCAATTATTTTAGGGACAACCCCCACGAATCACAAATAACGTCTAGGACAATCGGAAGTTTTTAATAGCCCGGAGTTTGGGTTGACCTGATTTTCCGGCATTCAACATGTAATTTAGGCACACCCCGTGTTATATTTAGAGGGTCGGAATCCTAATTCGGGACTAATTATTGTACATTACCCTAATCATATTCTGAGGGCATTATGAATGGTAAGTGTGTTTGTATTTGTTCAGAATTTGAGGTTTTATGTTTGTTGTGATTTGTTAGACTTGTTAGTGGCAACTACTTTTGTGTTATCTGTTTACCGGTTGTCGTTGTATAAGATTCTTAACATGTCTTGATCAATTCTTAGCATTTGGGGATGCTATGGACGCAAAAGATGCAAAAGAGAATTCCTAGTCTTTGCGACAAGTGACAAGTTACTAGACTTTGGCTGTACGCTCCCTGAACCCGAAACGCGACAAGTCACTTTGCGTGTTTCGCAGAGACACAAATCACAACGCAATCAGTCGATTAAGGGACTTTTTGTAATTTCAGCTTCTCAGCATGGTAGGGTTTACTCCAATTGTCGAGGTTTGGTAATCACAGTACATTCGGTGTAATAGCTCTAAAGAGACAAAGGTTGCGCTTTGATGTATCTATAGCAAGATCTATTGGACTGGCCATACATATTGGAAGGAACAGGCAAGTAATTGTTTTGGCTACTTGTCTCTTGCCGCAACGACTAAGGCTTCTCATTCAATTCTCATGAGGCGCGGAGAAACCACTCTCCTTCTATAATTGGTACCAAGTCTATACTCCGGAGAAGCTTTCGTTCAAGAGCTGCGGTTAATATTTTTCAAAGTTTTATCAATGTTATGCCACGGGCCAGCGCACGGCAGTGATAAGCGAGCCGGCGACAAGATAGCGAATGCCTCCGCTATTCACTTACACGGAACAGTGCACGCGGGTGCACTTCAATACTCTGCTCGGAACTTTTTGATATTGCCTTTGTAGCGGGCACGGCTCGCCACCGCGAACGGGTTACAATTTTTTGGAGATTGAACGGGAGTAGGTGAATTTTTTTAATATATTAGACAACTTCACATAGATTGCTCCGATCCCAAAGTAAGTAGCTTAAGCACTTGTGTTATGGGTATCAGAACAACGAAGGTACTACAAATAAATACTTAAATACAAATATAAACACTCAGACACGGAAAAAACACAAGTGTTCATCACACGAATGTTTGTCCCGGATGGGAATCGAACGATCCTTGGTTCAGAAGGCACCACACAGACAAGAGAGGTAGGGCATAGCGAATCTTCGCTTGAATTGAGCCGCCCGTCCGGGGAAGGACCTCCACCCAATAGAATACCGCAGTCAAATGACCCCTGGGTCGTGATTCTGCCGGTGAGTAGGGTTTCCGGAGCTCGTGGGGGGTTAGGGTTGGGCCGGCATGGCGGTGGCAACTGACAGGTAACTGACCAGTTACTTGCCCGTTGTCACAGCAACTTGGGCTTCCCTTTCGCTTTCCATCAGACGTAGGGAAGCCATTATGTCGAGCCACTATTAAAAAAAATGGCCAATAGCAAAATGTTCGTCGCATATGGCGTACGAACTTACTAAACATAATATTTAAAGAATCCTCAGCATTTTGGTTAACATTCGGTTCGATTCGACTGGCGTATCGATCTGCACGTAATTCGCAAACAGATAAAATACGTTTCATTATTTCTATTATTCGGACTATTCCAGGGTCGATCCTCGAGCGGGTTAATTCTGTGCGAGCGGACGTTTTTGGTCCCGGGTAGCGGGTAGCCCGTTTAATTAAATAATGCCTGTTGACCTACCCGGATGATCTCGCCAGTTTGACGTCCTGGAATTTGATTTACCGATGTTCTAGTTGTAATCTTTGCTATCTGCTGTTGTTGCGATCAAAGAGACTATCGGGCAACGCTATTGAGTTAAGAGCCATTTTGGAGGGTGTTCGTTGATATCAAACCTTAGAACAGCTCTCTGTCGTTCACATCACCTCAGAAATGGTTCCGAAACGGAAAGGCTATGTGTATGTGTTCCGGAAAGCATCAGTTCGGAACAAACACATACACCAACGCACGAAAGTCACTAACATAGGTAAACGAATTTCAAATCTGAAATAGCAATAGACCGGACACTGACGCGCTGAGGATAACTGGTGGAATCACCAGGGTCTATACTGGCTGTTAGGCGAAAATGGATACTTTCCACGAATAGAATCAACGTGTTGAGTTTGAAAACAAAAACGTTACGTCATATTCAAACGACTTCATATATCTTTGCATTGTTTTACAAATACACTCAACTGTCAAACAATTTTCGAAAAAAATAAAAACAAATTAGCAAGGTCACCGCTAACAAAAAGGGAAATATAATATTTCCCATCTCCCCGATATAATTGCGTCAATTAGTTCGCGGAATGTAAAAAAATAGGGAAAAACCCACAGAACGCGGTTCGCGGGAAGTTTCCAGAAGAAATGGAAAAAGTTCTTTCATTATAACAAAATTAGAGCAGAGCGGTTTCGCTGAAGCCTTAGAAAGGGGAACATTTGTTAGAAATCTGAGCGCGCGCGTGCGAGGAAAGCGGTAGACATGACAGCCGAGATTTTACAGCGACGGCCTTTTAAAGCTGAAAGCAACAATTTTATATTTCGTTATTTTGATGAACTTTAGGATTCTTTAGTTTGTGTCGGACCCGGTGGCTCAATTGGTAGTAGCCCTTGCCCTCTGAACCAAGGATCGTTGATTCGATCCCTACATATTTGCGTGATGAAAATTTGTGTTCGTTGCGTGTCTGTGTGTTTTACAACCTCATAGAAAAATTTTTTTTTGACTTTAGGGTTTACTTCTAACTTAGAACCTCATAATTAGAAAATTATGAATAGAAAATCGTTTAAAATAAAATTATATCTTTTAAAATAATCATTATCAATACACCACAAACTAAAAGACGAGTCCATTACGTTATTACAATGATTCAATGTCGTTATAAGAACATATTATTATATATGTAGATATTTGTTGTATGTTTTATAGTGAGATTTAACTTGTTTTAACCGCATTATTCTAAGCTAATCTTAATCACTTTTTAAACAAAACTGGCCTATCTACGTAGTCTTAGGTCCAATGGTCGAGGTAACATGATACCACAGTTTCCCGTACATTCGAAAACCCAATAACATCTCTCGATAGCGCGTACTTTTCTCAACTTTTATAACTAATTTAACGTTTCTTAAAAATACAACGGATATTATAAAGGAAGCGGTCATTTAATAATGTTCGAAATGTTATTTCACTGTTGACAATACTTATTACTTAGCTAATATAATGAAGAATGGTTTGCCTCAGTTAAACTGAAAATTAGATTATGCTTTATCGTATCTTTGGTTCAGTCTATTACACGTACATAGTTTGTATCTGAATCTAATTACGTAGTGTTTATACTTTGATATAAGTTTGTACATCAATCTTGTTGTGTAACATAATAAGTCTATAATTTTAGTAAGAGATACTTGTAGGAACTTAGTTGTTAGATAGACAGATATTCTTTATAGCATAAGCATACTTAGAGACTAGGTATGATAGGGAATTAATATGGGAGTTCCCCTTAAATATTTATGTTATTTTGTTTTTAGAATTTGTTGTTATAGCGACAAAAGGAATACTTAATTTGTGAAGATTTCGAATGGGTAGATAGGCTTTTGAGTATGATGGCAGATAGACGAAAGGATGGACAGACAGCGAGTCTGTGTAGCGTTCCGTTTTTATTACCATTTGGGTCCGGAACCCTGAAAATTATTGTCTTAAAATGTTTCGATAGTAGTTCATGAACTTTCTAATGTCTGATATCACTGACCTAGTCTTATTCCTAGTTCTAGTATTAGAGCGCAGGTCTATGCCCCGCTGCGCCCATCATACTTCACTTTTAATTTAAACTAACTCCTCATAAGGGCCGACGGTTACTGATTGCCTATAATCGCTGAAAGAGCAAAGGAATAGTTATTAATATTACTAAGAAACTATACGAGTTTTTTTGCTGGTATCTTCTCGGTAAATCACTACGTTCTGAACCGGTTGTTCCGAGACTGTGCTGACCAATACATTTTTATATTTCTTTCGCAGCCAAAAACTGTGTATGGGTGTGTATTTTTTTTTGTAATAAACATTGGTTTTAAAAAAAATAATAGACCGACATGCCTAGGCCACATGTTGGCCGAACGCGTAAATTTTTAACACACATTTTTTTATGTTAACATACTACTGATACTGAATCAATAGAAATATTCGGCGCGCCGATAGAAATATCCTGGATCTGTGGTGCTTTTGTAGAACTCGATATTCATGACATGAGTGGTACTTATGTTCAAATCGGGCATGTGATATCGTCTGACATTCCTTAATATTTCTAATACAAATCAATGTAGTTAGCGCCAGTGCACGCCGCGTCTTAAGCAGAAGTCTTGAAGCAGTCTCACTGGTTTATTGTTATGAAAGCGTTATTAGCAATTGGGCGGCAGGCCAAATTGCCCCGTCGTGCTTTATCACCCAGCCCGGGACGCTTTGTTTGGCCCTTGGCAAGAGATAGACGGTTGTAATCTGTTTCACTCTTCCCATGATGTATGGTCGAGTGCATTGTTTGGAGATAAGCACAAAAGAATGAATCCTGATGGGGTTGTTGTGTTAGGAGTCCGCCGGTCAATTTGTCAGGGTGAAGCTGCAGTATGCAGCTATACAAGTTTAAACGTTGAGCTGGCGTTGAAAGATACGGGTTTATGACTCAAGACTAAGAAGTTTTCTTGTGCGATTTCTTACATAAATATATTCTGTATAGGAGCATCCACATTAAGTTGTTTAAGTATATAGTATATTCATCTATCATATATATTTATTAGGTACCTAAGCTTCTTCTCTTACATATTAGTTGATTTACATTGTTTTATTTATTATATTTTATTATATATATATAAGTATACCATAGTTTGTGAGGTGTTGTTGCACGCGTCCCGAGCCACCCGACTGGTGATTGCTGAAAACCAGTGGTTTGCTCTTTGAGCGAACATCTCGCTGAGCCTTCACCATTTTTACATTGCTGTAGCACACATACCCCGCCTGATTCAGATCAAACTTGTAGCCGTTAGTAATATGTGCTTATCTTTTGTATGTGTATGTGTGTCGCAATGTGAAATAAATTTTTATTCTATTCTTATTCTACATTCGCAGCATAGGACCGGACTTAATAGACCGGGAAGCGAGCCTGGAACCTTTGGAACGCGCTACTTTACGCTTGGCCATTGCGCGTCCGAGATAGTAAAAACATAACATTGTTAGTTAAACTAACCATTCGAGTGATTTTAGTACAACGTTAACATAGTACATAAATGCATTAGTTGTCTGCCGTTGAACGGGATATTCCGTACAAAGGACCCGCAAAATAATTAACGTACAAATTATTAACGGGGTTCGTTCACACGCCTCGCAACGAGCTGCCGTAAATAAATGAACACGAGACACGCCGAATATGTTGATCTTGCCAAAGTAAGCAGCTTAAGCGCGGAATCAGACGATCAGATCAGATCAACACGGCAGTAAGCAGCTTAATTCGAACCGCCACTTCGGAAAATGCGAGGTTGAGCTGCGCCGAACCGCGCCAAAATAATGTTTACGAATTTTGAGAAAGCTGGCTATGGTGGAAAAATGCCAATGAGTAAATGAGAACTCATCAGATGATGATGACGAAATGAGAACGACAAAGGACTCATCCTATAATAGGTTAAAATTCAAACTATTTCTGCCTTAATAAGCACGTTAAGCCTCGAGGTTGAGGAGCTCGGTGGCGCCGCGGTCTTGATCGCAACGTTGTGCAACCATCGGCGCGGTCAATCCGATGATGGGTGACCAAAATTTGACACCGATTTCCTCCGTGCTTCGGAAGGCACGTTAAGCTGTTGGTCCCGGGTGCTATCTTTACCAACTCAGATAGCAGTCGTCCCATCATATCAGAGATTATGATAACTCTGACGCCCAACTGGGAATGGGTATAGCTTACCCTAAGTGTTGCGGAGGTCTGATGGCAGTCGCTCTGTGTAAAAGCTTAGCCCTCGCCAAATCTCTCAGTTTGGGAGGCCGACCCAGAGACAATCGGGAAAAAGGCTAGGATGATGATGAAGCACGTTAAGCCTGTGCTTGATCTCTGTCCGGTCGCTTGGCTGTGGTATTCTATAGGGTGGAGGTCCTTCTTCGGACGGGCGGCTCATTATAAGCCCTACCTCTCTCTCGGGTGACCCTAGTAGGTTTTATTTGTGCTGCTACCCGCTTCCTGATGTTCCCTTAGTCAGCTGCTACTACACCTACGAGATAAGTGTCACGGAAACCGGTCACACAAAAATGAACAGCATTCCACATCTAAACCCCACACCTTTGACAAAATGTTACCAAACAGAGAGGTAGGGCATAGCGAATCTTCGCTCGAATTGAGCTGCCCGTCCGGGGAAGGACCTCCACCCTATAGAATACCGCAGCCAAATGACCTTCGGTTCGTGTTTCTGCTGGTGAGTAGGGTGTCCGGAGCTCGTGGGGGGAGGGTTGGGCCGGCAAGGCAGTGGCAACTGACAGGTAACTGGCCAGTTACTTGCCAGTTGTCATAGCGACTTGGGCCTCTCTTTCGCTTTTCATCAGGCGTAGGGAAGCCATTATGTCGAGCCACTATAAAAAAAAATGAAAATCATTCCACCTCCAAACTCCACACCTTTTACAAAATTACCAAACAATAAATCGCTTCAGAACGCGCCCTCCACTCGCGAAGCGTTCTACATCACATCCAGCTTCGACTAGTGTAATAAGCGCAGCAATTACTGCGAGTGCGTTCGCAAGCGCGACACCGCCGTGAGATATTCGGGACATTAGCGCCGCGTGTGCGCCGGGCGTGAGGTATGGCGCAGTGGTTTTTGCCACTCCGCTGGGAACTGCGGAGGAATGGCAAAAACTGCTCAAGAGGCAGTCGAGGTTGGCAGTACTGTATTAGTGCTCTGCTTTCGGGGATATACAGAAATATAAAAATCGGTACTAATCCGTATTACGAGTATTTTAGGGTTTAAAATATGATGCGTTTTTATACAGTCACCCCCACAGTAAACAGAAACGACCACTGCTGGATATAGGCCTCCCCAAGATAAGCCAAATGACAAATTGGCTTGGTGACCGCAGTAGGTTTTATTTGTACCCGTTGCCCGTTTCCTGGTATCCTCTAGTTGTCTCCTACATCATCAGCCTATTACAGTCCACTGCTCTCTGGACATAGTCTTCCCCAGTTGTTCGCCACTTAGGGCAAAGATCCCATAAGAAGTAAAGAATACCCATAACCGCCAAGCTGGGCAGGCGGATTGGCAATCGCAGGACGTAGCTTCTCACTCCGGTGACGCTGCTGCCCGTCATCGGCCCGTGGTACTTAGCCACGCCTTCAATTGCAATGGTCATACCGCCACAAATCGGTTGTCTTCTACGACACCTACAAATAAAATATATGAAGATATCTTTGGTCCAAAAGACAAACATTACCTAACATCGTTGTTACGACCTGTTTTAGTTTCTTCTGCTTAATTTTATGTCGCTTCATTAATGTGTCATCATCGTCAGCCTGTCCCACTGCTGGACATAGAATCCATACTAATATTATAAATGCGAAAGTAACTCTGTCTGTCTGTCTGTCTGTCTGTCTGTCTGTCTGTCTGTCTGTCTGTCTGTCTGTCTGTCTGTCTGTCTGTTACGCTTTCACGCTTAAACCTCTCAACCGATTTTGATGAAATTTGGCACAGACAATCTTTAGACCATGAGGAAGGACATAGGCTACCTTTTTTTTGCGAAAAAGGGGATGAAGGGGTTGAAATAGGGGTTAAAAGTTTGTATGGGGTTTTTTTATTTTAAAAGATAAAACCATCTATATTAATAATTTCGATTGAAACCTTATACGAATAATAAAACATAAAAAAATATTGATTTTGAGTCGACAACATATATCCGCAAAATTCGGATTGAAGAGAATTTTGTTAAATTCCGATGGCACTGACAAACAACAATCAAACAAACTGCTGTCGCCATCTTTGACGTGAGCACGTTCCGTTTCATTCAACATATTAATAATTTCGTCGTGGGGTACGGTAGACTCGATCTAAACCTTATACGAATAACAAAACATAAAAAAATATTGATTTTGAGTCGACAACATATATCCGCAAAATTCGGATTAAGGAGAATTTTGTTAAATTCCGATGGCACTGACAAACAACAATCAAACAAACTGCTGTCGCCATCTTTGACGTGAAGCACGTTCCGTTTCATTCAACATATTAATAATTTCGTCGAGGGGCACGGTAGACTCGATCGAAACCTTATACGAATAACAAAACATAAAAAAATATTGATTTTGAGTCGACAACATATACCCGCAAAATTCGGATTGAAGAGAATTTTGTTAAATTCCGATGGCACTGACAAACAACAATCAAACAAACTGCTGTCGCCATCTTTGACGTGAGCACGTTCCGTTTCATTCAACATATTAATAATTTCGTCGTGGGGTATGGTAGACTCGATCGAAACCTTATACGAATAACAAAACATAAAAAAATATTGATTTTGAGTCGACAACATATACCCGCAAAATTCGGATTAAAGAGAATTTCGTTAAATTCCGATGGCACTGACAAACAACAATCAAACAAACCGCTGTCGCCATCTATGACGTGAAGCACGTTCCGTTTCATTCAATACATTGCGTGCGTGTCGCGCCAAAAAAGTATTCATCACCAAGAACTGTGACTCATGTGACTATGTAAAACGAAACGTTTTGCCACCAGAAACATGCATCCACATTTGTCAATCGTTGACGTTTTTTCACGAAATTATTGTTTTTGACAATTTTTGACACGTGAGAGGTTCTCTTTGTTCGAGACTTGATAAACCTGACGATAAGCTTTTCACCACGAGGCAAATACAAAGCCTTTCACTGTCGTCAGTGGCAGAAGCACAAACCGTGCATACCCGAAAAACACAAAAAGGATAACCTTAGAGAATCCTTACTAATATTATAAATGCGAAAGTAACTCTGTCTGTCTGTCTGTTACGCTTTAACCTCTCAACCGATTTTGATGAAATTTGGCACAGACAATCTTTAGTTCCTGACGACAACGGAAGGACTTAAGCTCCCTTTTATTGCGAAAAAAGGGATGAAGGGGTTGAAATAGGGGTTGTAAGTTTGTATGGGATTTCTTAATTTTTAAAGATAAAACTTTATATTTAAGCACTTGATAATGTTAGAGGAGAATAATAAAAAAATATTGCGGCACAGCACTATTCGCCACGCCCAAGAGTCACCGCACTAACGCTGACAGTTGAAGTTTGACGTAACGGTGACACTGACAGCTGTCATCGAGTTCCCGCCGATTATTACTTTTTCTCTCTCTGGTTGAATGAGTGTTTGTAATTGGATTGTATAAATAAATACTTTCAGATTATCAATTAGTGTGTCATAATAATAATAAATAATTAAACATTTGTTCTAGCATTTTTGAAATTTCGACCAGTGAGGGTGTGAAATAAGGGTTAAAAGTTTGTATGGGAGTTCGTCATTTTTGGGGATAAAACCATGATACTATAAATTTAAGCATTTGATAAGAAATAATTAAACATTTTCTATCGTTTTTGAAATTTCGACCAGTAAGGGGGTGAAATATAGGTTGAAAGTTTTTATGGAAGTTAGTTATTTTTGGGGATAAAACCATGAAACTTGGTCCGTAGGTCTTTTAGGATGTGCAATTTTTCTACAAACGGAATTCCCGAAATTCGAACGGAACGGATACGGAACGGGAACTTCGAAGCCAAACTTTTGTACCTATGTATATAAAATCGAAGAGATCGAGTCACGGAGCAGGATGGAATAGGAACACGCATAATAAACACTTCTGTGACACACCTACATGAACGCGGGCGAAGCCGCGGGCACAGCTAGTACTCTATATACGAGTTAGTTGAACACTGTAGAGTTGAACCATTCTCCCAGAACGTAGCGATCCCGCTGACACGTCACGGGAGCGCGGGACAAATGTGCTAGTTTAATCAACGGCTTAACGTTATTTTTCTCGCCCGGATATGGCTCGGTCACTCGTGTTACTGACTATAGTTCAGCTGTGGCGTTTACACGGTATAAGTAAAATTAAAACGTCGCCTCAACCTTTCTATCTTACTATTCTCTACCCGAAGGTCGCTCATAGCGAATCGCTCATAGCGATAAAAGCGCTATAATTGTACAATATAATATAATTATATAACTTTGCCTAGTTTTAAGTACATTTTTTGTGTGCAATCTATCTATCTTAAAATATTTGTTTATTATTGGTAAATCCGCCATTCCTCATCCATTTAGGGCTAATAAATATTTCTTTATTTTATTTATTAAGGCAGCATGCTATCTTACATATCACTTAAAGTCAATGTATTAGACAGTAGCAATTAAAGTTTCCAGCACAACATTAGGCAATGTTGATTAGACACAAAAAAGATTAGGTATTTCAGACTAATACTTTTTTATTTGGATACAGTGATGATTAGTCTAAAATTTATATATTTAGGTCTACATCCACTACTGCTATAAATAAACTGGAGAGCTAGCAACTGGCCAGTAAAAAGTACCGGTGGGGCCGGGCTTTTAGTTACTATTAACATCAAAACATTATTATCAACAAAAGCGCGTCCACAGAGCTAGACAATTTAATTACAGTACCTCGTGTGTCATACGCTCGTACGTCCGTCCACGCAGCGAAATTGCTACGGAATACGCTCAGTTACGCGAATTCCTCCGTTGAAATAGTCGCCGTGGCCGCAAACTGTTGATTTTTTGCTGCAAATTGCCACCGCCCGGAATGTTTTAAACATTTTATTCAGTGCGCTAATAGACTGCCGCCGCGGGACTTACTATGATCGCGTCGCATTCATTTTGTTTATGAAACGGGTGACATATCTACGCTTTAGATAAGCTTTTAGCTTAACTGAAGATTTAGACAAATACACGTGTACACAGAAACGTACAAGCAAATATTTGTAAAGATAAAGACAGACATAGGTCTGTAATAGAACATTATGTTCTTTGTATTGAATCGGAAGGTTTGATACCCGATTTAGGAATTTGACTTTTCTAAATTGTTGTGTTCTACTCGTATTTGGTACTCATATAGGGAAAACTTAAGTTTGAGACTAATGATTGATGTGATATATCGAGCACAATAGTAAACTACATTTAAGTAAGTAAGTATACTTAAATGTACTTTACTCAATACTCAACCATTTATTTCATGTAAATGTGAAGTTTCATATGGTAACTGCTAAGAACTAACGATCTAACCACTACGCAACTGAGGTCGTCAAGATGTGTATCCTAAGCAAACTTTCAACCCACATTTAATCCTTCAAAGGTATACCTTAAATCGTCTGTCAATCAAATAACCTTGAGATTTCGTCTATAGATAGACTTTGTGATTGTCGAGATTGGATGAATAGGTACAATTTTATTATAGAACTCGTAGTTACTCATAGTTCTCATAGCTTATGTGTGATATATATAATTATTGTGCTACTGTTTCTTTCGAATGGCGTTTAACAAGCAGTTTTAGTGCCACCGAACCACTACACGCGACGCTCTGTCGGTCGAGCAAATAAAAGATCGTTCGATGGACGGATCGTGTGCTTTCATGCCATGAAACGAACAACGATATCTTACGGATCCGTTAACGTCGATCTTTATGAATTTAGGTCTTATATACGAACAATGAATATAGGTAGGTACGGGTAGGACAAATGGGAGAGATTTATGGAAAAAATGAACGCGATCCGTCCATCGAATTATCGTTTTCGATGGTTATTGTAGAGGCTCGTGACGCGATGCCCTGCGTCTTCTTAAACGATCCCATAGTAAAATCGAAGATAAAGGTTCTACCAATAATCGACGAAGGACTAATCGTAACTACACCAAATGTAGCACAAGGTAAGCCTCTGTCAGTTTATCGTTTACTTTAATAAGAAAACATTTGTTTAATACATAGGTATTAAGTAAAAGCTTATAACATTTACTTTGACACACTTTGCAAAGAAAATATAAACGCAAACGTCTGTTTATTCAAGTTCAAAGGAACTTTAATAGGCTTTATATGAGACATGTTGTTTATTAAGTTCTTTGTTCAAAGCTTAACTTCAACATACCTAACAGAGATTTCTTGAATCGACTATTTTTCTTTGACTTTTGACTTTTGGTGTGTTTCAGATATTCTAAGTCAATGTAAAGAACGCCTGTGAAAACGCCTAAATAACGTAACAAAATTCTATTTATTTTGGGATCACTTACTTTTCTTATCAAATCTTCAAGTCGGTACACGTTCTCCGAAGAATTGTTTATTGATTAAACATCAAAAATATCTCAGCGGGTAATATTGTGGCGAGACGGATTTCGTAACGTTCGCACGGGCTGAAGTTTCGCATTATGTAACGACGCGACGGATGGAAATTGCTGTTCATAGATTTATTATGGAGCTGGTGCTTACCAGTAATAATATTGTGCCACATTGGTCACGTTTATTGAATGAATCCTAGAAGCTGGACCAAGATAAACCCAAGACATGCCACGATGAGCTACACAGCGCCATCTAGTCCCAAATTAAGTCGAAGCCTGTACTATGGGTATTTTGTTTGTAATTAAATACATATTGCACTCATATCAAACACCATGTTCCAACCAATACAAACAAAATGTTCATGTATGCAAATGTTTGTACAGTGCGACCTCTCACTGTGTCAAATGCAGTGGTCACGTTATGCCAACTTGATGATGATGTTCAAAGACACAGGAAGGCCCAGAAAAAGGTGAAGATTCTATTTTGATGGATTTGTCTAGGGTTGTCAAGTATTTGCGGTGGGTCGCAAAGAGTGGAGGACCTTGGGAGAGGCCTTTACCCAGCAGTGGAAAGATGTGTACACGTACTTAATATTCTAAACATTAAGTACGTGTACACATTACATTCTAATGTAAAGGCATTTCTGTTCATTCCATTTTCATCTTTCAGAAAGGTTTTTGGGATTACAAATGAAGCCGTTTGCAATCTCAAAAGCCTTTATTTCTTTTCAGATACACTTAGGTATCTTATTTAGGTATTAACTCACTTTATTCTAAAAACAATCTGACTAAACCAACAAGGTACATACTCGAAACATAAAGTCAGCCATACTGTGTGATGTAAGTCTGCCAGTTTGTAGATACCAGAGCATTTTAATCAGTCCCTCGCGCGAATTCTAACCGGAAGCCTCGATACGCGCTGTCGTCTTATTTTGGTGTTCCGTAGCGTGAGGTTTGAATAGCGCAATAGTATTTTTTGTTAAAGATCTTGTAATACATTTTTCGCGCCTTAGTTAGAGACACTTGTGTTTGTGTGCAGGTTATTTCATCGCGCTGTTAAGACTTTTTCCAACACATCTCTACTTATAATAAATCTGTAGAGAAGTCAATTCTGTACATGAAATATATTTTCAAAATAACTATCTGGGGGTGGTTAGTGATCAATACTGATGCCAAAAATGCAATCAATAAATTTTTTGTCTGTCTGTGTGTCTGTCTGTATGTTCGTTATACAAAAAAAAAACTACTGGACGGATTTTGACACAACTTGGTACGAATATTCTTCATACTCCTGGGCAGGTTATAGTATTCTTTTCATCACGCTACAATCAAAAGGAGCAGAGCAGTGTTGGGAAAACGGGAGAAATTTTTATCTGTACGTTTGATCGCGTATCACGTGAAAACTACTGCATGGAATTAAATGCGGTTTTCACCAATGTATTGCTAGAAGTCTAACTTGAAATTTAGGTACCAATTTATGGAAGTCCATTATTTTTGAAACCCGATATCCATGTGTGCGACTCCGCCGGCACAGCTAGTTTATACTAAATTACCTACAATCATCTTTTTGGTTGTCTTTTATTGGCCTGGAGATGCTATTTGGTAGTGCCTCAGTCTTCTGAACCGAGGGTCCATGGGTTTGCCCACCCGAGACAACATTCATGTGATTTACTTATAAATATTTATTTAAGCTTGATTGCGCAGCATACTCGTATTACAAAAGGCAAGCATAATGATAACAACATTCTGTATCCGTCAACGTGGCAACGTTGTCAACTTTAGGTCGTGATCTAAAGGTCAAGTGTTGGTTCTGAATTCGATTCTTAAATATTATTGTTTTGAATAGCTCATGTGATCAACAAGAATATTGTTCATAGATGTGCGAACTAGTCAACGCTGCAAAACTACTTCTAAAACAGGACGTCACTCCGCACCACACTAAAAAGAACTAAATAGTCCCGCGAGATTGATTCGCTATCGCCACAAAAAGTGGTAGCAAACATCTTGTATCCACAATGAAGTGTTTGAGCGCAATCAGGGCGGCGTCCGTCTCTCATCTTACGCCAGCTGCACACTCCGCAGATTACTTTGCAATTGAAAACAAATAATAATAAATACGGAGCGATTCGAACACGCCCCGGGAAATTGGAAAAAGGGAAAAACACGCAGCGCTCTCTCCCGGCTCGACGCGCCGGCGAGATATTGGCCGATGCCAGATGCTCAAATATGAGTTTCACTTCTCGAAGATACACTTACATTGTTCCTGATTCGGGATCCGAGTCGCCGGAGCACTGTTTTATGTGGGAGTCGTTTATTTACTTATTTCACTGGCGGCTCCGAAACTTCGGATGGGGCATGACGGGTAAATTGAGGCAGTGTTTCGTTCATGCGATTACCTTGTGGGACATATTGATACCTGTCAAAGATCGTTCAGTCTTTATTAATTTTGGTGCGCAGGTACTTGGATAATTTTATTACAGGTTTAATTTTTTAATGTGGGCACTTAGGGTATCTTGTTCGTGGACTTGTATGTCGTAAGCATGTTGTCTTTCAAAGTGTAATACATTGCGTAGTTCGTCAATAGCCTATTACTGTCTCGTTAGTGGAAGCAAATACTAAAGGTACCTACTTACCTACCTACATAATGACAAGAGATGTTACAATTTCGAATCCCGGATCAATAATAGTTGCAAATGAAGTTGAACTTCCATCAAAGGCCACACCGAAGTATAAACTTCCAAACGACGACGACAATGCATCCCGACAGCTAAACACAGCCTCCTTTCCATTTCTAGTTTTCAAGAAATTTATTTCCTACTTTCATACCTAACCGTTCTTTGGAACAAAGGCTGAATAAGAGAGGGAACTCATTTCCCTTCCAACATGCTTTTATTTCCGCCACGTTTTATATAATGCTTCCAGGAACAACAGACAGTTTGGTGCATGGATAAGGAATAGTATAATTTATATTTGCTTCAAGTTTATGATGTTTCTGAAAATATATAAAAAGTACAGACTCGTTCCGGTTCCGGCCACGTACCAAAACGTATTTGTCACGTTTTGGTACGTGGCCGAAACCGGAACGAACGCCCATCCTTATACTTAATGTCACTTCTGACGTTAATCCTTGACATTTTCGTTTGACAGTAACGCTCTCGTGTCAATCTCGCACATGTGTCAAAACGTTATCGATCTGTATTTTTATTTAGGGCACAACCTTCTAAACAAACTTTCGTATATAGTGTTATTAGGATTTGAAATATCAGACATACACTGTTCTAACAATCAATTTTTTTTATACTATTAGGGTTAACAAAATGGCTGCCGGCCCGCCTGATGGTAACATCAACCGCAGCCCATGAAAGCCTGCAACACCAGGGGCATCGTATGCGCTTTGCCGACCCTTTAAAAACCTATTTATTTTAGACTTGAAGCGCCCCATACTGTATTCCCCTGAGAAAACCTGAGCAGTGAGCTCATTCCATAGACGCAGCGTTCACAATAACCATATTCAGAAGAGGTAAGATGTACCTATCTGTTGTGACCTAATAGATACCTATAGCAATAAAAAGCCCCGTCGTATACATTTTTATTTACCACCATTTTCCTTAAATTAAATCATTCACCTTATTTCCAGGTGGAGGCTATCAAATTTCCCGGCGAGTTTTTCCAAGGCAGTTGTTTCGGCCCTTCGGGAAAGTCGCTTAATTGAAGGGCGTCCCGCCATATTTGTTTACAGGATTAGATTTCCAAGCAACGTTAAAAATATTCGAAGCCTCGTCCGGAAGCCCGAAGTTTCCAATGACGCAAATTGAAGCGTGGATTTGGTTAAGTGGATTTATTTTAGTGTGTGGACAATAGATCCCTGTCGGATCACCTCATTTTTGAGAGAGACGCCGACCATAGCCTTTCCCAATAACAAAAGGCTCGGATTTTATAATACAATTAATGACTGGCCCAATGGCTCAATTCGTAATGCCTCCTGAATCAACGTCTGTTGGTTCGGTTACCACCCGGGATAAACATTCTTATAATGAACATTTGTGTTACTTCCGTGTCCGACTGGCCTGATGGCTATATTGGTAGTGCCTCCCCGTAAGTAAGTTCGTAAGTTCGATCCCCACTCGGGACAAACATTCTTGTAATAGACGTTCGTATTTTTTTTATAGTAGCTCGACATAATGGCTTCCCTACGCCTGATGGAAAGCGAAAGACAAGCCTAAGTCGCTGTGACAACGGGCAAGTAACTAGTCAGTTACCTGTCAGTTGCCACCGCCATGCCGGCCCAACCCTTACCCCTCACGGAAACGCTCTGGAAACCCTACTCACCGGCAGAAACACGACGCGGAGGACATTTGGCTGCGGTATTCTATAGAGTGGACGGGAGGTCCTTCCCCGAACGGGCGGCTCAATTCGAACGAAGATCCGCTATGAAATAAGAAACTTTTATTACAAGGACATCACAACAACACATCGACAAAACATAATAGAAAATAAAATACACAAAAGAAAAAAAAAGAATAATAATAAAACAATCAAAAAGTACACAAAAACAAAGACCGGACATGGCCTTGTTGCGACGTCCAGAGTAAAAGGGCCTCACTCAGCATATAGCCGTGGCCCGCGCTGGAGCCACGGCGCTGATTTTCTGTAAGTCCTGCCGAGTGAGGCCTATGCCCTACCTCTCCTGTTTCTTCCGTGTCTGGGGGTTTGTATTTCTATTTAAAATATTTGTAGTAGCTTCGTTATAATACCCATATCACACTTCCTTTGTGATTCTATCAATGTATGTCAAGTCTAATATTTGAAAATGCTAAAAAAGATCGTATATCTTTTCGCTTACTTCGACTTCATAAGATAAAGCTCTAAAACTCCAGTATACTCCGGTAATAGCACATGGAGCTATCGCGATGCGCAGGGAGCGATGACGTCATTGAGTCTAAGTCAATAGCCCGCCGTAACGATTGTGGCTCCGTAACATTTCATAACTCCACCGTGAGGAGACGAGACACACGTGGCTGGAAGTGGCTTATAAACATTTAGGTTACTACGAACAACCATTTTTTTAATACCACTAAGGTGACAAACACAAAGTCCGCCCGAAGGGCACTCTATTGCTCCCCGGATCCGGGGGCAGGGGTATTTGCCCTCCCCGGACCAGGAGTGCCGGCCGCTTATCATCTGCGGCTGGCCAGGGCAGGCAGGGATGTGGCCGTATGCTTCGGCGCTACCCGTGTCCCTGCAACTTGCTGCCCACTGGCGACACAGGGGGGTTTAGCGGGTATGCCCTCCCATTTTGGGAGGTGTGAGTCCCACACACCATGCCGCCTCCCCCCGGAGGCTGCATGAAGGTGCCTAATGCATTCCCCCCTAGAAAAAAAAGGTGACAAACAAGTTATCCCTATGTTATAGGCACGCCTGATGTTAAGCGGTCACCGCAACCTCTGCAATACCAAGGGCATCAAATGCACGTTTCCCACTCTAACCTAAAGCCGCGGCCACACATTGGAGATATTTGCATCAACGTAACGTTTTGCGCCCAATACACCCATGTGTGTATCGGTACTTTGACACAATGAAGACATTGAGCGCGTTAGTTTTTTGTTTGGGCATTGGACAGTGATTGGACACAAAGTTGAATCCAATGTGTGGCCGCGCCACGAGATCCGGAAACACTACTCACTGGCTGAAACACAACCTGGAGGTAATTTGGCTGCGGTATTCTATAGGTTTTTTTTTTATAATAGCTCGACATAATGGCTTCCCTACGCCTGATGGAAAGCGAAAGAGAAGCCCAAATCGGTGTGACAACTGGCAAGTAACTGGTTAGTAACCTGTCAGTTGCCACTGCCATGCCGGCCCAACCCTACCCCCGAGCTCCGGAGACCCTACTCACCAGCAGAAACACGACCCGGAGGTCATTTGGCTGCGGTATTCTATAGGGTGAAGGTCCTTCCCCGGACGGGCGGTTCCTTACCTTTTTAAGAGAGGTAGGGCATAGCGAATCTTCGCTAAGAGAGGGGGGTTGGGGGTGGGCTGGCATGGCGGTGGCAACTGACAGTTAACTGCCCGTTGTCACAGCGACTTGGGCTTCTCTTTCGCTTTCCATCAGGCGAAGGGAAGCCGTTATGTCGAGCTACTAAAAAAAAACCTTCAAATGGCCCCCAGAGCGTTTCCCTGCCACTTCCACGTCGGCTAGATCGCCCGCCGCACACGCATTCCCGTCACGCGCCGCGCCGGTCCCGCTGACGGATTGGCCCGCCGCCCGCCACGCATACTGATACCATCGGATAGTTTTCATAAAGATAAACTCGGATTATGAGAAATGCGAGCGGGATGTAGCCCGCATTCGCTGTGTTTACCGCAACACGTAATCACGAGGTGGGCTTTGCTTTGGGGGTGAAATATTGGGGGTTTTTGTCTTTGTATTGTTTATGGCGCGCCGGGGATTTCGCCGTTAGATGTACTTGGAGAGTTTTATTGTGGGAGAATGTTTTCTTAACTCGTGTTAGCTTTTAGTATCTCCTTTACATGGTAAACCAGTTACTTGCCAGTTGTCACAGCGACTAGGGCTTCTCTTTCGCTTACCATCTGGCGAAGGGAAGCCATTATGTCGAGCTACCATAAAAAAAATAATAATAATAAAGTTTAGTAACTGTCTTGCGACGCTAACTCTATATGGAATAGAGTTTTATGACCGTATAAGATTTTAAGCTTTCACGTTACGTTTCAGTAGTCGTCATAAGTGATGAAACGTCAAGCTACATGATAAATAACACGCTTGAGTCCGTATAAACAAATGTTAATTTAATGGCAAAGATTCAAATTGACCACGACACGCCGTTCAAGTCTACGACAAGCGGGCTCACCCAGCAAAAACCGATTCCCTCTCGTCTTGGGGACCTAAAAATGATAAATTTCGGAAAACAAGGATTCCAGCAAAGATAAGACCAGTTACTTGCCCGTTATCACAGCGACATGGGCTTCTCTTTCGCTTTCCATCAGGCGAAGGGAAGCCATTATGCCAAGCTACTATAAAAAAAAAGAAATAACTCTTTGCTCTAAGCTTGACGTGTCATACTATGAATGCAATAGCAAAGAGAGTAAACATTTTCTGATGTTCTCTGAGTCGTAGGTACACGCAGACAACCTTGTACCTATATTATAATAAGTTGTTCTTTTAAGGAGATAGGATTGTTATTAAATTGAGATTATTAGGATTTCAGTAGATAAATCTTAAATACAGCACAAGTTACTACCGCATTAGATAAAGTATATTTTGTTACAGTAGTGTAACTTTAGTTACTGGCGGATTTGATAAGAAATTAGGTACATTTATAAATAGTCACTATAGAAAACAAGGGACAATAGCGCAAGTAATAATATGAGTAAAGAAAAGTGAAGTCTATTTTAGTAACTTAAGTGTATGTAGGCGCGGTATTGTCCTTCCCCGAAGGTTGCAATTCAATTACCGGTGGGATAAATTTAGAGAACAAACATTGTGTTTTTCTGTATTGTTTGTCTATTAACAGGTACCTACAATAAAGCGCTTTTACCAAAACTTTGTATATTATGTTTCACCAAGGGTGTTTGTTTTGTGATGCAGTGTTTACCAGTGTTGCCAGTGGCTGATTACCAGAAGCAACTAGATTCTGCGCCTGTCGCCCAAAACAAACCCATTGCGCCTGTCGCCCTCACCCTGAAGGCCCACTGAGATGCCGTTTCACGCCCCGCCTAAAGAACCCAGGATTGTAAGAGGAAGGAAACACATGAGCTGGAAGGGCATTCCATGACTTAATGGCACGGGGCAAGAACGAGGAACTAAACCTCTTGGTGCGCGACACTATCGTCTGGATGGTATGCGGATGACAGCGCTGTGTTTTTATTTCTTTGAGACAAGAAAAACCAAAATCGGTTTTATTATCATGTGTTTGTTTTCTAATAGCGGGTTTAGGTGTCCGCGATTTGATATGAACTCATTGAAATTACTTAATATTTTTTGTTTGATTCGCTGATTCGGTTAAATTACATATATGTATAGGTATCGGGTATAATCTATTGCGTTGTAGGTGGCTTGTTAAAATCTTTTAACCTGCTGAAAATTTTTGAATGAATTCCTTGATGTAGCGTTTTTGGTTACTTCCATAATGTTGTATGGAGAGATCTTTAGTAAGCCGCAGAGAAACTCATGGTCACTCCGTTTTGAAGCAAACCTGTCGCAAGAAGTTAACAGATGCCGTACTGATTGTACTGATTCATCGTCACATGGGCAAGATTCTGTTGCTGTTATTTTAAAACGATGAAGGTAAGCACGATGATACCCATGACCGGTCATAAATTGAGTGAAGTAAAAGACGGGATGTAAGGGAGCGGCCTATCATCTTTTCGCTCCAAGCCAACCTCACCTGCCCGTGGTGCATCCTGCCGAATAACAAACGAGGCGCTGGCAACCGACTGGTGGCGGTATAACCATCACAATTGAAGGCGTAGCTAAATACTAAAGACTGGTGACGGGCAGCAGCGTCACCGGAGCAAGAAGCTACGCCCTGCGATCGCCAACCCGCCTGCCCAGCGTGGCGATTATGGGTATATCCTCCAGATGTTTGCTCTAAGTGGCGAACAACTGGAGAGGCCTATGTCGAGCAGTGGACTGTAATAGGCTGATGATGATGATGATGATGAAAAAGACGTGCCGCACCTGACGATGGAAGAAGATACACTACTGCATAGACGACTTGCTAATAGAATAACAATAAGACGACAAACTGGTGCAGCCCGTTGCACGCTTGCGCCCGTCGCATCCCGCGTGTATCGCGCCGAGCTGATCAGCGCACAGGCTATTTGCGATTCTGCACTCGTCGGCGACATTCGTTTACATTGAGAAAATTTCGAACATGATTTAATAAGTTCTGCGGGAAAACATTTTATATTCTTGCAGTTTCAAAACTTTGTACTTACATCTTTATTTAGTTTGGGATAACATTTTTCATCTGCTAACAGTATTGTTTTATTCGGATTTACTGTATCTAATAAATTTCAAACGGTACGGACTTAGTTTACTTATATTAGGGACGGTAGATAAATATTTGTGCGTATATTTCGATATTTACGAGTAGAAATATGCTAGAACAAAGAAATTTTTGACGTAGAAAACTCGTAAAGACGGTCTTTGGACGTAAAATATGGAAAATGCAATTGAGAATCTGCATGATGTATTTTCTTGCGTTAATCAAATTTAATCAAAATGGTAAACAAACAAGTCTACTTTACTACAAGAACTACAAATACGACATACAAGAATACAAAATTAAGCATTAAGTATATTATTTTTAGTTTTTTCTTTTTAAGGATTCAGAATTTAATGTTTTAATCTAACATTTATATAACTCAAAAAAGGTGACGGACTGACATAGTGATTTATCAACGCACAGCCCAAACCACTGTACAAATCGTGCTGAAATTTGGCATACAGGTACATGTTATTATGTGAAACTTTTATGGTGTCAGTCATTTTCCATTAGTCGAAAATGACTGACACCATAAAAGTGACTTCTAACTGGACGGGAATCTCCTTAGAAATTTTTGGTTATGATTTATCCTTACGCTGACGTCGGTCGATCGGACGATACGCGTACAAGTAAACACAAATTGTATAAGGTCTCCCCACATTTATCGACGAGGGGTCAAAAAAGCCTTTATATCTGTGAAATAAGGGTGTTACTAACCCATTCGCATCGGCTCAGCTCGGAAGACGCGTCGCGACGTCGGTCGACGCCGAGACGTATGTATGTAAATGTAGTATGGTGATACGCTGAGCCGATTAAATTAAATTAACCCAAGACATCCCACGCTGGGCCACACAGCGCCACCTAGCCCCAAACTAAGCCGAAACTTTTACTATGGGTACTAGACAACTGATAAACTTACTTAGATACATTTTTTTTTGTAAGTGAATACATTTATACATAGGAAACACCCAGACCAATACAAACAGGCATGTTCATGAACACAAATGTACGACCCTTGGCTCACAGGGCGGAGGTCACTACCAAATGAGCTATCGAGCCAGTCAAATAAGCCGATAAGCCGATTCTGTGTCGATAAATTTGGGGAGACCCTAAAACACCGTAACGCTGATTGAAATCATTGCAGTGCGGTGCTTCTCGTCGCTTGACCGACGTCGGCGTAGGAGGGAATCCAGCCAACACTTAGCGTTCTCACCATTACGCCACAGAGGCCGTCAAGTGCATTCTTGCATGTAATAAAATGTCTACGTTTCGGCCTAATTCCCGGCTGGCAGCGTGGGCCTCGTAAAGACGCGAGGCCGCTGGCAGGGGCCCAACTCAGGTGCTATAAACCCCTTCGTGACTTGTTATACTGCTAAATATTCGTTATATGTGCAGTGTGAATTATCGGATATTCTTAGACCTTTAAATGGGTTCTGGCAAAGAAAGTTAGTGTTAAAATGGTCTGGTAAAGCCATAGGAATACATAGAAGGACCACCATGTTTTATTTTAAAGACATCCACAGCCTACGAACTTCGCAACACTTATAAGTGTTCTAGTTTTACACTGATACACATTATCACTTAAATTCGATTACATCTAGAACATAGTAAAACATCATCATCATCCTAGCCTTTTTCCCGATTGTCTCAGGGTCGGCTTCCCAAACTGAGAGATTTGGCGAGGGCTAAGCTTTTACACAGAGCGACTGCCATCAGACCTCCGCAACACTTAGGGTAAGCTATACCCATTCCCAGTTGGGCGTCAGAGTTATCATAATGTCTGATATGATGTGACGACTGCTATCTGAGTTGGTAAAGATAGCACCCGGGACCAACAGCTTAACGTGCCTTCCGAAGCACGGAGGAAATCGGTGTCAAATTTTGGTCACCCATCATCGGATTGATCGCGCCAATGGTTGCTCAACGTTGCGATCATTGTTAAGCGTACAAGACCGCGGCGCCACCGAGCTCCTCTAACATAGTAAAACATATGGCATGTAAAAGTTCCCAGTGTGTTCAAATTTGATTTGATACATACATACATAACGTCACGCCTTTCTCCCAGAGGGTTTTTTTTTTCCTAAATGACTACGATGATGGCCAGGCCGGCCTTGTCATCATCACCGGACTGTTGGGGGAGCGGAAGGCTCTCACCCCTAGGTAAACTAGGCAACACAGCTAAGGGCGCCCCCTAGAGGGGCTCGGACCTCGGCTTAGGGCGTTGCTGAGAGGGTCCCTACGGACGACGTTTTGAGGAGAGGGGCGACCGGTTGCGGGCCGGTTTCGCGGGCGGGACGCGGAAGCTAGGGGACGACGCGGCGCAGGACCCCGCCGGCGGGGTCGGAACGACGGGCGTGAGGTGTTGGACTGTGTCGCGAGCTGTTCGGCGGCGGCCAGCATGTAATGGGGTAATGGGATCGTCATCGTCCAGGAAGACGTGACGGGCTCCCAGAGGGGCAGAGGGGTAGGCAGAGACCACGTCCTTCCATTTGCTACGATCCTGGCACACAACTTTTGCTTCGTGCACATTCATCAATCTCTTCTACCATGCTCGTCGGTTTAGGGTACTTAGTATTTTACTTAAAGTTTAACTTTAATTTAAAGGTTTATAAAAAATAAGGTAGTATATTATTTTTATTTATCTTCCATTTTTTTATTTTTTTTTTATTCAAATAGAGTTTGCGCTTTACTGCGATTCGCCTGATGGTAAGCGATATCGTAGTCTAGAACGCGCTCACCCAGCAAAAACCGGTTCACTCTCGCCTTGAACATCAGTAGATGAAAAGTGACAACCAAATTATGTAATGATCATGACATCTAGCTAGGTATACGTATCCATTAAGTTCAACAACGGACTCCGATATTAATCAACACATGACTAATTAATACTGAGTAGTAAGATTATATGTGTGACTGGGTAATTAATTACATATTCTCAGAATTATTAGGAATAAGGTAATGCCAGTAATAAGTCTGAGGACATATCTCAGCGCTAGTCAAATTTGTTTCAGCACCAATGGCAATGAATATATCTTTCTCTTGGTATCAATTAATATCAGACTCATACGACGAGTCCAGGCCGATGACAGGCAGCTGCGTTACTGGAGCGAGAAGCTCCCTCCTGCGATCGCCAACCGGCCTGCCCAGGTTGGCGATTATGGGTAAAGCCTCCAGATGTTTGCCCAAAGTGAGGAACATACCTATGCCTATGTCCAACAGAGGACTGCGATAGGCTGATGATGATGATGATGATGTTCTTACCACGGGACTCAAGTCTACCCTAAATGAGGCAATATAGCCTTTCCCACGCTGGCTAAGAGCGGGTCGACTTCACACGACACTTACATTTCTTCACAGGTGTACGTTTTCTCATAAAGTTTTCCTTCATCGCAAGAGCGTAACATGAATTTCAAGACACAATAGTGTCAAACTGAAATGAAGTAGGTAACAGAGATCGCACCTGTTTATGCACATATATTGGTGCACTTTAATATAACTTGCGTAGAGATCGTCTAATATGACGCGCCCATCGCTTTTACGCACACAAGCCAATTTAATTTTTTTGGTCACTTCATTTTTTTTTTATTTATTGATAGAACCACAAACAAGTTTACAATAGGCTTACATTAAATACAATTTTATAGGTAAACAAAGAGTATGTCATTGTAAACTCAACAGCGTTGGTTTCATTTTACACATAAAGATAATAAAAAATTGAGGGACCCAATGGTATGGTATTAAATATAAAGTTGTAAAAGTATTAGTAAATTTGTGTGCGTGAGTGTGTGAGTGTGTGTGTGTGTGTGTGTTCATTTGGTCGTTCATTTGACGGTAAGATTCAACGTAGGAACGGCGCAACCATTCGGATTTTTGTCCAACTTGTTTAGTTGATCCTGAACGCGTAAAAAGAGAAGTCGTCTTGTTTCATACAATGTGACGGCGCTGCTCCATTGAGCGAGGGTTGTCGGACTCATCACCCGACCAGTCGGCCGTCATGTGCACATACAAATCCTAGTTCACCAAATTTATCGGCGCTCCCACACACATAATTATCAGACAACATCACATACATTGCTCCGATCCCAAAGTAAGTAGCTTAAGCACTTGTGTAACAGAACAACGAAGGTACCACAAATAAATACTTAAATACAAACACTCAGACACGGAACAAACACAAGTGTTCATCACACGAATATTTGTCCCGGGTGGGGATCGAACCCACGACCCTTGGTTGGCAGGGGTACATTGAGCACTACCAATTGAGCCACCGAGCCAGTCCAGTTAAAGTGCCAGAGTTAATATTTGCACTCACATCGCGGCTCACTTTAGTTTAGATAATCTGTACTTAACTAGCCTACCTGTGTGTACCTCTTTAGAGATTGACCGCTGCGGGCAAAATCAGTAGAGTATTATGTATCGAAAACTGGATCAATTTCGCGATCTAAGATAAAATAAGTAAGCAAAATGTAAATGAAACATAAACGAACATCATTTCGCCTTTTTATTGACCACTTTACCTCCGCATTCGCCTTAAAAAGCCTACCAAATCAGAACTAGCGGCGGTAAAAGATTTAAGACTTCAACAGCGATCGCGCTCCGAATGCCAATCAGCCGATACTGCGTAAACGGCGCGTAAAGTACAGAGAGAGTGTGCCACGTGAAGTACTGAGTAGTGGAAACTTATACAGCCTTTATTATTATCTTTTTCTATTTTCCACTTAATAAAAGTATTCGTTTAAAAAAAGAAACCAACTGGATGATTCATTGATCAAAGCAGAGTTCAAGCCATAAGGGCTAGACAGTTGAAATTTTGTAGAGAAAATCTTTACTTCAGAGTGCGCACTTAAAAATACTCTTTGTGATCTTCTTTATTTCTCTTCTTACTCTCGCCCTCACATTCAAATGTGAGGGCGAGAGTAAGAAGATGCCAGCTGATGGAAAGAGAATGGAAATCTTACAATAACATACTTTTGAATTTGAAGTAACCATATAAATCACTTTGACACACTGCCACATAGACGTTTTGCACTGCCACCGCCATACAGGCCGGTTGTGACCACGTTGTGACTGGCAAAATTATTAAACGCCGAAATCTAAAAATGTTCTTTAATCGATTCTTACCAGACTCTGAAATCTGATAAATAATTTTTATTTTTTGCCGTCACTTCACGGAAAGTTCATAGAAAATTACTTTAAAAAACATTGAACCGACTTAAAAAAAAACACAAATGACCAAAACTAAATGCGATAAATAACGTAAGTAATTATCTACTTAATACATATTATTACGTTTATCTATAATTATTTAAATAGGTAGTAAATTAGTATTAGTTAGTAGTAAATTATTTAAGTAGGCCAGCCTCTAGGCTGTTGTTGTATGATGCGCGCGGCCGGCAAATCCACACGACAAAATACATGACACACACAACCTCCTCCTTTTTCAAAGTCGGTTAAAAATGAATAAGTATCTACCCTTGAACTCCGCAGATGTCATTTCTCCGACCGCTGATGAATATGAGCAGTCTAGTCTCCGAACACACCTCGTATTTTCCGACGCGTACACGCCTCGCGACAAAAGATTCTTCATAATATGATTTATCCATTACAAACAGATCTGAAGCTCGCGTTCTTTCATCCGCGGTACGACACGTGTCTTACCACTGTAAATCGATATATTCTCTACTATATTTTATCTTGTTGTTAAGAAATTTTATATTAGACTTGTTATATCTTGTTGTGAAGAAGATTGCCTACATTGATTATGTAGGAACCTCCTTAGATTGATAGGTAACACCCAAAACTCGGCAGCGTATCAGTAAATCTATACGTACCTAAGTGTATGCGTCTTAGTATAAGTGTTATAAATTAAACTTGGCACTTAAAAAGTTAGATGCTTAGCAAAAAAAGGTTAAAAAATAATGTACTATGTTGACTGGCTCGGCGGCTCAATTGGTAGTGACCTCTGCCTTCTGAGCCAAGGGTCGTGGGTTCGATCCCCGCACATTACAAACATTTGTGTGCATGAACATGTCTTTGTACTGGTCTGGGTGTTTTCTATGTATAATATGTATTTATTTACAAAAAAAAAAGTATCTAAGTAAGTTTATCAGTTGTCTAGTACTCATAGTACAAGCTTCGGCTTAATTTGGGGCTAGATGGCGCTCTGTGGCCCAGCGTGGCATGTCTTGGGTTATTTATTTACAATTAACTAAAGTTTCAGATATATTGGAAACTGGAGTAAGCCAATCTTCAAAGGTGTTTTATTTTATTTTTTATTGGTGGCAGATGAGCAATGCCGGGGACCAAGACGCTGCCTAACGCAAGGAAAGGGCTTTAAGCCATGATTAAAGAAGAATATTACACGCCTAGGTCTATCTTATTACATATCTCTTTATAAGAGAGGTAGGGCATAGCGAATCTACGCTCGAATTGAGCCGCCCGTCTGGGGAAGGAACTTCACCCTATAGAATACCGCAGTCAAATGACCTCTGGGTCGTGTTTCTGCCGGTGAGTAGGGTTTCCGGAGCTCGTGGGGGGTTAGGGTTGGGCCGGCATGGCGGTGGCAACTGACAGGTAACTGACCAGTTACTTGCCCGTTGTCACAGTGACTTGGGCTTCTCTTTCGCTTTCCATCAGGCGTAGGGAAGCCATTATGTTGAGCCACTATAAATATATTCTAAAAAAATCTTATTATTTATTTTAGAATATGGGTACAGTAAATCTATCTAAATCTATGTTATCTTAAAGACTACACGAACCAAATCACGGCCCGGGAACTAGTTCCACTTAATCTCATCGAACAAACACTCAATATTCCTTTGTCAACTAACCGTACAAATATTTGGCAAAACACAACCAATGTATGGCTATCAACTCATACATACTCGACTACCTACTGAAACAATGCCCCCGGCGGGCTCCATTGTGTAAACCATTACAAAACCACCCAATTATGTCCATGGAATCAAACTCATATATATTTCATTATTTACTTGTGGGAAAGCAAAACGGATTTTCCCTTAAATAAAGCTAATAATCCCAAAGTATTGGGCAGCGGGCTAAGTTAAGAGAAAGTTCGGAATAAAGGTAGCAGCTAGTGAAATAACTAGGGAATAACAGTCCGGATAAACTGGCAGATTTTAGTAGCCAAAACGAGCGTTTTTTCGGCGTCTGATATCGGCCGCGGGCTTAGCTTTAAATAGCTTTCTAAAATCAAGAGTTGAAGTTTGAACCTTCGGACTGGCTCAGTGGTTCAATTGGTAGTGACCACTGCCTTCTGAACCAAGGGTCGTGGGTTCGATTCCCACCCGGGACAAACATTCGTGTGATGAACACTTGTATTTGTTCTTTATATTGCAGCTCACTACCTTCACATTTGTGACAGAATGCCTATGTGTCATAAAGTCCGCCTTCTAAAGACAATTTTTATTTGTGTAATAAAAATTATATAAATAAAATACCAGGATGACATGAGCGGCCAAGGATGAAATCGCCCTACCCATGATGTCCACTGCAGCTTATGCCTCAGTGCCAAGTTCCCGCAGAGATCAGCTGTCTAATACTCATTGTTCAAGCGCTGTGTGGCCTAGCGAGGCTTTTCTTGGGTTATACGCCCGTTTAAGCTCATGCCTCAGTGCCGAGTGCCCGCAGAGATCAGTTATCCAGTATCCATAGTACAAGCTTTAGTTCGGGACTAGATATCGCTGTGTGGCATAGCGAGGCTTGTCTTGGGTTATACGTTGGCTTCAGCTCGTGCAGTGCCAATCCCGCGGAGTAAATTAATCACTTGTTTTGTACCCATAGAACAAGTTTCAGATTAGTTCAGGACTAGATGGCGCTGTGTGACCTCAGCATCATGTCTTGGGTTATACGTCCGCGTACACTATTTTGATTATGCAATAAAGATTAAATATACAAAGTACCAGGAACACATGAGTAGCCAACGTCTTAACCCTGCCCATGACGCCCGCTTCAGCTCATGCTTCAATGCCGATCGCCCGCAGAGCGCGGCGGCGCCCGCGGCGAGGCGCCGTTAACTACGACAAACACAATCAGCGGCGTAAACAGCGCCTATTGGCGTGGCGGCTACCGGCGGACGACTGTACGTACACACCACTCGTGACGTCATGCTGGCACAGACTCTCTTGGCCAGTCTCTAAAGAGGCTTTTTTTTAAATTTTTTTATAGTGGCTCGACATAATGGCTTCCCTACGCCTGATGGAAAGCGAAAGGAAAGCCCAAGTCGCTGTGACAACTGGCAAGTAACTGGTCAGTTACCTGTCAGTTGCCACTGCCATGTCGGTCCAACCCTAGCCCCCCACAAGCTCCGGAAACCCTACTCACCGGCAGAAACACGACCCGGAGGTCATTTGGCTGCGGTATTCTATAGGGTGGAGGTCCTTCCCCGGACGGGCAGCTCAATTCGAGCGAAGAATCGCTATGTTCTACCTCTCACACACTTTAGCTGACGCTAGAGATAGCCATTATGTTTACAAAAACTCGTGTAGGTTTGAACACGACGGACTGAGGCGATGAGGTTTCTTCACGCTTCAACGCTCTCACGATGAAGAAAAGAGCCTTCGATAAACGTTTGCCCATTGATTTCGAACTCGAAATCACATTGGTACGTTTTGAGATTTCCACATGGAAGTAAGAAGGTAGATAGATTGGCATAAGCACCACCTTCAAATTCCGCCGACGAATCCATTTCCCTATCAAAAAAAAAGAGTTGTTCGACCGAATATATCAATGAGCAATAACAACGCTAAGCCTTCCGTGGCGGCGTGCGATAATGCCGAGGAGTCGAATTTTAACAAGGGTCCTTCATGCGACAATGAATAAACGATTCGGGGCACTTTATGACGTCACCCGCCGGATTATGGGCCAGCCTACACGATATATTTGAATGGGAAGAATTTTTGAACGCCCGGAGGTTAGGTGAGGTGCGCACTGGCGGGTTAAGTGCCGGTGCAGATGTAGCATTATTAGGTTTTGGAGTGTTAAAACAATTGGACGAGATCTGCGAACCTTTGTGAGCGAGGCCTTGACCTTGAGATGAATTGGGTCTGGATAGTTTTGTTAGTATCATTGGGTTTGGGTTCCGCAAGTGGCAATTGACGACTATTTTACGTTGAAATTCCACTAACACAGAATCAACTGTTATCAATGACAAATTGTCAATTTGATTTTTGACAAATTGATTTGCCTTAGTCACCACGCTTGGCTGACGAATTGGTAAACACAGTAGGTTTTATAGGCATGTAAGGGAGCAGCCTATCATCTTTTTGCTCCAAGCCAACCTTATCTGTCCGTGGTGCATCCTGCCGAATAACAAATGAGGCGCTGCCAACCGACTGGTGGCGGTATAACCATCAAAATGGAAGGCGTAGCTAAATCCCACTGACCGATGACGGGCAGCAGCGTCACCGAAGCGAGAAGCTACGCCCTGCGATCGCCAACCCGCCTGCCCAGCGTGGCGATTATGGGTATATCCTCCAGGTGTTTGCCCTAAGTGACGAACAACTGAAGAGGCCTATGTCCAGCAGTGGACTGCGATAGGCTGATGATGTAGGTTTTATTGGTATCCACGATGACAAAAAGGTCGTACTTGGCTATTTACCACCCTGCGCCATTCCCCCTATTATACTGCGAAGAGCTCCCATTAAGAGGGCTCTATGTAGCATCTCTTGTATTGCTTTAGCACACCCTAGTACTAGAAGAGTTATCAGCTATACTTCTGAAAGCGCTCTCCAGCTTAGAGTAAAAACGATATTAATATGAATACAGAAGTGCGCATCAAACCGAGTCCCACAAGACAAAGTACGCCGACAACAAGCCGTAACTCTTAACGCTGATGTGTGACACCATAGCACCATCATGTAGATGAGCCTTAACTACCGACGGGCTTTACGAGCGAGCGGACACTAAAGTTGTGGATACGATGGATTGAAAACGTGTACTGTTTGTTGTTTAAACAAGTTTTATGGATCCGGCGACGAATTTATGGATAGATGTGCAAATAAGCGCAGTGGAGGACGACCCTAATAAAATTGTGTGTGTGCAAAATGTATGGCTTGGATAATGGGAGTGCGTGTTAACTGGGCCGGCTTTATTGGCGGTTTAATGAGAGAATGTACCACGGTTAGCTGTGTAGCTGCTTATGATGGGAGCTCGGTGTATTGCATAGGTAATGTGTTGTTTTATTTTTATTTCTGCTGCGACATCATCTCAGAAATTAAGAGAGTTAGTGCGTCAGTTTTAGCGCACACATTCGAGCCCTTTAATAAAGTCATAGCTTGGGTTGGCTTTTGAGATGTCTGCTATGGCCGAAATACGATCAAGAGAGCATGGACGTAGAATTTTCTATTATGCAAGAGAGCGAATTTTTTAGACAACTTGTAATCTTCATTGTATTACGGTATTAATAAGTCTGACACTTATGCATTAAATAAATAAATATAAGACAACATCATATACATTGCCCCGATCTAAAAGTAAGTAGCTTAAGCACTTGTATTATAAGGAGTATCAGAACAATCAACGTACACAATATATACTCAAATACAAATATAAACACCCAGACACGGAACCAAAACAAATGTTCGTCACACGAATGCTTGTCTCGCGTCGAAGCCACGACCCTTCAGAAGACAAGAGTCACTACCAATTGAGCCATTGAGCCGTTTAATATAACTTTAGCATTGTACAAGTACATGCCAGGCTAAAACCTATCTCAATCCTAATATAATCCCTATTCGGTTCCCGTAAAATGAAAAACTTTAATACAAAGTTCCCACTCGTAGCGAAGTGAGGTTACTTGGTATTTTACTTAACAAACACCATTCCATTTCTATGTGAAACAAAAGATTATCCTCAAACGTATGATATTAAATTTTAACCAGCCAACTCAAACTAGTAAAGACACGTACCATATGAAACACTGCAAGTATGGCGGAGTCAATACGCCGACAGACGTTCACTATTTGACATAGTTACAAGATAATTTAACTGCCTCGTTGATTTAGTAGCCAGTGTCGTCTGAAGGTTCTCAAGCCCCGGGTTCAAATCCCCGGTCAAGCCGACAAACTTTTAGTAGATACGTTTATCTGTCAAGAAATTACTCAGGAGTAGAAGCCTCGGAGTCCGGAAGTTGACGTTGATTGAAACATCCCGTGCCGATGCACAGGATGGCACTGGAGGGCACGAAAGCTCATTAAACCTGGACCTGATCTCTCCACAGTCGTACTGAACTATCATCCTGACGGATTAGGAGAGTGAATGAACAGAGAGTGCACAATTGCACATGTGTGTACACACACAAGAGAGGTAGGGCATAGCGAATCTTCGCACGAATTGAGCCGCCCGTCCGGGGAAGGACCTCCAGTCCTCCACCCTATAGAATACCGCAGTCAAATGACCTCTGGGTCGTGTTTCTGCCGGTGAGTAGGGTTTCCGGAGCTCGTGGGGGGTTAGGGTTGGGCCGGCATGGCGGTGGCAACTGACAGGTAACTGACCAGTTACTTGCCCGTTGTCACAGCGACTTGGGCTTCTCTTTCGCTTTTCATCAGGCGTAGGGAAGCCATTAAATCAAGCTACTATAAAAAATATTATCTAACTTATTTAGCTACCCAGAGTTCTGAATAGGATCTTCGCTTCCGACACGAGGTTTCGTCACTCTGCTCTTCGCAGAACGATCAGTTTTCGTTCGGAGTACAAGGTAATTTGACATTTATATTTGCGTAGGAAGCACAGGTAGAGAACGCGGCATTAAGTCCGCCTGTCGTACACTCTTTCTATTGTGCAATAAAGATTAAATGAATGAATAAATAAGCACACGTATGATTTAGTTTTTAATGACGAATAATAGACAGTTTGTGTTGGCATCAACAAGTACCTATCATCCGAGTAAACTACAGAATCGACATGGTTATAATAATCCTCGACCACAGCAATCCCAACTGGAGTCAATACGAACTCTCACAAGCGATCTTGAGTACAGAGCATCTGTCTTCGATGTTCGAGAGTGGGTACCCTATTGAGTCCCGCGGCGACCTACATCATTCGACAAATTTCAGTACAGACGCCAAAGCAAATAAACGCGATATTGCAGGTCTCCATATATCAAGTTTCCCAAATCTGTCAACATACGTAGATGGATAATGGACTCTATTCATTGGACACTTAGCTGAGAATTGTTTGGAGAATTTTGACAGGTGGAATGGTTGATGTCTGGTAACACGAGCCAGGTCACGTGAGTATTGCAGGATAATATTAATTCCGGTGTTCGAATGCGACATGAATGTTCTTGAATTGAGATATAGCTTCTACTTCTTCATTTGATTACAAAGTGCGGCCTACGTTTACTTGATAGGAAATACTACTACGAGTTCAAGAGGATGTGAAGGAGTGAACTATCGTCTTTTCGCTCCAAGCCAACCTCACGTGCCGGTGGCACATCCTGCCGAATAACAAACGAGGCGCTGGCAACCGATCAGTGGCGGTTTAACCATTACAATTTTTTTATGTTAGAGGGGGCAAACGGGCCTGAAAGTCACCTGATGGTACGTGATCACTTCAGCCCATAGACACGGCAACACCAGGGGAGTCACAGGTGCGTTGCCGGCCTTTGAGAAATCTATAGGCTCGCTTTTTTAAGGTCCCTAAATCATATCCACTCCAATTTAAAGCGTAGCTAAATACGAGTACCATAGATCGATGACAGGCAGCAGCGTCACCGGGGCGAATAGCTACGCCCAGCGATTGCCAACCCGCCTGCCCAGCGTGGTGATTGGTTGTGGCGATTATGGGGATCTGGAGGATATCCAGATGTTTGAGAGGCCGGTGTCCACAAGTAGACTGCAAAGGGCTGATGATAACTACGAGTAACAAGCCCTTTTTATGGCCTTAATAGGAATAGATATATTTCACAAAGCAAGTAACCGTAAATGTTCACAATAAAAGAATCGCAATTAATACATATTTTTGCACTGCACATTACCTCTAACCCTATGCTCGCTGAGACATGACCTTCTTCTAACGTGGCGTATTTAACCCTTTTCCTGTCCACCGATCAGACACATAAGAATTTTAATTGTTATGTATCAAATGGGATGTAAGGGAGCCTATCATCTTTTCGCTCCAAGCCAACCTCACCTGCCCGTAGTGCATCCTGCCGAATAACAAACGAGGCGCTGGCAACCGACTGGTGGCGGTATAACCATCACAATTGAAGGCGTAGCTAAATACTAAAGACTGGTGACGGGCAGCAGCGTCACCGGAGCAAGAAGCTACGCCCTGCGATCACCAACCCGCCTGCCCAGCGTGGCGATTATGGGTATATCCTCCAGATGTTTGCTCTAAGTGGCGAACAACTGGAGAGACCTATGTCCAGCAGTGGACTGTAATAGGCTGATGATGATGATGTATCAAATGGAATACGTAGAGAACCTGTTAAAGAGAGCCCTATCATCATGGTAAGCAGCGGCATGGCTGTGTCACTGGCATTTCTGATGTCCATGGTCGGCGGTCATTGGTTAAAATTAGACAGGCCGCATGCTTGTCTTCCACCAAGAAAATACAAAAGTCAATGATTCTTATAGAAAACAAACTGTAAATAACCCAAGACATGCCACGCTGGGCCACACATCGCCACATATCCCCAAACTAAGCCGAAGCTTGTACTATGGGTAATAGACAACTGACAACCGTTTAGACATTATTTTTATTAATAAATACATATTATACATAGTAAGCATCAGACCAATACAAACAGATATGTTCATGAACAAAAATATTTGTGCTGTACAAACTTATAAAAAAACCGGCCAAGTGCGAGTCGGACTCGCGCACGTAGGGTTCCGTACCACTGATTGAATGAAAAAAATTAGGTAATTCGATTTATGATGTTTAAAAAAAAACTACTGTCTAGATTTCATTCAAACCAAATTTCGTTAGTAGTTTACATAGTAATACACATCATATATTTTTTTTAGTTTTATAATGCCCATATTTTAGAAGTTACGGGGGGGGGGGGGGGACACACATTTTACCACTTTGGAAGAGTCTCTCGCGCAAACTATTCATCTGAGAAAAAAATGATGTTAGAAACCTTAACATCATTTTCAAATACCTATCCATAGATACCCCACACGTATGGGTTTGATGAAAAAAAATTTTTCGAGTTTCAGTTCCATGTATGGGGAACCCCTTTTTTCTGATTTTACTTTAAAATCTTAATGCGGTTAACAGAATACATCTACGTACCAAATTTCACTAATGTAGCTCTTATAGTTTCGGAATAAACTGGCTGTGACATACGGACGGACAGACAGACAGACAGACAGACAGACAGACAGACATGACGAATCTATAAGGGTCCCGTTTTTGCCATTTTGGCTACGGAACCCTAAAAAGATTTATATCCCATTCGTCCTTTAAGAAAAAACTATTACATCACAGACAGTTAGCCGTGAAAGTTCACAAAAGCCCGTCTACAGCATTAATCGTACTCGTAAATGCAACTTGAATTGCCAATAATGACGCATAAAGTTTGCGGCGGGCGCGTTGAGCCCGCATTCACAAATCAGCATATTTTATTAACGTTTCCACTGCGCGCCCGAGCGGCGTTTACAAATCGCGTTAATGAGATAAACACGTAATGATCACCGATCAACACTCAACTATTTGTCAGGCTTCGATGAGGCAAAGATTGCAGTACAGAAGGTGAAGTTTTAAGGAATATGACCAATTAATTATTGATGACTGGCTCGCTGGCTTATTTGGTTGTGACCTCTGCCTTCTGAGCCAAGGGTCGTGGGTTCGATGCCTGCATAGTACAAACATTTGTGTTTATGAACTGTCTGTGACAATTTGAGGGTAGCAGTAATTCTACAGGTCTTGTTGACTAGACAATCCAGGTCCATTCAGTCGGTTAGGGAGACCATGGGTGTTCCGACACAGCCAAAACGCTGTACAT
Organism: Conogethes punctiferalis; assembly: GCA_031163375.1. Lineage (NCBI taxonomy): Eukaryota > Metazoa > Arthropoda > Insecta > Lepidoptera > Crambidae > Conogethes > Conogethes punctiferalis. The sequence goes on along the minus strand of CM062092.1, from coordinate 2,288,790 downwards.
AAACGGACTACATAATAAATGTCACATGTAAGTCCTGTTGTTATGTGTTACTAGTATTATTGATCAAAGACATACTATATTTCTATGACTTGACGCGTTTCTGAGAAGGGTATTGGGGAGATATTCAAACAGTTCAACATCTATAAAGATTACTTCTTCGTATCAAGTATCTCAATATATATTATCGTAGACTCTCAAAATAAGTATCTACAAATAGATACGATAAAATAATCCTTTATTGTCAGAACTGAGGTATATTTTTTGTTGGGTCTGGGATTTGTGGGTCTCGCTCAAGAACCAAGAAGTTAAGAGTAGAGCCAAAAATTGCTACCGAGTTTTTTTTTGTGAAGAAATCACTCAATACGAGCCTATATCCATCAGGTAAATCTCCGTACATCAGAAAGTAGGTACGTTAAGTTTTAGGGCTATAGCCCTAGCCCTAGATTAGCCCTAGATAGTCGCAGAACATAGGTTCTGCGACTATATAACCTATAGAGGTTAGGTAATCTTTGTCCGATCATGTTTAGCTAACGCCTCATCTGATTACGAGAGTGAATGAACAGTTAGCGCTACTGTGTTTGCGCATACATTTGGACACTTTAATGTCCCCAGCGTACTTGGTCAATCTGCAAACGGCGGTTAAGAGATTCAACAACATCAGCCTATCGCAGTCCACTGCTGGACATAGGCCACTTAAGTTGTTTGCCACTTTCGTCAAAAATCTGGAGACTTTACCCATAATCGCCACACTGGGCAGGCGGGATGGCAATCGCAGGGCGTAGCTTCTCGGTCCGGTAACACTGCTGCCCGCCAGATGGCGGATAGCGGATGGCGGACAGGCAGTGCCTGTGGTAGGTATATGGTTATACCGCCACTAGTCGCTTTAGTACACGTAATTCTCAAAGTTTTATGTAGCGTCCCTTCTGTGAATCCCTGAGCGTCGGCGACCAATCAGCGGCATTGTGCGGCGCCATGCCGGGCTGCAGCCCCGTGCACATTTAAAATGTGTTTTTGTTAATGACCGTTGCATTGTTGTAGTGGAGACAAATTTTATCAGCATTAAAGAATGTAAGCTCTAGATAGAGCTCCGAGCTTCGATATTTCCTGATCACTACGTCTAGTCCATCCTTAAACGTTTTCTAAAATAGAGTTCTTTCCTCACAGTAGGCAGCGTGTTACCTGTTCAGTAACCGTTTAAGAATCACTGGCTCGCTTGTCTGGTATCCACATTAAAAAAAGTTAATAGCTCATATAACATGTCCCCACTATGGGGCACTACGTGGGCACGAGCCTACTCTTAGAACGATAAGGCCTTACGTCAACAAAACTGGCTAAGTGCTAGTTGACTGACTTGACACAGTCTTTGAGTTTTCTCATGTGATTACAAGTCTTCTTAAAGCCTAGCTTATTACTAGTTATTGTTTAGCACTCTAGAAACATCTGATTATATGATAGTCAAAGTCCATACTATCTTCTTCATGCACGACTTAATTACAGAGTAACGTAACAGGATTTGTATTATGTAGGTCTAGATCTAGCATCTAGCTTAACCAAGGTACCTACATTTATTTGCAGCAAATGTTAAAACATTCCATTATAGGCAAACCTACCTATTAGGCTTCAAGTTTCCACGAACTTGAATAGTTTAATTATCACCGTGACACGGGTTGGCTATTAATAAGTAAACTGTACCCTATGCCCTAATTTAAGGTCACAACAGGACCCCAGAGGGTCGTTTCATTTAATAGACGAGATACGTACTTTATTTCATACTTTTGTTCCAGTTCACTTAGTTTATTGCCTATAAAACTATTCGCCGTTACTGTAAGACACTAAATTTGTCATAGCAACGTCCAACTATTGCTGAATCCGATTCATGAATTGTAGAACGAAAATAAAGTCGCAAACAAACAATATTTTAATCGCACACACAAATGTTGAGAATGTAGGTAATGGTTAAACTTTGATTTATGGGATCTTAGTATCACCTTTACGGAGAAACATTCTTGGTTTTATTCCAGTCATTGGATACTAATAGTATCATCATCCGCAGTAGGTTTTATTTTACTAAGATAAACGCTACTGCCCGTTTCCTGATAGTCCATTAGTGGTCGTCTACGACTATTCGAAACCCAGAAACTACATGGACAAAAAATACCATCATCATCATAAGCATATTGAAGTACACTGGTTCACATAGGCCTCTCCAGTCGTTCACTTTAGGCAAACACCTGGAGGCTTTTTGAAATGAAATAAAACGAAATGAAATGAAAATACCTTTATTCACATAGAATAAAATAATTAAAATAAGCACAATTAATATATTAAAATAAGCACTTATGAATCGTCAAAAAAAATTTGTAAAAATGTGAATAAAAGCAATGTAAAAGAAGCTACCGTAGGTAGGCTTTAACACGTTGACCGCCATGCCGGTCACCGGTGACCGGCAAACAATAGTTTTTCTATTGTGTCTAGTTTCTCGGCAGTCAAAGACTTAATCGCACATACAAGTAGTATTTATAGGTAATCGTATCACTGGTCAAATAGGCGGGTTGAAAAAAAATCTAAGCTATATTATTATCTGCCAAAAGTGTATACTTTTTGTTTTCTTTTCTTTGTGTTATGTATCTAAATAGATGAAGGGAAGGGATGTAAGGGAGCGGCCTATCATCTTTTCGCTCCAAGCCAACCTCACCTGCCCGTGGTGCATCCTGCCGAATAACAAACGAGGCGCTGTCAACCGACTGGTGGCGGTATAACCATCACAATTGAAGGCGTAGCTAAATACTAAAGACCGGTGACGGGCAGCAGCGTCACCGGAGCAAGAAGCTACGCCCTGCGATCGCCAACCCGCCTGCCCAGCGTGGCGATTATGGGTATATCCTACATATGTTTGCTCTAAGTGGCGAACAACTGGAGAGGCCTATGTCCAGCAGTGGACTGTAATAGGCTGATGATGATGTATCTAAATAAAGGTTTTTCTATTCTGTAATAATACCTATTTATACTTACGCCACTAACTTCAAAATTGTTATTTTTAATTACTACCTACTGCAAACAGTTTTAAAGCTAAATAAAATTATTGTCGTACATATAATTACTTTGAGTTTTACGGCGTAGTACAAGAAATTAAATACATCGCCGTTTTGTTCTTGCCTCTAGGTTATTAGATAAACATTTAGAGGGACCTTTGGCGGGGCGCGTTCCACTCAAAAGCATCCACGCCTAGACATTATTCATCCGAATTCCTTATCCGAAACCTTTATTGTTTAAGATTCATTATTTTAAATCACAGCATAGAAGTCTCCCATCCCGTGATGGAAAGAAGGCCAAGTTGAAGGCCAAGTTGCTGCGGCAACGATAAGTAACTAAGTAATCATTTATGCTGGACTGTAAGATAGCTCTGGCTAGCACTGACTGGTTCTGAAATGCCATCTGAGTTTCACGAGTGTCTTACAGAGTATGGTCGTTTTATATTATTATCTTAAATTACTGATTCTAAGTTAATTATATCGTGTGCAATGAATGATATTTATGTTCATTATTATATTGTGTTGGAGTGTTTTACACTTTAAGAAGATATTATGATGATAAAAGGATTTAGGGATGATAAGGTAAACGCTCCTATTACGGAGGTATTTCGCAACATTCGAAACTAGGAGACAAAAATAAGCATTTGTAAGTATTTTTAAATGTGCAAAACCACTTCATCGTCAAAAGTGGTTATTATATTTTGTATTTCTGTTGATTTTGTGTTTCTTTTGATGTTAGTTTTTTTTAAAAAAAATATTTAAATAGCCGAGTCGATTGTTCCTAATTCGGAGGTATAATTTCGGTCAGTGCCTATTACGGCGGTAAACGGTTCCTAATTCGGAGGGTCAGAAACAAATACGTTACGTACATTAAATATTATAAAATATGTGTAAGTAAAGTAAATTGTATGTAAGGGATGTAAGGGAGCGACCTATCACCTTGTCGTTCCAAGCCATTCTCACCTGCCTGTGGTGCATCCTGCCGAACAACAAACGAGGCTCTGGCAAACCGACTGCTGGCGGTTAAACCATCACTATAGAAGGCGTAGCTAAAAACCACAGGCCGATGACGGGCAGCAGCGTCACCGGAGCAAGAAGCTACGCCCTGCGATCGTCAACCCACCTGCCCAGCATGGCGATTATGGGTATGTCCTCCAGAAGTTTGCTTTAGATGGCGAACAACTGGAGAGGCCTATGTCCAGCAGTGGACTGCAATAGGCTGATGATGGTGATGAAAGTAAATTGTAAGGTTTTCATTCATTGATTTGATAAAATTGATTCTCTTTTAATAAAATTTGCAAATATAGCAGGGATGTATGAATCACTTGAATTTTCCTTATTCTCCAGAACCTAGCACCCTCTAAATTCTAACAGTGACGTATTATAAAAGATCTCGTTGAAACGAATTATTATTACTATATACAATAAACTACTCGTAGTAAGTATAAATTAAATATTTTATATTTTTGGAAAATAGGTTTTATACCCCGGTTCAAAGGTCAAAAGTAATAATATTTTTTCTAGATACCTAATACAACTTTAGTTTTGATGCAACACTTAACACAACTGTACTATTCTCCATACTATGATGGGCATTCTTCTCTTTAAATAAAATTATTTACATACATTGTTAACTTTTTGGTTTTATTAAATAAGAATCCATAAGACATTATAGAAAACTTTTTATTTATTTACTGAACCCTAAATCTTGTAATTTTATATTTTATGAATAGCGCCATAATAGGAACCCATATAACCTAATACGGAGTTACCTGAAAATAACTACCACCGTAATAGGAACACTACTCGTGTTATAATGTTCCTAATTCTGACCCATCAAAATTTCGATAAACAAAAGAGTGTAAATGCATAATCACACGATAACAGTTTTTTGACTCAGTGTGTTAAATTTTAGTCAACAGTTATACAAAATAAACGATTTGTGATCAATTAAAATACAGCTTTTTATTTCTTCCGCTTCTAAGAAACCAACATTTTATGCTCAACAATTTTCATATTTAACTAGATTTCTAAGAAAGATAGCATACCGCAGAATATGGTCCTTAATTTAAGAGATTAATAATTATTTCAATAAAACTTGGAACTAATTCAATAAGTTAATAAATTAAAAGTTATAAACAATTAAACATGTCCAGTATATTTCCTAATTCGGAGGTATACCACCGTATTAGGATCAACCTATAAAATTTGTATCCTTTTACGGTGGTATTTTGTTTCTTATTTTTTTGGGTAAAAATGAGTTTAAAATATGAATTAAGCTATTTAAATAGCTGCTGTTATAGTAGGAAAATGCAATAAATAACACACAAACGAACTTGAACGGGTTATTAATACGAAAAACTTAGTTTATAAATATTGGTGTACTTTCATTTGATGTTGCGCGTTTGTATGAAAACCTCTCCCACATCGATGTCGTTACACTAATTGATTGATTTTGTTGTGTTGTAAATGTGCCATACTTGCAAAATTCGGTCAACTGATGAAGGAATAGATTTGGAATAAATAGTATACATTTTGGTGCACTTATACTGAATAAAATAGGAATAAAACTCGAAAATAGAAATACCACCGTAATAGGAACCGATTTTGACTACCTCCGTAATAGGGACACTTACCTTAAGTCAAGCCGCAACGTACGAGTGTCGGTAATACAGCGATTTATTGATTAGAATAAAACCAAATGAAAATAATCATTATTCATACTGATTTTCAAAAAACACATATAAATCATCAAACTACCAACGTTTCGGAAGCAGCATTCATCAGCAGAAGAAACCGGCAAGAAACACGTGTAGTTGCTCTTTTCAACATAGTGTTTACTAGCACATTTATACATTTAACTAAGGTATATTAGAAGGCATTCTGAAACCTTATAAAAACGGCTATGCTAACAAATTGGTTAAGCAAAGGCGACTTTACATTGCTGTACACTTTAAGTGCCCTCACCCAATCGCGGCAAGCGGAACGCACCTTCCATCCAAAACATAACCAATTTCCTGCTGGGCATTATTTTATTAGCGCGTTTGTTTACAGCTGATTACGGCGGCCGGCTCGTTCTCTTAATAAAGATGAATGTTGCCAGCCTATTGCCAACGAATGATTAATGGCCCCGAGTAACAGGTGGGGCGCGTGTAATTTTTTAAAAATATTTTTAGGGTACTTCCGATGGGTTTTTCTAGGGAGTGGAGAGGTATGTATCGTCTATCTATGTTAAAATCTTGAAGGCACGTGAGAAAGGTCAGGGTTGTACCAAAAATAGACCAGGTGAAAGAGAATAGTTATGGTTAATAGATAAAAAAGGGTATGGAGAAGTACTTATTTATAAAATGACGTACATTATATTTGACGACTAGTTTGATCTGAGGTAGTAAGCATTGCCTGTGAAACAGTGGTCGCGACTTCGATCCCTGCACAAAACATTTCCGTGCATGGACAGGTCACTTTGTGTTGGTCTAAAATTAGGGGTTATTATAGAGTAGAAGACCTTTGGAACAGCAACATCACTCTAATTTTGACGCCCACCCTTTCTTTTTACTATCCTCTACCCTAAATACGAGTATGTCTGCAAAAGATTGGTTTGTTAAAATTTCTTTGTTAGGTTAGTACTTTATGTTTCTGTTTGCGGTAAATTTATTGTTTTTATGTACGTGTTGTGTACACTTTAATGGTTACTGACAAGTCCTTACAAAATGTTTGAGATGTGACCTATTTGTGTGCCTGTAATAAATAAAAAAAAAAAAAAGATCTCTTAGCGATAAATCCGTCTTAATTGTGCAACTAATGTTTGTTATATCTAAATAGTTTCAAGTTAACTGTATGGTTTGCAATTAAGTATGCCTATCTATCGCTATGACCTGTGAGGCTATTCTAAATGCTTATTTCTATCACGGTGTACCTAGATAGGTATTTATTAATCGAAGAAAGTAAACAACGGAACCCACGAAGTATAGGCCGACCCAAACTTAGATTTATATTTTTTTTTCACTAAAGTCTCCTTGTAGCTGATAAAATTCCGTTCAAAGTTCAGACAGTCCATCAATCATGGAAGAGTTGTAGGACGTATCAAATGAAAACAGGATTTGTTTCGGTATAATAATGTAAATAAATTCTACTAAGTAAATGTCGGGTGTGATAAATTAAAGATCAAAAAGTAGAGATTAATTTTAATCGACCATACTAGTAAAAGCACACATTTTTTAAGTCAACGTGGAATACAATATGATGCTGCGACATCATTCGACATACAAGCGATAAGACCGCCTAATTGCTTTAATATATCTCCGAGTCTAGTTTTGAGTCTGTTTGGTAGGCAATAAAGAATATCTATCGGAAATTAGCCAAAAATATACTTTGAGCAGTGAAAACATAATTAAAATTGCTTGAGAAAGGACGAGATACCGTCTACTGATACCGGAACGCTTAAAGCAAATTTATATGTCCAGAAGTACACAAGAGAGACGTCAGTTTTGTGTAAGAGCGAACAAAAAGGGATAAGTAGGTACTTAAATCTATCCTTACTAATGATTATGAATGATCCTTACAACGCGTTTCTATAGTAATTAATGAAACAGCATCCGTGCGTGTGACGGAGTTCTGGTCACGACAAGAAGAAGAATACATAGGTAGTTAGATGACGCGTAATTAAAAAAACGCTGCATAGCTTTGAATGCCATACAATTAGTGAAAAGAAATCCGCAGAATAAGTACCTTTGAAGTCGATTAAAAGATACAATTCTCATCCTCATCCTAGCCTTTTTCCCGATTGTCTCAGGGTCGGCTTCCCAAACTGAGAAATTTGGCGAGGGCTAAGCTTTTACACAGAGCGACTGCCATCAGACCTCCGCAACACTTAGGGTAAGCTATACCCATTCCCAGTTTAGGCGTCAGAGTTATCATCATCTCTGATATGATGTAACGACTGCTATCTGAGTTGGTAAAGATGAAAGGCACCCGGGACCAACAGCTTAACGTGCCATCTGAAGCACGGAGGAAATCGGTGTCAAATTCTGGTCACCCATCTTCGGATTGACCGCGCCAATGGTTGCACAACGTTGCGATCATTGTTAAGCGAACAAGACCGCGGCGCCACCGAGCTCCTCAATGATTAAAAGATACAATCATTAAGTTAAATTTTATGCATAAAATCAAATCCTACGTTTGATTGCCGTCGAGCGCCGACGGGCCGGCCGACCTTTTAAATATTTTTTAACGATGCTGAAATGCGTAATTTGAGCCGCCTTTTAATTAACGATGGGAGGAGCTGGCAGCAAAACGTAATGTAATAAAATAACATAACTAGATCATATTTATTCATATTTGACTCGCTCGGTGGCTCAATTGGTAGTGACCCCTGCCTTCTGAACCAAGAGTCGTGGTTTTGATTCCCACTCGGGACAAACATTTGTTCCGTATATATTTGTATTACATATGGAGATCGTATCATTGTCATCATCATCATCAGCCTATTGCAGTCCACTCCTGGACATAGGCCTCTCCAGTTGTTCACTAATTAGGGCAAACATCTGGAGGATATACCCATAATCGCCACGCTGGGCAGGCGGGTTGGCGATCGCAGGGCGTATCTTCTCGCTCCGGTGACGCTGCTGCCCGTCATCGGCTTGTGATATTTAGCTTCGCCTTCATTCGTGATGGTTATACCGCCACCAGTCGGTTGCCAGCGCCTCGTTTGTTATTCGGCAGGATGCACCACGGGCAGGTGAGGTTGGCTTGGAGAGAAAAGATGATAGGCCGCTCCCTTACATCCCCGTATCATAGTGTAAAATATTTATTAAAATGTAGATGAGATAGAGAAAAGTTTAACAAGTTCAGAAGATATTCACTATGGGAGATACTTTGACATTTTGTCGTCGTCTCATTACGCGAATATAGTCGAGTTACATTGTAGGCGATGGTTTATTAAGCCGTAAAACAAAATAGTCCGGTCATAAGAAGCACACGACATTTTATGATACTTTGAGACCACTAAAAGTTACAAGTCTACGGACTTATTATCTCTCATTCTGAGGTCTTACCGATCATCGCTAGCTGTAGCTAAGTTAGCTTAGCTAATTGAGCTCCCTGCGGTGTGGAGTTTAGAATACTACGAAGATCGAAGCTACGCCTCCGCCTCGAGCCAACTCATTTTGCCCGTGCTGTTGTGTTTTACATACACTGAACATACCTAATACACTAAAGACACATTCTGTTATATCTACAATATTCAATTATATTTTAAATATTTAATTATGTTTATTGAAGTAGGTATGTGTAAGTAAGTATATTATAGAATGTTGTAAAGTTGAATAGGTTATTATTGTAGTATTTATTTGTAACTAGTATTTAACACCATTGTTAGGATAATATAAGTAAAATATGGTAGCTATAGTAGAAATACATAGAGAATATATATCTATCTGTTATATATATATACATATCTATTATTTTATTTATTTATTGGAGCAGAGACAATCGTCCGTGGGCTTCACTCAGCAGGACTCACTGAAAACCAGCGCCGTGGCTTCTACGGGAACCACGGCCTAATGCTGAGTGAGGCCCTTTTGTTTTGGACGTCGCAACGGTCTTGTCCGGTCTAATTATCGTGTACCTATTATGTGTTTATCTTTGTCTATGTTTTAGTATAATGTCTGTCTAATGTGTACGTTGTGATGTCCAATAATAATAAACGTTTTTCTATTTCTATTTCTATAAGATATAAGGATAGGAAGAAGAAGGACATTATCTTTTAATCTGTTTTGTTGTAGGACCTTGCCTCTCGCAAGAGACGATAAAAAGGACTAGAGGACCACCATCGGGTTTAGTGGGTATTCTCCGCTAGATAGGAGTAAGTCTCACATAACGTGTCCCGTACCCAGGGACTTGGTGTATGCATTTGACAAAAAAAGCTTGTGTAACTAAGAGCCAGTTTATCATACCGTTCACTGTTAACTATGCGAGAGAATGCGTTACGCACAACCACGTCTCATGTTGTTGAGACTCTCTTTTCTCTCTCTTTTCTACTCATTTCTTTTTCTCTCTTTTCTCTTAGACTTGAAGCTCTCTCTCAAGAAGGGGAGGCCATAGTCTAAAAGTCGCACTGTGTCACCAGAGGGCACCAAGGGGCAGGCTAAGTCTGTGTTGCTTTGGCAAGCCGCGGATGACACTCCGGCCGTATTGGTTCCTTTTCTTAGTATACTTGTCTTGACAACTTTGTATTCCAACATTAATATCCATCATCATCATCATCATCAGCCTATTGCAGTCCACTGCTGGACATAGACCTCTCCAGTTGTTTGCCATCTAGGGCAAAATTCTGGAGGATATACCCATAATCGCCACGCTGGACAGGCGGGTTGGCGATCGCAGGGCGTAGCTTCTTGCTCCGGTGACGCTGCTGCCCGTCATCGGCCTGTGATATTTAGCTAAGCCTTCGTGATGGTTTTACCGCCACCAGTCGGTTTGCCAGAGCCTCGTTTGTTGTTCGGCAGGATGCACCACGGGCAGGTGAGGATGGCTTGGAGCGAAAAGGTGACAGGTCGCTCCCTTACATCCCCCCGTCTCTTACATCTTACATTACATCAATATCCGGATAGAACAAACACAAATATTCATCACAAGAAAGTGTGCCCTGCACTCAAAGCAAGGTTTCCATCCTGTTACTCGATATCCGATTATCAACTACTCGTTAACGGTGTCTTATACCATCATACTAAGTATGTCTTCAACTTAATGCCATTCCTGAGTAATATCGCATGTATTTGCTTTGCCGTCCGTATTGAACCTCGCTGATGTTGTTGGAGCAAGTATTGGCAACATGTATCGTGTTGCGAACATCTGTTGCCACGGTATGGTCTTGTATTGACTCTGCTGTTGCGCTGGCGACATAATTCTAGTTTCAGTTGGGGATATTGCTTGCCTCGCTTTGTAGGCGATTATCAACTAAGGTAGAAGAGAAAGACATAGGTACGGTATAGAAAAGATTACAAATTACCGCTCCATTTCTACCAGTGGAAGTCGTAAAAGTCGATTAAGGGACGCCTTAAGATTGCAACTTTACAGCCGGTGGTAGGGATTATTCAAGTGGCTGGCAACCACCGGCTACATACTCAGCGAAACACCAGAGAATTACCTTAGGTCATCATCATCATCTGCCTATTACAGTCCACAGCTGGACATAGGCCTCTCCAGTTGTTCGCCACTTAGAGCAAACATCTGGAGGATATACCCATAATCGCCACGCTTGGCAGGCGGGTTGGCGATCGCAGGGCGTAGCTTCTTGCTCCGGTGACGCTGCTGCCCGTCACCGGTCTTTGGTATTTAGCTATGCCTTCAATTGTGATGGTTATACCGCCACCAGTCGGTTGTCAGCGCCTCGTTTGTTATTCGGCAGGATGCACCACGGGCAGGTGAGGTTGGCTTGGAGCGAAATGATGATAGGCCGCTCCCTTACATCACAAGTTAGGTCACGTGACAGGATCAGTCCGTATATAGCCAGAATAATCGCGCAGCCAGAATGGCGTTGGCAACCCACAGGTTGACTTGGTTACTTATCCGTTCGGTAGCAACTTGGGCCTCTCTTTTGTGTAGTGTGTGTACGACATACGAGTGCACACACGCATCTCTCCTCATATATAAGCACATGTAATATCTAATAAAGACATTATAATTGATCGCAGTCAGTTGTTTTACTTAACCCGAACCCGCCACATTGCACGGCGACCCTGCCAGTGCTGCCTTCGGCGGCGCTGCGCAGACGGTTTTTGATATGATAATATAATTAAAATTAAAAAATGGACTAATAAAAGGTGCGCGAGTGACGGACATTTTAACATGGACAATTTAAAATAGTTTATAATGTATTTAAATAATTATTACATCTAAATATAAATTCTTCAGTAACATTTAAAATTAATTCATAATAATATCAATATGGAGTGGTGTTAAAAAAAACTGTATCGAGTGGTGAAAGACATTGTGGTGATGTGGAAGCTGAAAAGCAGGGCGCCGGGAGACCATGGCGTCCGATGTGGATAAATAGCAGGGTGCCGGGAGATGTTGGTGTCGGATGGATGGAAATTAATAGCAGGCTGCCGGGAGATGCCCGAGTCGGAAGTGGATGCAGCCGGGAGTTGATCCGGTCATGTACCCCCCCAACCAACATCCTCTAAAATTTATTCCAAGGACAAACGGCGAACGGTTCGATTTATAAAATAATTTAATATTAAATTGTTATTATATTTTATTTTTTTTGTGAACTGAAAAATTAAAGGAATTTTAATATCAATTAATTAAATAATGTAAGAATAATATTTTTTGGAAGAAACGTAAAGTACATAAATGAAGAATTTATTTTATGATTAGATTATTGTGTATGTTTTTTTTCTTTTATAATTTTATTAGTTGTTGACGATTAGATAAATTTATAGCATTTACTTGAAAAAGACCTGTGATTTTGGAGAATATAAAAAGGAAATATTTTGTTTTAAAGTGTTTTTCATAAATTGTTTTATTTGGTTGTTTTTTACAAAAGTTAATTTTATTTGAGTTTATGATGTAAAAAATGGTTGCACAGATAAGTAGGGACAAATGTTCGTGTAATTTTTTTAATAGTTTATTGGTCATTAATTTTAAAAATATTATATTTACAGTTTCCCAGAAATATTATCAAAAAGCTTCGTAATTAAAGGTCAAATTATGTTTTTATGTGATTGTTAATGTTTTGAATATAATTTTTTTTTTACAACTTAAATGTACCGTATGAAATTACTTTGTAGTTATTGCTGACCTAGCATCACCTAATGTAACAATTTGTTGTTTTTAAAGAGTTTCAAATAATTGAATAAGAATGTTTGTTTCATCATCATCATCATCAGCCCGTGTCAGTCCACAGCTGGACTTAATGTTTGTTTGAATTTTGTTAATTAAATAAAATAATGCAAATTATGTAATAAATTGTTAAATAATGTAAAGCATACTTTTATAGAAAATGCTATAACCATATTTTTTTGGATATTGGTATTTAGATAACTTTATAAATATTACTAGGTATATACATACATTAAATCATACGATTCCGATGTTTTAGAATAAGCGTTGTAAATGTGTCATAGAAACAACAAGTATCATATTTCGATCGGCGTTGTAACAAGAATGATGCAATAATGCAAGTTGTCAATTTTAGCGAAGTATGTAGCAACATAAGTCGTGGTGTAAACAATCCCACCGTAGGTTTGCTGGACAAGCACAATTAAAACATTGCGACATATTAGGATTGATACCTAATTCTTAGCAGAAAAGTGTTATGATATCAATTTTATTATTGAATTGTGTTTACATCTTAGGTATGGTAACTGAATACGTAAAATTTTGTAAAGAATGTAACAAATAGTTGAAATAATTTTGTTTTGAAAGGATGGAAATGATTTGATATGAGTATTTGTATAGCTGTATTAAAAATCTTTTTGTGACTGTTATGTACAATTAGGTACAGTGATGTTAAAGAAATGGTATTTGATTGATTTAATGCAGGATGAGGAATGCTGATAAGATTTTTTTTTTAGAAGTATGGGAGTATACGGTTTTAAGAAAGGATTATGCGATTGGATTGATCACCCATGAGCGATGAAATTCTTATTTACTTTGTATTCATTTGGAATGATAGTTATTTTTTTTTGAAAGATGGGAATGAAATGTTGAGATTATATTTAGTTCTCGGATATACGAAATGTACGATAGGTACAAATAGGGATCAAATCCTTCAGTAATATCAAGGTGCGAACGAGATTCCCCTTTGAATTCTGTTGGTGACCAAAAAGTGTCTTAATTACTGACCCTATAATTATATTATTGTGATGATGGTACATTGCGGGTCAGGATCCTTCCATTCGATCATGGTGTGAACGAGTTTTCCTCTGTGAGATAAGTTGGAGTCCAAAGTCAAAGAGACTTAAATTATGACCCCCAAAATAGGTATTGGTTGCGAGTACAACCCAAATGGCATAATGAGATGTCCATTTTGTATGTGAATAAGATGAATAATGAAGTCGACTATAAATAAATGAGTTATGGTATAGGGTACCAAAATAAATATGTATAAATGAAGAATATGAGAATAAGTGCATGAAGGAATATGCGAATAAGTGAATAAATAAATAAGTGCATAAGTGTATATGCAAATAAGGGAATAAATATACAAATAAGTGAATAAACGAGTAGACGAACATGTGAATAAGATGTTAGGTGAATACAGAAGTGTGATGTAAGGATATGACTATACCGATATTGACAAAAAGAAGATGAAAGAATAAAGAAGATGACATGCAAAAGTAGGAAATGTAGTGAGGAATTTTAAGAAATAAATGACAAGATGTTGATGGATAAATAAATATCGAAATGTTTTATACAATTTATGGGATTATTTAAATTTATTAGAAATGTTTTTTTTTTAATGAGTGAAAAGAAATATAATGTATAACAGTTTCAATTTTTGTGTATAATCTGAATTTTGAAAATATAAAAAGTATTAATTTTAAAATGTGCAATTAAAAATAATAATATTGTGAATCTGTGCAATCCATCAATCAAAACAAATGTATTAGATAATAATAATATCGTCAACAACACTTTTACTTTTTAACTTCTAAGTATACAAAAAAATGTATATTTTATTATTTTTTTGTCTTTTTAAAGGGGGAGGTGTAGTGTGTGTACGACATACGAGTGCACACACGCATCTCTCCCCATATATAAAGATGTGTAATGCAATAAATGACATTATAATTGATCGCAAAAAAAAAAAAAATGTCGTCAACAACACCTTTAGAGCATTTTTCTATATTTTATTTAAGTTTAACAAAAAAAATGTTAATTATTTTTTTTATTCTTTTTAAAGGGGGAGGTGTAGTGTGTGTACGACATACGAGTGCACACACGCATCTCTCCTCATATATAAGCACATGTAATATCTAATAAAGACATTATAATTGATCGCAGTCAGTTGTTTTACTTAACCCGAACCCGCCACATTGCATTTGCTTTCCATCAGGCAACGGGACCATCACTACGCAGTGCTACTATGAAAGTAATTCTTGTCTCGATCTTTGTAAGAGATAGTCTATGTAGTTTCCGGATTTAGAGTAGGAACACTCCAGTTCATGCCGTGGATGTCGTAGAAAACGATTAAGAGACCGGGCATAGCGAATCTTCGCTCGAACTGAGCTGCCCGTCCGGGGAAGGACCTCCACCCTATAGAATACCGCAGCCAAATGACCTCCGGGTCATGTTTCTGCTGATGAGTAGGGTCTCCGGAGCTCGTGGGGGGTTAGGGTTGGGCCGGCATGGCAGTGGCAACTGACAGGTAACAAATCAGTTACTTGCCAGTTGTCACAGCGACTTGGGCTTCTCTTTCGCTTTCCATCAGGCGTGGGGAAGCCAAAAAAATATATCAGGAAACGGGCAGCAATGTTTACCAGGTTACAAATAAAACCTACTACGGTCACCAAGCCTGCCAAGCGTGGTGACTAAGACAAATCCCCCCGAATGGCAATTGTCATTGGGGCATGCCTACTATGTCCAGGGGTATTTGCTCTCCCCAGACCAGAAGTGCCAGCCGCTTATCACCTGCGGCTGGCCAGGGCAGGCAGGGATGTGGCCGTATGCTTCGGCGCTACCCGTGTCCCTGCAACTTACTGCCCACTGGTGACACAGGGGGTTTAGTGGGTATGCCCTCCCATTTTGGGAGGTGTGAGTCCCACACACCATGCCGCCTCCCCCCGGAGACGGCATAAAGGTGCCTAATGCATTCCCCTCTAAAAAAAAGGCCTACTATGTCGAGTAGTGGCCGTTGGCAGACTGATGATGAAGTTAACTTCGACCTTTATCTAACTCTTATAGATGTCTTTATCCTACTTATATTACGCCCGTACCTCCCCAATATCGTATCCAAAGCATCGACCGTATCACGTGCCAACGCAGAGTACGAGTGTGCGGAAGGCAAAGCCGAGCGCTCAAAGTTCCTTACGCGAGCAAACATCAAAGACGGTTCATCCGAGCGTTATTTTAAATCGAAATGAATTTCGGAGCGCCATAAATATTATCGGAGTGCGATGCGGATTTTAACGTCGTCGTCTCGAACATATTTTATCTTTTCATTTCCTATGTACGGGCCGGGTCGAGCGTGGACTGTAGGGTTATTCCCAGCTGCGATATATAAACAAACGCTGTATTTGTCACTTCAAGTAACACAACAAATAGGTGGTCCGTGGAGATAGTTTTATTTTTACAAAGCTCTTGGTGCGATACGCTTTGTAATTTCTAGGAACAGTTTATCATCCACAGGTCATGTTTGTGCTGAATGAAAGGTCTAGAATCGAGAAAAGTGGCGATGAGATCATGTTTGTTCCCACTAAAGGACTCGAATCGAAATTAGGGCGATAAGACGTTTTGAATCCGGGTGTGGTGTGTGGGATTCAGACATCCCCGAATACGGGGAGCGATAGAACCAGTGAGCAAACCAAGCTTCGTGGATAGAACGCTCCCAAGGTGGACCTCGTCTAACGGTGCGACTGCACCCACCACTCTGTAACGTCCCATTGAGTGGTTCTCGGCTTACCACTTGGGGCACGAAGGAGATTAACTTACTGCACACGTAGGTGATAGTAAGCCTACTCCTTTGGCAACTATCTACTATGTGTAAGTGAGTTTGCGTGCGATAGTGTGTACGTACGTACTGTTTAGAGGCCGTCCCTGTTTGTCTTTTAAAAAAAAACACAACTTTCACTTTCACGAATTTTTTGTATGCATTGGACACTTTGACTCCCGAAGTTCTCGGAGCGGATGGAAGAGAGGTAGGGCAGGTAGGAGGTTTTTAAGAGAGGTAGGGCATAGCTAAATGACCTCCGGGTCGTGTTTCTGCTGGTGAGTAGGGTCTCCGGAGCACGTGGGGGGTTAGGGTTGGGCCGGCATGGCAGTGGCAACTGACAGGTAACTAACCAGCTACTTGCCAGTTGTCACAGCGACTTGGGCTTCTCTTTCGCTTTCCATCATGCGTAGGGAAGCCATTATGTCGAGCTACTATAAAAAAAAAAGAAAAAAAAAAGAGACTGGCCGCTTACCGCGAGGTACAGAAACTAACTGGACTAACTGAATTGGTAAATTGCTGACTCTAGTGGAAAAAGTATGTAAAATTATTGATTGTCAATTATTTTATGTTAGGTAGGGATGTAACAGTACATTGTATTGTACAAACAGTGCACTGATGCTTTCTTTAGTGAGATTTTGCGGCTGATACACCAAAGCTGCGGGCGGAGAGTTAGTTTACGTACGAGAAAAGTGTTACCAAAATTGACTGCCGTACCCTAGTGCTCGCTCACGGCATCGCTCGAAATGCGCCGCGCTAAGCTGGCTCGCGTCTCGCCGCGCATCTGCGATATGAATGTCTCGAAGCCGCCGTAATGGAACATCTGCAGCGCTGTTTGTGGATCTAAATTGGGTTTTGAAGTCAGTATTTTGAATGAAAAAGACGAGCTCTAGTATTATTGCTTTTGTTACCTACAATGTTTACTTATATTTCGGAATGTGTGTACGTGTGTGTTTATTAATACGTTAACTGGAAATCGGCCACGATTGTGATAAGAACGCATAGTCTATAATGGATTTCTGGTCGCAGGAACTCGTGTTTATTATGTGTCCGTGGGGTTTCCGGACAAAGAATAAAATTACTTCATTTTATCCCGTGGATGTTGTTGAAAACGACTAAGGAAACGACAGGAAACAGATATAATATATAATGATTTGCTTTCGACTCGACAAGAAGAATAAGGAAACAGACAGCAACGTTTACCTGGGTACAAATAATACCTACTGCAGTTAACCTACTGAAGTCACCAACCCACCTGACAAGCGTGGTGGCTAAAGAAAATTTCCCCAAATGCCAATTCTCATCGGGGGAGGCCTATGTCCGTCAGTGGACGTCTCTGTAGACGGGTATGGCTGTCCATACCCGACTTCGGACCACAGTGCTCGCTTACTGCATCGCTCGAGATCTCGTCTCGCCTCGTACGTTAAGCTCGTCTCGCGTGTCGCCACACATCTGCGATATGAATGCTCCGCAGCCGCCGTAATGGAACGTCTGCAGCGCTGTTTGTAGATCTAAATTGGGTTTTGAATGAAAGAGAAGTGTCTTGTGTTGGTATTTTAAATAACGTTGACTTTATCTTATGAATCTACGATTTATAAAATCTAGTTCTAGATAAAATAGGGATATGATTATCACCTGAAAGAAATCGGTTGCCCCTCCTGTCCCTTCAAGTATGTATCATTATGATTCCGTCATTATGACTTGCTTTTAGAACACGAATGTTATAATGTACACAATTTGTGTACTTAGAGCTCTAGCAAGTTGAATCGAGGCAAATTATACCTACAGGTATTTTTAGTATTGTTATAGCTTGTACAATTTTTATTTAATAGATGTTTTTATCCGAAGATACTCGCGAAAGGATTACTAGCGCCCGTAACGTGTCTGTGAATTGTCAGTTTAAGGGTTGGTTATCAATCATTGTTTACATACATAATGACTGGCTCAGTGGCTCAATTTGGTAGTGACTTATGCCTTCTGAGCCAAGGGTCGTGGGTTCGATTCCCGCACAGTACAAACATTTGTGTTCATGAACATGTATGTTTGTATTGGTCTGGGTGTTTTCTATGTATAATATGTATTTATTTACAAAAAAAAAGTATCTAAGTAAGTTTATCAGTTGTCTAGTACCCATAGTACAAGCTTCGGCTTAGTTTGGGGCTAGGTGGCGCTGTGTGGCCCAGCGTGGCATGTCTTGGGTTATTTATTTATTTGTGTGCATGAACATGTCTGTTTGTATTAGTCTGGGTGTTTTCTATGTAATATGTATTTATTTACAAAAAATGAATCTAAGCAAGTTTATCAGTTGTCTAGTACCCATAGTACAAGTTTCGGCTTAGTTTGGGGCTAGATGGCGCTGTGCGGCCCAGCGTGGTATGTCTTGGGTTATTTATTTATTTATAACATAACAAATAGAACGTAGCGGAGTAGAAAATCCGCAATTGTTATCACCGCTATGATAATTGCATTTCAAACAGAAGTAGGCGTCGCGCGCGGCAATGCAGTTAGCCGCTTTAGCGAGTTGCATCGCGTCGGCTGCGCTAAAAGCTTTTACTGATGGACATCGCTTTACACGGACGCACCGGGTCGGGATGAGCCGACACGTTTATAGATCTCATTTTAGACGCATATAGGTTGACGATTTGTTTGTGCAGAACACCTATTACTGAAAGAGATTTGTCGGTAGATATTTAGAGCTAGCAAATAGAAATGTATTATCTATTAGTTCTTAGAGTTTCTTGCTTTACTTTTATGCTTGCTTTTTAGAGTTCTTCGCGATAGAAAGTAGGACATTCCAAATAATGGAGTCGTCATTAGAGTTATTTGATCTGTATTAGTATTATCATTTTATAAGCGCTATTTCATTTTATAAATAAACCTTCCGCTTAAAACCTTCTATCTATTAAAAAAACTGCATCAAAATCTGATGCTTAGTTTAAGATTTCAGCAAACATAGGGACAAATAACGAAATCGTCTTTGTAATACTACTATGTAGTGATGATAGTTTTATACTACGTAGATTGTTACTATTCATTAACTAGTGCATTCATTTCACAAACCTCATTTGCATCCTCTATTGAATGTGCGAAAATCGTAAAAAATATTAACCAATCTTGGAGAAATTTGTGTATTCATCTCCCATCAGTAGCTACTCAAAAAAATTAAGTCAACCCTACTGCCAGCGGATCATTAATCAGCGTACCCGCTAACCTACTCGATAATCCATAGAAAAGGTTGATTTTAATAGCAGCGTCGGGCGATTGGCTAATAAATTATGCGAGAAATTAATCTAATGCAGTCGAGCGTTCGTGATTTATCGAGCGCAACAGGTGTTTTGGTGTGGTGTGTTGCAAAAATTGTGCCCTTAATTTATATATTCAGCTGGATTGATGGATTACTTGCCAACGGTAAATAATGTTTACAGAAAACTGCTATGAAAATATTCTCCTAATAGATTTCAACCACTGTGGACAATTACATAAAACCCTAGGTTAAGTACGTAGAACATAAAATAAATACATTTTCCCAGACAATTCACGTCAAATGAGTTGTATAATATGGGATGTAAAGGAGCGACCTATCATCTTTTCGCTCCGAGCCACTTTCACCTGTCCGTGGTGCATCCTGCCCAACAATAAACGAGGCTCTGGCAACCGACTGCTGGCGGTATAACCATCACGACTGAACGAGTAGCTAAATACCATAGGCCGTTAACGCCTAAACGAAAGCAAATCATTCATCCTAAACTTGACATAAACTCACAAGATTGCCTAAGTTTGGCAGACGGATGGGTGACCGCAGTAGGTTTTATTAGTACCCAGATACACAGTGCCGATACATACTCGTATTTCCTTATATTCCCTTAGTCGTCGTTTTAACAATTACACATCAATTCTGGTAAAATTTAATTTAAGCACAATCCTAACTACTTATGGTAAGCATGAGAGAATCCCAGTCGCTGTTACTACGGACAAGTGACCTCTTAAACCAGTTCCTTTCTAGCACAACGTTAGATTCCCATCTGTCCTCAATTTCAATACGTCTCTGCAGCTATTCACGGGTGTCCCTTGGAAATATTGTAATTTTCCGCGATGAACAGAAACCTATGTCACTGTCCAGCCCTCAAACTATCTTTGCGAAAAATCACGCTCACCCATTGATGTAAGAGTAAAGACGGTACCGACACCAAATGTAGTCTGTACCGATGGGTCAACAGAAAAATGTATGAAGTTACACTATATGTTGCCGACTCATTGGTTTTTGATATTTTTTGATGTTTTGTTTATAAGAAGATTAAATTAGTTGTCATCCGAAATTGGCGTTTATGTCTTCACCTTTTTATATTTTTCTCTGATTTTATCCACAACATTGTGGTGTCAGAAGTGAATTATTCGAATTTATTACCGATTTTGTGTGATTTTGCGTGATTTTATTATGGTGAAAACAAGGAGCCAATATAATGACCCCGCGCGGCCGGAGTCGGAGGCTGCCGCCTCTGCACACCGCTCCGGCCATTCCTCGCGCTCCCTCAGGGCTCGTCAGCTCGCATTAGAAGCCGCTCATGCCCGCCGCTTATTGGATTCGGAAGCGGAGCGTGACCGCTTAGCGGCGGAGCGTGCCACTGAGCGCGAGCGCGTAGCCGCCGAGCGCGAGCGCGCAGCGGCCGAGCGAGAGCGCGCAGCGGCCGAGCGTGCCGCTGAGCGCGAGAGCGCAGCGGCCGAGCGTGCCGCTCAGCGCGAGCGCGCAGTCGCCGTGCTAGAGCTGCAGGCTCAGATAGCAGCCTTAAAGGTCTCCAGCTCCAAGACCAAGTCACGAACACAGAGGTGGGTAGAGTCCGTGATAAGTAGTGCACATTCAAATCTGTCGGTTTGCCCGCAGGTCCATGATTGCACCGTGACGGGGCCCACCGAGGGCGATTGCGTGGCCGCACCCAGCGCCGCCGGTGTATTCGCCGCGGCGGGCGGATACGCGCTGCACGCGCTCCCGAGTCCTGTCTCTCATGTCGCGGCATCTTTGAGCGAGACGAGGCCCTCTGCGCCGGCATCTAGGTGCGGACGCGTGGTCGCACACGGCACCGACGGCTTGCACGCCGCGGTGGGCGACTGCGCGCTTCCCCTCGCGCCTACTGCGGTGTCGACGCCGGCCCCGCTTGCTCTCCCCTTCCGACATGAGCTGCAATATGGTCTGAGACCTGCCTATCACGTTGCGGCGCCTTTGAACCCGACGAAGCCCTCTGCGCCGGCATCTAGGTGCGGACGCGTGGTCGCACACGGCACCGACGGCTTGCACGCCGCGGTGGGCGACCGCGCGCTTTCCCTCGCGCCTACTGCGGTGTCGACGCCGGCCCCGCCTGCTTTTCGACTCCGACATGAGCTGCAATATGCTCCGAGACCTGCCTATCACGTTGCGGCGGCTTTGAAGTCGACGAAGCCCTCTGCGCCGGCATCTAGGTGCGGACGCGTGGTCGCACACGGCACCGACGGCTTGCACGCCGCGGTGGGCGACCGCGCGCTTCCCCTCGCGCCTACTTTGGTGTCGACGCCGGCTCCGCCTAATAAAGTGTTCGTCTCCGGCTTTCCAAGGCACAAAGAGGTTCTGTTGTCTTTTCTTTCCAACCTCCTCTGCTATAACGATGCTAAGCCGATGCTAATCATCGGTGCTGACAATTGGCCGCTAACCGTTTCGCAGTCTACGGTGCGAGGCACCCCTTCTCAACCGGTAGCGGTTTGTACAGCTTTAGTTTGGGTGCTTTATGGTTGTTTCACCAGCAAATGTACGCCGCTTGGTGAAAGAATCAATTTTTGTAACGCTACTGATTCGTCTTTGGAATTTTATTTGAAAGAACATTTTAAATTAGACTCTATTGGTATTATAAAGAAAGTCTATAATTCCATTGACGATCAGCGAGCCATTGACATTTTAAACAAGACTACACGTCGGCTGTCGTCGGGTCATTTTGAAACCGGACTCCTTTGGCGATATCTATCAGCCGTCAAAATTCCGTGTAGTTAGAGTTATTAAATTTCGTAAAGATAGATCATATTTACTTATTTATATTTTATATGCCGATGCGTACTCTAGTTACATTCAGTCTAGTGACTGGCCCGTTAAGCCTTATTTCAAACCTCCCTGTATTGGAAGACTTGAAATGTCAACCGGAACAGGTAGGTGTGATTGTAGACTCTGCACATTTACTACCTTCACCGGTAGTAGCAGACGCCACTCATTTTAGTAAGTGGCTTCGGTTACCACGTGCTACCGCTCGCACACATCTGGCTTGTAAATTATTTCGGTCTTTGTTAAATAATTTCCCGCATACAAATTCAAAATTCATTAGCGCTAGGGATTTGGAAGTGGCCGAGGAGAGCTTGCTCATAAAGGTTCAGGTGGACGCTTTCAAGGAAGAATATGGGGCCTTGTTAGCGGGCCTCCCTGTTAATAAGAAAAGCCGTATAAGTAAGCTATCCTTGTGCCGGGTCAACGGTTTGATACGCTTGAGAGGCAGAACCGGTGCTTTCACTAATGCCATGACGGCAGAAAGCTTTACGCATACCCCTATCGTCCTAGACGCTAAGCATAAGATCGTGCAGCTTCTTATAGCGCACTACCACGAGAAATGCGCACACGCGAATTTGGAAACTGTGGTAAATGAGTTTCGCCAGCGCTATTACATTTTCGCCCAGCAGTGAAGAGAGCCGCGAGATCCTGCCAGAGATGTCTGGTGGTCTCAAGATCCACACCAGCTTCGCCACCCATGGGGGACCTGTCGATCGAGCTGATGGCTGCGTTCCAGCGCCCCTTCAACTTCACTGGGCTAGATTGCTTCGGTCCTGTATCTCCCCTTCAACTTCACTGGGCTAGATTGCTTCGGTCCTGTATCTGTCTCCGTCGGCCGACGAGTGGAGAAACGTTGGGTCGCCCTTCTTACGTGCCCGACAGTACGTGCCGCGCACCTGGAAACTGTTGCGAGCCTATCCACGGACTCCGCTATGATGGCGCTACGAAGATTCATCGCGCGTCGTGGCTTACCACAATATGTTAGAGGCCGAGGCGCTGGTCAACACGCGTCCCCTGACGCACGTTTCCAACGAGCCGGACGGCGAGGAAGCCATCACTCCCAGTCACTTCCTCTTAGGCACTTCATCGCCGTACCACCACCTGGCGCGGGTTGACGACGCAGACCTTATTCGTCGAGTATGCTGGCGTAGGGGTCTTCGCTTAGCTGATCATTTTTGGCACAGATGGGTTAAGGAATATTTGCCACAGCTAACCCCACGTCCACAGATTGCGTCGCCAGCTCCAGCTCCCGTCAAAGTGGGAGATTTTGGTTTTTGTGGCATACGGCAACCTCCCACGCGGCACCTGGCCCAGAGGGCGGGTGGTACGCGCTCACCCGGGCAAGGATGACATTACCCGGGTGGTTGACTTGACATCGTCATCGGCGACCTGTGAAGCGGCTGGCAGTGGTGGCCAACTCGACGTCTGTTTATAGTCGGCTTCCTAATTAGTGCTGTGCACGGGGGGCGCCATGTTGCCGACTCATTGGTTTTTGATATTTTTTGATGTTTTGTTTATAAGAAGATTAAATTAGTTGTCATCCGAAATTGGCGTTTATGTCTTCACCTTTTATATTTTTCTCTGATTTTATCCGCAACACTATAGATATCTATCTATCTATACTTATAATAAATCTGTAGAGAGGTCAATTCTGTACATGAAATATTTTTCCAAAATAACTACTTATCAAAATTTTTGTCTGTCTGTCTGTCTGTCTGTCGGTCTGTCTGTATGTTCGTTATAGAAACAAAAACTTGGTACAATTATTCTTCATACTCCTGGGCAGGTTATGGTAGGTATACTTTTCATCACTCTACAACCAATAGGAGCAGAGCAGTGAAGGGAAACGGGACAAATTTTACCTGTATGTTTAAACGCGCATCACGCAAAAACGACTCCATGGAATTGGATGCGGTTTTCACCAATGTATTGCTAGAGGTCTAACTTAAAACTTAAGTATAGGTAAAGATAAGTATTTTATGGAAGTCCGTTATTTTTGAGATTCCACGCGTGCGACGCCGCCGGCACAGCTAGTAATATAATAGTTTTGCCTCCTAGGCGAAAGGAGTCCTGACCGGTATGAAGAACTCTTAACCGACTTGACTCCGGTGTCAGTCGGTGTAGAAAGCAGGGCCTTAACAAGAATTTGCATGCTGGTAACACATTTACTCTTCTGCCAGCTGTGTGGGTGACATAGCCCTGCAATGATACTTGTCATTTCATGATCATCAGCCTATATTAGTCTGGTGGACATAGGCCTCTCCCAATGTTGGCCACTTTGATCGATCCTGGGCTTCTCGCGTCCAGCACTTGCCAGCAGTCCTTCGCAAATCGTCACTCCACCCGGCCTGAGGGCGTCCTACACTACGTTTGCCGAGACGAGGTCTCCAAATGGTGAGGTTGCCTCTTTAAAAATTTGCCTTAGTCACCACGCTTGGCAGGCGGGTTGGTGACCGCAGTAGGTTTTATTTGTACCCAGGTAAACGCTGCTGCCCGTTACCTAATACTGAGAGACATGCCACATGCCACCCAAGACATGCCACGCTGGGCCACACAGCGCCATCTTGCTCCAAACTAAGACGAAGCTTGTACTATGGGTACTAGACAAAGAATTTTTCAATTCGGACCAGTAGTTCCTGAGATTAGCGCGTTCAAACAAACAAACAAACTCTTTAGCTTTATAATATCCGTATAGATAGAAAACACCCAGACCAATACAAACAGACATGTTCATGTACACAAATGTCTGTAATGTGTGGGGATCGAACCCACGACCCTTGGCTCAGAAGGCAGAGGTCACTACCAATTGAGCCACCGAGCCAGTCCAGATGAGATGGTCCTATTCTAAAGGACGGACAGATTACATTTACTTGCTCATATGATGATCTTTCGGCCATTATGCTCCATACAACAAGGAAAGTAGGAAAAGGACCAACGACCATATTAAACAAAGTAGCAAAATAAACAGCGTTCGCCGCAAATCCCCGGCTCCCGAAACTCGGCACGTGCTG
Source organism: Conogethes punctiferalis (assembly GCA_031163375.1). Classification (NCBI taxonomy): domain Eukaryota; kingdom Metazoa; phylum Arthropoda; class Insecta; order Lepidoptera; family Crambidae; genus Conogethes; species Conogethes punctiferalis. The sequence goes on along the minus strand of CM062092.1, from coordinate 2,263,035 downwards.
TGTCCCGGCTGGCCTCCTTTGTGCGGGACGCTGGGACACACGATGCAAATAAGCCAGTGCGTCCGACAATCCGGGTGCCCGGCTACGAAATACGGTCGGCGGAATTTTATACCAGTTTCGAACAAGAAGTTTTTTGTACCTATAAATACGCCAGAGAACTAAGGTAACCGACATAGCTCATATACTCGAATGAGTAAGCTGAAGTGGCAGTGGGCTGGCCACGTCTGCCGCAGAACTGATGATCGGTGGAGTAAGAAAGTTCTGCAGTGGATACCGCGTGCAGGCAGGCGCAGTGTGGGACGCCCCTCAGCTAGGTGGAGCGACGATCTGCGCAGGGCGGCCGGCATCAACTGGATGAGTGTTGCTGCCGATCGAGCAGAATGGCGCATTTTGGGAGAGGCCTACGTCCAGCAGTGGACTACCACAGGCTGCCGATGATGATGATGAAATACGGTTGATAGCTCAACTCACCCTTTCTTTTTAACTATCCTCTAACATCCCGTTAATGATTATTGTCATAACCGTTAATATTTAACAAGGCTAGTCCTCACTTACACTTCAACGATGTACAAAGAACCTCCTGTCTCCCAAGTCCTGTTTACCGTTACGTAACGTCCTCGTTATGCTGGAGAGCGGGACTCATTCACAAAACGCGACGGAAAAGTACTCGCGTCATGTACGATGGACGTAAATAAGTACACCACATAAGTGTATCAAGTATAGAACGGCCATTACGAGTCTTAATATCAAATAAATACAGCCTGTCACTTTTTCTAGCGTTCGATATTTAAAGAGTCGAAACAACTGTCTGTTTGTATTGGTCTGGGTGTTTTCTATGTATAATATGTATTTATTTACAAAAAAAATTATCTAAGTCAGTTTATCAGTTGTCTAGTACCCATAGTACAAGCTTCGGCTTAGTTTGGGGCTAGGTGGCCCAGTGTGGCATGTCTTGGGTTACTTATTTTATTTATTTTTTAACTAACATCAGCAGGGCTAACATCACCTATGAATACTACAGAAATGAACCGATAGGAACCGTAAGTAAGTGTTCAAATTCAAAAGGCTCGTTGACTGAACTTACGTTTTATAAATTATGTACTGTAGTGCAAGTTAACGTCACGCCTTTAGCAGACTAATCTAACATTTTATAAATCATGCACAGTTCGATTTTGAGTCACACTTTAAACGCCAACAGGGTCGTTCTATCCTTGATATATTTCAGTAGAGAACACACATTTGATCTAAACACGCGCCCGCGGCTTCGGTCCCCGCAAATGCTCACAATGTCCTCTAAGCATATATCTTAAACTAGATTTTGTCTGGAAATGTGTAGGGTAGGGTGATGCCGATCGCGTGGGGAATTAAATGGAAATATTTCTTTAGAGAGACGCTGTTGATATTTTTTTGGTCTATTCTGGCTATTGGGTGACTTGTAGACGTTGCACTACGTCTACAAGTAAGACTCAGACCCCGAGGGACCTGAGTTCGAGGGAACTGTACCTAAATGGCTGATTATCACTACTCGAACTGTTTTTTTTTATATTGGCTCAGCATAGTGGCTTTCCTTTGCCTAGTAGTGTAGGGATTAAAACCAACTCGATCACAGTAACTTCATTTATTTACTTGTTTCACTTCACTAACTTACATTCACATTATACATTGGTACTTTCACACAATTACACGGGCAGCATTTTAGGACGTCTATTCATCACTCCCCGCATTCTAATCCGCAATCCCCACCAGGGTAGTGGTGTGGGTTGTCACTGTCACAGAAAAAAGAAGAAAAGGTAAGGCAAAGACATCAAAGCGTATGATGCCATATCCACGCTGACACTGACACCTAACAGTAGAAAGCTGGAAAAGACGCCCAAGTCGTGCTAAAAACAGCTAAAAATAACAGGTAAAATTAAAATATTTATATTTTAATTTGACCTGTTTTTAAACCGGATCAGAACATTACAATTATGAGCGTTTACATACATAGGAAGATAAAACGCTTGATACATAATACTCCTCTGCCTACGTCACAGGACCTTTTCATAGACCCGTTATTTTGTCCCATTCCACACAATCAGGTCCGATAGATCAGAGCTTCCCAAACTTTCTCAATGCATAGATCTTTCTGGAATTTTCTACATTATTGTTAGTTATCACGTTCTCAGTCACTTCCTGTTTTCTTATCTGAAGTCCTCTCCAGTCCCCTAAATAACTATTTTTTCAATCACTCACACTTTCCCAGAAAAAAACAAAAATCACTATTCATTCTTTTGTTTTTTTTCTGGAATTTTCGTCCTTTTCAAACTGGCAAGTCAGATGACGAAAGTTATAGGCCGAACGAAGCATTAGTACGCTCAAGTGATAGTGGGCTGGATATATCCGCCATAGAACCGACATCCGGAGAAACGAGTCTTAAAGTGGACACTGCTTTTAGGCAGACGTGGTATTATTGGACGATCCGCAACCTTGCAAGAAATTGCTGGCATTGACTGGATGAGGGGAGCCCAGGACACGAAAATAAGGCGCGAATTAAAGCAACCTACGTTCAGCAATTAGTCCGTGTGGTTTCTGGATTAAGAAAGACCTTCCCATCTTATCGATGTCGTAGACGACTATGCGTAGCGTTTACCTGGGTACAAATAAAATGTACTGCGGTTACCAATCCGCCTGCCAAGCCCTCTAAATGACAATCGGGGGAGACCTCTGTCCAGCAGTGGACGTCTGTAAACTGATGATGACTTGGACATTAGCAGTAGACGGACCAGAGCTGTTGATTGATCGATTGATCTTTATCTATCACCGCAATACTTTTGTATTAACAAAATTATAAGCACGCCCCCCAGTTTGGGAACCACCAGGGCACGCATAGAAGGGAGGGAATGTTATTATGAACTGATACGAGCCGCTACAGTCACGCGGACGCGTAATTATTGCGCGCCATATTGGTTCGGGTTTTTCATTTCGGCGCGGGTCGGAGCGACCCATTCATATTTCAGATTAGATATCGCCGAAATATTGCATGTGGCCCCTGATATTTGAGGCGATAGGTTCGCCGTTGTAACGGGTTGTGTTTCTGTACGTACATGACTAATGGGGTGATATGGTGTTTATTTTGATTTACCCGTAGGTATATTAATGGGATAGCGTGATATAACAGAGACAAAATAAGATCATTGAGACAAATGATGAAATGGGTTTGTCAAGAAGCGGTATCCACTTCAGAGCTCGTTTACTCCAATGGTTGCCGGTTCTGCGGCTAATAAATATATTTTTTTTTATTCAAAATGAGTTTGCGCTTGTCTGCGATTCGCCTGATGGTAAGCGATATCGTAGTCTACGATGGAACGCGCTCACCCCGAAAAAACCGGTTCCCTCTCGCCTTGAACATCGGAAGATTATATTTCTCGGGGAACAAGGAGCCCGGCAAAGAGTTCCATAGTTTAGCTGTTCGCACTATGACCCGGCCAATGCCACTTAAACATGCCAATTCGTGAAATTATCCGTGTAGCCTTCGGATTAAGAATAGGACCAACCCACCTCTGTGGGTATCGTAGAAGTCGGCTATGGAATATCAGGAAACGGGCAGCAACGTTTATCTAAGTACAAATAAAACTGTATGCGGTCACCAAACCACCTGCCAGTCGTTGTGACAAATGGGCAAATCTCCAAAAAGACAATAGGCCTTTTGCCGTAAAAAATGTAATTAGTCCGTCTTTTAGATTGTTCAAAAGTAAAAGACACGTATAAAAAATACGTGTCTTCTATTTTTTTAGCATTTGTAAATAAGACCAAAAATTACAAAATTACGCGCTTGTTAAAATTACGCGTGACGTCAAAGAGTGGGAGTTTTTCGCCACTGAGTGTCGTCAAAGACCCCCACTCCTACATTTTGATGCCTTGTATATTTTTGCTTAAATGAAAAAAAAAACGAAAAATACGTGTCCAATATATTTTTTAATCTAAAATACGGACTAAATATAATGTAATTATTTTGACTCTGGAAACATCCCTATTGTCACTGGGGTAAGCCTATGTCCAGCAGTATAGTTTGCGGGTTGCACATCGGCCTCCCTACGGTCATGATCAATCCGTCAAATCAAATGATTGTATCACATGAACATTTGTCCGGTGAGAATCGAACGCAATTGCCATGTTACATCATCTCATCTATATCAGTGGCTAGTTCGACGTCGCAGCACAGTTATCGGATCAATCTGTTTGTTCCCGGTTCAACAGCGCGTCCGATGCTCATACTAATCCCTTGCACGGTTCGACACGAGATGATCTTACGTAAACACCATTTGAACTCAGCTAACTGGTTAGGATTAGTCCATTTGAGTGGTAATAGTAATCCGTTATTGATAGAGGTATTTTATAATGGATTTAGAATAAGACCACCCACCTCATCCTATGGGTGTCATAGAACACGACTAACTGGATATCAGGAAACGGGCAGTGGCATTTACCTAGGCACAAATAAAAACTACTGCAGTCGCCAACCCTCCTGCCTAGCGTATTGACTGAGACAAATCCCCCAAATGACAACTTGAACAGCTACGACTTGGGAACCTTCAAGAAACGAGCGTATTCATATTTAAAAGGCCGGCAGCGACCCTAAACTCGGTTAGAGCTGCGGGTGTCCATGGGCGGTGTCGACTGCTTACCATCAGGCATCACAAATGTTCGTCTGCTGCCTCTCGAATAAAAAAAAATTGTTATTGGGGGAAGCCTATGCAGGCTGATGTGGATGACCTTAGATTGGGAGCGACGTTATGAAACTAAGTATACTAAATTAGCCCGACTGGGAATGAAATAAAGGATAATAAAGGCATCTATTTTCAAAGCTTTTCAAAGCAACAACTTTCTAAAAGTCATCATCATCATCCTCCTCAACAGCCTATTGCAGTCCACTGCTGGACATAGGCCTCTCCAGTTACTCGCCACTTAGGGCAAACATCTGGAGGATATACCCATAATCGCCACGCTGGGCAGGCGGGTTGGCGATCGCAGGGCGTTATACGTAGCTTCTTGCTCCGGTGACGCTGCTGCCCGTCATCGGTCTATGATATTAGCTACGCCTTTTATCCTGATGGTTATACCGCCACCAATCGCTTTGCCAGAGCCTCGTTTGTTGTTCGGCAGGATGCACCACGGGTAGGTGAGGATGGCTTGGAGCGAAAAGGTGATAGGTCGCTCCCTTACATCCCATGAACATTTCTAAAAGCAATATTTAACAATCCACCCTTTACATAGGCTCCATACTCCGTAATAAGAAAAAACTCGCTCAACAATTTGACCTCGTTACATCAGCAAATTGAAACCGCTCCGTTATTCCGACAACACTATTCAATATCCTCTTTCCATTTGTTCTGTAACGTTGTAGACAACCCCCGAAAGCTCTTCAAAACGCACCCCCGACTGTTTATGAATAGCAAAGAGCCGATACATTATTACCAGCCCCATGCAAATATTTGCCGCGAGTCCATGCCTGTCGAAGGGTTTTTCACTTACCAGGGACGGATGTAGGATTAACATTGGTTTAGGGTTTCTTTTTAGTTCTAACTGAAGTAAAGAGGATTAATACCGGTCAAGTGTGAGTTGAACTCGCGTCGAAATCGTTACGTATGCATTATATTGAGTTTACCACTTTACCTAATTATAATAGGTTTTATTGTAATGTAGAATCAATAAACCGTATTTTACATATTTTTACTTTGTAATAATTATTGCAGTTGAGTCCCGTTAATAAACATTGATTTGTAAGTTGTATTACAAAAGTTTAAAATTTTATACAGTGAAAATTAGTTGCAGTTATATGTTTAGTTGCTTATCGAGAGATCTCTTCAAGATCACGTATGGGTAGAGGATATATTATATTAAGAAATAGAACATGCAGTTATGTCAGCGGGCATTTGTGGATCATAAATATATACTGCTTACTTGGCTAGACTCCTAACAAATTGATTTCGAAAAACAGGTCAACAGGCCGTTGTGTTTTAAATTTGATCCAAGGAAGCCGATGTTTTTCAAAGCTTCTGCAATTCTCAGAACAGTTAGCCAGGGCCAGGTATAAATAATATTCTCTACAAAATACACGAGAAACCAAAAATTGCTCAAACGACCACTTATAGAAAACGACCCGATCAAACCATCTAACTAAGTCTCCTTCGATCCCTCAGTCCGTCCCCTCGCTTGCCCCGTTCGATTTGTGGTCCCTTGCTAAATAAAAATAGCTTGCGAAAACCTCTCAGTCCCGTTTATGGCCGTATGCGACTGCCATGAATTTTCATTGAGAACCCGCTAAAATACTCGCGGGCTTTGCCATACTTGTTAGGGGCAATTTACATAAGCCTTTGACGGTTGCCAATAGAGATGAGTTCAAATTTTGAATGACAATTAAATAATTGGTTTTGATATTAAGGAATATTGACCAAAAATATGAAAATGTTTTTGATATAAGTGTCGTTTATAAATTTCGATACGAGTAGATATTTTATATTGCACAAAATTTATACATTTATAGACCCGGCAAATCACAGTCTTTCTATCGGCCATTAGTTTGGTCGAGGACATAATCAGTATAAAGGAAGATGTATGTAAGTCACGCATACTACAATCGTCTGATCTTCATACTGATTATGAGCCCGACCAACGATCGGCCCATAGAAAGTCTTGTGGTTTGCGGGGTCTCTTACAGAAAAAGTTATTCGTACAGGTATGTTTTACTACCTATAAAGTAAACGAATTCTTTCAGACAACCTTCAGGCAGAGCAAGTGTTATTAAGAAGGGAGATTACAATTTGTTTTTATGTTTTTGCAAAGAAGATGGATTGAGAGCGCTTTGGTCATTCCTGATACACATATACGAGTATAGAACATGTAATTTATTGTTCTGCTAAAATAAGTAGCACTAAATGTATATGACTTTCGGAACACAGTGAACAGTAAACCATTCTTGTTAATATTGTTAGAAGTATCTGAAACCCTAATTAATATTTATTGCTATCTAGTTTGAAAAGCACCTTCACTTCGCGGAAAACCTGCTCATGATTGCTTTCATGAAATTAAATTTTGGCGTAAAAATTGGATATTTTTATTACTCCTACATTATTTTATAATTTTGTCGTAGTGAAAAGCTAATTGAAAGATAAATATACCTCATGTATTGACGAGATTCTATAATTAGTCGCCAGGATCAAATACTATGACACTATATGGTTTTTGAGCCTCCTAAAATATTACAATAGGGATGTTTCCAGGGTCAAAATAATTAAATTAAATTTTGTCCGTATTTTAGATTATAAAAATATATTGGACACGTATTTTTCCTTTTTTCATTTAAACAAAAAATAACAAAGATACCTACATGGCATCAAAATCTAGGAGTGGGGATTTTGATGTCACTCAGTGGCGAAAAAACTCTCACTCTTTGACGTCACGCGTAATTTTAACGGGCTATATCTTTGTCATTTTTGGCCTAATTTACAAATGAAAAAATACGTGTCTTTTATTTTTGAACAATCTAAAAGACGGACTAATTACATTTTTTATGGCAACAGGACTATTGCAAAATTTTGATTGTATGGATAGATGAGTCTTTGTTACTCTATTATGCCAAAACTAACGGATTTGAATGAAACTTCTATATCTAGAGACAGATCACTTGTCCACTGACCCCTCACCGTCCCAGATCATGTCGTGCGCGTGAGCGCGTAAGCAAACACATCGGCCTCGGCAAACCCTTTCAAATCGAATAAGGCGCTCTTGGAGTAACGCTATTAGGCAGGCCGTTGATGAGAGGACAAACTTGTTAGTGGGAGTAGGAGGGAATCTATTGGACAAGGGCGGTTTTTAACCGACTTCAAAAAGGGGGAGGTTCTCAATTCGACCCGTATGTTTTTTACAAACGAATACAAATCACCGCCCCATTTCTTGCCATGAGTGTCGTAAGAGTCGACAAAGGGCATTTATTACATCACTAGGTGGCAAACAAGCCTACAGCCCGCCTGGTGATGACTTCTCACCCTTTGGTATGGATTACCGGTACCGGAGTACCCGGCAACCTGTAAAGACCTCGCGATGAGATCAGTCGAACCACGGACAAATTATTGATTTGGTTACTTCTCTGTTTCTGCAACAACTTTGGCCTTTCTTTCGCTTTCCATCAGGTGACGAGACGCTAATTTGTCGTATTTGTGTAAAAAATGCTCAAATTGACCCGTAATGAGGAGGGTTCCTTATTTTAAATTGCCTTAAGTCCAGGCTTTAAGACACAGTCTGATTCATAGTATTTTTTTTTTGTATTGACTCAACATAGAATATTCCTTTCGCCTGATGGAAAGCTAAAAGTGTAGCCAAAATTGCTCTGACAAAAGGAAACCTTAGTTTTCAGTCAAAGAAAATAAACAACTGTCGACATAGCTATGTAATATTACCTGATAATGCTCTGAACACACCCATCCCAAGACAATCAAAGCTCCCACTTCTCAATACAAATATCTGTATTCGTCGTTAAATCGTTCGCTCCGTGAACAATAAAACCGCAGTATACGATCGCAGCCACCCCGGCGTATGCGCGACGTATGAATATCATTAGCATTGCTAATTACCTGCTAGCGATACAACTGTTTGCGCGTTTCCACTGCGTATGAAAGACTAGCTGTGCTCGCGACTTCGTCCGCGTGGAACAGTTATGTTTTTCCCCGTTTTTTTTTTTTACATTTTCCATTATTTCTTCGCTCCTAATAGTTGCAGCGTGATGTTATATAGCCTAAAGCCTTTCTCGATAAATGGTATATTCAACCGAAAAGAATTTTTCAATTCGGACCAGTAGTTCCTGAGATTAGCACGTTCAAACAAACAAACAAACTCTTCAGCTTTATAATATAAGTTAAAGATGTGGAATATAACAGCATTTTTTGGCAAAAAAGGAACCGATTTTAATTATGGTGACAATGGGACCAACTGGGAAGTACACCGAGAGGTAGGGCATAGCGAATCTTTGCTCGATTTGAGCTGCCCGTCCGGGGAAGGACCCCCACCCTACAGAATACCGTAGCCAAATTTTTTTTTTTTTTTTTTTTTTATATTGGCTCGGCATAGTGGCTTCCTTTCGCCTGATGGAAAGCTGAAAAGGAAGCCCAAGTCGCTCTGGCCGCGGGTGACCTCCGGGTCGTGTTCCTGCCGGTGAGTAGGGTTTCCGGAGCTCGTCGGGGGTTGGGGTTGGGCCGGCATGGCGGTGGCAACTGACAGGCGACTGACCAGTTACTTGCCCGTTGTCACAGCTTGGGCTTCTCTTTCGCTTTCCATCAGGCGAAGGGAGCCATTATGCCGAATGTGCACTATCCGTTACATTATTCTCATAATCCGAGGAGACGGCAGTTTGACACGACCGGACACAGATCAGGCGCAAGACCAACGGCTGTACGGTCTATCAAAGCCAACTTTCTGACTTGAGAGCGTACCGAGTAATCTCTTATCAGATCAACCCAGCATCAATTTTTGGCTCTAACCGGGATTCGAAACGAACGTTTGTCTAAAACGAGGTACTCAGGCAATGTATCGTATTACATTGGAAACGAATACAGAACAAGTGTTCGCAAGTGGAGCAGCGCAGAGGCAGCTAAACGCCTCCCGCTGTCTTCAGAGTGTGTTCCGTTTGATGGCGGCCCGTCCCGAGCCTTGCGTTATGTCTAATGTATGCGGCTCTCAACGGGAACGCTCATTCAAGATTTACTGACGATTTGCTTTCGTTATAAAATGCTAATGTGTATGTGCTAGGAGTTAGAGTAGAAGATCAAATGTTATTGGGAGATGTATTTTAGCAGTATTTTAAATATTGTGCCTTCTTCTGGTTTGTGAATTAAGAAATAAGAACATCTCATTTCGTTGGTGTCGTAGAAGACTTAGGAAACATCAGAAAACATGCAGCGGCGCTTCATCAACCTCTCTCTACTTAGTTGTTCACCACTTTTGGCGCACATCTGGAGGCTTTACCTATAATTGCCACGCGGGGCAGGCAGGGCAGGAAGATCAAATGTTATTGGGAGATGTATTTTAGCAGTATAAAATACTGTGCCTTGTCCTTGTGGTTTCTGGATTTTGAAATAAGATCACCTCTTATCGTGGACGTCGAAGAAGACTAAGGAAAAATAAGAAAACAAGCAACAGCGCAGCCTATCCCAGTCTACTTCTGGCCTTTTCAGTTGTTCGCCAATTTCAGCACACATCTGAAGGCTTTACCCATAATAGCCACAGGGCAGCAGGGTTGGCTATAGAGCAGCGTTGTGACTATGTCAAGTCTAAAACGACAATCGTCATTGGAGGAGGGCTAAGTTCAGCAGTGGGCGTTTGCAGGCTGATGATAATGACGGTTTTATTTGGAACGCTTTCCGATGTTCTTAAGCAGAGAGTTGAGCCATGCTAGACAGGTGAACAATTGATCAATCGCCGGGCGACGCGCAACCAAAATCCTATAGATTTTTGATACCTGTGTGCGAGCTACGTCGTACATGATGCAGCCGCCAGCAGCGACCTAGATGCAGCGACCTGACCGATGGACCGAGCGCGTGCAGCGTCGGCACTCTACACCGACGGAACACAAGTGAATACCCTCTAAAGTGTGCATACAATAAACCATAGTATATAAGACCATGTAGACTTAAGAATAAACAGATTTCAACCGTCTGTGTTGGGTCTCATTTCCCCCGCTGCGGCCAAGACACCTTTAGCCGTCACTATGATCAGCCGCGTGAGTCTGTGCGGCTGGTAGCGGGTCCGCACCACCTACCTACCGTCCCGTCTCTTCCCGCTCGCTACCCCGGGCATCCCGGGAGCGAGCTCCCCACACCATTTATCTATTTAAGTATTTATTTACACGGTTAGGCGGGGCTAGGGCTCTAGGGACTTAGCGTCTTAAGGGTAAAGGGACTCTAGGATCACTTTGGATAGGAGATTTCCATCCTAACCTATATTACTGGCTGGCGGGACGCGGTGCCTTACAACTATCGCTCCTGCCCGTATATTTTGTCCTTGGCGGGTCGGGAGGATTCACTCCTGCCCGTACACCTGTGTGTTCACGCGACCATTAGCCAAAACGAACCACCCAAAACTGAAACTGCGAACAACCACATTCGTTATATCGCTACAAAGCTTGACTAATTGAATGCAATCACAACCGCTACCATTATGTAAAGTATTGTTAATCTCCTCGCGTTTGATGCAGCGTGACGCGGTCGGAGCGAGCCGGCTAATAAATTGTGTATTAAAATAAATACCGCGTGTTAAATTGCGACGCGGTGGTGGTGTCGGGTCGGAAACGTGTGCGGTCTATGCTTTAGTTGATGCTATCGCGCGAGCGGCGGGCCTAGTAATGTGATGTTACACCTGATTGAGCGACGCTGTGTGTAAAAATGAGTCTTTATTTCTAGTTTATCTTCTATGCTTATAATAAATCTGTAGAGAAGTCAATTCTGTACATAAAATATACCTTCAAAATAACTATCAGGGGGTGATAAGTGATCGATACTGATGCCAAAAATGCAATCAGTAAAATTTTTGTTGTCGGTCCGTCTGTCTGTCTGTATGTTCGTTATAGAAAAAAAACTACTGGACGGATTTTAACGAAACTTGGCACATTTATTCTTCGTACGCCTGGGCAGGTTATAGTATGCTTTTCATCACGCTACAATCAATAGGAGCAGAGCAGTGAAGGAAAGTGTAAGGAAAACGGGAGAAATTTTTAACTACTGCATGGAATTGAACGCGGTTTACACCAATGTATTGCTAGAGGTCTATTTTAAAATTTAGGCGTTTTATGGAAGTTCGTTATTTTTGAAACCCGATATCCACGCGTGCGTCGCTGCTGGCATAGCTAGTAAATAAATAAATAAATATCAGACAACATCGACATTACACACATTGCTCCGATCCCAAAGTCAGTAGCTTAAGCACTTGTGTTAGGAGTATCAGAACAACGAAGGTACCACAAATAAATACTTAAATACAGTATAAACACCCAGACACGGAACACAAGGTGTTCATCAAACGGATGTTTGTCCCGGGTGGGGATCGAACCCACGACTCTTGGTCCAGAAGCTAGGAGTCATTACCAATTGAGCCACCGAGCCAGTCATTAATAAGTGGAAACAACTCTTCATTTGGGATGTGAGAGAGCGACCTATGATCTTTTTGCTCCAAACCACCCTCATGGCATGGCGGTGGCAAGTGACAGGTAACTGACCAGTTACTTGCCCGTTGTCTCAGCGACTAGGGCTTCTTATTTGCTTTCCAACAAGCGTAGGGAAGCCATTAGGTCGGGCTTTTTTTATTTATAGTAGCTCGACATAATGGCTTCCCTTCGCCTGATGGTAAGCGAAAGAGAAGCCCTAGTCGCTGTGACAACTGGCAAGTAACTGGTTAGTTACCTGTCAGTTGTCACTGCCATGCCGGCCCAACCCTAACCCTCCACAAGCTCCGGAAACCCTACTCACCAGCAGAAACACGACCCGGAGGTCATTTGACTGCGGTATTCTATAGGGCTACTATCAAAAAAAACATCTGTAGTTCGTTTACAGACATATCATTGCTTAATCAGACGTAGCATTAATGCAGCTTACGCATCGCTTCGCTCCGGTATGACAGTGTCAATTATAGAGCTGACCGCACCGAATCGCACCGTGCCGGCCGCGACACGACAAATCAATAAACCGGCCAAGTGCGAGTCGGATCGTGCACGCAGGCTTCTGTACCAGTTTGGGCGGACTGCGCTGGCGGTGCCGTAGTAGTGGTAGGTCTTTCCGGTATATAAAAAAGATGGGTTCACCATTGACTACATTTCTAACGTTTACCAGGTGCTTATCTTTTCTAATTTGGGCTCGATTTCCGATTCATCAAATTAGGAAATGGTCTTGGTACCATCACCCGAGAACATTTCCTAATTTGATGCGTTAGTGCGTCTCCAGTCGCCCCAGCCTTCATATAGTACAAGGAAAGCAAAGCCTTAGTTAGGTCCGGTTTGTTTCCTTCCGTTTCGGAACTCTAAAAACGTGGTATTTATTTTAATACACAATTTATTAGCTCGGCCTCCGCGGCGACCGCGCGGTGTATCGTTAAATAAACAATATTACGTGACAGCGGTTTTGGATATTGCGTCCAATAAATTTAGCGATTTGACGCTAATATGGTGAAATGGTTATTTATTTAACTTGATTCCTCCGGCCGCCTTCTATCATCGGACGAGCAGGGATACGGAGAATAGGCACCGGTATATGGTGCAAGTTCCAAAGACTCGCACCTCTACTTTCATAGTACGAACGGCCAAACTATGGAACTCTTTGCCAGGCTCCTTGTTCCCCGAGACGTACAATCTTCCGATGTTCAAGGCGAGAGTGAAGTTTTTGATGGGTGAGCGCGCTTCATCGTAGACTATGATATCGCTTACCATCAGTCAAGCGCAAACCCTTACTGTATAAAAAAAAAGGGGGCTTAGCGAGAAGACGGAGGAGGACGCCACTGCAGACTATGCTAACCTGACGTACGTGGCGACCGATTATCATCAATCTATTACAGTCCACAGCTAGACATGGCTGACTGGCTCGGTGGCTCAATTGAATAGAATAGAATAGAATAATTTTTATTTGGTACTTAAAACATATTTGGGAAGTAGGTACAAATAAACACTTAAAAGTAGCAAAAATGTAGGAAAAAGAAATTAAAAATAACGCTAATAACAATAGTACCAAATTGGTAGTGACCCCTGCCTTCTGAACCAAGGGTCGTGGGTTCGACCCACTCGGGACAAACATTCGTGTGATGAACACTTGTGTTTGTTCCGTGTCTAGGTGTTTATATTTGTATCTAAGTATATATTTGTGCTACCTTCGTTGTTCTTATACCCATAACACAAGTGCTTAAGCTACTTACTTTGGGATCGGAGCAATGTATGTAGTGTTGTGTGATATGTATTAAAAAAAAAAAACTTCACGTTTGTGCTAACTTCACGGCGACCGATCATCATCAGCCTATCACAGTCCACTGCTGGACATAGGCCTCCCCCAGTGAAAACTATCTTTTGAGGGGCTAAGTCACCACGCTTGGCTGACAAGTTGATGAACACAGTAGGTTTTATTTGTTTCCTATTTTTTTTGACATAGTCGTCTTCTGCGACATGATGAGATTGTCTTGGTCTTATTCTGAATCAGGAAACACGGACAGACTTGGCTTGGTGTGAATTGTACGGCGAATTTTTTTTTATCCCAGAAGGGGCAATTGGGCCTGAAAGTCACCGTATGGTAAGTGACCACATCAACCCACAGACGCCGAAACACAGGGAATTCACAGGTACGTTGCGGCCCTTGAGAAATTTATAGGTTGCTTTTTGAAGCTCCCCAAGTTGTATCAGATTGATTAAATCAGACTGATTAACAAAAGATTTTTTTTTTTAATTTTTTTTTATAGTGGCTCGACATAATGGCTTCCCTACGCCTGATGGAAAGCGTAAGAGAAGCCCAAGTCGCTGTGCCAACGGGCAAGTAACTGGTCAGTTACCTGTCAGTTGCCACCACCATGCCGGCCCAACCCCAACCCCCCACGAGCTCCGGAAACCCTACTCACCGGCAGAAACACGACTCAGAGGTCATTTGACTGCGGTATTCTATAGGGTGGAGGTCCTTCCCCGGACGGGCGGCTCAATTCGAGCGAAGATTCGCTATGCCCTACCTCTCTTAATTTCGCAATAGACAAATCTAAATACAGTATTGGTAGCCACAAACACGTTTTGTATCGGAATCCATTAATATTCCACTATTCACATGGTTAATTACTATAATGTTTCGCTTGACGGCTCCGCGTGCCTGCAATTTAGTTCTCTAAACATGTTCATTAATTAAACATTTAACTATTATCATTTCAGGCAATATGAATGGAAAATTTTAGGGCAAAATTTATGAATAAATGTTTAATAGTAATAATGCGCCAGGTTTGATATTTTTGGTTACCATTAATTTAGAATATTCTATCAATCATTTGTAATTAAACATCGCTAGTGAGTTTGCAAGCTATTTTGGGAGCTTGTTAGGTTTAATTTGAAAGCACTGAATGGGGTGAATGACCTTTAGTTTCGAATCATAACTAATGATTTCCGGGAATAATGAAACGCTCCTACCTAAATACATAGGGTACGTAGGGTACACGATATTAAAATGCAAAAAGTGTGTGTTTGAAGTGTAATGTAATTTTTAACCGACTTCAAAAACGTCGGAAGGTTTCTCAATTCGACCGTATGTTTTTTTCTTCTTTCGAATCTTCGCTTGAATTGAGCCGCCCGTCCGGTGATGGACTTCCACCATATGGAATACCGCAGCCAAATGACCTCCGGGTCGTGTTTCTGCCGGTGAGTAGGGTTTCCTGAGATGGGGGTTTACCCGCGACTTGGGCATCTCTTTCGCTTTCCATCAGGCGTAGAGAAGCCTTTGTGTCGAGCTACTATAAAAAAATACGGTAATTCGTAACGACAATTTCTCTCTATCCTTCCCTGAAATTGCAGTTGCAGAGTATATGAGCTACGGTAGCCGTTTAACATCAAACGAGCCGCTTGCTTGTCTGATATCCTCAAAAATAACAAAAAGATCTACTAAAAGAAAGAGCTACGCTTTCAATCATGGTGGTTATACACCGCCAACAGTCGGTTGCCAGATCGCGAGTATAGCAAGTAAATACCTAAAAAGTCATGCATATTCCCTTGAAATGAGAATCTTTTATCTTATAGGTGGCGCTTACCACAAAAAATCAATACAAACTTTTCCTGAAGAAAAGTTTACCGTTACAGCATTTTTTCTGTAGGTATTACTAAAAATTTCGCGTTCAAATTGACCAGTACGAAAGCGCTTTAGACAAAGCATCTACATTTGGGCTAAAACAAAATTCCGACAACATTCATAGTCGCGGTTGATTTTGTTCTGTGCTCCTTTTCCAGTATTCGCAACACTAAATTCTGCATGCAAACGCTCTCAGTAAAAATCCGGGCGTCGCCGGGACGCGATTTTAGTCTTTTATTTCGGTTTTAGTGTTCCATGGTACAAATGAAAGAACGGCTTTTAGGAAGAGTATAAGCCTGGTCTATTGAGAAACTAACGCATTGTCCTAGGTTTGCCAGGTGAAGGCAGTGCCCAATGCATTCCCCTCTAGAAGTAAAAAAAGGGTTTGCCACGGGACGTGACATACAGCGATGCGACGTGACGCGACGTATCGCGACCTATGCTTTACCGCACACTGACTAACGTGACAACGTAGGCCACTAGTTCTACCTAATCCAAAGACTTATTACTACCTACTTGATATTTCGTGGTAGTCGTTATCCAAGGATAACGGGTTACATACTGGCCTGTGAGAACCCGAAACACACGAGAAACGACAGCAGTTGCTTTAGAGGTATTTGACCTAGTACCATTTGCTATTAGCACGTTAACCCTTCTAACACCGGCTAAAAGTTTAAATCTAAAAAAAATCTTTTGATCGACTATTACCATTGCTGTGAATTAAGACGCCTTAATTTATTTTTATTCTTTATGGGTTTGCGCTTGGCCACAATTCACCTAGTGTTAAGTGATATTGAGGCCTACGATGGAGTACGCTTACCCAGAAAATACCGATTCACTCTCCAAATTACCAACCGAATTACCAATTCATTCTCAACGTCATGTCATCTCGTTGATTTGTCTAATATAGTAAAGTTAGTTTATAATACGGAACCGTCAGATAACACATCCATTCGTACTTGCCCCTATTTTCGCGAACGACCCGCGGCCCGTCGCAGAACACTACAAAATAGGGAAAAAAGCCGCCAAAAAAGAAAGTTAAATTAATCGAGCTTTACTACTTGATAAAGTTTTAATCAAAATTGGATTTTTATAAACAAAATGCAGAGGTTCCGTTTGCTCTGAAATTAGAGAATACAATCTACATCGCATCGGTAGCGCATTGTATAGGGTGTTCTAGCCAATAATCCGTGTGATGATTAATAAAAAGTGCTAATCATCACTTCATCTCTTTATCTATATCTTAAGTTAAATGACCTCCGCGCACAGATTACAATCTGAGCCTCCGGGTCATGTTTCTGCCGATGGGTAGGGTTTCCGGAGCTCGTGGGGGTTAGGGTTTTTGCCGGCATGGCGGTGGCAATTGACAGGTAACTGACCAGTTACTTACCCGTTGTCACAGCGCTTTCCATCAGGAGTAAGGAAGCAATTATGTCTAGCTACTATAAAAAAACAATACTTTGTCATAAATCTTACATTAAAGCTTCCTTCGCCTCGATGTAAGCGTGTCGCCTATCCGTAAAGATGATCCACTACTGCTTGATAAATTTTAAACACGTCTCCTTGCATTTTATACCCTCTCCCGAGATGAGGGTGGCCGGCTGACACGCGATGGATGCCCGGATATGGCGCTAGAGCGGGCCGCGGTTATGGCGTATGAATGTACAAATAGACTATTTACTTTGGTAGACAGCTGTTTGGGGGGTCTATACTTTAGTTGTTTTAGCATTAGAGATTTGGTAAGCAAAGAGAGGTAAGGCATAGCGAATCTTCGCTCGAATTGAGCTGCCCGTCCGGGGAAGGACCTCCACCCTATAGAATACCGCAGCCAAATGGCCTCCGGGTCGTGTTTCTGCTGGTGAGTAGGGGTCTCCGGAGCTTGTGGGGGGTTAGGGTTGGGCCGGCATGGCAGTGGCAACTGACAGGTAACTAACCTGTTACTTGCCAGTTGTCACAGCGACTTTGGCTTCTCTTTCGCTTTCCGTCAGGCGTAGGGAAGCCACTATGTCGAGCTACTATATAAAAAAAAAGAAGGAGCAGTGACATGAAATGTCCGACGCTTCGGTCGTGTTACAACTGCCGTGACTACGGGAAGGAGAAAAGATGCAACGCGAAAGTTTCAAAGCGCAATAATGATTCAAATAAATAAATAACCTCAAGGCATGCCACGTTGGGCCATATAGCGCAATCTAGCCCTGAACTAAGCCAGAGCTTGTACCACTGGTACTAGACAACTGATAAACTTACTTAAAATACTTTTTTTATATTTATTTTTTATATAAATACATACTGTACATACCTAGATACCTATTGGAGAGGCCTATGTCCAGCAGAGGTCTGTGAAAGGTTGGTGATGATAATGATTAATGACAATACATAGTAAACACCGAAACTAATATAAACAGCGATGATAATGCACATAAATGTTTGTATGTAAAAAAATAATAACTGTGAAATGTGTTTTATGGAAAATAAACTTATTATTATTATATGTACGGGATTCGAACCCACAACCCTAGGTTCAGAAAGCAGAGATTACTACCAAACCATCGGACCAGTCGACCATTCAACTTATACCTACCTAAAATCTATAAGGATAACGAGCAATATGCAATTACACTGCGTTGAAAATATGAAAGTATCTGTCAAAAAGTGGATAGGTCGATGTGATGCCTGCCTGAGTACATCTTTATCCCCCACATTCGGTTCGATATATCAAAACAATCGCCTATCGTGCGGACGGTCGCGGCTCTGCAAACAGCTAAATATTCCACGCTTGAACATACAAACAAAGCCTGCAGCCTTTTGTAATGCAAATAAGTGGTCGGATCCTGCGCCCAAGTATCTAACTAGCTCGGCTGCCGTCAAAATTACATTACGAACATACATCAATGAAATAGTCCGCCTCTCGTTCAGGGATAGAAGGGACTACCATATACCTACCTACCTTATAGATTTATTTATCGACTAGCCAAACCGGCCTTGCTTCGCTTCGGGTATTTTAGATAAGCGCTAATTAATACGTACCTATTTATAATTCAGTAACAATAAAAGTACGATTTCTTAATATTTATTAATTTACATGACAAAAGAGTTTAGGTTGCTTTGGTAACATTTTCAACACATGTCAGCTTGAAAGATAGCTTTTTGGTAATGTTTTCACACCTTGGGTTACATTAGTAAACTTTTAGCATGGATCCCTAACGTTTTATAAATATAATTTATACCCTATGTTCACCGGAGATAGTGTAGCTTTCCAATAGTGGACATTTATTCAAATCGGTCTAGTAGTTTCGGAGCCTATTCATTTCAAACAATCAAATCTTTCCTCTTTATAATATTAGTTTAGATAAAGTAAAGTATACGTGTGGTTTCCGGATTTAGGATAGCACAAACCCATCCTGTGTCGTGGAAGACGACTAAGGGAATATCAGGAAACGGGCAGCAGGTCATACCTGGGTACAAATAAAACCTACTGCGGTCACCAACCCACCTGCCAAGCGTGGTGACTAAGCCAAATTCCCTCATATGACAATTGTCATTACTACATTGGGCCATACAGCGTCATTAAATCCCAAACTAAGATGAAGCTTGTTCTATGGGTGAAAAACTTACTTACTTAGATACTTTTTAGGGTTCCGTAGCCAAAAGGCAAAAACGGGACCCTTATAGATTCGTCATGTCTGTCTGTCCACTTCAGATGATTGGCTGTAGGCCGCATAATAGTGTTGCGAACATATATACATAAAAAAGATCCAGGCCAATACAAACAGATATTTTATGTTTATGTTAGTGCGGGGATCGAACCTGCTGCCACTGTATTAGAGATTTACTACAACTAAACAAAACTGATCGTCATTATTTGGGCACATTATCTACTAAAATATCTGATGGTGACTGCACTATGTAATAAATCCGAGTGTGAACTACATTACAAGCACAGCGACCATTCGAGGTAATAAATTGAACTGAACATAAACGCGTCGCAAATGAGTGCGTTACGGACAAGTGGCCCGCGCGGCGCTAATTAAAGATAAGGCCACACCGCCAGCTGTGGGCGAGCGAGTGGGTGAGCAATCATAAATCAGCTTATCTCAGTCCACTGCTGGACATAGGCCTCTTCAGTTGTTCGCCACTTTGGGCAAACATCCGGAGGCTTTGCCATAATCGCCGCGCGAAATGATACTCGTTTGCTCGTTCAATTGGGATGTAAGGGAGCGACCCATCATCTTTTCGCTCCCAGCCGCCCTCACCTAACCGTGGTGCGTCCTGTGGAATAAAAAACGAGGCTCTGGCAATCGACTGGTGGCGGTATAACTAGCACGATCGAAGGCGTAGCTAACTAATAGGCCGATGACGGGTAACAGCGTCACCGGAGTGAAAAGCTATGTCCTGTGATCGAAAACACGCCTGCCTAGCGTGGCGATTAGAACCCCAGGTGTTAGCCAAATGTGGTGAACAAGTAGAGAGACCTTTATCCAATTTCCTAATATCTTTTAGTCTTCTACGACAACCACGGCAAGTGAAAGAAATATTCAGGACTGAATTGATGTTTGCTGATTGCCAACCTTTATAATTAGAAAAACGTCTTCAGCGGAAGATACGAGTAGCTTCGCTTAGTTTTAATACCTTCCGTCACTCGCATCGTCTACACTTTAGCTCACTCGCCCGCTGACAGTGTGGCCTCCGCTTAAATCGCGCCGACACTACAGCGCCGGTTTATAGCCTAACTGCTGCTAACGACGAAAGGCGTACCTGCCCAAATTGCGCATATTTACGTAGCCAGCTAGTAGTAACGTAGTAATTTGTGTAGGTGGTCTGCCTCGTCGGTTTAAAGCCTCAAGAATGGTTAGTAATTAACCTGATAACGAAAATAATACAGGAAATGTCTCGGTACACCGCCTATTAAGAAAATGGTTTGCCATTGGGTTACTTGGGTTTGTTTTTGTTCTTAAGCTTTGTTTATAAGATTTGGGTGAAACTTTTAAGTGGCAATTTTGGAGCTACTAGGTACCTAATATTCACCATTCTCATTCATTCCACCATCGTCGGCATTCCATCGTATTAGAGAATAAGTGCATTACGACCATAATATCACTTAGGTCCTATTATCTAATTAGATGGTCTCCTTAGATAATGGCCTAAGAAATCAACATTCCCTGGGTGAAAAGTGTCTAAATAGCGTTCATGATTCTACGTCTGAATCAGTCCAATCACAAGCTATTCACAACTAATCAAAACTACATTTGATAAGGTGCGTACAATCTTGAACAGTAAACTGGAAACTTTGTTGTTCCAATACACGAGACTATAAAACAGATCTCGACAATAGTTAGTTTAAACAACCGTTAAGTTTCTTGAGGGATGCGTAAATAGGAACGTTTCGTATAGAGAATAGGCGATACTTATTAGGTAAATAAGCAATTGTGTCAGGCAGTACACCAAAACTTTCTAGTCTCATGCTAAAGTTCAAGCTTAGTTAAGTACATACTCTCATAACAGAATCTATTATATTATCATAGTTAAAGAAAGGTCAATAGCAAGAGGTTACTTTCGCTCAAAAATAGAAACCTTACTACAACGATTTTAAAAACGAAAGCTGGCGAATTGAAGTACGAACCATCCATGACCGGAGATCAAGAGAAGAATGGTTAAAACTGCTTTCCGGTGCCATTAGCTGACTCAAGGCTGCTACTGAGTAAGTTTTTGGCAGGAAAGCTCAGTAGGTAATACGTTTTTTAAATGACTATTTCTAGAGATTTAAGAGATTGGAATTGTAAGAGAGGTAGAGCATAGCGAATCGTGCTCGAATTGAGCTGCCCGTCCGGGGAAGGACCTCCACCCTATAGAATACCGCAGCCAAATGACCTCCGGGTCGTTTTTCTGCCGGTGAGTAGGGTTTCCGGAGCTAGTGGGAGGTATAGGTTGGGCCGGTCGATCAAATATTATTATTACACAGCTCATTATTGATAAAGTAGGTATTTTAATTGCAGGCTCAGAAGGCAGAGGTCACTTCCAAATGAGCGATGGGGCCAGTCGGCCATGTATACGTATTACAATATTATAAAATGTTTCACAAAGTTAAAACATTTATACATAAATTAAATGCCACAATTAGTGCATAACTGAAATTTCAGTATTTATCCAAAAATATTTCACGGAAATATCAAATTTCGAATTTAGGTACAAACGAACAACATTATTTATACGTTCAAATGGAGCTGAATAAAATATTCAGCTGTAAATTTTTCAAAAGGATATATTTACAGGTTACATGTACAAACAAAACTGTGAGGTGTATTTTAAATGTTCACACGATTCCGGCTACATCTGTTACCTTAAAATGTACTCAATGGCACTGACAGAGAGTTCCAAATCGCGTTAGAGTCGAACGAGTGTTTATAATCGTCAGGGCCCTTTGAATAATTGGACGTAATCGGAAGCGAAACGCTTACGATTGCTTTTGTTAACACGTAAATGTGATTAAGCTTTAAGTTTTGTAACAATTCGGCTACGTTTTTTATGTTAATTGTTATGTATCGTGTTTAATTGTACTTACTACCTACATACATCATTTTTTTCGAGAAAGTATGGTTTTAATTGTTATGAGGGGACTGCACATTTATATTATTATGGTGCAATATGTTTGATGTGTTTGCCTAAGTTGCGGAAAGTTCCAATTCTTTCCAGAACCGATAACCGTTGTAGTAAACAAGTTCTGGAGTGGAGACCGCATCTCGGAAAACGAAGTGTAGGACGCCCTCAGGCCCGGTGGAGAGACGATTTGCGCAGGACGGCTGGCAAGTGCTGGATGCGAGAAGCCCAGAATGTCCAGCAGGGAACTGATAGGGGCTGATGATGATGAAGTTGCGGAAAGTTCAAATTCAGTACTTCGAATCAAATGGTTCTGTGTAGTATTCGCCTCTCGTATTACGCCTCTACCTACGATCTACCTCTCGTATTACGATCGATTGAGACTGAGCGTTTCATGAAATAGCAGTCTAGCTGGCCCTATCGTCGAACGATTTCTTATCATTGACATGGCCTGGGCACATTATGATATGGCCAATAGACAGTGAACATTTCATGAAATGGGCAAATTCTACGATGTAACCACGACATATACACAATGAGTCTATCCTACTAGGGCTGTTTCCCAAAAGGCCGCTTTTTATTAATTACATCAGTACTAATGACCGGTCTGCTAATCCTTTAATCCGCGCGCGCGACAAAGCGGCGACATTAGCGACGCGGCGCGACAGAGCGATTTAATTAGAGCTGGCGAGGCGCGGCCGCGACACGACATATCAATTTGACGCGCGCGTTTGTCGCGCGACGCGACCGCAGCGCTATATCACGCGTCAACCTTCAACATTATTATACACTAGCTGCTGCCCGCGGCTCTGTCCGCGTGATATTCGTATAAAACATAGCCTATGTGTTAATCTGATGTACAAACTATATTCCTGTAAAGTTTCATTGAAATCCGTTCAGTAGTTTTTGCGTGAAAGTGGAACAAACATCCATCCATCTATCCAAACAAACTTTCGCGTTTATAATATTAGTAGGATACATAATGTTCTACACCCATATTTTTAGTCTTTACAAAACTTCATATGAGTGGTCTAGTACCCGTAGTAGAAGCTTCGACTTAGTTTGGGACTAGATGGCGCTGTGTGGCCCAGTCACCACGTCCAATTCTTCCATCAATTGACGTCATCGATCGACAATCGATGGATTAATCTAACACCCTACATCAGTAATAGAACCGTTTGCACTATTTTACTTAACTTTTGACTTCACCTATTTTTATGCAAATGTGCAGTTTCCCATGAAAATATAAAACCTATTAATGTGATGGATAATGTTAAATTCAGTCGCTACGGAAATCAGTCTGGAAGAGATTCGCTAGTAGCAATAAGACCGCCTAAATTATACTTAAATATTACATTTTTGATGTATTTTCCAGTAAAGTTCGTGTTTTGTGATTGCACAAATCATTGGATTTTTTCCATGATATACACCCATTATAAATAATCTTTATTTGATCATTATTATCAGCTTAATAAGTCCACGCTGAATACAGTTCAAATATTTCCACATGTACCGTTTTTATCTACATCCAACGACTCCAAACGACCTCATTTCAAAACTATCAACATTCGTGACCGAACTTAAACGAAACGCAATTTTCTGACGAACAAAACAACGCTTCAACATAAATAAACGTTATCTCTATTTCATGGAAATATCAAATAACCGTCTGACAGAGGGCAGAATAAACAAATAATAAATAAAATACTTTAAGTGGTAACCCTGATAGAATATCCCGGGCAAATCATCTGTTGAAAGGGCCCTCTGTACACATTTTGAATGGAAAAGCGACTAATGGATCCCAAAAACACGTCGGTGTTGAAATAAAAATCGGTCAAGCGGAAGATCGGTCCCATTGTACCGGGTTCCGTGGGGACTCGTAATGAGGACAGAAGTGTTGTTTACGGGAATGTACGGAGATAGGAATTTGGCGTGCGCTGTGTACCTACTTATGTGGTTTGACCCTGGCCCTCCATGCTTTATGCTATCTAACCAAAACGCTCACTAACCACTTGGTTTTACATTAGACTTTTTTCTAAGTGGTATCATAGATCTATCAGACCACTAGGAAAAGCCTTAGTTAGAAACAGAGTACCAACCTTTACCTTTTAGTCACAGAAAGCAGGGAGACTAAGCTAGCATTCAGAAAACATTTAACTGCACGCGGTTACATTTGACATTTAACAGTTTTTACATTTAAAAAGAAAGAACCTGAGAGCTTTTGATTGTCTGGTGACACCTGTGACCGTGACCTTTGCTATCAGATCAACGATTGATTTCAACATCATCATCATCATTAGGCATAGGCTTCCCTAAATGAGAATTGTCATTTAGGGAAGTAGAAGTAGAAGGGTTTGGCCATTTCACCACGTTTGGCAGTACGATTAATTACCTATACTATACTGTATTAAAGTTCAAATCTAGTAATGCAACCACGCAGCCCCGAGGTGTACCATAGAACTCATTACAGCGCTACAGCCAGAATGAGTTCCTCTATGGTCCCGGCCGGCGCGGAACCCCATAAAAATTAAGTTGCTATTTAGTAATGACGTCACGTCTCGAGCCACCTCCTCATTTGGGCGCGTTGGAAATATTTGATTCCTCCGTTTAATTTGCCGATACAAAATGATGGCCTTCCGTTCCGCGCTCTGTTTGCTCTTGAATGTTATTCAGCTTATGTTTTGCCTCTTTTTGGGGGAATAGAGATAGAATAATAACAATATTTGTTTATTTACTCTTAGTGTGTGCTCGGAAGGCTCGTTCGTTAAAACTCTTTGGAAATGTGGTTCTGTGAAAATATATTTTCAAAGAATTTCGAAAGTTTATTTGGGATCATGATTTGTGAAAGCTTTATAAATGAGCTGGGACTCAGCGCCAAGTTTTAAGAGAGGTAGGGCATAGCGAATCTTCGCTCGAATTGAGCTGCCCGTCCGGGGAAGGACCTCCACCTTATAGAATACCGCAGCCAAATGACCTCCTGGTCGTGTTTCTGCTGGTGAGTAGGGTCTCCGGAGCTCGTGGGGGGTTAGGGTTGGGCCGGCATGGCAGTGGCAACTGACAGGTAACTAACCAGTTACTTGCCAGTTGTCACAGCGACTTGGGCTTCTCTTTCGCTTTCCATCAGGCGTAGGGAAGCCATTATGTGGAGCTATTATAAAAAAAAAGTAATGCAGATTACCAAGGGAAAGAAAGAAAAGGTAGTTTTTGGAACAAAGGAACGATAGATATGACATTCTGCAACTGATTATGTTTGGCAAAGTGTTGAGCAATATAGCGGCTGTCCGTATGAAGAAATCCTGGTTGCCTAACATCCACGAATAGGATGGGGATTGCGAGTGCCTCAGAGCTTCTTCACTTGGCAAAAAACAGAACAAACGCGCGGCTGCCGCAAGCCTTCATTGGTGGGAGGCACCACAAACACAAGAAAATTAGGCAAGAGACTGTACCATCTCTTGCTTATTTTTCTTCTTCGGCGACACTGTTCTAATAGTATCTAAACACAAACGTAGACAATGTTTGCCAGTGGTGATTTTTGGCTCTGAGGCACCGTCTTTTACAGCTGGTCAAGTCATGAAAGTAGTTTAAGATTACAGGCTATTTGACAATATCAGAATCTGAAATGAGAATCTTCGAAATACCAAAGTAACGTAGTCAACTGATTAGTAAGCAGTAGCAATTTACAGGCCAAGACGCAGAAGTTCTTGAGTGGCATTTTGAATTTCGGAAGAGTGGTTTAGTTTATTAGTAGGAATAAGAGCGATACCTATTTTTTTAAGGTCATTTAGGTACTGCTATTGCTAAGTTCAGAGTAATAAAAGAAATCCAAAATAGCTCATCAGCTTTGGGCAACCGCTACCAACCATAAAAATGTCATATTTCTACAGAAAGTTAAAAAAAAATTGTATGAAGCATATTGCATCACTTACTATCTGTTCACCATCGAACATTCTGAATTCTGAGTTTTCCACATCCAACGCTTAATTTGTGTCCCGTGCCTTGACAGGTTATTTAAAGATTCAATATTCCCGATTCCATAATAAACCAACCAGCTTCAAGGAATCAATAAAGTGATCAAGCCGTCTCCACAGCGAAGGTCCGAAGAAGTAGACGTGAGTCTGCGGCACCGGCGCGCTCCGCCCCAACTTTCGCCCATAAATCATTGGAACTGTTATAATTTAAGTGGAATCTGATTATGTAAGGGAAGGTGAGGATTTCGGGAGATTTATGCGGGAACCAGTCGAATAATTTCTAGGCTCTGATAAGTTTAGAGATTACATTTTGATACTTTGCCGGTAGTAATTTAAGCGTTGGCGTTTAATTGTTTCTGCGGCTGCGATAGTTGGTCGGAGAAGATGTTTGTCTGGCGTGTTTGCGGTGTGCTTATTGTTGTCAATAATATGTTTGAGGATGAAATATCACTTGATGATATGATTAAGATCAGGAGTTCTGTTCCGTGTTTGGTTTATCATCATCATTAACAGATAAAAAACGTCAACTGGCATAGGCCTTCTCTAATGACAATTGTCTTTTGGGAGGATTTGTCTTAAACTCCACGCTTGGCAGGCGGGTTGGTGACCGCAGTAGGTTTTATTTGTACCCAGGTAAACGCTGTCGATGTCGGTAACTTGTCATTCCCTTCCAAAAGAGGTAGGGCATAGCGTATTTTCGCTCGAATTGGGCCGCCCGACCCGTCCCGGGGAAGGACCTCCACCCTATAGAATACCGCAGCCAAATGACCTCTGGGTCGTGTTTTGGGCTTCTCTTTCGCTTTCCATCAGGCGTAGGGGAGCCATTATGTCGCGCCACTATAAAAAAAATCCCTTACTGGTAACGCATACCTTTGTTTAGAGAAAACTGGTGTATAAGTTCAAGTAAATGCTTTACTTATGTACTTATGCAAGGCATTTACTTGATCTCATACAACTAAGAATTATTTCCCAGTTATTATCTCATACTAATAGTCGGTACAAGAGAAACCCTTAACTAAGTTAACTAGCTTAGTCATGGTTAAGACCATGTGCAGAAGAGGACGTGGTCGGCGGCAGTACAGCCGCCAATCGTTCCCAGACGGGGCCCAGCGGGTGGTAAGTGTGGGGGAACTTTCACCTGTATTGCACGGTCCCCGTCATTGTCTGACGGGAGAGGGCCTGGCCTTCGGACCCTCCTGTCGCTCCTCCTTAGAGAGGAGAACCTGTAGGGCCTGCTACTAGGCGAGCCGCGTCCGTGGTGCCAAAGCAGTCATGGTTCACAAGGACCCGGGCACCACCCAGAGGGCGCTTGACGGAGGCCCCGGTTTTTTTTTTGGTTGAGACCAAATGTTCGGTGAAATTTGTGGCGCTCCATTTATGTATTTAAAATCTACTTCTTTCTAAAAATAGTGATTTAAGCTAGTTAACGTGTCAACTGACCCAGTGACCTTACCCAAAAACCCTCTAAACTTGTCCCACACAGCGCTCACCGTAAACCCTTGGAATTAAATTTGCAAATGGATCCGAAGTTGCCGGACGAATAGCGCAAGAAATTGATTAATGCTCTCCGCGAGATCAAACAATTATTAAATTGAATTATGCTGTAAATAAATCTGCCCGTTAAATGTTTCCATTTGCTTGTTTACAGGAGCACTTTAAGATAAAAAGCGGATTTAACGGATTATTAAATTTTATTATAATAAATAAAATATTGTAAAAATCTTTCAGCTTATATTTCAGAGCTCGTAAATTTCATTTAATGGCAAATTTATATATTTGTTAATACATATATTATTTACTAGCTGTGCTCGCGACTTCGTCCGCGTGGAATAGTTATTTTTTCCCCGTTTTTTTTCCATTTTCCATTACTTCTTCGCTACTAATAGTTGCAGCGTGATGTTATATAGCATGGGTCGTGTTTCTGCCGGTGAGTAGGGTTTCCGGAGCTCGTGGGAGGTTAGGGTTGGGCCGGCATGGCGGTGGCAACTGACAGGTTACTAACCAGTTACTTGCCAGTTGTCACAGCGATTTGGGTTTCTCTTTCGCTTTCCATCAGGCGTAGGGAAGCCATTATATCAAGCTATTATAAAAAAAAATGGTTTAAAGATTTCCACATCAGCCGGTTGCAAACTGGCCGCATCCACTGCCATGCACCGTGCCATTTTAGTAAGCCCTGAGTGTACAAGAGATATTATACTCGTAATACCTTGCGTAGTATGTAGACGTCTATTAATTAAATGGAATTTACATGATATTTTCGACAAAACTTATATTCGCTGACCGAAAATCATTCGGGGCTTCATTGAATTACTAGGGCATCTCAAATATCGCAGTCCTGTAACAAGTCTGTGACCTACATCGGCGGGCCCTTCATGTCGGCTAGCGCGAATATTGAAAATATTATGTGGGGATTCTTGTATGGTAAGTATAATATTAACTTGATCGGCTCTGTCCGTTTCGCAGGCTTAAATTGAGGTCAGAATATTGATTATTGTTGTAGGAGTATTAATATCCTAGAAGATATTAGTTACTATTAGTTATTTTTTTGCTTGACTTTCTGTCGCATTAGCCAATCTCCTTGGAAACTAGCTAAAATCACTTTTTCGTGGAGAGTGCTACTTACGAAGAGCTGTTTAACATTATGTCGGTGTTACCATTCTACCATCGTACTTCTTGACGCTGTAATAGAATCGATCCGTACCATTTGGAAACGATTTCGAACTGTTCGTAATTATGCTTTCATTTCTACCACATACTTACTTATAAACTCTGGAACGATCTTTTAGCGGCGGTGTTTCCTGGTCACTACAACAACGTCCTTATAAGTGTGGTTTAAATAGAGCTCCTTTCTCACTGTAGGCAGTGGCATGAATGCCTACAGTGCCATGCCCTTGGCATTGCTGATGTCGTCCATGGGCAGCGGTTACAGTTTAACATTAGACAGGTCGCTTGCTCGTCTGCCACGAAAATTAATAAAAAGAATGGCAGGATAGAACACGAATGTGCACTCTTTGTTCTTTATCTCGCTTTCTTGGTTGTAAATCGTCAATTGGTAGTGCTCGACACCAAATAGCCTACGATGGATCATTCAACGAAAACCGATTCACTCTCGCCTTGAAAATCTAAAGATTACATCTTTCGGGGAACACGGTTTCCGGTAAATAGTTCCATAGTTTAGCCGTACGTAATATGATTGTAGAGGCTTTGTGTGTGTGTGTTTTTTTTATAGGGCCTCGACATAATGGCTTCCCTACGCCTGATGGAAAGCGAGAGAGAAGCCCAAGTCGCTGTGACAACGGGCAAGTAACTGGTCAGTTACCTGGCAGTTGTCACCGTCATGCCGGCCCAACCCTAACCCCCCACGAGCTCCGGAAACCCTACTCACCGGCAGAAACACGACCCAGAGGTCATTTGACTGCGGTATTCTATAGGGTCCGTCCCCGGACGGGCGGCTCAATTCGAGCGAAGAGTCGCTATGCCCCACCTCTCTCCTGTTTTTGGAACCTGTACCATAATCGCTTATCGCCCTAACCATTTCGACACCGTGCCCATTGCCGAATAAAATAAATGTCTCAAAACATGCCACACAGCGTCATTTAGTCCCAAACACAACCTAAGCTTGTACTATGGGTACCTACTAGACAATGGATAAATACAAAATACATATTATTATAATGTTTGTCTCATCACTGTAAATCGGCGGACCTATTTCGTTTCATTGGCAATATAAGATGATGGCTTTCCGTTAAATGTTCAGCACTAAAAGTTGATGACCAAACTTTTTCATTGTACCTCGATACAAGAACATTTGAATGTCGGAGGATTGACCTCAAGATGTGTAAAAATAGAACTTAACCTTTTAAGATTTTACAATTGATTTCTATATTTGAGTATACAAATTGCATTTTCTCAAGTTATTTCTTCTCATACTATTAATTTATTGCTCTTGTTAAACTTACAGAGGTGAGTATAAAATATTTTAGGTTGGGTCCAGAATTAAAGCATCAGTTGTCTAGTACCCATAGTACATAAGTTTCGGCTTGGTTTGGAATAAGATGACGGCATGGCGCTATGTGGCCCAGTGTGGCATAATCTTCAGTTATTTAAAAGAAAAATACTATTGCTTCATTGGATAATGTACCTTATTGCAACACTAACCTTCGATCTACCTCCCGAAATTGCTTGCACAGTTTCAATTATTCTAACAGAAACACGGCGGGTTGTGATAAACACAATTAATAATGTCCAGGTGAATAGCGAATGATGTTTTCATTTGGGCGGTCGGAGATAAATATTTGCGATATTAACACGGCGACTCTGATTAACGATGCCGCAGCGTCGATACAGCAGTGGCGAGTTTTAATCGATATCTATTTTTAAGGTTCCGTACCTCGAAATGAAAAAAACGGAACCCTAATAGGACACTTTATTGCCCGTCCGTCCATATGTATGGCAAAGAGGGAACTGGGCCTTAAGGTCACCTGATGGTAAGAGGTCAATTCAGCCCATAGACGCCTCAACA
Organism: Conogethes punctiferalis; assembly: GCA_031163375.1. NCBI lineage: Eukaryota > Metazoa > Arthropoda > Insecta > Lepidoptera > Crambidae > Conogethes > Conogethes punctiferalis. The sequence goes on along the minus strand of CM062092.1, from coordinate 2,232,136 downwards.
CCAGGAGAGACTCAGGTGTCTTTCAAGACCCTTTTCATTACGAATGGGTGAGAGCATCAAGCTGAAATAATGATGATAATGATGACACAATTTTTTTAACATGTCAAAGTTCAATGTCAGAATTTCAATTCAAACTTAATCAATGTTAGTTAATAATAATAATAAATTATCTTTATTTCCAAAAACAGTTAACATTGTGTAGTTTGTAACGGTCTCTGCACTAAGCCAAGCTTGTAACGCAGTGGCCAAATTCAATTTTACAAATTTGCTGTTATACAAGTACATGAGTTAAGGGTGGGCGGTTCAAGCCAATAAAGATAATAATATTTGATACAAAAGGTATTTGGTAAATCTTCTATACTTATAATAAATCTGTAGAGAGGTCAATTCTGTACATAAAATATTTTTTCAAAATAACTATCAGGGGGTGATAAGTGATCGATACTGATACCAAAAATGCAATCAGTAAAATTTTTGTCTGTCTGTCTGTCTGTCTGTATTTTCGTTATAGAAAAAAAAACTACTGAACAGATTTTGACGAAACTTGGTACAATTATTCTTCATACTCCTGGGCAGGTTATAGGATACTTTTCATCACGCTACAATCAATAGAGGAGCGGAGCAGTGACGGGAAGTGTTGGGAAAACGCGAGAAATTTAAACCTGTATGTTTGAACGCGCATTACGCGAAAACTACTGCATAGAATTGAATGCGGTTTTCACCAATGTATTGCTAGAGGTCTAATTTAAAACTTAGGCACAAGGTATAGATGGGTATTATATGGAAGTCCGTTATTTTTGAAACCCGATATCCACGCGAGCGACGCCGCTGGCACAGCTAGTTACAATAATAATACAAGGTGTATGTGAGTGAGTGTGCATGTATATGTGTAAGTGTATGTGTAATGAGTGTGTGTGTGTTTGAGTGTAGTGTGTAGTTAAGAAGTCATATACGAGTAATATGTATTCTGTATTATAAACTCTACTTGACTCGTGTCAGACGCCTACTTACTAATAATTACCTTACGAGATCCCCTCACTAGTCGGAATCGATCGATATAAAATTATTAATTAGATTCATAAAATTAAGCAGTTAACTTTCGACTTTCCGAATAAGAAATTGATGAATGAGCCATACAGAGGGCGTCGTTGCGTTGAAATAATGATCAATCGCTGCGTTCCGATTGATCAATCAGAAATTCAATTGATTACTCCGAATCGAGTGGACGTATCGTTTTGGCAGAAAGTTTTCGGTCGATTCATTCGGGTGCCGTGTCTCGAATGTAGGTTAATAAATGAATGGATTGCGTTCTGATTTATTGTGCCCATTTTTCTTTTGTTTTTTTTTTTCTGTTATTGACGTAAAGTCGCAGTAGTAGTTTAGCTTGGACAATAAGCTGTTTACCAAAAGTGTCATGGGCTACTCTGGGTTTAAGTACTAAACATTTCAGTAGGTGCTAACTTATACTTTTCGCTTTACCTATACTAAAACATTGTACTCAGAAGATTTTTTTATAGTAGCACGCCATAGTGACACACCACACTAGGTATTTACCTGATGGTAAGTGAGATAAGGAGCGCAGCAGGCATCCATGGATTGACGATTATTGATGCCACTTGTATGTAAATGCTTGTAAGGGAGCGGCATATCATCATTTCGCTCCAAGCCAACTGCCCGTGGTGTCTCCTGCCGAATAACAACCGAGGCACTGGCAACCGACTGGTAGCAGTATAACCATCACAGTTGAAGGCGTAGCTAAATACCACAGACCGATGACGGGCAGCAGCGTCACTGGAGCGAGAAACTACGCCCTGCGATCGCTAACCCGCCTGCCTAGCGTGGCGATAATGGTTATACCCTCCAGACGTTTGCTGTGTCGTATCGCAGGAAGGGAGAATGCACGTGCGTTTGTGTACACTCTTGCACCTTAATATATTCTGCCTGCTTGGCTAGCCTTATTGGAAATTGGTCGTCGTGGCCGAAATTCGTCTGGATAGAATACCTAGACCGGCAAGGAAGCACCCTCCCCCTTGACCCTTGTTCTCCAAACAAAACAGTACACTCGGTTTGTTCAAAAATACTTAACTTAAGCCCACGAGTTTATTAAACGGTTATAATTTAAACCGAATAGCTATTTCGTTTTTCCTCGAAAATTGTAAAACAGAAACAGTTTTAATTTATATTGAACGGGCATGTTCATTATACCCACGAGAGAAGTACCTCCATTGAAATTAATTACGATTTATCCTAATCCTGCTAAAAGTTGGCAGACGTTACTTCAATGACAAAACGTTTTCAGTAGAACCGGCTGAATTAGTTCTGTTGGTATATTGTAGTAAATGTTCTAGTATTCGTAGATTTGATTGTTTGTAATTTGTACCTAGTTAATAACTAAGACATTTTCTTAATTTGCAGAGAAAAATGTTAATAAATAATTGCCTTAGACAATTTACACCAACCACGTAGGTTTCAAAGATCTTTCTTGTGCTATGGGTGTAACAGCTATCCTAACATAATTAAGAAGAGTCCATTTTCCTAACCGACTTGACTCGACTGGGGTTCTAACCCGGAGCTTTCCGACTGTCGAGGACGCTAGCAAAAGGGTAATGACTATGCTTATTAATATTTTGAAAGTTTCAAAATATAAATGTTCCAAAAAATTTGTAGTAAATGTACATCGTTAAGTTTCAAATTTTTTTTTATTCAAATCCTTTTTTTATTCAAATTTAAATTTTTTAAAAAATATAAATAGTCACAATATAAATAATAAAGACATCACCTATAATGCTTCGGTTAGAAACACCAATGTAGTTATATCACTGAACTAACGAAGTCACGAAAAGGTGAAAACAACAATTTGTTTACAAAGCTAAGTGAAATTAAAGAGGCCGTATCTTCGCAGGTTCTAATAAAAATCACATCTATTGTCTGAAACGAAACGAACTAAAATAACGAGTAAAATAATAAATTAAACTCCGTTATTTATGCTGGACTTAATTTCGTTCGAAATCAAGTCAATAGTTTATGAAATAATTAATTCGCTATCATTTGATAACCTTCGATACCAATGTAGCTTTTAAAATAATATTCTCTTTTTCGAATTTCAGTGATAAATTTCCAATAGGGAATATGCGTGGCTTCTATTATGAATTTATTAAAATTTCGAAGAATTGTTACAATATCATTTCAGTTATCCGAGATAATAAGACTTTCGGAAGAGCAAATGGACGCTACATTAATATCAAAACTCGCCAAAGTGCGATCGAATTTTTTTTATGTACAGTCGGATGGAATGATACAGGGGTATGTGAGGGATCAACCTATCATCTTTTCGCTCCAATCCACTCTCATCTGCCCGTGACGCATCCTGCTGAATAACAAACCAAGAGCCGACTGGTTGTCAGAGCCTCGTTTAGTTTACTCTGCTCGTTACAGCTACGACTTCAATCGTGATTCGTGAACAGCGTCAGCAGATCGAGAAACTACCCCCTATGATCACCAAACCGCCTGCCCAGCGTGGCGATTATGGGTAAAACCTCTAAATGTTTGTCCAAAGAGGCAAACAACTGAAAAGGCCTATGTCCAGCAGTCATTATCAGATGAGGCAGAATGGTGTTAAAACAGCTCGCCGGTGACGCTGCTGCCCGTCATCGGCCTGTGCTATTTAGCTACGACTTCAATCGATTATACCGCCACCAGTTGGTTACCAGAGCCGTCGTTATTCGGCAGGATGCACCACGGGCAGGTGACGGTGGCTTGGAGCGAAAAGGCGATAGGTTGCTCCCTTCATCATCAGCCTATTGCAGTCCACTGCTAGACATAAGCCTCTCCAGCTGTTCGCCACTTAGAGCAAACATCTGGAGGATATACCCATAATCGCCACGCTGGGCAGGCAGGTTGGCGATCGCAAGGCGTAGCTTCTCGCTCCGGTGACGCTGTAATATTTAACTACGCCTTCAATTGTGATGGTTATATCGCCACCAGTCGGTTGCCAAAGCCGTCGTTATTCGGCAGGATGCACCAAGGGCAGGTGAGGCTGGCTTGGAGCGAGAAGATGATACGTTGACCATATCTCACGCATGCAGTCCCAGGCACTGCTGAAGCGAGGCACAAATTGGCCGCGTCCCCTCGAGCGGCTCGTCTTGTAATTATTCAGCCGCGTGCGCCGCCTTTGATATTCAAATGGCGGCCTGTTACGGCCATGCGTCGGCACGGACGGTAAGGTCGCAAACGCGACAGCCTATTCCTATACCCACTGTACCGACCCTTCCAAACATGCATGGTTAGCGAAAGTTAGCGTTACCTCCTAAGATTGGGATTTGGGATGTAACCCGTCATCTTTTCCCTCCAAGCCACTTGCCTTTGTTGTATCCTGCTGAATAACAGACGAAGCTCTGACAACCAACTGGTGGCGGTATAGCCATCACGATTGAAGGTGTATCTAAGTGCAAAAGGCCGATGACGGGCAGCAGCGTCATCGGTGCGAGGAGCTACGTCCTGCGATCGTCAAATAGCCTGTCCAGCTTGAAGATTGTGGTTAAGCCAGTTAAGTCCAGATATTTGACCAATTTGGCAAACACCTGGCAGACAACAGCCTGTGTTCAACAGTGGATTGCGATAGGCTGATGATGATGACGAACCATAGTTCATCTATAATGCCTATAATGTCATAGACATTATCAATAGATAAGAAAGTGTAATACGTGATGGCTATAGTAGTAACCCCTACCATCAGGTACTGTGACTTGTATTTATTCCCAAACAAAATACAAGTAGATCCGTTGCCACAGCGACTTAGGGTTCTCTTTCGCCTTTCTATTAGGCGATGGGGGGCCAATAGGCTACGCTTCTACAAGGTGACTTTTTAATCACTATCCAAATTTTTTCTGTGCATTAGATATCGTCAATAGAGCCCATTTTTGCAAAAAAAGTATAGATCATATTGATTAAAATTTGGATAGTGATGAAAAAGCCACCTCCATCTAATCCTTATCAATTATATTATCCAATTGGGTTTTACCGTTGAAACCCAACTCCCAAATCGATAAGGAAGTGAACTGTTGGGATCAAGTTTAGTTCTGGACAGTTTGTATCCGGTAAAGGCTGGTTACGGTGCTATACAAGAACGCATTCATCAAGCTATAGGTACAGTGCCCATCAGATATATGCGAGCACGTAAGATACTCAAATTGATTTATATAAATAATCTGTATTGCAGGTAAAAAAAAATGTACAAAAGGCGAACTTAAGGCATTCTGTATCAGTCAACCATTGGGCTAAGCTGAAATAGTAAGAAGATAGTCTACACACAATATACATTCGAAAAGGTCTACATGTCGCAGGCAAATTCTATAATTCGCCCGTATACAAACGGCGTCGGCAGTTTACAAAGACAAATTCGTTATATAAAATGCCGTACGCCGTATGTAAGATGCCGTTCATTAGGGTTCCGTAGCCAAAATGGCAAAAACGGGACCCTTATAGATTCGTCATGTCTGTCTGTCTGTCTGTCTGTCTGTCTGTCTGTCTGTCTGTCTGTCCGTCCGTATGTCACAGCCAGTTTATTCCGAAACTATAAGAGCTACATTATTGAAATTTGGTACGTAGATGTATTCTGTATACCGCATTAAGATTTTAAAATAAAATCAGAAAAAAATCTAAAATTTTTGGGGTTCCCCATACATAGAACTGAAACTGAAATTTTTTTTTTTCATCGAACCTATACGTGTGGGGTATCTTTCGATAGGTATTTGAAAATGATGTTGAAGTTACTAACATCATTTTTTTCTTAACTGAATAGTTTGCGCGAGAAACTCTTCCAAAGTGGTAAAATGAGTGTCCCCCCCCCCGTAACTTCTAAAATATGGGCATGATAAAACTGAAAAAAATATGTAATGTGTATCACTATGCAAACTACTAACGAAATTTGGTTTGAATCAAATCTAGCCAGTACTTTTTTTTTAAACGTCATAAATCAAATTACCTAATTTTTTCATTTAATTATTAACTCCAATATAATAAAACGTAAAGAAAAACATTTATTTAGCTGTATAGTGGTACGGAACCCTACGTGCGAGAGTCCGACTCGCACTTGGCCGGTTTTTTTCTAATATGCCGAGCTACGATATTACAGCCGATTACAAATTGCCTCAGCATATCATTCGAATTAGTACCAAATTTAACCGCATGGCGCTACGTGTCGCCAAAACCAATATGGCGGTCAGCAGTGAAAGTGTGGAAGAAAAAAAATATTAAAAATATTTCTAATATCAGCTGTTTCAAATAGATTTCAAGGGCTAGTATTATAGAAAACTATTAAAATTAAAGAAATCACAAAGGGAGATCCGAAAACACCGTGGAAGAAAACAAAAATAAATCGAGGTTATCCACCACATAAAAACGCTAGGGTGTCCATGGAAACTGGTAAAGTAGAACTGAAAATTGCAATAAAATGCTTTGTATTTTGATTTTTGTAAATCAATTGTCTCACTAATGGTTTTATGCTTGTTTAAGCTTAGCAAAATAATTGAAAGAAAGAAACATTGTTGAATTTATTTTTGTTATTACCACTGAATGTCTTGTTCAATTAATAGGTAATTCTTGGTAAGTTTACTATGTATTTGTAAGTATCCTAAGATGATGAAGATGAAGAGAGAATATGTTCTCACACGGTACCATTTAGTGCAGGTTTTGTTTGGTTTCGGTTTCAATTTCATGTTTATTTCATCGACGAATTTATTTTCGTAGTCAATAATTTAATAATATATTCTATTAAAATTAAAAAATTAAACTTAAATACTTAAATAAAATGAATGAAAACCCTGTTTTAATTCTATTATCATGGTCACCCTAATACACAAACCAAGTCGACGTTGATGCGATGAAAATTTGCCTTCGGCATTTTATAACACGTATTTATCTTTGCAAACTGCCGACGCCGTTTGTATACTAGCGAACTATAGAATTTGCCTGCGACATACATACCGAATATCTACACTAATATTATAAAGAGGAAAACTTTGTTTGTTTGGTTGTAATGAATAGGCTCAAAAACTACTGGACCGTTTTTAAAAATTCTTTCACCATTCGAAAGCTACATTATCCACGAGTAACATAGGCACAATTTTATTTTGGAAAAAAAAACTTTACGCGGACGAAGTCGGGCGGAAAGCTAGTATGATATAAACATCTTTCAAGTTGATACAATTTGTACTGTACAAGCAGAAAATATTTTTTTTTCATTGTTAATAAATATGAATAATTTGATATTTTTTATGCTTGCAAAGCTCGAGTGTATTCGCGAAGGTTTTATATTGTATTATTCGGTGCATAGATATTTTCGGCTGTTAATCTTGTGTACCTATGTCTATCTGAGTAGCGTATGTGCACATAATATATCTAATGCTGACTGTACGTCTTGTTTGCTTTGAATACAGTTAGTCATTTTGCAAATTGACATGCTGGTGTATGTTGAGAGCTTTGCACACTTGTGTTTACAGATAAGGAATTGACTAGCCCCGGTCGCTCATTTGATAGTGCCCTGCCTTCTGAACCGAGGCTCGTCAATTTGATGTACACCTGAACTATTCTGATTTTCATAACACGAATGCTTAATCTTCAAAGCATTTAGTAGTGTGTTATACTGTAGTAGTGTGGTATTAATTGTGTACAGAACGATTACCTCACTATATTCTATGTTTGTCTGTTTTAAGTAACTTATTTATGGTAAGCGAAATACATAGGTATTGTAAAATTAGCGACTCGCCCTGGCTTCGCTTCGGGAATTTCAAATAAACATTTCATTGGGTTCATCATCATCACCTATTGCAGTCCACTGCTGGACATAGGCCTCTCCAGCTGCTCACCACCTAGGGCAAACCTCTGGAGGATATACCCATAATCACCACGCTGGGCAGGCGGGTTGGCGATCGCAGGGCGTTTCTTGTTCCGGTGACGCTGCTGCCCATCATCGGCCTGTGGTATTTCATTGGGTTACATTATTGGTATTTTAGTAACGGTCCCGAATCTTTAGGTATGGTGAATTTTTTGGTATTTGGGGGGATTTCCCTTAGTCACAATGCAAGCGGGTTGGAAGCCGCAGTAGGTTTTAATTTTCATTTGTACCCAGGTAAACGCTCCTGCTCGTTTCCTGATATTCCCTTAGTCGTCTTCTACGAAACCCACAAGATGAGTTGGGGTGGTCATATTCTAAACAGACCACACATTTATCATTCATCATCATCAGCCTATCACAGTGCACTGCTGCTTCTGCTCGTCACCGGCCGTGGTATTTAGCTATTCCTTCATTCGTGACCGTTACACCGGTACCAGTCGGTTGTCAGTATTTGTTATTCAGCAGGATGCACCATGGTCAGGTGAGGGTGCCTTTAAGCGAAAAGATGATGGGTCGCTCCCTTACATCCCGTTTTATTATTACTTCGCAGAATAACCCCCATTTCCCCACAAGTCTCCGATCCAAATAATTTCGAATATGGCAGCATATTCGATATAATTTCATGTTTTTTTCCTTTAGCGTGTACCCGGCGCGTTTAATATTTAATACGACAACGTCCCGAATCCGCCAACATTCTCCCGAGTCCCGTTCAAATGTTTAGTATTCAGATATCCGATTTGTCTCGATCGTTATTTACAAAGCTCTCGCAAATATTGACTCGTGTTTACACGTCACCTTTTCCGGTGCATTTCTTTGTTTGAATGGATGAGTATCAAATAATGCCGCGGTTCGTGGAATAAGATACCATGGGTGGCCATATTATTAGGGACAGTGCAAAAATTTTAAAATTTACCACTTTCATTGAATTTCTTTAACAAATGATTAGTTGTAGGTCTCTTATACAATTTTTATTTTTATCTGTATTCTATTAGAGTCATTATAACAACAAAAAATATTACAAATCATTTTGAATTATTTATTATATGAGGGATAGAAAAGAGAGAAAACTAAAGTTCAATATTTTGCGATGTCAGTATTTTCTACAAAAAGAGCTTTTATGCGGAGCATACTCTCAATACATTTTACTGATGTTTGGTGATAGGTGCCACTATTTTAAGAACGCATCAATGAGTGGTTGCTTGATAGTTATCACTTTTTTTTGTAATCGCCCGTTTCTTGAGTTCCCAAATGTTTTCTACAGGGTTCATGTCTGGCGAATTCCCATTTTAGGCAAAATCGTAATTTTTTTATCAGACAAAAACACTTAAACAGTTCTTGCTTTATGATATGGTGCAGTCATGCATGAAAATATAGTTTTCATCATCAGGGAACCATTCATTGATCTGCGGCAGTAACCGGGTTTATGGTACTCTCTTGCACTGGTCCTGTTTCATCGTCCCTTCTACAATATACAGCCGCTCCATGCCTTTGGCTGATATTACAGACCATAGCTATAATGCTTACTGGGTGTTTAACCCTCTCCACTAGCAGTCTGGATATTTTTTTTAACAGGACGACGTCTAACAAGCGAACTTTGTCGACCAAAATCTGGAACGTCGATTCATCAAAAAAGCACACTTGTGAATCAATAAAGCTAATAACTTAAAAAGGTTATTGTTCAACTAAACTACTAAAATAAGTTATATTAACTCGACTCCAATCTTAAACAGTCATATTTGGATGTCGCCGAGCCCATTCAAGTCGTATTTCTTCATACGGTGGGTTAGCCGTTGCTTTTTGTTTGACTGGCCGCCGGCCCATCAGCTTCTGTTCGTCGAGGCATCTCCGCATTGTTCTTTTGGAAATCCTAATACCGTCCTCATTAATTAGTGTAATCAAATAGGCAACACTCTTTTTACGATTCTTAAGGCAAATGTCCCTGAATTTTCGATGGGTACGAAGTGTGGTGATCTTTTTTCTGCCACCTTTGCCAGCGCGATCTGCCTCAAGAGGTTGTTCACGGTCAATTTTTATTTTTACTCGATTGACTACAGACTTTAAAATGCCTGGAATAGACGCTATCTCTCTTTGTGAATGTGCAGAGTGCAGTATCAGGGTTTGTATCTCTCTTCATTTTCTTGGAGAAATGTCTGAAGCCTTACATATTCAAAAAATTTAGAAAATCTTGATATATCGCATTGTACTGTGAATAATGTATAAAATAGGAGTTAAAACATGGCAAAAATATTTTTTATACGTCTATCACTTACCTTTTGATTATTTAAGATACAAAATTCATTTGAAACTAATGAAAATCTAAGCAAGATAATCCGACACACAACCCTTGAAATTTTCACCTTTTTAATGAAAAATGTCTACTCCACAAGAAATGCCACACAACTAATAAATTACGTAAGTAACCTGTGCTGCCACTACACAAAGACAATAACCATTATATCAGTAGCAATATTAAACAAAATAACTCCAATAAAAAAGGGTAATTTAATTTTAAAAATCCGTTTATTCTAAAAAAATTGAAATAATCGCACTGTCCCTAATAATTTGGCCACCCACTGTATTTTTCGGTGAAAATAATTTGTGTTGTAAGTACTGTGTGGCTTCGGCTCGCGATAACCGTTTATAGGAGAATATTTGTTCGTATGTAAGTGTTGGTACTGTTTTTATGTTATTGTGGGACGTGGGGCGAAGTAAAATATGAGGTTCTATTTACTGAATATATAATATTATTTACAATAGACTCACGTCTCACGTTACTTACAAAGAAAGAGAAGGAGAATGCGCGACAGGATAGAAGAATATGTACAAGTAGAAAAGACACAATAAAACAGCCGTAATTAATTCCAAACGATATAGATGAATGTAGATGCGGAAGAATGACAGCAGTAAAGAGAATTACATTATATAGGGAAGATTCTCGACGTTGTACGTAGTACTTATTACTTCCATGTTCTCGACTGACTGCGGGGGGGAAGGATTTTGGGCAAAGTGCGTCCGCGTCTCGCATAGTAAGGTTTCTGAATACGTAAGATTCGGACCTAAAGAATAAGGTTCAAAACCATTTACAAAACCAACAAAGTAGTACTCGTAAGTAATAACTAAATCTATAACCTCTCAGATGCCCGACAACTAAGCTAAATCTTTAATTAGTCGTTCAACTCCACACCGACTGTATTAGCTGTTACATAAATGAAACAGTTAGCAAGTGGCTTTACACGCCGAGAGTCTGGCTCTAGCTGTAACATTCAGCTTTGGCGTATCGGGACTTGGCGGCTTGGCACCGGCTAGCTTCACTTGCGATCAAGGAGCGGGAAGAGACGTGGAGGAGACAATGCCAGTTTTTTTAGGGTTCCGTAGCCAAAGGGCAAAAAACAGATACCTTATAGATTCGTCATGTCTGTCCGTCCGTATCTCACAGCCACTTTTTTCCGTAAGTGGAAAAATGTATTGTAATGTAACACTTTATAAACATTTACACACAGTCACACAGAGAAGAAAATGAACTTATTTCCACGAAAATCCAAACAAAACTTTTTGACGTTAGCTGCGCGGGATGCGGGGGACGTGACAAAAACCCTTATTACACTACCCGGTATTCAGTGCCCTGAATACCGGTAGGGCGGGGCCCTAGTTAGTGCGGCGCTTATTACACTACTCTGAAAATCGGTCCCTTAATCAGTTGATATGCGATAATCACCCTAAATGTTATTACATTACGCGATAGGCAGAGCGGTTATCTAACCGCTCTGCCTGGGCCATCGGGCTGCCTAGCTATCTAGCTAGGCAGCCCGATGGCCCTAATGCGTAATGCGTTCCGATTCAAGTATTATGGCGACTATTCGATGAAATGCGCGCACTGCTTGGTTATTTTGTCCGTCTCGAAAATAAATGATTGCTTGTTGAATTCTTGCGGTTGCGATTTATGTACAATCAGTTCAAATAGAAATATAAGCGTAATGGATATAAAAATAATTGCAATTATTTTACGAAAATTTTCATACCACGAATTGAAGAACAAAATGGCAACCCCAAGCGCGCGTCTGTCTGAATCTTCACCTTCAATAATAATTTTCTCGGGTCGTTGGGCCCCGGCCATGTCGAAGACAGTAAGCGGTCTGTAGACATATTGATCATGATGATGACTTCCTTCCAGAGTATAAAAACGAGTTAAATTCATAAAAATCTACGTTGACGGATCCGCAAGAAATCGTTATGAGATAAAGCACAAAACCATGCTATCAAACGAACAGTTTTTATTAATAGGGCTGTCTCACGTCTATAAGAATAGAGATATTTTTGTATTTGCGGCCAGTGTGCTCAATTATTCAAATCATCATCATTCATAATTACGCGAACGTTCTATTCGGCAATGTTTTGAAACTGCGAGTTTTACGCAGACCGCAACGTAGCGCGCTCTGTGCGGTTTGACGCGTATTAATAAGTAATTATTTGCATTTTATTATGCGACTGGACTCGGTTAATTGTTAATATTGAAGTAAATAATAGTGGTAATATGATAAAGATATTTTATTGTAATGTTTAGTAAATTTCGCCTGCTACTAAGAAGTGACTTCCGAATTCTGTGTTTTGTTAAAAATCCTATAGGCCAGCACTGCGATAGCAACTGACAAGGGATTGCTTTGGTGACTTAAGTGAGTCTCTCATTTACTTTCTATGAAGCAATAGGAGGCCACGGTACTATAAAAAAAATAGACTAACAAGGACACCTAATCATGTACCTATCTAGGCAACATTCAGCGTTTTCAAAAGACAGAGAAATTTATTAAAATGCCCCCTTCAAAGAGAACATAATTTATTGTTAACAATACTAAGAATGTGTTTCGGGGCTCTAAACACCGATTACCACCACCGGCCTCCAGACAGGTTTATCCACCTTACCTATAAAAAAAATACCTATACCCTAAGAAACTCCCTTCGCCATGTCTCTTTGTGTAACTTCTCTCCTTGCTCACTGCCGGACATACTTAGGCATCCTGAAATGACAATTTGTCATTTGTTGTTTCGTTCAATAGTAATAAATATGTATCCATCCATCCATACAAACTTTCCCATTTATTTGTATTATACTATAAGTAACATGGGGCGAAATACCACATCACCCCCGCAGTGGCTCCGGGGCGAACCGCGAAGTCCAAGTAGAGTAGTCCATCGGTCGGGCTAAGTGAATAGTTGGGGCAAGTTGCGCTAAGTCGGCTAAGTGAGCGGGCCGCGTCATAATAATACGTGCCGATGGCCGGAGAGGCTTGAACTTGGCTCCCTTGTATCTATTTATTACCTAGTTATAGGAATAACTTAGCTTACATTACACGCATTTCGTCAGATTGCAAAACAGAATCTTATCTAGTTAGGATAGTCTCATCTGGTTGTTCGTATCTGTTTACTGTTTGACTGCATCTGATCTGTTCAACCAAGGTTTTCTGAAAAAATTAATCTACTAGATAGCACCACATAAAAGGCAGGTGACTTAAGAATCTTCAAGAAGCGTGCCTACATACTACTACGGAAACAAATCAATGTTCTCAAGTGCCTTAAAATGTAAAGGGCCAGGTGATCTGTAATACAGGCCTCTGCCTAGCTCAGACACTGGTGTCTGAGAGACTGGTCTCTCACAATCTACATTGTAATTTCCTAGGACAGTTGGTGCAAGTTCCTAGGACGCGCACAGCGCGTTTCGCTTCTACCTTCAAAGTGCGAAAACTATGGAACTCTTTGCCGGGCTCCTTGTTCCCCGAGAGATATAATCTTCAGATGTTCAAGGCGAGAGTGAATCGGTTTTGCTGGGTGAGCGCGTTCCATCGTAGACTACGATATCGCTTACCATCAGGCGAATCGCAGTCAAGCGCAAACTCATTTTGAATAAAAAAAAATGTAATTAGGTATAATACGTTTGTAAGCTATAAATAGTTCATTCAAAGATTGTGGAGAAAATAAATAATTATCTTATCTACACGATTCTCTAGGGCCGTCGACGCACCTGTGACTCCTTAGGAGTTGCGGTGTCGATAGGCTGAATTAATCACTGACCATCAGGTAAATTTCACACTCTCTAACATAAAAAAAAGCTTACAAATATCAATTCACCGTTCTGAAAGCGGTTCATTTTGGTCACAGTTTTGGTTCATAGGCGGAAAAAACTAGGTGAATTGTCAATCTCTAAGCAATATAGCTGTTGTAGCTATTCCGGTATACGCGAGATGGTATCGGGCACCGAACCGAGACTATGGGCACGTCAAAAAGCAATCACTGGACTAACGCGGAATCATTCGGCGGCGCCGTCAGCCGGAACAAAAGCGAATCACTTTGATCTGTCGCTAGGGTGCTTATGGAACTAGCTGTTTTAGGGATAACGTACCACTATAGTTCATTCGCGTTAAGAAAATAGTGACTCATCACCGACTGCCGGCCAAGCCACACCCCCTAGCCAATTAAAACGCTAGAAACTATAATTTCTAGCGTTTTAATTGGCTAGGGGGTGTGGCTAACGCTAGAAATTATAATTTCTAGCGTTTTAATTGGCTAGGGGGTGTGGCTTGGCCGGCAGTCGGTGATGAGTCACTATTTTCTTAACGCGAATGAACTATTAGCTATTATCTTTTCTCTCTTACCTGCCCGTGGTGCATCCTGCCGAATGACGAACGTGGCTCCAGTAACAGACTGGTGGCGGTTCCCGTCAAATCCAGTGAACCTGATATCGGGCGCAACACTATAGATTGTCCATCGTTTCCGGAATGCAGGTACTTGAATTATTTATGAGGATAGCCATCACGATGGAAGGCTTAGCTAAATACCGCAGGCCGATGTCGTGGTCTAGTCCAATCATCATCAGATTAAAGACACACACATACGGATATAGGCATCCCCAAATGTCCACACAATCTGTGTGGTTTCCCGATTTCAGGTCAATTTAAACTAACGTAGAGTTGAGGCTCTTCGAAGCGTTTATGTAATCAAAACTGAATTCAACTTTAACTCTATTATAGCGTAATGCGCACCAATCCAAAAATCTACGTTTTTTGCTCACAGAATATATCGAAGAATGCGCGTCTTTTTAAAATCTCAGATGTACCTCATTAGGTACTTTCATTAAAGCATAAGGCTGTTGATGTGTCTTATACAACTGTCAACTTGCACTTCATCGTCTTCAAGATTGTACCTACTTTCATGTGCAGAAACGCAGTCCTTGCCATAAGTTTATAATATGAATAAAAATATTTTTCATTTTCATTTTTCCAGCGGTTTCTATACAACATTATTTATTAAATACATCAAGACCGGTATTTTTCTACCTGTATTGTAGGAATTCCCATCAATTCAGGACACATGGTTCCTCTACAGCCGATGGTGCATAGACGCGCGCGATAGCTCCAAACAATGAAATGAAAGCCGGCGCACGCCCGCCGCGCAGATTCATTATGTGCTATATTGCAGTCGGATGCACTGATGGAACTTTTGATTTAGGCATATTTTAAATATCATCAGCTTATCGCATCCTGCTGGATATAGGTCTTTTTTATAATGGCTCGACATAATGGCTTCCCTACGCCTGATGGAAAGCGAAAGAGAGGCCCAAGTCGCTGTGACAACTGGCAAGTAACTGGTCAGTTACCTGTCAGTTGCCACTGCCATGCCGGCCCAACCCTAACCCCGCACGAGCTCCGGACACCCTACTCACCAGGAGAAACACGACCCGAAGGTCATTTGGCTGCGGTATTTTATAGGGTGGAGGTCCTTCCCCGGACGGGCGGCTCAATTCGAGCGAAGATTCGCTATGCCCTACCTCTCTTTAAAAGGTCTCTCCAGTTATTCGAAACTGGCCAAACGTGATCGTTTGATGGGATGTATTAGAGCGCCCTATCGTCTTTTCGCTCCAAGCCACCCTCACCTGCTCGTGGTGTATTCTGCCGGATAACAAGCGAGGCTCTGGCAACTGCCTGGGGGCTATAACCAGCACGATTGAAGGCGTAGCTGAATGCCACAGACCGGTGATGGGCAGCAGCATCACCGGAGCGAGAAGCTGCGCCCTTCAATCGTAAATCCGTCTAAGATTATAAGATTATTCCAGCTATATACTGCCTGTGACGTCACTTAGATGTCAACTTGATTGAGTTTTCGCACATGGCTAACCGTCCACTCGATTGATGTCACTTCGGTCAAGTTTCGTTATCAGTCGGTGTATATTTCGACTGACTCGACGGCTAATTTGGTAGTGACCTCTGCCTTCTGAACCAAGGGTCATAGGTACGATCCCCGCAACATTTATGTGCATGAACTGTTTCATTTCATTCCATAGTACAAGCTTCGGCTTAGTTTGGAGCTAGATGGCGCTGTGTGGTATGTCTTAGATTATTTATATTTTATATATAGCCCGGAGCTTTCTAACCAAGTAGTTCACCAAGAGAGAGTGTAACTCAACTTTCTTAGAGTTTGGTCTCCCCGGGCGAAATTAGGTCAGGAGAGCATAATTTTTTCCTAATGAATCGACCCGAGAATTGGCGAAAATTATTCTCCAAGGGGTGATTCGGTTCATTCACCCCGCGTAGCTGTCATCAATCATTGTCAACGAGACGCAGTCTGACGTTAGACTTCAAAAGGAACCCTCTAGAGGTTTTTAGCTTCTCAGCCGGTGATAGTAAGTAATTACCCACCTGGCTTGGGATCATGACAAAGTGCATTGAAATTGAAGTGACTACGGTCCGGTCGGGATCAGTAGCTCAGATCAGAAGCACTATCCTATAGGCCAGCATGGCATGGCATAACAGCTTACAGCATTGCTATTGACACTTGTCAACTGATTGGTAACTTGTCATTGAGGTAGTTTTTTTATAAGAAGACCTACCTACAAGAGTGTAGTCTAAATCCCCTAAATTGTAATAAGTGCAGCTTTAAATTCTGTTGTTCATCAGGTGACGGAAGGCCGCTATGATGTGCTACAATAAAAATAACCACTCACCCGCATAGAACGCAACTATCGAACTAAGCACATAACGAAACTGAACGAAAACTCAATCCAAAACACTTCTCAAACACGGAAACTACTTACGTAATAGCATTAAGTCGGCACACGACAGCATGAGCACTCCGCTCTCCTCTCAAACTGCGAAACAACATTTTCACATTGCAATTTGTTTAAAAGAAATGTGACGAATCATAGTACCCGATCCGCCGCAGCGAAATATATCTCCTAAGTCCATAGTGTTACAGTTTAAAATCCTGTTTTCAGTTATCTAATATATTTCCTAACAGTCTTTCAGTTCAGTTTCTTTGTCAGCAGTTAAGGCGCAGTTTGTGTAGGTTGATGGTTTCATTGTTTGTGATTTATTGAAGTTATTATTGCACGTGGCCTACTTAAGGCTGTTCATGCCAATTACAAGTCTAATGTGTCATGGCTTGTATATCTTACGCCTTATGTAAGATGTTAGTTTGGTAATCGTATAGATCACTGAGCCTTTGGCAGTCCACTGCTAGATGTAGGACTATTCCAAAACGAACCATTCTGCTCGATCAGCAGCCATACATACTCATCCAGTTGATGCTATTGTACTATGGGTACTAGACAACTGATAAACTTACTTACATACATTTTTTTTTGTAAATAAATACATATTATACATAGAAAACACCCAGACCAATACAAACAGACATGTTCATGCACACAAATTTTTGTAATAAGTGGGGATCGAACCCACGACCCTTGACTCAGAAGGCAGAGGTGACTGCCAATTGAGCCACCGAGCCAGTCAAATTACATTTACTTTTATGTAGCTATCCTGGAAGACACAGAAGACGGCGCACCTTTATTGGCCGATGTAAGCACAACCTATTTAGGTGGGGCTTCATAGACGCCTTTACCAAACAGTGTACGTGCGATGCCGCTCCTCAGACTATGGCTCACCTACTTCAGTGTCCCACGTGCTCACATATATTGCTTACTGGCTCTGCCCGCGGCGTCGCCCGCGTTCATGTAGTAGCCCATGTTACTCTCCATCTCTTCAACTATCTCCACTTAAAAAAGTCACATCAATTCGTCGCGCCGTTTTGCCGTGAAGGAAAGACAAACATAGAGAGAGAGATACACACTTTCCCATTTATAATATTAGTATGGATAGTCACGCTAAGACTTGCTGACCGCGAATGATAAAGCGATCCGCGTTTCGGAGTTTTGGTCTCACATTATGTAATGTTCCGTCGTCTCGAATAGAAGAAGAATAAACTAACAATATCAAATGAGTCAACAAGTTATAATCACAGTGTCTGTCTACCCCTTAATGTTCACATTCGCGTAAACCGAACTGGCAGGAGTCCTCGATTCTCACAGTTCGACACACGCGGCCGGACGATTGTGTGGACTCGGTGCGCCAGTATACATGGATCCAGTTATGTTTTCTGACTGGATCCACGTCTGCCGTGTATAAAATTGTCATATATTTTCTTTGGACTACCTGGCCGGGAGCCGATTTGTAATTATTAATCTATATTCTTTTATTAATAACTAGCGACCCGCCCTTGCTACGCTTCGGATATTTCAATAAATAAATAAATATCAGACAACATCACATACATTGCTCCGATCCCAAAGTAAGTAGCCTAAGCACTTGTGTTATGGGTATCAGAACAACGAAGGTACCACAAATAAATACTTAAATACAAATATAAACACCCAGACACGGAGCAAACACAAGTGTTCATCACACGAATGTTTGTCCCGGGTGGGAATCGAACCCACGACCCTTGGTTCAGAAGGCAGGGGTCACTACCAATTGAGCCACCAAGCCAGTCTCAATAGAAACCTTCTTGAATCACTCTATCTATTTAAAAACAGTGGACTGTGCATTAGGCTGATGATGATGATGATAATAACTTTTGCCGTAACGGGGGTTAAAACAAACCCACTGTGCACACAGCACAGTAATATCCGTATGTGGATGCACCGTCCGTCTCAGCTGTAAATTTCCTTGATAAGCTCCAACGAAACTTCTCCAAATCGTATATTTTCGTTTATTGGACAGTGAAATTTATTTCCACCCGCCACGGTCGCATCTTGAATTTTTGGACCGATAAAGCTGTTTGCATAACCAGAATTATTTCCTTTATTACTTTTGACGATAAGTGATTTACCTTATTCCTGTTATTATAATAGAATTTCATAATTACTTTGTACCTTTCTACGTTGTCTGTGCGGCTTCCGGATTTAAAATAGGACCACCTCATCTCGTGAGTGTTTTTTTTTATTTATTTATAAATATTTATATTAATGACTGGCTCGGTGGCTCAATTGGTAGTGACCCCTGCTTCTGAACAAGGGGTTCGATTCCCACCCGAAACAAACACTCGTGTGATGAACATTTGTGTTAGTTCTGTGTCTGGGTGTTTATAACCTAAGACATACTACGCTGGGCCACCACACATTGCCACCTAGCCCCAAACTTAGCCGAAACTTGTACTATGGGTACTAGACAACTTAGATACTTTTTGTTTTTAAATAAATACATACTTATTTTACATAGAAAACACCCATACCAATACAAATACTCATGAACACAAATGTTTGTACTGTGCAGGAATCGAACCCATGACCCTTGGCTCAGAAGGCAGACGTCACTACCAAATGAGCCATCGAGTCAAGTCAGTTTATAATAAGGGAATATAAGGAAATGGCAGCAGCGTTTCCCTGGGTGCACATAAAATCTACCGCGGTCACCAAACGGCCTGTCAAACGTGATACTAAGGCAAATCCTTCCAAATGGGCAATTGTTATAGGGGGACACCTACATTGGGCTGTGGATGACAATGTTGTGATTGACTGACGTTGGAGATTTCCTCGGGCTACTTAGTAGAATGCGTTTATTCAAACTTCAAGAGAAGCAAGTCCTAATTTCAAATCGAATGCTTACCGGTCCAACCGACTTAGTTTTCCTAACAACTCACAACACTACTTATAACTAAATCACTCGTTCCATTCAGCGGGCCCATTTAACAAAACACCGTCAAAACCGACTCAAACAATCAATTATTCAGCCGTTGCCGCTCCGATCTCATTACGGCACTAAGCACCGCATCAGCGAACGGAATTGGACAGGGCAGGAATAATCAAAAGTCAATAAAATTCATGGAAGTATCGGGCTGGGACGCAGTCGCTATACATCCCGGCGAATTGGATATAAAACGCGATCCATTGAGCACATTTCCCGAACATTAGACCGGGCACCGTGGGCCGGAGACGCGGCGATGTGGACATTTTTAATAAATAGGACCATTTTTTTAATAACATTCACTTTATGTGGAAGAAATCTGACAAACGACTGATGGCGGTATAACTATCACGATGGAAGGCGTAGTTAAATACCACAGCCCGATGACCAGCAGCAGCGTCAAGGGAGCGAGGAGCTGCGATTCTCACCAATCCGCCGTAGTGACGGTTAAAGCCTCCAGAAGTTCCTCCTGTTTTACCAAAGTGGCGAACAACTAGAGAGGGGTATATCCAGCAGTCGATTGTCATTGGCTGATAATGAAAAAAATGTAAAAGTCCCTTTAGGGAAGACTACCAAAGTCGTTTGTCAGTCTAATTATTAAGTTAAAGCATATAATGATATGACGAACGTTGGGAGAGGCCTATGTCCAGCAGTGGACTGATGTGGGCTGATGATGATGATATAATGATATCGCCTATAACAATAACAAACACTTATAACAGGGACACAGGTAGCGTGGAAGCATATGGCTAGCGGTAGAAAGATATTCTTAATCGCACAACAAACAGTTGACTTAAAATTAGGCACAAAAATATATTAAAGTGCAATTAATATCGCTCATAAATAGTTAAAAGCCTATTGTAGTTATATACCACTATAGTCTTTGAGAATTCATTGCCTTTCGGTAGAACCAGCATACCAGTTCTTGAGAATTTACTATCTGAATTTAAGGAGAAAAGATTAAAATTAGACACTGAGTTATATCGCAGTGTTCAGAGTATTTACTTTAATGTATAAAGCCTTTGAATTGATATAAACCACCAACAAAAATGTAAAAAATCCTTGAATAAATTTTGGTCTGACCAGTTTTTATCCTTGAGAGATTAACTGATAAAGTCTAACTAAACCAACAAAGTGGATAGATTTCCTTAAAGACTGATTTTTGTAAAAACATAAATGTATTTACAGATAGAAATTATCAAAGGCGATTTCCAGGTCCGAATACCAAAATAACATTTTACGTATTTGCCGCGACAACGCTATTAAAAAACTCCCGACAAAAATGGAACATAAAAATCTAAAAAGGCTTACTCCAAACGCAATCTCAATATTGAAATAGAACACCATTCCGTTTGAATCGGTAATAAAGAAAATTTAAAACCGTAAAATTATGCCGTCGCCGTCCCACTGTGCGCAGATAGGAGTCGGATTTATAGGTTTCCGCGAGCGCGGTATCGGCCTCCCACACCTGCCGGGCTCGTGTTACACCTGTGTTGTACCTGTGTGAGGCAGGTATCGGCTTGTCTTATGAATACGCTAGTATTGTTTCTTTATAAGTTCATGGACATAGGAACAATGTGGTGTCGTTGAATCGTGCAATGTCGACTGCACCGATGTTCTAGGGGCATGAGTGAACTCTATGATTATGAGTTCGCTTGGAGCGATAAGGTCTTATTGTACCTAATTTCTATTATACCTACTTAGTTTTAAGTAAATTGTATGGTGTGCAACAAAGTAAATATCTATCATGTATGTTAATCTATAGGATTACCTAAACTGGAAATACATTTTTCATATCAGATTTTTTTTCTTGGAAAGTCACTTAATATGATGTTTAAAAATAAGGTTTGTTATTACGTCTTCTGACCTTGGTCTTGGTATACACAACAAAAGTGTATTGTATATGTCTCCCAGAACACCCAAGCCCGTGCCTATTTAGTAAAAATCGTTTCCAAACGTAAACGAACGGACGAATGCTACTTGCAAACGAACATTAATAACCACAGCTTTATCTAGAAACCTCATTTCATTCCGATCCCACACACGCATCACGTCCGTTCAACTACAGTCCCCCAAGTCTCCGAGTCCCCAGCCTAAGCATCACCAATTCTCCGGAAAGTCCTCATGCCTGTTTTCAATTCCAGCAAACGCATCCCCGGGGGCTTTATATTTTGTGCGCTATCCGAGGGCGACAGAAATCACGCCAATTGCACGACCTTTAAGGAAGGCCGATGAGATTAGATAAATTGAGCTATAAAACAGATATAAGAATGCTGATGACTGCTGAATGGTAGAGCTAAATGATGCGCTTTGGATGATTACACAACGCCTTGTATGCCTTTTGCTAGTGTTTCTTAAAAACCTAAAAGTGTTGGGTTGAAATCCAAGTATATCTCATATGGCTTTGGCCTAATGAAGTTGAAGTTACTCGTTATGTTAGCGGTCGTTGAACTGTCGTTCTCATAATGAGAGTCAGAAAGTGCAAATGTGTTGGGCACACATTCGAATCAGATCTTTCATATCACCTGTCATACTATCATTAAACAAATTTTAAGCGCGAATGTCCAAATTTGCAACTCCTGGCCTGGTTCCTAAAGAAGCTTTAAGATTTCCCAATTTTCAAAGCGATTTTAATCAATCCATGTATTAAAATAAAGATATTGAGTACTTACTGATTATACGTGACAAAAAAATATCATCCTAACTTTACGTGTAGGGAGTGTACAATACTGATTTTATTTTAGTATTTTATCGATCAAAGGACAGATACATGAAAAGTTTTGTCTTTCTAGCACTAAGCGTTAGGCCGTTCTTACAGAGAAAATAGAGTCAAAACGCATCGTGGGAATCTTTGGGATTTGCATCATCTAATAAAACAATGCTTTCTGTACTCTGTTTACCGCGTACACTATCGTAACTGGAGAATGAAGAATAAATATTGTAAGGACTCGCCAACAGTAGCAAATGGTGTTACTTAAACATTAATATGGACAAACGCTGATGGAAGCGTGGCTTCCGGAACTCGCGGAGTTCTAATTAATATGAAGTGCGTACTAGTTACAAGTTGAATATTTATCTGGTGTGTTAGTAAGGTAACTAGGTATAAGTAGGAGAAATTGACCAAAGAAAAAACTACCGAGTTTCTTACAGTCTTCTCAGTTGAAGCAACATTCCCAATCGGATAACAACATAGAATCACATTCATTCCTTTTAAAATTTATAACGACTACGTTACTTTAGTGGTTGCAAGTGACATTGGATGACCAAGAGGTCCCGAATTCGAGTCCCTGTCGGGGCATTTGTATACTTTAATGTCTCCTGCGTACTTGGTCTACTTGGAGATTGGCGCTCATCATAAGTCTGTAAACGTCGATTGGTGGAAATAGACCTCCCCCAATGACTATTGTCATTTGTGGGGTATTTTCCATAGAAACCATTGTACCAGACGTGACCGTCATTATCATCATCTGATGATGATGACGGTCACGTCTGGTACATCATGACGGGCTGATGCCCGTGTCAGTCCACTGCTGGACATAGGCCTCTCCTAATGTTCGCCACTTCTCGATCTCGTCGATTTTGGGCTTCTCGCGTCCAGCACTTGCCAGCTGGCCTGCGCAAATCGTCACTCCACCTGGCCTGAGGGTGTCCTACATTACGTTTGCCGATATGCGGTCTCCACTCCGTTACCGTAGTAGGTTTTTTTTTGTACCCAAATAAACGCTGTCAGTTTCGCCCTTGGTAGTCTTCTACGACACTCATGATGAGATAAAGTGGTTCTTTTCTAAATCTGGAAGCCACACGGACGGACGCGGTACACGTCGTGCGTTCGGGAGACTACGTATACGCGTATTATTATACATCTGTTTGTTCATTTATCTGATTGGCTCGGTGGCTCAATTGGTAGTGACCTCTGCCTTCTGAGCCAAGGGTTCGATCCCCACACATTACAGACATTTGTGTGCATGAACAGGTCTGTTTGTATTGGTCTGGGTGTTTTCTATGTATAATATGTATTTATTTACAAAAAAAAATGTATCTAAGTAAGTTTATCAGTTGTCTAGTACCCATTTATTTATTTATTTATTTATTTATTAAACTTGTAGCTTACAGAATTGTTCCAAAACGCGTACAAGAAATTACAAAACAATGAATTATTTTATACAAAAATGTCAAATTAGGTACATATGTCACAATATTAGATTAGGTAAGTACAAATGTCAATATTATAAACATGTAGTCAAAAAAACAAATTAAATTAACAAATTAAGTCCGAGTCATGTCATCAATTATTCTATAAAAATTTGCAAATAATTTACTGCAACTGTCGGCAAACAAATCAATGTCGTCATGCTGAGCGAGTATGTCCCCAATCAGACTCAGTGCGTGGTTGGTGGGAGCGAATGCCGCTCGCTCAGTTCGCGTCGACGGCTTACTGAGAAGGCGCTGCCTGCGCCTAGGGGCTACGGTGCCTGCTTCGTCACGCTGAAGGTACCTGGGCACTACCAGGCCCACCCTCTCCAACACTGCCTGGCTAGTAATCTTATGTTGGATGATTGATATGTAGTACATAATGGCAGCCACCAACCTACGATATTTAAGCGTTTCCATATCAACCATTCCCGAGACAAATAAAGATGGATACAAATAAGGGTAATACCCATATTGTTTTTTGTAAAGCCAACGCGTGAATTTACGTTGAATTCTCTCAATAAGCAGAATATATTTTTCTTGGTATGGTTTCCAGACAATGGCAGCGTACTCCAATCTACTCCGAACGTATGAGTTATATAATATTTTGGCTACCCTTATGTCGTCAAAGTCATTTGCTGTTCTTACAACAAATCCTAAAGTCTTACTAGCTAATTTAACAATTGATTTTATATGATTATGAAAATTTAATTTACTATCTAATGTCAAGCCAAGGTCCCGTAATTCATTTACTCTAGCCAAAGGCGTGTCATTTAGTTTATAATCTTCCATTATAGGATTCCGCTTTTGCGTAAATGTAATAATTTTACATTTCATTTCATTAAATGGAAGACGATTATCTATACTCCATTCTAAAACTGCATTGATATCATTTTGCAAAAGTTGAGTATCATTAGTATTACCTATACCGATACTTAATTTCAAATCATCAGCGAACAGCAAACATTCAGCGGAATTGATTTTAATTGGAAGATCATTAATAAACAGCAAAAAAAGTGTTGGGCCTAGAGTACTGCCTTGACTTACGCCTGACCTTGTGTAGTATTCCTCTGACAAGAAACCATCCACTGTCACAAATTGACGTCGATTACTTAGATAACTTGCGAAGAAACTGAGTAAATTTGGGGCGAAACCTGATTTTGCTAATTTTTGCAACAAAATTCCATTGTCAACCAAATCAAATGCCTTCCGGAAATCAAAATATGCGGCATCTACTTGCCGATTAGAGTCCATTTCGGCACAAATGTGATCTACATGCGCAATCAGATTAGAAGTCGTCGAGCGTCCCCTCCGAAACCCATGTTGACTATCATGAAGCATACCCTCGGTTTGCTTACTAATACATGAGTTTAACATTATTTCGAACAGTTTTGCAGGAGCTGATAGAACCGCCACTGGCCTAAACGCTGTAACGTCCCTACCTGGTTCCCCTTTTGGAACCGGACTAACCCTACTCAGTTTCCATAGTTCAGGATATTTAGCTTGATCAAGAGCAAGATTAAAAATATACAGGAGTGGCAAACGTAACACAGACGCACAATCCTTAATCAAAAAAACAGGAATGCCATCGGGACCACTAGCTGAGCGAGGTTTAAGACGCCGTACAGCTGTCCCAAAGTCATCGTCATCCATTCCGGCGACTGAAATGTACGAAATGCTTTCCCGAAGATTGGTCAAACACTCCGCGTCCAAATGATTCAGCGCTGGCTGCTCGCTGTGAAACACTGACCCAAAATACTCCGCAAAAGCATTAGCAGCCTCCTTACCTTTTACTTCACAACCCTTGTACTCATAGGTATCTGTTCTATGCCTCATGTTCTTTTTATCCCGTACGTAATCCCAGAACCTTATTGGATCGTTAATTATTTTACTCTGCATTAGCTTCAAATGTTGTTTATAGGCAGTGTCGATTAAAATCTTAACTTTCCATCTATAGTAACGATATAATTCTTTATTATAGAGCTTTTGATCTGATTTATATTTCTTAAAATGATAGTATTTGTTTCTAATATTATGAATAATTTCCGGCGTAAACCATTTAGGATATATGTACTGTGATGGTTTTTGAAAGTGATCTTTAATAGGTACAAACGAGTCTATCACTTCATATAATCTGTTGTAGAAGCACTGCACAACAGAATCTATCTCAGACATCTCAGTCAATTCTGACCAGTCAAATCCTTCCAACGCAGTATATAGCCCCGTCAAGTCTGCCCTATGCCAATTCCAAGCCCGCCTAACCTCAGAATCTTCGCAGTCTGAATATAATTGCTTACGAGTAGATGCCCCCTGTGGCAGTCTGATGGTCACGTCTAAAGAAGGGTGGTACTCATCTATTGGCACCAAGGAATCCAATCCGAGCGATACCTTCACCTGATCGGGTTCACAGTCGCCCAGCACCAGATCCAACATGCCCCCTCGCGTATTGAGCACAACATTGTGTTGCCGAAAATTACAATAGTCACAGAAACTATCAAACTGTGCCCTGGTACTAGCTCTACAGGAATTCAAATTGAAATCACCTACTATTAACATTTTTAAATTAGAATATGCACAATAAGCGTTTTCTAAACACGTCAACACATTAAGATATTGATCATCCTTGTAATTTGGAGGCAAATATACTACACAACATAAAAACTTTACGCTTTTAGTAGACACTATAGCAAATATTAATTCTTTATCGGGGGTCAGACCGTCAATATTAGTTATTTCCCGTACATCAAACTTATCCCGCACTGCCAGCAATACGCCGCCCCATCCTATATCACCCACCCGATCTTTGCGTATCACTTCATAGCCCGACGGGAATAGCTCCCCATTAGACACTGAACTATTAAGAAATGTCTCCGTTAAAGCGATAATGTCAAACTTATCCAGCAGGACGTTGTTGTGAAATTCTCTCACTTTTGAGCGTAAACCTCTTACATTTTGATATCTCAGTGTAATTACAATTAATCGTTGCTTATTTTTCCGGCTTAGCATCCTTTTCTTTATTCCGAAAATTCTGCCGCCACGGCTTGATACAAATATCTTCAGCCCAGTGTGAGGGAGACATGACAATCCCAGCCCGCCCAGCCGGAACTCCAAGCTTGAACGATGCATAACGTCCTCTCGACCTTAACGCTTCCACCGTACATGAGTCATCCCCACATACAGATATGATATGCGCACGTACCTGTTCAATTGTTGTACCTTCCTGCACATAATATAGATGAAGATACTTCCACCTTTCTGCAGCACGGAGTGATGCTCTTTCCGGAGGCGCTGTTCCGCGGATCTCGCCGGGTAACGAGACACGCGTCTTCTTCGATTTCACTTGCACCCAGTCAGTTCCCTGGCTATCCTGGATAACCTCTCTTTCTGCTAAAGATGATGTGGTCGGGGCAGAGCAAGGGATTTCCGGGCAGGCTCCCGAAACTGGCACATCAATTACACCAACACTAATTGAAGACTTTGTGGAGCTGTTCACCACCTTTCCCTTTCCTTTTATTTTGGTCCGGAGGGTAGCTGAAGTGTTGGTTGTACTACTACTTCCCGTCTTCAAGTTCGTGTCTACACTGGGGGTGACTGATCTAATATCTTGACTTGCATCCCCGCCACCCGCTACACCCGAAGAGTCTTTAACCATCACTTCAATCTTTTTCTCTAATTGTAACACTCTGTTAGTGAGCCCTATCACCCTTTCAGTAATTTCAGTTTTAAAGTCTAGGAATTGTTCACACAGCAAATTGCTTATTTTGGTTGTCAGCTGTTGCTCGAAACGTTCTTGAGTTACTTTTAGTTCTTGTATAAAAGCATCTCGCATCTTATCTAACACCCCCTTCGTACACATATTTTGGTTGTTAGTAACCTGGGCCTGGCGCATATGACTACGAAACGTCACATTATCCGGGCTGCTCATAGAAATATCCGGACAATCGCTAGAAACACTCATATCGTGTATTTGTCGAACTGGGGTATGCGAATTATCCCCTTTAGGTAATTTGCTGCGACATTCCACACATATCCACGAATTCTTAAATTCCAAATTTAGCGAATTAAACATCTCAACCATTATATTCGCACATAATAGGTCAAAAATTTGTTTACATTTTACACATTTCATATAAGGGTTACCATCGCTTATAACTCCACGACATCCCGCACAATTACCACCTCTCAGCGCCATAGCAATACCGGCGACTTTTGTCCGTAGCGTCACTAGCCAGCCGTACACTCGATGATTCACACGTCACGTCAGTAATTCGTCGCTCGTCGAACGCACTCGCAGGATGATACTGATGACTCAGGCGCCAACTACCCGTCGCCCGTGCGAATATCGGCGGCTTATGGCGTGTGATGACGATTTTTACGAACAATATTTTGCTTCAGTACTTCTTAGCGCCTTAAGTAATTGACGAACTGATTTCACTACACGATAGCCTGAACTTTGGGCTCAAAGATTATATAAAGTTTGATTAAAATCGAAATGTTATTACTTCTTCTAATTTAAATAAATACGGAGCAAATAAAATACGATGCTGCTCGAACGAATGCCGGCGGCCGAAAAAAAAAAAAAAAAAAAAAAAAAAAAACCCATAGTACAAGCTTCGGCTTAGTTTGGGGCTAGGTGGCGCTGTGTGGCCCAGCGTGGCATGTCTTGGGTTATTTATAAGGTCATGGACATAGAAACAATATGGTGTCATTGAATCGTGCAATGTCGACCTGTTCCGCTGGTCTGGGGGCATGCGTAAACTCTATGATTATGAAATCGCTTGGAGCGATAAAGCCGCCCTATTGTACACTCACGGGATAAGATGGAGCGGTTCTATTCTGAATCTGGAAACCACACGGACGACGCGGGACACGTCGTGCGTTCAGGAGACTATATGTCATTGAAATAGATAAATAGGAACCCGAACATATACATGGTGAGTTAATACGAACGGGCGCCCACAATGGTGACCCATCTCATTCCGCCGATTCCTTCCCATTCATTGCTCCCTTTTTTAATCCGAAACTTATGACCGTGTAAATGTGCCGTCAAGGGTTAATGTCGTATTTCATTTTGCTCGGAATTCCGTTTTTTCGATGTTTGCCCGTGATACCGGCTGGATGTTTAATGGTCGCTGGGTTTGTTATGATATTGGGAATGTTCGGTTAAAGTTGTGGGAGTATGAAGAGAAATATGGTAGCTAAGATAGTTCCATAACATATTTGAGGTTGAATAATTTGTGAGTCGTTATGAAACACACGATTAGTGGTTAATTAGTAGAAGATTGTAAGTTGTTGGGATGTAAGGGAGCGGCCTATCATCTTTTCGCTGCAAGCCAACTTCACCTGCCCGTGGTGCACCCTGCCGAACAACAAACGAGGCGCTGGCAACCGAGTGGTGGCGCTATAACCACAATTGAAGGCGTAACTAAATACCACAGACCGATGACGGGCAGCAGCGTCACCGGAGCGAGAAGCTGCGATCGCCAACCCGCCTGCCCAGCGTGGCGATTATGGGTATATCCTCCAGATGCCAGTTTATTCTGAAACTATAAGAGCTACATTATTGAAATTTGGTACGTAGATGTATTCTGCTAACCGCATTAAGATTTTAAAATAAAATCAGAAATAAACCCATAATTTTTGGGGTTCCTCATACATAGAACTGAATCTCAAAATTTTTTTTCTTCAAATCTATACGTGTGGGGTATCAATGGATAGGTGTTTTAAAATGATGTTGAGGATTCTAACATCATTTTTTTCTAAACTTTCTTCCAACGTGGTAAAATGTGTGGAACCCTACGTGCGCGAGTCCGACTCGCACTTGGCCGGTTTTTATTGTGTCATGAAATTGACATCCAGTATGAACTTCAAACAAATAAAAGTAATTAAGTAGATACCATCATTGGATCTCGATATTCTGTTATTCCTGCTAATTACAGTAGATCGAAGATAATGGAGCGACTTAGGGAAACTTTGGTAGCGTCTTGTAACAAAAACATTTTATTTCGCGGGAATATAATATAATATTATGGAGGTTGAAGGGAGCATGTTTGATTTGCGTTTAGGCGTTTTCAAAAGCAGCCTGTGTAGCCTGTATTGCTTGATGCGAAGCGAGCGCTACAGAGGTAATCCCTCGGGAATATTTGAGCAAACAGGCTTCTAGCAAAAATGTTTTGCTTGCTTGCATTGAAGAATGAAAATTTCGTTTATTAAAATTGACTGGATTTATTGATGCAATTTAAGAAAACTTTGGAACAGAATAGCGAGATACGCGTTATTTTGTTTTAAAATTTTCTATATACCTAAGTATAGACTTATATAGATAAGCAGCAAATATTGGAAAATATCATATTGCTTTTAATTTTATTTACCCGCTGGCGTTAGTTTTTTTTTTTTAATGCCTTTGCACTGAGGATGTGAATTTTAGCCAGTGTCAAGTAAAAGTTAGGGAAACGACAGGAAACCTTAGTTTTGGTTTGATACTTAAGTAATTCATTTGTGTTTTTCATTTATACCTCATTTGTATATTATACTTACTTAGTGAGCCTTAAACGTTACTCTTCATTGAAGCTTTCGAAAAGAACTATTTCACACCTAAACCAATTAAGACTTGATTTGAATACTCTTGTAAGTCTTTAACGTAGCCTATACACTGATATTTTAACATATCCCATCTCTAAACACAGATTACCTACAAGCCACAAAAAGATTGAATCAACATAAGTACGAGTAAATATAATCCAATTAAAGTTGACTTTGACATACATTTCTATGCTAACAACCCACAACCACAACGCATCAACCTATTGCATCTCTAGATACAGCTTATTACAAGGAGATTGGACCAGAACAAGCATGTTTGAACCGCGTTTAGGCATTGCCAGATACGAAGCAAACGGATCAGAGGGAATCGCACGGGAATTTTAGAGCAAACACTGGGATTTAGCGGGAAGATTTTGAGGGAAGACGGGGCTTCGGAACGTTGTTGTTGCACTGATTGATTTGAATTGTATTGGTTTGTTTGGGGATGTTGTGCGGATTTTTCAAAGTCTGCACACACAACATTGCAGCGTTGTATGGCATATATAGTGTACAATCCGCTCCGCCCGTTTATAAGTTTGGATTTCGCTAGAATATAAATTTCAACCTACATTTCTACCTAACATTTCTTCTATTTAGTGTACTGTGTGGTGGTGGCTGGAGAAATAAAAATTTGCAGGTATGTACATTCTGCTGCGCAGACGGAGTCCTAACATCGCTGCACCAGTCTTCCCCGTGACCACAGCCTCTGTAACACGACAAAAAAATATGTGCGTGTTAAATCCCGAACATTTCATCCCACTAATATTATAAACGCGAAAGTTTGTTTGGATGGATAGATAGATGGATGGATGTTTGTTCCCTTTTCACGCAAAAACTACTGAACAGATTTTAGTGAAACTTTACACGAATATTGTTTATGCATCAGATTAACATATAGGCTATAAATTACAACGATTCATCAATTTTTTCATTAAGAATTTCGGGAAAATATGTTACGGAATGATTAAAAACTTTTTGAATACACCATAGATACTGTCATTGACTTTGTCAGCGAAATTATCAATTTGACATGACAGGTACTGATATCGAGGTAGGCAAATACGGAAATTCGCCACCAATAAGTACAAATAATTGTGAATTAAAATTGTGCGGCTTATTTTCGGAATGAAATTCTTCGGAAAATACTATATGCAAACTGCTATAACTGAAAAGACGACCAACGTAAAGGGATAACCACCGGCGTTGTCTACTAGAATATTGCTCAGTTTCAGAGGCACCTCATTCAGCAACAAATTGGAACAAGCTTTAGGAATATAATTGTGTACAGTCAAAACAAATCTAGCATAACCCGTAAACAAGGCGGCCTGCATCTGATAATGAATCACAGTGACCAAGAACCAAAAACCTTACTGCAATCTCAGAAGGCTCACAACGGGCCACATGTCTAGCTCGGATGCGACGAAACTGCGATCAGTGTATGCTTAATAAATATTTTTCTAATCCAAATTGTAGTTTCTGTCCTCAATATACTAATATTATAACATTACAGCCTAATAAAATCGTTTTAATTACGCATGCGGAAGAAAATAACGCTTTGAAGTAAGTTAAGATTCATACACCGGCCAAGTGGTCGCGTTTTGGTCGGCGTGATACTTAAAACCTGTGTACTAACATGTACAATTATTGTACATACTTAGGTACCACCTATAATTAAAAAATCTTAATTTTTTCGGTAAATAATTTTCACATTATATTCTTAGGGATGCTCAGTATGACATAAAGAAAAATCGAAATAAAAGATACTTAGTATTTTTAGCGTGGCTTCTCAAAATATGTTCATACACAGGATATCCAGATTCTGTTTTAGTTGTATAGATATAAGATTATTAAACGCACTTATTTTCCAAAAAGTACAAAATAAGTATCCGTATTTCTATATTGTATGGGAGTGACCTAGCACCTTTTCACTCCAAGCCTTCCTCACCTGCCCTGGTGCATCCTGCCGACCAACAAACGAGGCTCTGGCATACCGACTGGTGGTGGTAAAACCATAACGATGGAAGGCGTAGCTAGATATCACAGGCCTATGACGGGCAGCAGCGTGACCGGAGCGAGAAGCTACGCCCTGCGAGCGCCAACCCGCCTGCCCAGGTGGCGCTTATACCCATAATATCCTCCAGATGTTTGCCCTAGGTGGCGAGCAACTGAAGAGGCCTGTGTCCAGCAGTGGACTGTAATAGGCTGATGATGATGATGATTTCAATATTAATCAATTTTAAACGTATCGCGCCGACGCCAGCCCTCTCCTGGCCGAAAATCGGCCACAATGACCATTCTCTAAGCAGACCGGGCAAGTATGCACGAGATATTGAAGTGTACATGTTTATGCCCATACACAAGTGCATTACATGCGGTTGCTCTGTTTGAAATAATGAGAATTCATAGTAGTAACTAGGTACGTAGGTAAGCACCATTTTTGATACCGTAAAAAGACTAATTGACTCAAAAAAAGTGCGGACGCGACATAACAATTTGATGACTGCTGACCCAGTGGCGCATTATATCGGTTCCCGGTAGGATTCAATGTAGAAAACGAACTTTTTTAGATAACTCGAATAATTCAGGAAGACGTCGCTCTGGAGAAGTCATCACCAGAACTTACAGTTAAGAGAACCATAGCTTAAGACCAGGTGGTTCCTGAACCGCGGGCCGCGGCTTCCAATGGCCAACCAGAGGCCAACATGATGTACCTACATTGTGTTTGTCCTGTGTCAACCTATGTTCAGATTTCTCAGCACTCAAATCGAATACCTATATCTTCATCATCTTTTGAGCATCCATTCGTAAGCGCGTGTGATAAAATAAGAGACAAAGACGCGTACGTACATGATATAATGACAGTAAGCTCTTCATGACAGAGTAAGCTCTTCATGAAAAATAAGAGAGGTAGGGCATAGCGAATCTTCGCTCGAATTGAGCCGCCCGTCCGGGGAAGCACCTCCACCCTATAGAATACCGCAGTCAAATGACCTCTGGGTCGTGTTTCTGCCGGTGAGTAGGGTTTCCGGAGCTCGTGGGGGGTTAGGGTTGGGCCGGCATGGCGGTGGCAACTGACAGGTAACTGACCAGTTACTTGCCCGTTGTCACAGCGACTTGGGCTTCTCTTTCGCTTTCCATCAGATGTAGGGAAGCCATTATGTCGAGCCACTATAAAAAAAAAAAAAAAAAAAAAAAAAAAAACCGATGTTCACGCAGGCAAAGCCGCGGGCAGCAGCTAGTATCTAATAAATATCAGACAATATCACATACATTGCTGTTATGGGTATCAGAACAACGAAGGTACAACACCTAGACACAAAAAAAACACAAGTATTCATCACACGAATGTTTGTCCCGGGTGGGAATCGAACCCACGACCCTTGGTTCAGAAGGCACTACCAATTGAGCCACCGAGCCAGTCAGTTATGATCGCACACAACGCGAAAGTTTAAATGATTTTATATAAATTTCAATTTGAAATATTTTTTTCTCACGCTATGCGTCGAGTATACAGATAAGACAATTCATTCAAAAACTCTTCACGATTATTACTCCGCGATGCAACAGCATTTGGCATCGCCACAAAGGCACTCGGTAACATCTAGAATTTACATCTTTATTCATGAAGTTACCGTTTTATGGTGGAAACGACGGAAGTTTGTGTACAAATCTTCCTTTCACAAACTCGGATGAGTTATTTAATATCGTGACCGGGGAGCGTTGTCAAAACTATGAATGAAGTTTGAAATAAAGCATACAAATGCAAATGAAAAATTAATCATATGAAAATCACATGGCTTCTATGGGGGCCACGGCTTAACGCTGAGTGAGCCCCTTTGATTTTGGACGTCTCAATAGCCGTGTTCGGTATAATGGACATGTATTATATTAGATAAAAAAAGTTGATAGTTCCCTTACATCCCATCAAATTCCTTACAAAGTGTAATTAGAACAATGCGTCACATATCTAATATTCTTAGCAAATCAGCTCTTATAGAAATGCAATAGGGTTTAAAATCGCTTACACATCACACACGCCATGCACGCTTGACCACTCATGTGGCCGTCAAATATTCACCGGGCGCCCGACTCGCCGTGATTTCTCCAAGGGCCGCGGGTACTATTCCTCTTCTTGTCAGTTAATTTCTTTTATGGGAATACTCTTTTATGTACCTTTTAGCTTTGATGATGCAGTCTGCCCGGGAAGGCTTTGGCAGGTAGACGCGAAATGTAGTGTTTTAGCAAATTAAGTGCGATTGCTGGATTGGGATTGATTTGACTAGCTCGGTGGCTCAATTGGTAGTGACCTCTGCCTTCTGAGCCAAGGGTCGTGGGTTCAATCCCCACACATTACAAAATTTTGTGTGCATGAACATGTCTGTTTGTATTGGTCTGGGTGTTTTCTATATATAATATGTATTTATTAACAAAAAAAATGTATGTAAGTAAGTTTATCAGTTGTCTGGTACCCATAGTACAAGCTTCGGCTTAGTTTGGGGCTAGATGGCGCTGTGTGGCCCAGCGTGGCATGTCTTGGGTGGCATGTCTTGGGTTAATTATTGCTGAGTCTATGAGCGGCGGCGGCGGTAACCGTTAAACATCAGATGGGTCGCTTGCTCGTCTGCCACCCACAGTAAAGAAATGTACATCGACACGTGGTATTGGAAACACCTTCTTTCTAATTTCAATCTGATTCAAATATATTTTTAGGAAATCACAGTATTAATATCTGAAGCACGCTACGATACTGTCCAGGGTCCAGGGTTCGATTCTCGCACAATAACAATCATCATCATCATCATCAACCCGTATCAATCCACTGCAGGCCTATCCTCTCCTAATGTTCACCACTTAGATCGATTCTGGACTTCTCGCATCCTTGCCAGCCGTCCACCGCACAGTTAAAATATTTATGTTTGTACCTATTGGTCTATGTGTTTGCTATATATGTATAATATGTATTAATTTACAACAAAAAGAGTATGTAAGTAAGGTTATCGGTCATCTAGTACCCATCCATGGTACAAGCTTCGGTGTAGTTTGGGACTAGATGACGCGTGTGGCCCAGTGAGGTATTTCTTGGGCTATTATAAAGTCTATAAAGATTAATTGATATCAAGAGAGCCGTTTGGCACCTATCATATAAAAAATTATAGCTTATATAGTACCAAATTAAAGATACCAAAGGAATAAATTAACATATATATTTGGTTTACCTGGAGGTTGTCTGGAGGATATCACCTTTAACGGAGCACTGAATAAGGCTTACAGATAACGTAATAGGCTTATTTTTTAGTTTTATGTTTAAAAAAATAAACCAAGAGATAGTGTTGGTCCCTTCAGATATGGTGTATTTTATTATTTATTTAAATGGTAATAAAACTATGTTAATTCGTGTGTTAACTTACTTCACTATTTTCATTGTAAAAAATTTCAGCAAATTTATAGTTTAAAAATAAACAGGGTAACTAAGGAAAATCCAGCAGTGAACGTTTGAGGGTTAATGAAAATGATGATGATTCTCTACGGTCTTATTTATCTATGGCCGGATAAGCTTTATCGGTCTGACAAAAAGTAAAATAGCTATAGACAAGACCCCACTTAGTAATCGTTATAATCAGTCTTATTATTTGATGTTTAATTAACAATATCTGTCCATCCAAGTATTCTTAGTATCTTCAAGATAAGCTAAATTGTTATACAACTTTCTTGGCAATCTGCACCCACCTTCATCTTCAATAGTTACGAAATAAAAGTTTATTATTGTAATATCGAGGAAGTTTTAACCACTCGAAGCTTTAGCGAGAATAACCAAGCTTTACGTCTCACGCCGACTTTAATGCGCGCTTGTGAACTTAGTTTTATGTAAGGTGCACTAATTTTGAATGAAATCTTCCTAGTTGCAACGTTTTGCGAAATATTAGAGAGTTTACTGGTTTACTGGATTCTCGTGTTCGAGAAAGATGTTTAAAATATTTGAGACTAACCGCCGCTAACCAGTGAGACTTATAATTGTAAGGAACTATACCTACCTACATATATTATTCTTGTGGGATCTCGTTTGCGAATGAAATAACAACACCATCTTATGACATTCTATTTACGTACTCATCATCATCATCATCAACCTGTAAATGCACATTGGACATAGACCTCTCTCTCCCAATGATAAATGTCATAGGGCGGGATTCGCCTTAGTCACCAAGCTTGGCAGGTGGCTTGGTGACCGCAGTAAGTAGGTTTTATTTGTACCCAGGTAAAAGCTGCTGCCCGTTTCCTGATATTTAGTCGTCTTCTACGATACCCATGAGATTGGATGGTATTATCCTTTTTCTCAGAAACAATAGCAGAACCTTATTTTAACAAGATTTCATTACCTAACGCCAGAAAAAATCCTACCATTTATTCGGCAACACCGGCCTTCAAAGCTTCTACGCCTAACGGGTAATATAACATTTCAAGTCCAACGATTACAGCGCCTTTGATCTTCGCTTTCTTGTAAGTTATAAAGATTTTCTTTTAAAATTTCTCTGCTAGGCCTCTAGTGAACAAACGGAACATCCAATTATTTCCTCCGAGTTGAAAAGATACAGTAACGATTAAACTTGTCAGTTCCCCCTAACATCCAATCTCTCAGCTCGTTCCAGTGCCTATGAAATTAGATTTCTCGCAAGTAAACAAGGGAAAAACATTCTGTTTTAATGTAATCAAATGGAGATAAATACTAAAAAAAGATAAGAAGTGTTTGGCAAATTAAATTGGAAACTTTCCTTCGGCTTTGGTACGTACAACGCGTTTTAAAATAGACTATAAAGTTGTTAAGATAAGATTGAAAGTTGAACTTTAGATCGGACTGGATACTTCGCGTGAAGTGCCCGGGAGAGGAAAATTTGTGTCGTATTCGATTTTAATTTCTTTTCCTAAGAATTAATGACTGCTTTGGCTCCCGGTCGCTTTGTACGTTCATACGTTAAAAAGTCGATTGGTTTTTCAATTGGAACGGTATTAAAGTGAGGATTTTGCTTATAAAGTGTCTCTTTAGGAAATGTGAACGTTTTTTTAGTCTTTTTTTGGTTTGAAAGTAGGATTGCACGAGAGCAGAGTAAATATTAATATTCGCTAATCCTGGTTAGTAGTTACGTACAGCTGCAATTTAATTCATAAAGCTAAATTTGGAACAATAGGTATTGCGTTAACGTACGTACCGTACCTATATGGTTGTGTTTAAACCCTTGCCGTATATTTTAATTATTTTACTTTATGATATAACAGTACACGTTTTATACGCTTTCATTTAAATGAGTAACTAAGTATCCTTTTCTTGCCAATTCTTTTAGATAGAAGCTATATTCTGCGTAAGGCGCTGGAGTTATTTTTAACTGTACCTATTTAACATTTAATAAGTGCTTGTCTCAAGTCTATAGAATGAAGTACTTGCTTCTACTTTTCGTAGGGCAACTCTGTTTCTACAAAGGTACAAATAGAAAGTTATTATTTTGCGGACGAATTTGGACGTTTAGAAGTAAAAAAATACTTTATATTTATTTTTTATTTATTTAAACTTTATTGCACAAAATGGTACAAAAGACGAACTTAATGCTAGGAGCATTCCTTACCAGTCAACCTTTGGGTCATGCAGAAAGCAAAAAGTGTGTGCGGTGAGTGTACAAAGTGCTACTCTATAAAGCGTATTATTTTGGCAAATTGTTTTTTTGTTATGTGTCCATAACATGCCATGATCACTTACCATTAAATGACCCTCAAACCAGAAAGTAACACCTTCACTCGTCGGTAACAAATTGGGCCACTTTACAAAGTCAACGCGAGCAAGTCAATATGATAAGTCCCAGATAAATAGGCGTATCTCGGTAAATTCAAACGAATGGCTCGATCGTGTCTCCGCAGTTACTTATGACGTATTTATTCTTATAAATCGGACTTTATGCTGCACCCTCATAAACCAGAATTTTGGGCCCGGCCTTAGGTGTTATGTTGTTGTAGTGCTTACATGCCGGTAATGTTTGAAAATTCCAGTTTTAACTAACTACCTAGATTGGCGTAGTGATCCAATCTGAGTGTTGTTCTTAAGTCCAATTTCCAGTTTTATTCAAATTTAATGAAAACTTTTACTTCGCGGAAGATATTTTCTCTTTTTTTTATATTTGCTCGGCATAGTGGCTTCCTCTCGCCTGATGGAAAGCTGAAAAGGAAGCCCAAGTCGCTCTGGCCGCGGGCGGGACACCTCAGTTTCCAGTCAGCCACCACAGCCATGCCGGCCATCTCTTAGAATCTGTGAATGAAAATCGGAGACTTTCAATCCATTCTATAATGACAAACGATAGTGAATCCTAAGTAGTTGTAACTGTATAGGATAAGTGTTTGTAAATGTATAGAATTTAGTTGCCTTTGACATTATACAACCTGTGTTATAATAGAATGCGTAATATGATAAATTATACCGCCACCAGTCGGTTGCCACATTAAAAGTTATAATGCAATAAGGGTATCTATTTAAAAACCATCTAACAAAATAATCTTGAAAAAACAACATTTGACAAATTACCTGATTCCCCAAATTGTCCGCGACGCATATTACTGTTACATTGTTGAATTTTTACGGGCCCTGTTAGGTGATAAAATTTAATATCAGGGGGTGTTGAGAGGATTCCCCAATTTATTGGGCCGTGGGTTTATCGTGTTTTGTTTACGTCAAGAGTCGCTTCATTACGCCCGATGAAGCTGTTCATATTTCGATTTGGAAGTTCCGTGCGGTGATGGAAAGGGAAACAAATTTGCACAGCAGTTGACTAAAGAAAGTGCTATCGGATGTTTCGTTGAGTTATCTGAGAAACTCAAATCTCAAGAGGTCTCTTTGTCGACTTACGTAAACCACCGGAAGAAATGAGTCGATGATTTGTATTTATTTATGTCACCATGACGCAAGGAAATCATTTCTTGACAAAAAAAAGCCAATAGCAATGGTAACTGTCATGTTGCTGGATGGTAAAAGCTGGAGAGGAGATGGCGAGAGAGATGAATAGTCCCGGGGCCCTACTACTAAAAACGGAAATGATCGTTCGTTGAACGGATCGCGTAATTTTGCAAAATAAATCTCTCCCATTTGTCCCTTCCGTGTTCTTATATATGAATTAAATTAATTAAAATCGACTTTGACGAATTTTGGTGCGTATATTCGAACACGGAAGGGCAAATGGGCGGGATTTATAGTACCAAAGTACGCGACCCGTTCAACGAACGATCGTTTTCGTTTTTGGTAGTAGAGCCCCTGGGCCTTTAACGAGCAAAGTGTTGAACAACTGGAGAAGCTTATGTTCAGCAGTCCATTGCAAGGGGCTGATGATGACTTAATGCAAAGTATTGTCTTTTATATACTACTATAGTTTTCTACAGGGGAAATATGGAACATATACGTATATTGTAAAGAACTGCATTATTTTGGAAAAGTACGCCTAAAACCATTCATTCAGAAATCCTTGCCTCGCGCATCGGTTTCGTGGAACCAACTTTCAGCGACAGTCTTTCTGAACAGGTACAAAATGGGTGCCTTCAAGAAACGTGCGTATTCCTATTTAAAAGAGCGGCAGCGACCTCAGAACTCGATATCTCTTACCAGGCATCACATCTGCTCGTCTGTCGCCTCTTGCATAAAAAAAAAATCGTCGTGGTTTTGGTTACCTGTATTAGGTACTCCGGTAACTCTGGCATCTCGCATCCAGGTTAATGAAAATCGTCTTAGCCCGTGATACGCACAGCGTCCCCTGCCCTGGCGCGACAGATCCGGCCAGGGCAGGCAGCCCTCGACCTCGCCCGCATCGGGCGGACGGCATATCGTTAATATTTGATTAATCTGCCGACAGGACAGACGGATGCTGCTTGTAGTCCAATGGCAGCAAGGCTCAATTGAGATTTGAGTTATATATCGACAGTTAAGAGCGAAAAGACGATAGGTTGCTCCCTTACATCCCCTATCATCTTTTCGCACCAATGCACCCTCAGCTGCCCTTGGTGCATCTTGCCGAATAACAAACGAGGCTCTGGCAACCGACTGGTGGCGGTATAACCATCACGATTGAGGGTGTAGTCACAGGCAGCATTGGTATTATTAATTAACCACAGGCCGGGTGACTACTACTATGACTATGCTTGCATTTATTTTATGTTTAGTATAGGGAGTTTAAAAGAGGAGCAAATCTTCGCTCGAATTGTGCCGCCCGTCTGGGGAAGGATCTCCACCTTATAGAATCATCATCAGCCTATTACAGTCCACTGCTGGACATAGGCCTCTCCAGTTGTTCGCCACTTATGAATGTAAGGGAGCGGCCTATCATCTTTTCGCTCCAAGCCAACCTCACCTGCCCGTGGTGCATCCTGCCGAATACCTTATAGAATACCGCAGCCAAATGACCTCCGGGTCGTGTTTCTGCCGGCGAATATGGTTTCCGGGGGTCATGGGGGGTTAGGGTTGGGCCGGCGTGGCGGTGGCAACTGACAGGTAACTGACCAGTTACTAGCCCGTTGTCACAGCGACTTCGGCTTCACTTTCGCTTTCCATCAGGCGTAGAAGCCATTATGTCGAGCTACTATAGACAAAAAGAGGGTTTCCAAAATTTTTGTTTGATACACACAATTTCTTTCCGTTATCTCCTGGATAGCGTAGCTCCTGCTACAACATCCCTTTCAGGGCCGAGCAGCGCTCACCGGCAGTCGATTATACTGCGGAAATGGGCCGAGTTAGCGCAAACGGACGGTGGCCAGCGTCCTGCATGATTGGATGTTTATCAGTTTTTCATTAGGCACGTGCAGTCCGTCAGATAGCGCCCGGCCGGCTGTGTCTGTCCGGCACAGGCGTGTGATAATTGTTTTGTCTATAAGGGGAACCGTTTTGTTACGGAAAACGCTGTTACACAACATAGTATACTTAGGTATAATTATATACCATTACTTTTCGCTTCAAGCCAACCTAACCTGCCCGTGGTGCATCCTGGCGAACAATAAACGAGGCGATGGGAATCGCCTGGTATGACCATCACAATTGAATTCGTAGCTAAGTACAACAGGCCGGGCAGCAGCGTCACTGGAGCGACAAGTTACGTCCTGCGATCGCCAATCCGCCTGCCCAGCGTAGCGATTATAGGTATACCTTCCAAATATTTGCCCTAAGTGGCGAACATCTGGAGAGACCTATGTCCAGCAGTGGACTGAAATAGGCTGATAATGATGATGATACCATGGTAATAGTCCTCTATTGCCTCAATTGGCGAAAGTGACTCGTGTTTGATTCGTGAACGTACGCGAATATGTCCTGCAAAACCAAACTTAGCCCTATATATACGACTATTTATGAATAGCAAAAGAACTGATTGTGGCAATAGGTATATGGAACCCAACAAAGCATGTAATTTTTTTTATTCATAGTGAAACTGCAAGCTCCTGCAATTTTCCTCATAGTAAACATTTTATACCACATACGTTCAGCTAACTAAGGATATAAAAATAAGGAAATTTATATAATTAGGGATAATTATAAGAAAAAATACTTTCATAAAACAATGTCCGATCACAAACCTAATCGCATCAAGGCATAAAAGGAAACGGCCCATTCAATTCCAAAGTCCCAGACAAAATCATTCGTTCGCCAAATGGCGACTGACCGGCAAAACTCCCAAGACCAAATGGGCTGTTGAGATACTCGAGGAGAGTTCATTACCCCCAAGTTGGCGGATAGTTCGCCAACCAAAAGTTATGTGGTCAAAGTAACCTTTTAGAAGATTTGCTGGCGACGCAGGAAGGGAATCTTTAAGCGGTTAGTCCTTTCAAAACTTTTATCGCAGCATTTAAGCGGCGTAAATGTTTATATTTTATTAGATTATGGAAACTGACTTGCTTGCGTTAGTTAAATTCGTTACAAAATAGAAGTAGTAAATATAAATATTAGACAACATCACATACATTGCTCCGACCCAGAAGTAAGCTTGAGCACTTGTGTTATGGGTATCAAAACCACAAAAGTACCACAAATATCTACTTACGTAAATAGAAATACAAACACCCAGACAAAAAAAACACAAATTTTTATCAAACTTATAATCGAGTTACATAATTCGATTTATGTTTAATTTTGGTAATTCTCAGTATTACCAACCATCAAACCCAATCATTTACCTCATTTCATTCAACAATAAACAATTGAAAACCACATGACAAAGTAACCAACATTAATTAAACAATTAAAATCATTTCGCATTATCATACGAGCACCGCGTAGCACTCTATTTGTTCGTAGTCCGCTACGGTTACCTCGTAGCACCGTAACTGTGGAACGTCGTAGCAGGGTTTGAATTTCGTAGTCAGCAGAGCAATCTTAATTGTCGCATACTGCCGTTGTATGACATTTTGCATAACATGCTTCGGAATTCCTACGCTTACGAGATGGAACTGGCTTAATGCAAGTTCAGAATATAATATATGTTGGGAATATGAATTTGAAATAAGGTGAACGTATGTTCTAAGCAAATATTTACGAAAAAAATACAAAATATTGAAATTGATTACTTTTAGAGATGAAATTGGTCTGGTCTATGCAATCCTCATTAATTCGCTACTACAGTTTTGAGACAACCATTTTAAAATTTACAAATGTTCATTCTATACCTTTGAAAGCATTGTATTTAATACTTTAACTTTAATAACTACATTCATTAAGATAGTAGATAACATTATGCGTACAACATGCAACAATAATACGGGAATGCAACCTGTGGGTCCCACACTAGGAGATCCTGTATCGTGGGCACCCACTTTACTACAGTGCGACAGAACGTGTACTTGCTTGCATAACAAATGGTAGGTTTAGGGGACAGAAATTATTATTATTTTGACAAAAGTTATTACGAGTATTAATGAACTAAAGAAAACAATTTTATTAATGAAAAAGGAAAGAAAAAAATAACAATATAAATTTGGAAAAGCTTCATTGGAAAAACACGTTTTAAATTACGTAAATTGGAATTTGCTCGAAAACGGTTGTTCGATCTCTAGGAACAGTCACGCTGTACGTAAACATCTAACTTTATTTACCTCTATTTATACATAGATGTCACTGTCCTCAGTTACATCGCGGAGGTATTGTGATCAGACAACTGTATATATAGGTACGGCGTTGACAATAAATTTGTCTTCTTTTCGAGCAAACGGAGTTTTATTTATGGTCTTCGATGGCCGGATATAAGTGAACCAAGCCGAAGTGTCAAAGGATGAACCACAGATGCAACCTATAACGGAGGATTTGAAAAAGGAACCAATTTAAATAACAAGTTTGTATGGGCGAGAAACAGTGAGTACCAAACTGACATATTTACGTAGAAGCAAAGTCAAGCTATATTGAACCTTATAGTAAGGCGAAAGGTAACTTAGAGGAATTTAGCTAGAAGTTTGGACTTAGAAAATTTTACGCATTAAGTGGTTAAGACGGGGAATCCATGCCCGAATTTTCTAAGTCAATAACACCGCCAAACACTTAGAAGAATTTTGACCAAACTGGACTCTGACTAAAAACACATACCACGGGACTTAGAAAATTTTGAAAAATTTATCTCAACAACTTTGAAAAATAACAAAATGGATTCTTTACTAAGAGGTCAGAGAGATATTGGCAAACGAATCGAAATTAACTACAGCAATTTTAAAAAATCACCGAAGGCGAGATTAACAGCCAGTTACTTGGAAACCAGAACGGCAAATTTGGAACACCAGTGGATGGTATTTAACGAAGTTCACCGGAAACTAATAAGTGACTTCAGTGAAGATGAACAGGAAGCAGACTATTTTGTAAATGATTTTTATGGTGTGACAGAAGAGATCTATACAGAGTACAAATCTGATTTGATGGAAGGTTTGAAGAAGTTTTCCGGTAACATAAATCAGGAATCTTCAGAGGTGTTAAGTGACATGGAGGAGATTAGCGTGCACTTGCCAAAGATTACCATACCAAGCTTTTCCGGGAAGTATTCAGAGTGGACAACTTTTCGCGATCTTTTTCTGTCACTCATTCACCACAACAAATCATTACAAACTGTCCAGAAGCTTCATTACCTGAAAACATACCTAACTGGCGAAGCTGAACAGCTAGTCCGTCACCTGCCGATCACTAGTGACAACTATTCAGTATGTTGGGACCTTTTAGAAAAACGATTTAACAATAAGAAATTTACAACAAATTGTATTTTAGAAACATTTTTTGGTCAAAGGAACATTTCATATGAAAATTCAAATTCTATCAAAAAACTACTTGACAC
Organism: Conogethes punctiferalis; assembly: GCA_031163375.1. Taxonomy (NCBI): domain Eukaryota; kingdom Metazoa; phylum Arthropoda; class Insecta; order Lepidoptera; family Crambidae; genus Conogethes; species Conogethes punctiferalis. The sequence continues at coordinate 2,187,146 of CM062092.1, read as the reverse complement.
CACCAACGACTGTCTCAATTCTTTGCAAAACATAGGAATACAAACAGAAAACTGGGACATTCTTGTCATCTATGTTTTATCTTTAAAGCTTGATAGTGAATCGCGTAAGTTGTGGGAGGCCAAAACTTGTAATTTAATTAACGAACTACCAACACTGTCTGATTTTCTAGAATTTTTAGAACATAGATTTAGATCTCTTGAGTTTTTGATCTCTGAACCTGCAGCTAATCATACATCTGTAAATAATTCTCAGTCCCATTGTAAAGTCTTAAATACCAATGTACATAGAACGTGTTCCTTTTGTTCAAATAATGGCCATAAGTTGGGTAATTGCAAAAGGTTTGCAAATGAGAACTTACCAACCCGACGTACCTTTGTTCAGACCTCCAAATTGTGCTATAACTGTCTAGGTGCCAATCATTCGGTTACATCCTGCCGTTTGCCAACTAGGTGTAAAATCTGTAAACGGAAGCATCATTCGTTGTTGCATTCAAATATCACTCGGGTATCATCTATCAATTTGAATGCAACCAGGGAACAAAACGATGGTAACCATGTTGTTGCAACAACATCAACAGAGAAGACCAACATAACCACTTGTTTCTCTACCAACAAGAGTCAAGTTTTGTTACCAACCGCGCTAGTGAAAGCCGAAACCGCTACAGGATCTAACATGACGCTTAGGTCTATAGTAGACCAAGCAACAACAGCTTCCTTTATCAGGGAGTCTGCAGTCCGATTACTCGGGCTTGAGAAGATACAAAGCAAAAGTATCATATCGGGTATAGGGAGTGATGGAAACACACTCAAATCGAACCATGTAGTTTATATCAAACTACGATCTAGCCAAGATCCAGCATTCATGGTCAAGGTAAAAGCTCATGTTCTTGACAAACTAACGTCAGTTCTTCCTGAAAAGAAATTCAAATCTTCATGCCATAACATACCAAACATTGTACTAGCAGATCCTCATTTTAACATACCCGGGAAGGTGGATCTGTTGTTGGGTGGAGACGTATATGGTCAAATAGTCACTGAAGGTCTAGTCAGGGGCTCATTAGGGAGCCCAATAGCACAGAATACCAAACTAGGCTGGATCCTGTCTGGTAGAATATCTGAAAATTAAGTAATCAATTAGTAGTATTAGAAAAGAATTTGGATCTTAACATTTATAAAATTATTTAAACTTACCTGGAACAGACGAAGTTACCGCAAACCTGTAACCAAAGGTGTTATGTCTAACATAAATTAAACAAAATTTTATTTAACAGGATGTTCTCTAAGCAATTGGTTTACCACAAAGAACTTACCGGTTCTGCTAACAGCGTACAGAAAAGGAATTTTTGATAGCCATTTATTAGTTTAGGAAAATTCACATTACTCACCATACCAAATTACTCTTGTCACATATCTTGATTAGTACCAATCCGGGATAACTACCGAAAAGCACAAAGGTCTGGACAAGGATACGAGGATTGTGAGTCTCAACTGTAACTGTATCATAATTTAAAGGTCTAGTAATGTTTTACCAATGGCTGGAGGATTTTTTTTGGTTTGTGTTATTTCTGTTAGTAATGTGACCAATTTTAAGTTTACTTTTGAGGACCTTTTTGTACCTATTGTTTGAATTAGTAATCATTTTTATCTAAATTTTAATTCAACATTGAACTATTGCGTATTTGGATACTAACCACTATGGCTGTCAAAATCAATACTGAACCGAACTTTTAATTAGAACTTTTTACCATACAGTCCGCTTTTATTGAAGAGGGTATTGGTTCATGGTGGGCGGAATAATAATGTCCGTATCGGCCATGGTGGGCGGTATGTTCGATCTCTAGGAACAGTCACGCTGTACGTAAACATCTAACTTTATTTACCTCTATTTATACATAGATGTCACTGTCCTCAGTTACATCGCGGAGGTATTGTGATCAGACAACTGTATATATAGGTACGGCGTTGACAATAAATTTGTCTTCTTTTCGAGCAAACGGAGTTTTATTTAACGGTAGATCATGTGACTATGACGCCATACTATAAAAATATAAAAATAGTAAGCTTTATATTCAGTGACTATGGGCGATCGGTCTAGTTCGCTTAGGTTAGGTCACCGCAAATCACCTAGATTTGTACATTTTTATTTCGGAGCCAGGAAATGGGTTTTGGAGTAGGTATATTACGTAGACCTTGGCCACAGTTATTTGAGCAATGCATAATCGTTTGCCTTCAGGCTATGAGAAATCAAAAGTCGTGCTAATATAAAAAAAAATATACATTAACTCATCCATTTACTCAAACCATCATCTATGCAGTTTGTACACGCCCTAAAAAGATTATACCTTTAAAATTCCTAGCTCTGAATCTTCTGCCCGTCTTCTCAAAGCGCTCGGCAAATCTAAAAAGGTTTACCAGTTTGTCCACCTAACTTGTTGGGGAGATCGCCAACTATTCGCTAACTTCGCGATGTGTGTAAAAGACCCCAGTAATGAAGTAGGTCTAGGTGAGTTCTTTGAAATGCACTTTTTGGAATGGTCGACTTTTTATGTCGGTGAGTCAGTATTCTCCGAAAGGTAGTCTGCTATTTAAATATCAGACAACATCACATACACTGCTCCGGTCCCAAAGTAAGTAGCGTAAGCACTTGTGTTATGGCTATCAGAACAACGAAGGTACCACAAATAAATACTTAAATACAAATATAAACACCCAGACACCGAACAAACACAAGTGTTCATCACACGAATGTTTGTCCCAGGTGGGAATCGAACCCACGACTCTTGGTTCAGAAGGCAGGGGTCACTACCAATTGAGCCACCGAGTAACAATTACAATGCTATTTACAATGTTACAAAGGTTTGATTACCACCAGAAATAGAACTTACCAACTACGGAGCTGGTACTGAGTACACAATTTCTGAAACTCAAACTCAGACTGAGTCTCAGACGCGGACAAAAACAGAAAACTCCAGTAATAATTTTTCGTTTGACTTGGGGTGCTATCCTGATAACTCTTTGTGTTTAAGGAGCAGTTGCTACCTTTGTAATATATGTACATTTTTTTAATAGTTTTATTAGAAACAGATGGTTTCACCCCACGATAGAAAGGAGCAAAATTATTTTTGATGTCAATCTCCTCTCCGCCTCCCTGTACTTAAATGATTTGAAATTCCGTGACGATCAATGACGATACGGTAAAAACCAGTTCAGCCCTCTAACGATTAAACACATGAACATAAATACAAACACAACACAGCGATCTATTTGGCAAAGTTCGAACATCGCAAAATCGATTCCTAATACTGATAATGTACCGATCGAGCCAACTCGTGAACTAACGAAAATCGACGATAAAAACTAACGGTCACCGATAAACGGTAACTTACAACCAATCAAATGATGGCGAGCGTCACCCGCAGGTCAATAAAATGTAAATATACTACTGTACGTACATGGTTCGTCGGATGTATTTTCTTTTCTCATTTTAGCAGTGTTTCTACCGATTAATATCCAGCGTTTAAAACTGCCTAACACCGGCCAATGTTCAAAGGCCGCAGCGCAGCTGTAACTCTTGATGTTGCAGATGTACATGGGTGGCGGTTATCACTTACCATCAGGTGAACCGTCTGCTCGTCTGCCTCTTATGTCATGGCTAAAGTTGATGTTTGCCTAAAGTAACTAACAACTGGAGATGCCGATGTGGACTACGAGAGGTTGATGATAAGATCGCTAAGATCGATCTCTTCCAGATAAACTTTGGATAGAGAATTGCAATATAGGAAGACCGTATAGTTTTTCGCTACGTTTTGTCCCGTGGTGAATCGTGTACCTACGTTACGAGTTTAATTAGTGTTTTTCAGTACGGAGTTTCTTGAAAAGATCTTCGACAGGGACGGGGTCCTTCAAAAAGGTTGTGAAGAGGATTTTCGTGATCGATTTCGTGAGGTCGGCAACAGGCGTGTGATACTCCTGGTATTGCAGGTGTCCATAAGCTGCGGTACCCGCTTAACATCAGGCAAGCTGTAGGCTTGTTTGCCACTTGCTTATTTTTATTCAAGATTAAAATGTGTAGTGTGTGTATGTATGTGTATGTGTGATCTAGTTATTGTTGTTATACTGGTACAAAGTCGTTTTTTTTTTAATTTTAAATTGCACCCAATGTTAATTTTGTACGTTAAGTTTATCTTTATCTCATATTTAACTTAACTTAACTTTATAAGAGAGGTAGGGCATAGCGAATCTTCGCTCGTATTGAGCTGCCCGTCCGGGGAAGGACCTCCACCCTATAGAATACCGGAGCCAAATGACCTTCCGATGGTGTTTCTGCTGGTGAGTAGGGTTTCTGGAGCTCGTGGGGGGTTAGGGTTGGGCCGGCATGGTAGTGGCAACTGAGAGGTAACTAACCAGTTACTTGCCAGTTGTCACAATGACTTGGGCGTTTCCTTGGCTTTCCATCAGGCGCAGGGAAGCCATAATGTCGAGCTACTATAAAAAAAAGAAAACCCTAGTTGTATAAAAAAAGTTCTAAAAAATAGTCATAGTAAGTCGTAGTAATAATCTTCATCTCCAAACACCAACCTTTAATTCCATCGTTATACAGTCTGCTACAGTTTTCAGCAAACATTCTCACCGCAAAAGCTCATCACAAGTGCACCGTCAAAAACCCGTGTCCTTTCCCGAATAAAGTTCGCTTTCTGAAGAATTTTTGCACAATTTAAACTCCTCCGGCGTCATATTAGACCAGCTGCCGTCGTAGTTACACGGAAAAATGCCCCTAACGGGTGTCACGCTAGAAAATTTTACACTCTACAACATATTCTCACCTAGGCAGGAGCGGAGGCATTTCATAGAGGGATGCCGGGAGGCGCCGGCGTAAGGAGCGGCCGGGAGCGACAAGGTTTGCACTTTTTAATCGGAAGCTAAATTTGAGATAGATACATAGAGATTCTTAATTGGCCAAAACATAAACTTAACGTACAAAATTAACATGGTACAATTTAAAAATAAGATAACATTATTATATTTAAACAACATTGTACGAGTATAACAACAATAAAAAGACCACTACACATTTTAAAATTGAATAAAAATAAGCAAAACTAAACAACAAAGATACTAGTATAAAACAGTAAGACCGGACTCGAAATTATGGCATTCAATATAAAAGGGCCTCACTTATTACCTACCCAATGGCGGCCCGCGTAGCAAGCCTCTCCCAAATACCTTACTAATGAATAGGACCAGTCAAACGCAAGTGTAGTCAAGTCAGTTGAAAGTGAAAAATAAGTACTAATTGTGTTGGGACATTAAATACTTCTACCCTCCTTTTAATATTGTCAATTAAACTAATTCCATTACATTGAACAGAATTGTACAGCGAACTAGATTATCAAACTAATTATTTATCAGACTATACCGAAGCGTAATTATCAAGAAATGGCGTAGTTAACGTGTCACCATTAATAAGGGAGACGTGAGCTCTGTGCGTGCTCGACGACTTGACGCGGAGGCCGGCTGCAGACGAGCGGTTTATACACCGACAAAGATGTGTGGCACATGGACGAAAGTTCAAACGTTCCGAGACCAAAACTTATGAGGTAACACACTAAAGGGATATATGGGATCTTTCCGCTGCAAGCCTCATTTCACTCACAGAGCTGAGGCTGGGACCTGATTGGCTACTCACAAGCATTTTATTTATTTACTAGCTGTGCCGGCGGCATCGCACGCGTGGATATCGGGTTTCAAAAATAACGGACTTTCATAAACCTATCTATACCTAGTGCCTAAGTTTTAAGTTGGACCTCTACGAGTAGCAATACTTGGTGAAAACCGCATAATAATAATAATAATAATAATAATAATAAGTTTATTTCCTTAAAACACATAATTACATAATATGATTTTAGCAATGGGCCCCAAACTAGGGAGACCCTGTATCTTGGGGACCCAAGCACGGAAGGAATTTGTCACTTATGTAGGTACTATACGAACAACATAAAGCATGCAAAGTTGTAATGAAAAGTGAAGTATATAGGTAGGTAAACATGAATACACTAAGACTGGAATATTTAAAGTTCAAGAGAACGAGTTGTACAGTGCAAAAACTAAATAAAAAAATAAAAAATGAAAGCTACTATTTCGTGAACAGCCAATATGAACAGGACAGAGCTATCTCCTTTACTATTAAAAGTAGGCACTTAAAGTAAGACTTAACAACTACACATGCTACCCATCCCCCCGACCCGTGTCTACGCTTGCGGCTCGGCACGGGGTGAGGGACGAGGGGGTGTAAGGCCCCAGCGCCACGGCTCAGTCAGGAGTTAGTGCATACAGACTAACGCCCCGAGCGGGACCTATGTCGCGTAAGCCAGTTTCCGATACGTTCTGATTTACGATAGATTGTAGTCTACCACCTCAAGGTTCCAGACCCGGTTCAGGTCACTCCCATGCTGGCGTGTCGAGACTTGTATGGTAAGCACACACTCAGCTTAATTGTCACATTAAATAATAATAGTAATTTTTCTTTTGTGAAGTTTCGTTACTTGTTGTTTGCAATAGTGTTGTAATATAATACAAAATTGTGATTCCGCAGACACAGCCATACCAGGGAGAGGCCACCCGGGCGGCATCAGGCCCATGGATTTGAAGTTAATCAGGGTGAAAAAACGTCATCAGCGTGTCGCTCGTGTGCTCGGTCTATGAGACCAAGGTAGTTATTACAATGCCATATGTTCGTGATTGAAATTAAAAGACATAGTGAGCAGCCAATAGGCATGGGAGTAGTATCGATTCATGACAGTCATCGTTGATAGTATACCTAATAATGAATTAGCGAAGTTTTAATTAATTAATTAGACAGAACACACTAATAAATCAGGGGTCAGGCCACGGAATTTACCTAGTCGAGCACCAGACATTGACCTGTGGCGCCGCCCAGAACACCCAGATTCGGGACAGATCAAACGTAAAGAAAAATAAAATCTAAAAAAGTAAAAAATAAAAAATAAGAATACAATACACCGTCAAAGCAAACACGGCTAAACCATAACCTTGTCCGCAGGTACACCTACACACACTGTCCCCACAACACCTCCGTGCGGGCCGACCCGGACTGGCTGCCGAGTACCCATGTATGCTGTGCGGTGCGGTGCAGCGCTAGGCTCCGCCGGATCGCGAACATAGGCCAGGGGCCAGCTCTTCCCAGTAGGGGCACAGCGCAAGAAGCTACTTAACTAGTTCTTCGCATTGATCGTAACTCAGTGGAAGAAGGGTTTTTTTTAACATGAATTTAGTTTGGGTGTATGTTAAATTTTTTGTGCAACAGTACTTTTGTATTACATTATACGTGCGCGGGGACAGGAATAATGGAAGGCGTCTTGCAAAAGTGGTTTTAATCTTAGGGATAGGTACTTTAAAAAGTCTCTTCTTGCGCAGTGCCTCAATGTTGGGCAGGGTGGCAGTCGCTCTGTGACATCTCAGTGTGGTGTGCAGGATGTAAAGCTTACGAACGGAGAGAACCTTCGCGAGTGTATATGTGTCGCGGGTGGGGAAACGTATTGGCTTTTTGTACAAAACTTTCAGGACCGCTCTTTGCGCTCTCTCCAGAGGTAACATGTGGGTTTTCGCGGCACCTCCCCAGGCTCCGATGCAGTACTGCAGAATTGACTGGCACAGTGCAAAGTAAACCACACGTTTGATCTCCTCGCTGGCACTATCTCTGATTAGTTTCATGACATAAATCAAACGTCGTGTGCGTGCAGTAAGATTAGTTATATGAGGGGAGAATGAGAGATGTTGATCTATCGTTACACCCAGGTACTTAATGTGCTCGACACGATCAATAATGACACAATCACATCCCGGGGCCGATAGACACGCATGACAGTGAAGTTTTATACCGCGGTTAACATCCGGACGAGACATTTTGGTCTTGTGGAATGCTATGTACTTCGTCTTGTTCAGATTGAGGGTTAGCAGATTGTTGTCCAGCCAACTCTTCAGCACCGATATTCCCTGTTCTGTTAGCCTGTATGCCTCTTCCCAGGACGCGCCACTGAATACAATCGCAGTATCATCCGCGTAACATATTACGTGCGCCCCGGGGACACTAACCTTAAGTATGTCGTTAATGTACAGTACAAAGAGGGTCGGACCCAAAATGCTACCCTGGGGCACGCCAAATCTGACAGGAAGTCCATCGCTGACGAGCCCCTCCACCCTCGTACACTGTTCTCTGTTGACCAAATAACTCCGAAACCAATCCCGGGCTACGCCCCTTATCCCCAGGACCTCAAGTTTCCTTAGCAAGATAGGTATCGAAACCGTGTCAAATGCCTTTGCCAAGTCCATGAAAATGGCAAGACACTTTCTACCCCTGTCGAGATTGCCAGTAACCAAGTTCGTCAAGTGTACAACCGCATCCTCAGCTGACTTCCCCTTTTGAAACCCGAACTGACTCTCAGAGATTACTTGGTGTTTGTCTAGATAGGTGATCAGACGCTTGTTAACAATTTTTTCAAGGACCTTAGAAAGTATGCTCAAGAGAGATATCGGTCTGTAGTTGTTGGGGACGTCCTTTGCATCCGCTTTGTGGATAGGGCTAATGACGGCTTTCTTCCATTGTCCGGGAAACACTCCGGTCTCCAGGCTCAAGTTTACTAAGCTTGTTAATGGAGTGAGCAGATACTTTTTACTTGCATAAAATTCCATGCAGTAGTTTTCGCGTAATGCGCGATCAAACATACAGATAAAATTGTCTCCCGTTTTCACAACACTTTCCATCACTGCTCTGCTCCTATTGATCGTAGCGTGATGAAAAGTATACTATAACCTGCGCAGGACCATGAAGAATAATTGTACCAAGTTTAGTACAAACCCGTTGAGTAGTTTTTGTTTCTATAAAGTACAGACACACATACAGACGGACACACAGACAGACTAAAATTTTACTGTTACGGACTGGCCGCAAGGCGGCCAACCTCCTTATTTATTACTTTTTTCTTTTTCAATATTTTCGTTCATCTTCTGTTATATGAAATTTCTGTTGCTGTTGCTTTGCTATCGGTCGTGCGCGGTGTGCGTGATATTTTTATTTTCGTGTTATTTCTTATTTTTATATTATATTTTTATTATTTTCCTTTGAGCCCGGTTTCCTTTCTTTTTCCCTTCTATTCCTAACATATTTTGGTCGAAGTACCTACCTACTCAGTAGGAGTGAGCTGTCAGAAATAAAATAAAACGTTTAGTTAGCAAGCGCCCTAATCAGTATTAATCTTTACCCGCCGAGCGATTATTCTTATTCGCGACCAATTAATGATTTACGTCTGAATTGGCGCTGTGATAATTATTTACGCTTGTTGGCGGATCTTGCGGAGCGGAGCGGATCGAGACGGTGCGGCGAGCTGTCAAATAGGGAGAACGATTTTCAAAACGTTTTAACAAGATATAAATGTAAATATATACTATCCCTCTTTAGTACATGTATACTAAAGAATAGAATAAAAAATATCTTCATTCATATGTGTGATATTTTTGTCTTTAGTTCTAGCAATAATATACCTAAAGTACGTACAGTTTGCACGACTTTGGCCCCCCTCTTCAGAAAATTAGACTTCTTATACCTGTTGAAGATTGTCTGGAAGAAATCGCTTACTATAGATATAATGAGAACACACACACACACATTGTATGCTTATACATACATACAATGTGTTCATTTTATATTTGATCAAAGTCCCCAAAATAATATGGGTTATAACTCATGTTGTTAAAGATAATTACTAAAATAATGTAGGCACTCTCTGCTCAAAAATGAAAATTGATCTAATAATGGTTTCATTTATGGAATAAATGATTAAAATGGTTGCACTTATCATATTAGTGGAACTGAGTAAGTAATAATGTGTTACCGCTCATGGCTTAGACCATGAGGTCACACGTTCACGCCAGCGGCGCGTTTTGTACTAGGTTCTGATACGCGACTCCCCCGAGGCCTCTTGCAAAATAACTTCTAGTGTGGAATTTTTATTAACCAGAGCGGCACTGGTCTGCGGGACTGGTTTATGTGAAATTGTGTAGAGAGCGTTGAATAGAACGTACATGGAATAGGGAATTGATGATTAATAAATAAACGGGTATTTGACACCATATATCTAGTGTGGGACGCTCTTAGGTGGTAGCTTGTAGCTTTGACGATTTGTGGGTGTTTTTTTTTAAACTATACGAATAAAGTATAATTTGACTGGCTTGATGGCTCATTTGGTAGTAACTTCTGCATGATCTCTGCATATAATTGAATGCGATTTTCACCAATGTATAACTTAAAATGTAAGGAAGTCCATTATTTTTGAAACCCGATATCCACGCGTGCGACGCCGCTGGCACAGCTAGTACTGAATAGGCCTGTTGTTTGCCACTTTGCTCAAACACCTGGAGGCTTTGCCCATAATCACCACGCTGGGCAGGCTAGTTGGCGATCGTAGTGCGTATCTCCTGGCTCCGGTGACGCTGCTGTGCGTCATCGACCTATGGTATAGCTAATCTTTAGATCGTGATAGATCACTCTCGGTTGCCAGAGCCTCGTTTGTTATTCGGCAGAATGGGCGGCACACGAAAAAATCACGGGCAGGTGAGGTGGCTTGGAACGAAAAGGTCCTTCCCCTCCCTCTCTTTTATATCCCTGATGCGTCAATGCATTCCTGGATGTAAAAAAAATGTATTCAGTTTGGTTTCTTAAAAAGATCCCATAGTAGGTAGCTATTATAATATCTTCAAATCATGTCCACTCAAATAAATTTCAAGGAGCCGTAAAAGTTGGCAGTCGTAATAACATTATGGTGTTAGATAGTCCGGTGCCAACGCCATCGCACCGGCGCCGAGTGGGGGCGCCACAGAAATGTATCAAGGATAGAACGGGCTAGCGTGCGCTTAATGTGTGACTCAATCTTGCACTACAGTGTTTGAAGTATCATTCGACGTACGCGCATTTCTGCTCTATAAACGGAAATCACTAGGATTTCCGTTTATAGAGCAGAAATGCGCGTCATACTCCGAGTTATGAGTAAGTGCAGCAGGGTAAACGACCACTAGGAAGAGGTAGGTACGTCCTCATGACTCAAAAATCTCCTCGCATGTTTTAATCTGAGCACTAAATCCCTGATCTGTCTGTGTCAAAAGTTAGACAGGCCCTAATGGTAGCCGACCTCCGGTAGGAGATGGACCAAGCACGACAATTTTACACGTTAACACTTTCAATTCGCGTTCTTAATGTATTTCCTAGCGTTCGTTTCAAAAAGACTTCGCAATGAAACTAAAGTTGTTATCTAGAGCGTTTGAATTTCTAAATTTTGAAAAAGCTATGATTAATAAATAAAAGACTTTAATAATAAAAGATTATTACGAAGAAGAGAACTTATGCACCAAAAGTGTAGATGTTAATAATTTATGGCTGTTCTATTCTTGGTACATTTGTAGACGCCGTCTTCGTCCGAGTAACGAGGTGCTGTATTTCACGTGGTGTCCTATAATGACAACTGAGTCGGAAAGTGTCGCTTTGCGATTCGACGCGGTTTGTCTAAGGCTTATTTTTGCATAGCAAAAGGTACCAATAGCTGAGATAAGTTTGTTTAGCTTAACGTGTCTACACACCGATGGCTTTATTTGAGTCAACCTTGGTGGTGGCTTGAAAAATAAAGTTCCTACGGAAAGATCCAGTAGTAGTTGGTAAACCAACCAATAAATTACTGTTACCTACCTAACCAGGTAGACCTAGGTTATGTGCTGGAGCGCCCTGCGTTTTAGAGCTTAGAACAATAAATAAATAAATAATAAATAACCCAAGACATGCCACGCTGGGCCACACAGCGCCACCTAGCCCCAAACTAAGCCCAAGCTTGTCAATACTGAGGTATCCTTGCCCGTGGTAAGAGGCGATTAAAAGAAGGCCTCCCGAGGTGTGCCCCCTAACCGCAGTGCGATTGCCACTCCGCCTGTAAGCGGCGCAGCGCTGCTAAAGACATTCTACGTGTTATGGAAAACCAAACGGGAATGGGCAGGTAACTAAACCTGTCACAACCATATCAATTGACACCGACATGTCGGCACATAAGATGCTTCTTGACAAAGAAAAAAAAATAAAGGCTATGAGGTCTCGTCTGCGATCACTAGATCAACGAAGTAGCCAAACCAATAAAATACAATACATGCAAATACCAAATGTATCGCGCTGTCGACACAAGACTCATTAAGGCCGCTCCATCAAAATGGCCGTTCATATAATTCATACGGATGCAAACAGCGGTGCATGCCAAAGTAATCATGTGTTGGCCGCCTGCCCGGAATAAACTGATTCTTTTATCCATAGACGAGGCAAGGCTGGAGGCAGACGGTAGGCGATACTGGGAAACACATATTGTTAAACAGCAGGCGTAAGGGACAATATATAAATAGCGGGATTTAACGCGCATACCTTTTCGTCCGTGTTAAAGTGGCCGTGGTCACGGGGAGTAGGTCCTGGTGCAGTGATGCTACTCCGTCTGTGCGGCAAAATATTTTTCCACCCGCAACTGTTTGTTTTTCCAACCAACATAACAAATCATTTTTTTGTAGTGGCTCGACATAATGGCTTTCCTATGCCTGATGGAAAGCGAAAGAGAAGCCCAAGTCCCTGTGACAACGGGCAAGTAACTGGTCAGTTACCTGTCAGTTGCCACCGCCGGCCCAACCCTAACCCCCCACGAGCTCTGGAAACCCTACTCACCGACAGAAACACGACCCAGAGGTCATTTGGCTGCGGTATTCTATAGGGTGGAGGTCCTTCCCCGGACGTGCGGCTCAAATTGGAACGTCATTCGCTGTACGGGAATGTACTCCCTTTCCATTATTGCGCGTTACAGTATTTTAATATAGGAAATGTAAGTGAACGACCTATTATTATCTTTTGCTTCACCCTCATCTGCCAGTGGTGCATCCTGCTGAAAATCAAACGAGGTTCTGGCAAGCGACTGGTGGCGATTGAAGGTGTAGTTAAATACCACAAGCTGATGACGCGTCACCGGAGCAAGGAGACACGCGATTGTGGGTGTTTGCCAAAAGTAGCAAACAACTTGAGAGGCCTATGTCCAGCCGTGAACTTCGATAGATGATTACCAAGTAAGTCAGTTTTATTCATCCAGTTTTTATCGCGTACACCCCCCCTTAGACGGTCAGGTCATTTTGTTCAATCACCGTCCCAAATCCAATACAGATATGTGTTGTTGCAGTCGCGTTTATCTTGTTTACAATCGCGTTCGGACTAAGACAAGTGGCTTATACCAACGGCCTCCTTGTTTAGGAAAGGAAACACATATATCTAGTGTATCTAACTGTTAGTCATTAAGTCTAGCCAAAGGCAATAAAAAGATAAAATTAACAAGATAATGGGATGTAAAGGAGCAGCCTGTCATGTTTTCGCTCCAAGCCAACCTCACCTGCCCGTGGTGCATCCTGCCGAATAACAAACGAGGCGCTGGCAATCGACTGGTTGCGGTATAACCATCACAATTGAAGGCGTAGCTAATTAGCACAGACCGGTGACGGGCAGCAGCGTCACTGGAGCGAGAAGCTACGCCCTGCGATCACCAGTCCGCCTGCCCAGCGTGGCGATTATGGGTATATCCTCCATTTGTTTGCCCAAAGCGGCGAACAACTGGAGACAGCTGGAAAGGTCATAGATCAATCAATCAACAGCCCTTCGTAGTCCACTGCGACATATCCATAAAGGTTGAATAAATTAATACTCTCCATGGATTTTTATCATAGGTAAGAGAGGTAGAGTGTAGCGAATCTTCGCACCGTAGCGAAATCCTCCGGGTCGTGTTTCTGCCGGTAAGTAGGGTTTCCGGGGTGTCGCGGTTAGGCCGGCATGGCGGTGGCTGACATTTGACAGTTAACTGACCAGTTACTTGCCCGTTGTCACAGCGGCTTGGTCTTCTCTTTCGTTTTCCATCAAGCGTAGGGAAGGCATTATGTCGAATTACTATAAAAAAAGTTGAATTGTTGTTTCGATAATAAAAACTACTGGAAAATGTATACCTACGTTTGCAGGCTAATGATGAAACTCTGATTCAGTAGTTTGTTCTGAATACATCAAGACGATGCACTCAATAGGTAGGTAGGTATATGATAGTACTGTTGTTACCAAACATGATGCTTGTCAATCACCGCTCGCAATTCGATCGTTCCGTTACATAATTAACATTTAAAAAAGCGCTTTAGTTAGCAACGCGTTGACGCAATTTGCATCACAATTGCGTGTGATTGCGTGCGGCGGGCGCGATTTTAAAACGCGACGCGTTAGACGCGATGCGGTCGACGCTCCGATTCGCATTTTGTATTGTGCATCAACGTTGCATTGTTTTGTTTTCGGTTCAAATACAGTTGAGCCATTGTGTGTGCGATTTGTGTTTGTTTCTAACGCAACAGCGTAAATGTACGCATCTGATTTAATACGCCTGCCCAGGGTGGCGGTTATGGGTATGTCCTCCAGACGTTTGCCCTAATTGGCGAACAACTGGACAGGCCCATATCCAGCAGGCGACTGCAATGGGCTAATGATGATGATGAGATGATGACTAATATCTGACTTTAAAAAAAAGAGGAGGATCTGAATTTGACTGTTTTTGCTGTATGTTTGTTACCACAAAGTCCACAGAAGTACTGTGTTATCATTGTATACTCACCTTACTCAGTTTCTGCTCTCTGTATGACCCAAGGGGTGACTGGTAGAGAATGCTCTTAGCATTAAGTTCGCCTTTTGTACCATTTTGTGCAACAAATAAATAAACAAAATAATTATGTTGTGAACATTGTTAGTATCGGTTTGCAATGATTCCTGCCCGACCTTAATTCGGGCTGGCCAAAACAAGTGCGATTAACAGTAAAACAACTCCATTAACCAGTGATTAAGCTTAATTGAATAATGTACCTTTACACAAATTAGGTTAATTTATTAATGTGATAACTTATAACCTACAATACAATACTAATACACAATTGTGTTACAATTATAATAGTGGATATATTATACTCGTAATTATGAATAATGTGTATGTAGTAGTTTATGTATTATGTTTATAATATATTTTTTGTGTATTAATTTACTTATTCATCATCATCTCTAGCCTATAGCAGTCCACTGCTGGACATAAGTCTCTATAGATGCTCGCCACTTTGGGTAAGCATCTGGAGGCTACTCATAATCAGCACGCTGGGCAGGCGGGTTGGCGATCGTAGGCCGGATCTCTTCACTACGCTGACACTGCTGCTTTAAGCCTGTGAATTTAGATAGCGATCGGTGATGATTATACCGCCACTAGTCAGTTGCATAGGGTTGATAAAAAAAATTTGAACGTATACCTATGCAGTACAACTAGATAGCTTCTACAAACAAAAATAGGTCATAAGAACATTGTTATTACATCAAAGTCATATTCGTCGCCCTCATAATGTTTGTATATTTTGTTACACACAAACCGGGTTCTGGCCAACCACTAACGAAATTTTAATTCATAATTGATGGCCGACGAAGCACAACAAAGGAAAGATACACATCAGAGAGAAACGAAACGAAAACTGGAATATAATTCCGTCGGCCGCTCCATTATTAAATTGTTCGTGAAAGCGAGATAACCTCAGGTTAACTTGCGGAGTTTCGTTTAACTTGGGTTTAACGAGGTGAGCGCAAGCCAAGGCATTGGTTGCTTGATCAGTGATCAGGTAACTGTAGAATTGACATTACTAATTAAAGATTAGTACCAACATACAAAGTGTGGGTTGATTTTTTCGCTGGTGTGCAACCTTCGTGTTGTTGTTTTTCCTTCATCGAAATTGCGTATTATTTATATTGATTAATAGAACGAAGCCTTTTTTTTATGCCGGGGAAAATGCTTTTACGCATCCCCGCTACCCGGGGGAGAATAGAACGAAGCCTGAAATTAATGTTTCAAGCTCCTAGCTTTAACCAGAGGGCTTAAAAGGGAGTTTTACAACCATATTCTTAGCATAAAATGTAGCGTATATTTTTTTTCAGGGTTTATGTTAACTGTGTACCACATTTTGTTTAAATATTTTGTAATTTTGGTGTGAAATCGCGACAGACTTTCGAATTTATAGTATGAGGTATTAAATTAAATAACATGATAAATATTGTAAGAATAAGAATTAACAGTGTTTATGCACACAGAAATAATCATCATCATCATCAGCCCGTAGACGTTCACAGAAATAATACAAATAAGTAAACTACAACATTCATATGAATTTTATAGTACCAAATCATGTCACTTGGGCTGTCTGTCCGCAGCAGCTCTGTGGCTAACGTGTTTTTTGCCAACTACCGGAACTCGGCGACTTCGAGGCGCAAGTTGGTTGTGGTCGAGATCTAACTCGCCGTCAGCTGCAACCCGCGACGTTACAACTTTTAATCTTCACTATAGATGTTGTCCGCCTTCTGCCTTCTGCAGTCGCGGAGTTGCAGCGGTTTTGTTAGCAGTGAGTGCCTTTTGGCTTTAGTTAGATTCGCTAATCGCTCATATTATGCACCTCGATACCAGCTGCAGCCTTTCGATGCCGTGCAGAAACGTGCCATGAGGATGGTCGACGATCCCGAGCTTACAAACGGTATTGAGCCGCTAAGTCTGAGGAGAGATTTCTCTTCATTATGCGTGTTCCACCGTTTGTATAATGGGGAGTGTTCCAAGGAGTTGTTTGAGATAATGCCTACGGCGACATTTTACCACCGCACCGCACGCCGTCGACAGGGGATACAGCCTCATACCCTAGAGCCTGGGTGGTCGCGTACGGTACGTTTCAACAGAAACTTCTTGCCGCGTACACTTAGGCTTTGGAATGAGCTCCCCGCCGAGGCTATCCCCCGAGACTACAGTATGGGGTCCTTCAAAAAGGTTGTGAAGAGGTTTTTAAAGGGTAGGCAACGCGCGTGTGATACCCCTGGTGTCGCAGGTGTCCATAGGCCGCGGTAACCGCTTAACATCAGGCGGGCCGTAGGCTCGTTTGCCACCCAGTGGTATAAAAAAAAATATATTTATCCTAGGAATAAACCTACGTTTGACTGTCTGGTGGCTCAATTGGTAGTGACCCTAGCCTTCTAAACTAAAGGTCGTTGGTTCGATCCTTACCCGAGACGTAGGTACATTCGTATCATGAACATTTGTGTTTATTCTTTGTCTATGTAGCTTAAGCACTTGTATGATAGGTATCAAAACAACGAAGGTATCACAAATATATACAAACACAAATGTTCATCACATAAATGTTTGTCTCGGGTGGGAATCAAACTCACGAACTTCAGGAGGCAGAAGCCATAACCAAATGAGCCACCGGGTCAGTCGAGAAGTTCTTCTTATTCCCTCCGAGAAGTTCTTCTTAGTCTATTGCAGTCCACTGCTGGACATAGGTCTCTCCAGTTGGTCGCCACTATGGGCAAACGCTGGAGGTCATACCAATAATCGCCACGCTGGGCAGGCGGGTTGGCGATCATAGCTTCTCGCTCCAGAGTCAATATTAAAAATATTATTTCGTAATGAAATACTTAATGTGGAATGGAATGAAAATAATACGAAATAGGAAATAACCTTATCAAATATATATTTTTTATAGTGGCTCGACATAATGGATTCCCTACGCCTGATGGAAAGCGAGAGAGAAGCCCAAGTCGCTGTGACAACGGGCAAGTAACTGGCCAGTTACCTGTCAGTTGCCACCGCCATGCCGGCCCAACCCCAACCCCCCACGAGCTCCGGAAACCCTACTCACCGGCAGAAACACGACCCAGAGGTCATTTGACTGCGGTATTCTATAGGGTGGAAGGACCCGGACGGGCGGCTCAATTCGAGCGAAAAGTTGCTATGCCCTACCTCTCAAAATATATATATAATATTATCTTTGTGTCTAGTTTTAAATCAACTTTTTGGTGTGTATTAAAGTATATCTTCTACTTATCACGCGTCTCGATTTCGTCGCTTGTTCTCTCCACCGTTGCGCAACACGTCATACTTGAGAGGAATTAACCTCTGGCAAGTGTCTGCGTCGTGAGAGCCGTATTGGCAGCCATCGGGCCCGGAGGTATCTCCGGCAGTTTGGAGGGAACCCGTAAAGGCGGACGGTCCCGCGGGACCGGCAGGCGGGACGCACACTGGCATGTGAGGCTTTTGTTAACCGACTTCAAGAACATAAAAAGGGAGGTTCGCAATTCTAGTGACTTTTTTGGATTCTACTCGTACCCTTGGCGATACATCGCTTGGATTGTTCGTCAAAAATCATCTTCTACAAGCTTCTACGCATGGGATGAGATGGCTTATGCCATGCGTGTCGTAGAAGCATACCAGATGTAGAGGAATATCATCACTTCTGATTTGAAATAGTGTCTCAGTTTCAATGTATTTTTTTTTGTTTTCGTTTAAGTTGGCCGGTGGCATAACCGATGGTTTCCACTGAAAACCAGCGTTATAGCAAAGGTTTGCTGTAACAATAGCTGAGTGGACGCCATTTTGTTCGCATAGCGCAGAGGTGCCTTATTCTTTTTATCTTTATTTGCCAAAAGTAGTATATTTTTTTGTTTTCTTTGTGTAATGTGTCAAAATCAAGTTTTTTTCTATTGTATTCTTTTCTAATGTAAGTAGTTTAGTTTTCTGCGTGGAAAGAAATCGAGCCTAAGTACAACCACCCACTTCTTCTTCTTCTCGTGTCAACAGTAATCCGTATTATATAGAACCCATCCAAAACTTAGCGACCTGGACACCGCTATCGGTCGCCTCATGTAGGCCGCCTCATCGCCCACTGTGCGCCGCGTCTCCTCATCCAATACGACCAACTGCGTAATAAATTTCAGAGAAAGGACCTCGCCGAAATGGATGCTTATCACGATCCGGCTCGGTTCCTTCGGCCGTCGGTTAAATAGCCCTGTTTTTGTCTTCGCCAAAGGGTGAGCGAAGATTCGAGCTTCCAATTGCTGGGACCGGTTTGTTTTTTTTTTTAATAATAGGCTTTACTTGACTCTGGTCTTTTAAACTTTTTTTTATGTTTTTTTTTTATTGGCAAAGGATTATGCTGTTGCTTTGATGTACCGGATACGAAAGCTAAATTGTATCAAAAAATGTCAGATGCATTACTTTATACATTGCGTACCAATCCAAGATTTCATCAGGGCACTGAGTACGACTCACCTGGGTAGCCCACATAGGCTCAATCCTATATAATGGAGAGCGCTCAGTATGAGCGTCAATGAGTGAGATTTTGAAAAAGCAACTACAAAATTACTTGCCTGTATCTTCTCGGCAAAGTACTGCGTTCCCAACTGGTGATGGATTTGATCATGTTTATTTTAAACTTACGCAAATACAGCATATTTTGATTTTAATTTCTGATGTATCTTAATTTTCCATAACCAACGCGCTTTATCTAAACCAAATTAATAATTCAAACGTGTCAACAGTAGATAGTTTTACACCAGAATACCCATCCCTTGTGAACTTGGTTTCCTCTACCTGAAGGTTGTCTGGAAGAGATCGCTACAAGCGATAAGACCGCCTAAGTTGTACTATGTTTTGTTTGTTATAATTTTGTTGTAATGTCTGTGTTTGTGCAATAAAGATTGTTATTTAGAGATATGAGAGCATGAGTTTTTTCTCATCCAACCGCGGAACATAAAACCGAAGAATAAGTCGTAAAAGCCAGAGGTTTAAACATTAAAACCTTGTTACCGGGCGTAGTGCAGCTAATCCGAAAACAAGTCCCCATTGTTTCGAACGTGGCTAGTCCCAAAACTCGGCCACTGAAAATCTTGTTTTAATTTCGTTTGCGAAACGCCCGTAACGAACGACGTTAACATGACCGAAACATTTCGGCAGACATAATTCGAATTAAGCCCCACCGGTTGTTACATATTTTACCCCTATTATTGTCATGCATGGTGCATACCTTACTTTATTAAATTCCGTCCATTCTCCCCGAGGGTGTAGGGTAAATAACAGTGAGGTATGTTGGTTTGACCTCATGGATTAAGATAGTATTTTTCCAAATCTTGTTTTTTGGTAAGACTGTGTTACTGGCCAGGGAAGTTTCGTTATCATGAAAAACATAGTAGAGTAATCTCATCATCATCAGCATATACTTAGCAGTCCATTGCTGGATATATGCCTGTCTAGTTGTCCGCCAATTTTGTCAAACATCTGGAGGATTTGCACAATCGCCGCGCTGGGTAAGCAGTTTGGCGATCACAGAGCCTATAAGGGCAATGCCAAGCAGTGGGCGTTTGTAAGTTGATGATGAACTGATTTAGTCCCAAGGACCCTTTAAAACCCAGAGTACTAGGTATTAGAACACTTTTTTGGCTAGACCCGGAATTCGAACCTCTTGACCCTTAGCGGCACTTGCTTCATTCCTTCTACTAGGCCAACGAGGTCACACATAGATTACACTATACATTATTAAAATTCCGCATGTTTTCTTATTTTCTACACTGTGGTAAAGCTTCTAAATGTTTCAGAAAATATTTCCAGTTATGTCCAGTAACTTTAGCCTTTGATGACAAACAAACTAATATGTAATAACAAATTTTGTACATTAAATTGATTAGAACAGGGGTTGTAAGTACTATAAAGGGGTTATAAGTATTGTAACGATATTACATGATCTTTTTACATGATTTTTTGCTCAAATAAAAAAAGGAATTCCATTTTTTTTATTTATGGGCAGTGGCCTTTGTGAGATCAATTTATGCCACTATGGAGTGATATTTGACCATACAAGAGTTGTATCGTTCTCGCAGATTCCTTGGAGACTAATCTTCCTTAAGCAGGTTCCAAGTATTATAACCCGCTCTCGCTCGTAACTGAACCCAAACCCCGTTACTTAACGCTAGTAGCACATAATGAAACACGCTATAAAGCCGCTTGAGTGCCACTCATAAAGTTATACCTGCCGCAATCAAGGCCCGATAATTATTGTTGTTTATGACCTTTGAGGATTTTTACACCCCGTCCCAAATTTAAAGAGTTGTTAAAACTTCTAAGTGTTGCGGTCTCGGAAATTTGAGGGTTAAGTAATAAAATGTTTGAGTGTTAGAGAATATTTGGCAATCTACTGGCAGTAAATTGTTTTACTGTTTTGTCGCTCAGTATTCTGTTCAGATTATTTGATGTTATTTTACCACTCCGTTAAATAACAATTAGCGAGTACCTAATTGACAACTATATTGAACTCTATATCATCATTATCATCAGCCTTTCGTAGTCCACTGTTGGACATAGGCCACTCCAATGAGGACTATCGCGTGTGTCACGCGTAATTTCAACGGGCTAATTCAACTTTGTTATTTTTAGTCCAATTTACTAATAAAAAAATACGTGTTTTTATTTTTGAATAAGCTAAAAGACGGACTAATTACTATTTTTAGCCATAATAGCCTATTTTGCCGCCTCCGCTGCTTCTCGGTGTCTCTTGGTAAGTGTTTTATAAAAATGTATACAATTAATCAATATTTAATTTAGATTGATAGAAACTAGGTGTCTGCGTGTGCCCTAAATAGGAGGAAATACAGTCATAATCATCAAAGTGATCGCAATTCGGCATTAAACGCGCTAATGAATTCACGGGACGGCTGCGATAGGTGCCGAAATTACTGCCGCCGTGCATACTATTACATCTGTAGCACTGGTTTTATCATTAGTAGGCATGTAACAATATGTTTGTACAATGACAACTTAACGTACTATAAGCTTTTAGTCACGTCCATTGTTTCCATCCATTTGTTTTAGTCTTACCGGAGTGTATGTGTGATTTGGTAAATCTCCAAATATGATCCCAAACGGGAGCTTCTGTATTCAGCTTAAAACCTAATGATAGGTGTGCATAATCTGTTGCACTATTTTAATCAACACCTCTGGTCCGTCCACTGCTGAACGTAGGTCTCCTTTAATTCACGCCACATTTCCTTATCTCAGGCTTCCCCCATTCAGCCAATGCCAGCAGTTCTTCTAAGGTAGGTACGCCCAACATGTTGCTGGGACGCATGTGTAGACATTAGGAGCACTATTTACTTTTAAATTCGATCTTACCAGACTTCAATAAAAATGGCCTTAAAATCAACCCCTGCGAAACTTCTTAAAGTATCCTTTAAAGAATCATGTTCCAGATATTTCAACGCATTTTACTTAACATAATCATCTCATTTTTCAGTTTAGTATAAAAATATTTACTTTCTCAGACGTGTTGAAAGCTCGAAAACTACTTTTAAAGTTAACAACACTGTCAAAAGCTCTTTCAAAGACGGCGGAGTAGCACCATCCATCGCGGGAACTACCGCCTCTTCCTGAGCGCTGCATTATACACCGGCCGGCGATTATATTTCACGCCGTGCAAATTTATTGCGCTCCCGGCGAATCCCTGTGGCCATATTAAATATTTCGAATAGCTCCTCGCCTAGTACGGATTGTTGCACGGACAAGCAAGTGTAGCTTTGGGGATCGATTGCAAATTTTTGAACAATAGGTGCAGATGAATGATGAACAATTTTGCTGATGGTATCAGCCATTATGGCCACAGCTTATAGAATTATAAATAGTGTCCAGTCGATGCTTAATAAACGGCCCCGTTGTTTATTTTACAATTAAGCAACATCTTACAAATATATGCATTCAATCATTGATAAGTAATATCTTTCATTGCTCTCATATACAGAAGTATCGATTGTATGAAAATATATCGAAATTTTAAAACGCTACTTAAGTGGTTTCTTTCGCCATTGTTTGTTGAAAACTAAATAAAAATAAAACTACAGTGTGAATTTACGATCTCGAATATCTTTATAACAGGTTTGTTTCAGTCGTTCTTCAATTTGATAGTAAGCACAATTGAATACTAAGAAAAGTCTCGATCCACTTACAAGTCATCATCATCATCATCATCAGCAGCCTGCGGCAGTCCACTGCTGGACGTAGGCCTCTCCCAAAATACGCCATTCTGCACGATTAACAGCCACACTCATCCAATTAATTCCGGCCTCCCTGCGCAGGTCGTCACTCCATCTAGCCGAGGGGCGTCCCACACTGCACTTGCTTGTACGCGGTATCCACTGCAGAACCTTACAAGTACTTAGACTATAATTTATTTAAATTTCAATTAATTGCGTGCTCCAGTTCATATGGAGCTTACAAAAACTTTCCCTAGTTTAGGTACTTACTATTACAGAAAAGTTTAAATTACTTATTATATAATTGTTCTAAATTAGCATATTGAAAGTAGTAGGATCAAGTTAGGATGTACACAGAAACTTTGAAGAAATAACATTCACTGATAACCGAGCAAGTAAAATTGGTTAACGAGGTTAAGAAAACAATCCGCAACTTGTGAATTAATGCGGCCCCACATCAAACTCCGTTAAAATGTTGGGAACTAACTAGATAATAGTCCCGGAGTTGATTGCTGGTAAGTTCAGCGTCAATTCCCAGCGGCGCGATGGCTCGAACCCAACTCAAACAAATCCGGAGGCAATCACATGTGCGACCCTATGTTTGCGAAATTTGGTCTGCTTTAAATTCAACCGCGCAAGTTGCTCAAATTGACGCAAATCAGTTTCGGGCGATCCTCAGGAGTGCTACTGCGAAATTCTAAATCAAATGTATGTCACAAAACGTTTATGAATTTAGCTTGAATAGAAACCGTGTGTGGAGCAGATGTGGATACTGTAGTTGGAAATTAAGTTAAAGAACTTAGTTAACATATGCCCTGGCAAGGCAACACTACGAGGATTTGCTACAGTTTTACATTACACAAATCTTCATGTTTATCATCATCATCAGCCTTCTGCCATTGCTGGACATAGGCCTCTCCAAAAGTTCGCCATTTTGTTTGATCCTGGGCTTCTAGCTTTCAGCACTTGCCAGTCATACTGAGCAAATCATCGCTCCAGCTGACCTGACCTAGGCGTTCTACTTCTTGAAATTTTATTTATTTATTTAATCTTTATTGCACAGTTAATAAGTGTACAAAAGGCAGACTTAATACCACATAGGCATTCTCTACCAGTCAACCATTGGGCTAAGCAGAAAGTAATAATAATCACAAATAATTTTCATCGTTACTTTATGATGATGAAGTAACAATGAAAATTCAGGAAGTATCGTGATCTCCCACCGATTTCGCCGATGGCGACTATTAAATTTGACCCATGAGTGTGGGTCAAATTTAACAAGAGAGTTCTTGTTCTCGAAGAAGGTTTATGTAGCCTATCTTCGCTGCGAATCTTCGTGTACATTACTACGAGTAAATAGCCCATAACTTCAATAATATGTATACCATCAAAACAATCAATGCATATGAATATTTTGTTATTGCTGTTGATGGTATTAGTAGTGAAGAAATACTGATATTATTTAGATTTGTTGTGGCGTTCACTCCAAAAATAGGCAAATCGTAACCGAGATTTCATATGAAAATATTTATCAGTTTGTTTTGAAAAAGGATCTCTGGAATGTATCGCTACACTAAAAATACATGAAATACCAAAACAATAAAATAGAATAAACACACGATACCGAATTGCAATATTAAAAATGTTGTAAAGCAACGCGAGAGTTTTCACACATCGCCCACATATCACCCGAACGGAAAAACGAAAACAAAGAGGGACAGAATACACAAAGTCATACAAGGCCGGTAAAAGAATTCCATTTTCGTTGCATCCCACCTCACTGGTATATTGGCGTTGCAAAAATATCCATCACAAACGCATCGGACGAGCACACTAGCGTGTTTATGTAGTCGCGAGTTGCGATATTCACAAAGGCAATCAGAGTGGCCGCGGGACCGCGAGTGTTCGCCGAATATTTGCATTGCTAATCGACTCGTCTTTTGGTGCGCGTCTGACTGGTAGTTTTACTATGGGATTAGTGGAGCTTTAGAGGTTACCTACCGAAAGTGTTGAAATTAAAAAAAATGCGCCAGACAATAGACTACAGCGGAGGACATGTCACAGCGACTCTACTGGTTTCTATGTATTTCGTCGCTGCTTCGTGTCACTAACTACGAAGGGAATTTCATAGAAATACTTATCTTAACTAATATTATAAAGCTGAAGAGTTTGTTTGTTTGAACGCGCTAATCTCAGGAACTACTGGTCCGAATTTAAAAATTCTTTTTGTGTTGAATAGACCATTTATTGAGGAAGGCTTTAGGCTATATAACATCACGCTGCAGCTATTAGAAGCGAAGAAATAATGGAAAATATAAAAAAAACGGGGGGAAAATAACTATTCCACGCGGACGAAGTCGCGAGCACAGCTAGTCTACACTAATATTATAAAGAGGAAAACTTTGTTTGTTTGGTTGTAATGAATAGGCTCAAAAACTACTGGACCGTTTTTAAAAATTCTTTCACCATTCGAAAGCTACATTATCCACGAGTAACATAGGCACAATTTTATTTTGGAAAAAAAAAACTTTACGCGGACGAAGTCGCGGGCGGAAAGCTAGTATATTATATTATGAAACGGTGTAGCGGCGGCACTACTGGTTTATATAAATGCTGCTGCCCTATATTACCCGCTACCAACTTGTATCTAACTAAGGGTTTATTTTGTATCAAAACGGTGTCTTTTCCATGAACAACTAGACCCTAGATTCAGAAAGTTATTTTCGAATTAACTTGATCAGGAAGCAAACTTTGGATCACATCCCCGCTTTAGGAGAATATGGCTACTGTACAAGCTTCAGGGTTGCAATATATTTTTTTTCTACCTTTTTACAAACTTATCCATACATCTTATAGCTGTGCTCGCGACTTTGTCCGCGTGGAATAGTTATTTTTTCCCCGGTTTTTTTTTTACATTTTCCATCATTTCTTCGCTCCTAATAGTTGCAGCGTGATGTTCTATAGCCTAAAGCCTTCCTCGATAAATGGTTGAATACAACACAAAAAGAATTTTTCAATTCGGACCAGTAGTTCCTGAGATTAGCGCGTTCAAACAAACAAACAAACAAACTCTTCAGCTTTATAATATTAGTTAAGATTGTCCGAGAGCTTTTCTATCAGACATTTTCATCAGAGCAGCCCACAGTCAGTAAAAAGGCATATTAAGGCTTTAGTCTTTCACCAACCCCGACTAGAGACAACTAAAGCACTAGAGAACAGTACTGGAACATAGTCGAATTCGATATCGGAAATAAGAGCGTACCTGTGTTTGCGCACGTACTTATGCAATATATATCTATTATGTAGGTACCTGGGCTTTCTAGAGGCTTTATTGCTGTGCCTGAAATTGGGCCAAGAGAGGATCTTAAGTGATTATTGAAACTACGCCTATGTTATAGTCTAATATTTTATGGAGTATTTATGAAAATATGCTAGATGCCAGTTTGAGCATAATATAAAGGAACTAAATATGTATAGGTATCATAGGAAGTTTGAAAAATTAAAGTAAAATAGTAGAATATAGCATGGTAATATTTCTGTCTATTTTTGTAACAAAGTGTAAACGATAGGACACCAGACAGGCGACTCAACGACGATGTTCTAGACTTTGCAGTCTTGCGTTGCAAAGTAAGTCGTCATTGATGAGCTTCCTCGCACCTTTCTCAATTGACTCCAACGCCTCATGCTGGTACTTAGCCGATCCATGTCAAAGATGCGAACAGTATTCCTATATGCGAACAGTATTCTATTATACATGACCAAACCTGTGCTTGATAAAGAGTGAGCAATTGTTCTGGCTTGAAATACCAATGCGCTTTCGAGATAATATTAGTTAAGTTTAGGTTGATCGACACGTCAAAGTTCCCAAACCATGGCATTTTAATTAAGTCCATTCCATACCCCTATTCAGTATCCAAACACATATAAAGATTTCCATTGCCGATACTGAAATTCCAGATTCAAAGATATGCAACGTTTATGAAACCTCCAACTACAATTTACGTATCCGTACATAGCCAAAATGTCGGTATTTACAAGGATACCAAGCGATAATAATCAAATAGCGAAATACGTACAATATGTTAATACAATCTTGACATGGCGTCGTTGTTAGAGCGATTCTAATTCACGCGATAAATAACACATTTCGTTTCGTATTTGCATTTGTCGCTGAAGAGGAAATTGCTTGCAAAATCTCCACGATGTATTATATTGGAGTGCTATTGTTTGTTTGGAGGCGGCATTTTGGTGTTAACATTGATTTAGAAATACGTACACACTAACATCAACCTGGAATGTTGTGTCGGATTGTTTCAGCTAGGTATAGATAAAATAAATAAATAACCCAAGATATACCGACGCTGGGCCACAAATCGCCATCTAGCCCAAAACTAAGCCGAAGCTTGTACTATGGGTACTAAACAACTGATAAACTTACTATATACTTTTTTTGTAAATAAATACATATTATACATAGAAAACAGACCCAGACCAATACAAACAGACATGTTCATGAACACAAATGGTGCGGGAATCGAGCCCACGACCCTTGGCTCAGAAGGCAGAGGTCAGTACAAAATGAGCCATCGAGCCAGTCAAAGAGATCTTTGCATTACATCTTTATCAGCCTGCACACGTCCACTGCTGGCCTACTTCGGTGTGCCTTAATCAACACGCTTGGCAGGGTGCAATAAGTTTTATTTGTACCCAGATAAACGCCGCTGCATGTTTCCTGATAGTCTTCTACTCGTCTTCTACACCACACATAGAATGAGATGGGTTTACGTTTAAATCACAAATAAAACATTCCTAATGTAAAAGACTATTTTATAAATTTTCAGAAACAGCGGTGAACCTCCAAAAGAAGATTACATATCTACACAGACAGATATACACTTTCTGTTGGATTCCATAATCCAATTTCTGGCGGCAAGTCTCCCTTTAAATCGTGCTTATTAAAGTTCTTTCCTCGCAGTAGGCAGCTATACTTTGTCCGTGTGGTTCCGAATTTAAAATACAGTGGGTGTAGTAGAAGACAATTAAGGAAACTAACAGTAAACGGGCAACGTTTACCTGAGTACAAATAAAACGCGCCTGCCAAGCATCGTGACTAAGGATATCCCCCGAAATGATACTCGTAATTGGGGGACGTGTAATGGATGTTTGCAGACTGATGATGATATCCATCCTCTTTTACAAGAATTTGTCAAAAAATTATAATAATTCATACTTGCCGCATCCAAATGGAGCGGCTACAAGCTTTTACGGCAGCGGTTGCATTCCCAATGAGATGCAAATGCTCGAAGCGGCTGCGGCGGGGCGAGCCGAAACTCGTGCGCCGGTGTTTGTGCAACTAGCAGGTAGCGCAGAGTCGCCGCTACCGAGGAAATATGGCTGTTTGAGAACATTTTTGAGACAGTAAACAATTGAAAATTTGTTTGGCATGACAATTTTTGATGATTTGCCCTAAGTATAGAGTGGGGTATTGAATGGTTCGATGGCTCATTTGGAAGTGACCTTTGCTTTCTTAACCAAGGGCCACGGGTTCGATCCCCGCACAGAACATTTGCATGCATAAACATGTCTGTTTGTACTAGTCTGGGTGTTTTCCATGTATATTATGTATTTACTAGCTGTGACCGCGACTTCGCGTGAAATAGAGTTTCATCCCCTATTTTATCTCCTTGGGGGTAGGATTGACCAAAATCCTGCATGCCTAATTTTAGACCGATCCGTCCAGTGATATGGGCTGTGCATTAATACATAGATCACTAAGTCCGTCACTCACCTTTGAGTTTATATTATATTTAGATAGATTTACAAAAAAAAACTATCCTTATAACATCTATGATAAACTAGTAAGGATTCTTAATCTCTTACCTTACCAAGTGCTTATAAACAGGTATATTGGGCCACAATACCTATGTACTATTAACCTTTAACTACCGACGTGGGGCCTGTGAGGCCGAGGCGGCTAGAGATTTTGTTAGATTAACCCCTTCCTCTAGCAGGAAAGCCCCGTACTCTTCAGTACCTGCGAATTTAGTTGCGTCAACGCCGATGAGCGTGGTAGTAATGCCGGCAAACACGATTTCAGTAAGCTATTTAGATTTAAAACTCCAACGAGGCCTCATAGGCCCAACGTCGGTAGTTACGTGACTTTTTTGTTTACGCTAAGGTCAACAAAAAGTGATTTTTTACAGGAACCTGATTGATAAGTTAAAATATAAATGTACCGGAAATGTCAGGTGGCAAACACCGTTTAGCTACAAACAATTTTTATTTATTTATTTAAATTTTATTGCACAAAATGGTACAAAAGGCGAACTTAATGCTAGGAGCATTCTCTACCAGTTAACCTTTAGGTCATGCAGAGAGCAGATTTATGTGCGGTGAGTGTTCAAAGAGAAACACAATGGAAAATATAAAAATAAACTAATATAATAAATAAATACATTATACATAAAAAAAATATATATACTACATAAATATTATAATGTACCATAAATATTAAATAAATAAATATATACATATATACACAAGTATATTAACATAAATATAATTATACAAATATGTACTTGAAACAACATATACAATATATACTTGGCAAGCAATTAAATGGAATTTTAGAGATTCAACAATCCAAGAGACTACGATGTCATAGAAATATTTTGGATTCGAATCATGAAACTTTGATTGGAAGCTTAATTGTAAGAAAAAAACAAGAAAAATATGTGCATGTTGTCCACCTAAACTAAATAGAAAATCCTCATATTAGTAATCATGTAAAAAACATGTTTGTTTACAATTAGCTTAAATTATCATGCTCTAATTTTATGTAACTTGGTACTTGGATATTTTTTTTATTTGAAACATTCCAAATGCAGTTTATAATTTTTATAGTTATTTCAACCCTAAGATTTAAGAAAAGGTAACTTTTTTAGTTTTTGAAAAGTGAAATAATTTAAAATAATTTTTTTTTCGTCTGGCATTCATTTTTAGTCAAACATAATGCATGGAAATTAAGGCATAAAAGTAATAACTTCAATAAATTTGATTATTATTTTTATCTTTTTATCATATCGTAACATACCAAATTTACAATAGAAACCATAGTTTGAAAAATAATGACACACGTTTACCACAATATTTAATGTTATATTAGCGGCCTCTCAGGCCCTACGTCGGTACTAGTGTGACGAAAAACTGACGTCGGTAGTTGAAGGTTAAAATCGAAAAGTACTAGTGTACCTATATAGCTTTTAGGACATTTGAATTTTCAAACGAAATATCAGAAGATAAACTTAACTTGATCTTCCTCCTAAACCAAACCGACCACAGACTGATGTAAAATATTACCATCGACCGGCCCGCTGCGTCCAACCGTACGAGTAGGTCATAGCAGCTCTAAATTCCGCTGAAATGTGATGTCGTGACGTGCCATACACCAGCGGAGATAAGCGAAATTGTGGTGAGCCACAATATGGGAGCTAGATTAAAATATCGCTCCAAATTTGGCTCGGTGACGCTTTGCGTTGTACAAAAAACGATAATATCTGCATAAGCTGATAGTGGCTAGATTTAAACGGGTTATGAAATATGTAGTTTGGAATTTAAATGTGTAGATTATGCAACGTTATCGGGCGTCGATCCCAAACTCGCTTTAAATGAATTGTCAATAGAGGGGCTTATTTATAACAGCTTTAGATTACACTTCTACTCGTATTCCAAACTACCAATTTAACCAGCGCAGAGCTAACAAAAATTTAATAATTTTTATTTTAAGAGAAATAGGCCATAGCGAATCTTCGCTCGAATTGAACTGCCCGTCCGGGGAAGGACCTCCCCCCTAAAGAATACCGCAGCCAAATGACCTCCGGGTCATGTTCCTGTCGGTGAGTAGGGTTTCCGGACCTCGTGGGGGGTTGGGGTTGGGCCGGCATGGCGGTGGCAACTGACAGGTAACTGACCAGTTACTTGGCCGTTGTCACAGCGACTTGGGCTTCTCTTTCGCTTTCCATCAGGCGTAGGGAAGCCATCATGTCGAGTTACTATAAAAAAATACTGTTGTACTAGATATTTAAATAAGTGCTAACTAAAGATAATGTGCAATCCTACCGAGGAACACGGGAGTGACAAATGGGAGGGATATTTTATTATGCAAAAGTACGCAATCCGTTTAATCGGATCGGTCTCGATTTTGGTGGTAGTGACCCAGCAGTTTGTGCTGAGATTGAACCATGTCCAAAGATTCTTGAACCGTGAGATACGTATTCTTTCTGATGGTCGTTTACCCTGGATTTTACCCCGCTTTATGACCTGGAGCTGTTTCTACTTATGATTCTGTATTACATGACCATAATAAAGTAGTTTACGTAATAGTGTTTAAACTCTACTTTATTTTCGATCATCTATAGCACCCCCTCATTAGACATAGAATGAAATTTTGTCCTAAAGATTGACAGACATGTTTCTAATTGACATTCGAATCTATAGGATTCCAGTTTGAATTAGCATTCATCATTCCATTAACATTCATTCATATCTAACGCACATAGGTCTATCCACCAATGGTTGCTTTACGATTATTTACACAATTAATTTAATTAAGGTGACACTTAGCTATAAGTTTGTGTTTCCTGTATCGTTTTTATAATGTAATGGTGTTAATCTTGTTGGTTGTCCTAATAAATAAATAAATAAATAAATTCATTGACTGGCTCTTTGCCTCATTTGATAGTAACCAAGGGCCGTGGGTTCGATTACCACCTAGGACAAACAATCGTGTTTTTTTTATAAGAAGAGCTTTCAGGATTACCTCACTCCACATGGTAAGCGGTCGTGAGGTCCAAAAGTTAGGTCGACAGGCACAATAGAATAAACCCATTGCGCCTGTCGCCCTCACCCTGAAGGCCCACTGAGATGCCGTTTCACGTCCCGCCTAAAGAACCCAGGATTGTAAGTGGAAGGAATAACATGAGCTAGAAGGGCATTCCATGACTTAATGGCACGGGGCAAGAACGAGGAACGTGTGATGAATATTTGTGTTTGTTCCGTGTCAGGGTGTTTATATTTGTATTTAAGTACATATTTGTGGTACCTTCGTTGTTCTACGAGTAATACCCATAGCAAAAGTGTCCTAGCTCCTTACTTTGGGATCGGAGCAATGTATACGTTGTAGCCTGATATTAATTCTATTGAATAAGTCTAACATCACGAAATCAGAATCACAATGTCAAATCTAAACTTTTAGTCACAATTAAACAGACCATTAAAATTCGATTTCACTATATTAGAGACCTTTAAAGAATTAAATTTAAAAAAGACTGAAGACTTATGGGGAATCTCAGTTGTGGTTTTAAAAACAATTATACCCACTATCGCCCCACATTTGGCTATAATATTTAACGAGTGCGTAAATTTAGGCCAGTTTCCAAATTTAATGAAGTGTAGCAAAATTGTTCCATTATTTAAATCGGGACAAAAAAGTGACCCTTCAAATTTTCGACCTATTTCTATATTGCCAGCACTTAGCAAAATCTTTGAGAAAATAATTTTTAACCAGCTTGTATCTCACTTTAAGGAAAATAAATTGTTGCATGAAAAACAATTTGGCTTCACTAGAGGTAAGTCCACTACCGATGCAGGAGTGGCTCTCATGAAACATATCTTTGACGCATGGGAAAGAAAGCAGGATGCCATAGGTATTTTCTGCGATTTGTCAAAAGCATTCGATTGTGTTGAACATACTACTTTACTTATGAAATTACAGCATTATGGTGTCTCAGATGTTGCGCTAAATTTGTTGCAGTCTTACCTTACAGACAGAATACAGAAGGTTGTAGTAAATGGAGTTGAGTCTCCAGGCGCCCTTCTACGTATGGGGGTGCCCCAAGGCTCAATATTAGGACCCTTACTTTTTTTAATATATATTAATGACCTTCCATATTTTGTTGAAGGTTTATGCGAAACAGTGCTGTTTGCTGACGATACTTCTTTGATTTTTAAAGTTGACAGACACAAGGAGGTTTCCGTCGAAGTGAATAGTGCTCTTTCCCAAGTTCTGCTTTGGTTTGATACGAATAATCTTTTGTTAAATTCTAATAAAACCAAATGCGTTAAATTCACAATGCCAAATGTGAGGCAAAGTAATACTAATATAGTTATAAATAATGAACAAATTGAATGTGTCAACTCGACCACTTTTCTGGGTGTAACGTTAGATTATAAATTACAGTGGGCTCCTCATATAACCGCCTTGGCTGGAAGACTCAGTTCGGCTGCATATGCTGTTAAAAAAATTAGGAACCTAACAGACATTGAAACAGCAAGACTTGTTTATTTTAGTTATTTCCATAGTATCATGGCGTATGGTCTGCTTCTGTGGGGATCAGCTGCTGATATCCAAACCATTTTTGTGTTGCAGAAGAGGGCCATTCGTTTCTTGTATGGACTTAACTCGCGTGCTTCACTTAGAGAATTATTTAAAGAAATTAATGTTTTGACTGTAGTATCACAATACATATTTGACTGTATTGTGCACGTACGAAAGAATATTCATCTTTACAAAAGAAATGCTGATTGCCATAAATTTAACACGAGAAACAAGAACAAACTTGCTGTTCCAAATCTCAGGCTGCATAAGACTGGCAATTCGTTTGCTGGGCTAAGTGTAAAATTCTTTAACAAAGTACCACAGAATATTGTTGAATTACCAATACATAGGTTTAAGTCTCATATTAAGTCATGTCTTATGAAAAAAGGATATTATAAAATACAAGACTTCCTAGACGATAATATTACATGGACATAATGAGCTGCTCGCCTGCACTTAACAAATATTGTATTAATGTATGACATCAACAGTATAATGATTATGTATGATATGTATTTACTGTTGGTACATTTTGGTGGCCAGGTTCTAATCTTAAGAGTTGGAGTAGTTGTACCTTTAGGTGCGTTGTCACATCCTCAAATTCAAATCTGTAATTTATTTCATCTTGTAAAGTAGTATCTGCAGTTTCGGATTCGATGGTAGATTGTATTTCTTGAAATTTTCGTAAATTTTCGTTCAAGCTGTCAATTCGTAATTTGATTTCTTCGTTGGTGATTTCAGTTCTTGTGTTGATTGAACTTTGGAGCCTTGTAATATATCCTCGAAGGGCTCCTCGCACGCGCTTAAGCTTTTGAGCATCGTTCGTGGCCATCGTCGCCAATTGATATGTATTTACTCACTAGATATAATGAAATTACGTCTTCATATTATCGGGGTATTTATTTATAATGACACATAACACAAAACCGTCGCTATGGCAACGTTGAGACACCACAATGTATATTTTTGAAAAAAGCCAAAATTGATGAGTTTCTTGCGGCACTTCTTCTCATCAGGCCTTATCCTTATCACGTCGAAGTGCTAGTAGGGAAAAAAAAGTTTGACGTGCAAAAGAATTTACTTGTAAATCTACTTGCAGAAATAAATTATTTTATTTTATTTATTTTATTTTGATTCCCCACTAACAAACGGCGAATGTAATACTCGAAACATCTTGTTTACATCCCGAACTCGAAATCATAATAACAATCTCATTATCGCTGTAACAAAATTACAAACAATTGTGGAGATACGGAATCTTGTTACCAAACATAATCTCGGAATTATCTGCCCTTAATTGGTTCCTACAAAGGGAATTTAAGGAAAAAAGTCCATCAGTGACCGAGGGTGGAGGAGGATTTTTCATTAAATTTCATTAAAACAATTTCTTTGCCGACGTCATTTCTAAGATGGCGGTCAATTAGTAAGGGCCAGTAATTGCTGGAATTAAATCCTCTGGGCTCTTCGGGCGTGGATGTAATGTATTATTAACGAGACAGGAATTTCGTTTAAGGGTTGTTTGCTTACCAACACAATATGAACCTTATAAAAATATACATGTTAAAAAGTTAGTAATTAAGTAGGTACATATATCAGTTGGCTAGTACCCATAAAGGGCTGTTTGGATATGTTTAAGAACACAATAAATCATTATAAAGCTTGTGAAACATGAAAAGTAAGTACTTAAGTGAGTTTATCAGTTGTCTTGTACGCATAATACAATCTTTGACTTAGTTTGGGCCTAGATTTTTCTTTTTTTTATAGTAGCTCGACAAATCGCCTGTGGCGATTAAGGGTATATCCTCCAGATGTTTGCCCTAAGTGGCGAACAACTGGAGAAGTATATGTCCAGCAGTGGTCGGCAATAGGCCGATGATGATGATGACATACAAAATATCAAAATGTGATAACTTGGAGGCTAATAAAGCTAACGAACAAATTTTTTAAAGTTGCATTTTTAAAATAAAACATAGGCAAGTTATCCTATTGTCTAGGGCACTTATTTTTACTAGATATTACTCTCTCCCCAGTTCAAGAGTGCACATAAATAAAATCATAAAAAATAAAGCTAATAATTGTCTTCAAAGAACATCCACCGTTCTATCATGTCTAAATGGTCGTAGCCTTTATAGGCTGACACTTCAAGTTCATCCCTTCGACTAAGTACATAATTGATTTAGCTTTTGTGTACCGTCTGCCTTCTAAAGGATTAATTATGATAAGATTTTAAAGCAAACAATTCGAAATGAATGTCTGAGACAGCCCTTTTCCTTACTAAAACGTTTTGTAATGACTATTAATTGGTTGACTATTTGAAAAAGTCTTATAGGATGTTGATCTTTATGAAAAGGGACTCCAGTACACTTTTTTCTTTATATTCTAAGTGACTACGCTGATAGTCTTATTGTTGGGTCTGTCTTGGGTTTATATCACATCATCAGCCTTTCTGCTGGACATAGGCCTCTCCTTTGTGTAAAAATCTGAAAGCTTTATCCTTATTCGCCACGCTGAGCAGGCGGATTGGCGATCGTAGGGCGTAGCTTTTCACACCGGCGACACTGCTGCCCGTCATCGGCCCATGGTATTTAGCTACGCCTTCACGATTATGGTTATACCGCCACCAGTTCATAGCCAGGGCCTCGCAGGACGCACCACAGGCAGGTGAGGGTGGATGGATCACCCCCTAATATACTTACATCACCTTAGATAGTTAGGTTCGCATCACACTGCATGGCATCTCTGCGTGGTTTGATAGAATCTGCTTCAACGCATATTCTATTCCAATCTTTTCTGCATATTTGAAATGGTTCAACTTTATACCAGCTTGAGACGTTGGGGATCATAGAATGGCGTGCCAAGAGGCTCATCAGCAATGACATGCTTTGTGATGCGACACTACAAAGCCATAATCATCATAGGAAAGCTACAAGTTTATCAGTTTCCCATAGGTTTGCACGATGTTGGCCCTCTCGTCAGAAAATTACACTTTACCTGAAGGTTGTCTGGAAGAGATCGCTTCCTTCCGATCTGACCACCTAGATGTCTGTATCACCTTTTCTGTTTTGTATTTTGTCCATTAAAGATTATCCATATCGGTTACAATTTTGGGAGGGTACGCCAGAACTACATAATTTGTTTCCCTCGGTCCCTATTTTTATCACCAAACGAGTAGAGTATATCGTCGCCGTAGAGCGAAAAGTCACTAAGTCGACATATGGCCAAAATGGAGTTAAATACCTAACCAGATTCCCCAAATTTTTCTGCACAAATTCCTCTTTTTGACATTTCTGTACGCACCATAGTTTTTGTTTTACAGAGAGCGAAAACACATTAACTTTACGTTTGCACTACTCATTGGCAGTCGAAAACTAACCAATTTTACTTAACACTTTTTTTTATGATCTAACAAAGCAAATCTGTACCTAAGTCGAGTTGGTTATTTCTCTCTTTTACAAATCAAATCATAATTTTGGACCCAATCCATACTAAAAATTACCTAAAGTGACTTAACTACTTTTAGAATTACTGGTTCGGTACAAAACATGAAAGCGAAAACTAACTAAGTCGACTTAATGACTCTCGATATGATCCAAACATGAGTGAAATAGTCACTAACTCAGTTCTTTTGTCATTATCTCAATAATTAAACATAATTAATTGAAAGTGATATTACAATCTTATTTGTCCATCTATTCTTTAAGATATATAGCAATTAAATTAGAGTTATCTTTTACTAAAATTAAGTTATATTTTTTTTTGTTTTATAAAACTTTAAACCGCCATAACTCAAAACACGTCATGACCTACTTAGTGACTTTTCGCTCTACGGCGACGATATTGCAAAAATGCATCGTTTTATGATGCAAGTCTTTGGACGCCATAAAATGTGGCATGTGTGTAACCGCGTATCTCCAAAACCAACATAAAATCGTACAAAAACACACTAATCTGAAACCGTCCTTATATCGAAAACCGAACGAACCCATATTCCTATAATAAAAATATACATATATGGAGCATAACTGGAGAAGACCTCTGGGGATATCTGATTATAGGATTGGGTGCCCATCGCATTATGATAATGGACACTTTCGCTTCGCTTGGATATAGAAATAGATTGATTCTCAATTTTTTCGCGCCGGTCGTCGGGCGTCGGCGACCCGTTTGGGTTACGGGGGTATAACTGATATGATTATGGGTTTTCGATAATTATACCCGAGGACTCTTTGACGTCTGTTCGCCGAGCTATCTCTAATTAAGGATTGTTTTATCTGTGATCTTTGTGAGTCTTTTAAAAAAGCATTAAGTACAGTCAGTCTTATATGACTGGCTCGATGGCTCATTTGGTGGTGACCTCTGCCTTCTGAGCCAAGGGTAGTGGGTTCGATTCCCGCACAGTATTGCACGGATTCTTACCTCAATCACGGTTACAGTGGGCAGTTTTGTTATAAAGGACGTTGGGCTAATGAGGCGCTTTGCTCTCATTAGTATGACGTGTCCGTTAGAGCCTTCCGATATGTCAATTATAGTTGATGAGCTGAGATACGGTAGAATCAATACATAAAGAATCCTCCACATTTTTTACTATGGTCCGTGTCATTATCATCATCAGCATTGACCGTGTGCTGACGGTTAAATATATATCATCATCCTCTAATCGCATTTCGAGCATTATAGAACCTTTTATGTCACGTGGCCGAATTCGGCCGGACTCCTAAATCTCAGAACAGAATTTTTATAACGTCTTGTTTTTATTCAATTAATTTTTTGATGTACAAAAAATAATAAATCTATATTTGGAACACTTTTTATCTTCCTAAATTTTCATGAGTCTTTAGTAATAGCTATAAGACCTTGAATTTACTTTGAAGGGTGTGCTTTGGGAATTTTGATTTGATAGTAATAAGTATAAGTAACTTTATTTTAATGAAAATAAAGTTCTAACTTGCGCCGTTCACCGAACGGAACGGATCTAAATAGCTAGTATATCTTAATCTTAACTGATCTTAACTAATATTATAAAACTGAAGGGTTTGTTTGTTTGTTTGAACGCACTAATCTCAGGAATCACTGGTCCGAATTGGAAAATTCTTTTTGTGTTGAATAAAACATTTATCGAGGAAGCCTTTAGGCTATATAACATCACGTTACAACAATGATGTAATGGAAAATGTAAAAAAAAACGGGGAAAAAATAACTATTCCAGGCGGACGAAGTCGCGAGCACAGCTAGTCTATACTTATAATAAATCTGTAGAGAGGTCAATTCTGTACATGAAATATATTTTCAAAATAACTATCAGGGGGTGATTAGTGATCGATACTGATGCCAAAAATGCAATCAGTAAAATTTTTGTCTGTCTGTCTGTCTGTCTGTCTGTCTGTCTGTCTGTCTGTATGTTCCTTATAGAAACAAAAACTACTGGACGGATTTTAACGAAACTTGGTACAATTATTCTTCATACTCCTGGGCAGGTTATAGGGTACTTTTCATCACGCTACTATCAATAGGAGCAGAGTAGTGAAGGGAAATGTTGGGAAAACGGGAGAAGTTAGGTACTCCATTTTTTAAGCTTCCGTCGCGTGTGCAGCCTTAATGGTTAAAGTTACATAGAAATTATGTATGACAGAAATATTTTACATAAAATTGACTAAAAAATATCCCGCAACAGCATATGTCTATCTTTTATGGTTGACTCACAATAACACGTGTAACTCCTGATAGCTTAGCAGTTCGGAGCATTCTGATTATATTTGTTTACTCTTACGTTTATAATACTCTCATTCATCCCTAATTTAAAAAAGTTATCATTATTACCTATTCAATAAAAAAAGAATCATAGAAATCGGTATAGAAACACCAAACTTATACATGAAATAAGCCATCGCGCCGTCGCACGTGAATACTGAATCATGCTATAAGGATTATTTTTGTGTAACGGTTGCCGCGCTCGACACGGGTCGCGGCGCGGCGGTAGGGTATAAAACCGGCCAAGTGCGGGTCTGACTCGCGCACGTAGGGTTCCGTACCACTGATTGAATGAAAAAATTAGGTAATTTGATTTATGACGTTTAAAAAAAAACTACTGTCTAGATTTCATTCAAACCAAATTTCGTTAGTAGTTTTTATAGTAATACACATAATATAATTTTTTTCAGTTTTATCATGCCCATATTTAAGAAGTTACGGGGGGGGGGGGGGGACACACACATTTTACCACTTTGGAAGAGTCTCTCGCGCAAACTATTCAGTTTAGAAAAAAATGTTGTAAGAAACCTCAACATCATTTTCAAATACCTATTTATAGATACCCCACACGTATAGGTTTGATGAAAAAAACATTTTTGAGTTTCAGTTCTATGTATGGGGAACCCCAAAAATTTTGGATTTTTTTCTGATTTTATTTTCACATCTTAATGCGGTTTACAGAATACGTCTACGTACCAAATTTCAATAATGAAGCTCTTATAGTTTCGGAATAAACTGGCTGTGACATACGGACGGACAGACAGACAGACAGACAGACAGACATGACGAATATATAAGGGTCCCGTTTTTGCCATTTTGGCTACGGAACCCTAAAAAGGCGGGAGGTCCGAGAGCTAGCTTCATTCAATATTTGGCTGTTGATGCGTTCAGAGCGATCGACCTTATTGACAGACAATAATTGATATTGAGAAACCGTGCCAGCGCGACTTTTAGTTTTTAAATAGTTTATTTGAATTCCTTTTGTTGTTATATTGTAAAATATTCGTTCAAATTAAAAATTATTAAGCGTAGGTACTTTTATTAATTAAAGTAGTTATAAGTATTTATTTTTAAGTGAAGTAGGTATAGGTAGATAGTTTTGCACAGGCGTTTCAGCTTCAAAAATATATTTACAAAAAAAGTATCAGGGGGTGATTAGTGATCGATACTGATGCCAAAAATGCAATCAGTAAAATTTTTATCTGACTGTCTGTCTGTCCGTCTGTCTTTCTGTCTGTCTGTATGTTCGTTTGTTAGGTGTCAGTGTCGACGGATATGGCATTATACGCTTTAATGTCTTTGCCTTACCATTTCTTATTTTTTCTGTGACAGTGACAACCCACACCACTGGTGTGGATTGTGCTGAGATTGCAATATAACAGTATAAAAGGCTGATCTTACAGACACAAGCGGTTCGACCATAGTCATGAACACAAGTCCTAGAATTGCTGCCCGCGTAATTGTGTAAAAGTACCAATGCATAATGTGAATGTAAGTTAGTGAAGTAAAACAAGTAAATAAATGAAGTTACTGAGATCGAGTTGGTTTTAATCCCTACAAGTCCGAAGAGGGATGAAACGAGAATTAATTTCTCGCCACGTCCACAAAAATGTAAGTACACGGTTTTATACATTAATTTTTTTAAATTATTCTAATTGAGAGCTATTAGCAATTTTTTCCAAACTTGTTTTATACAAGGGAAGCGTGTACATTTACTTTAGTAGTCTGCTTATCAGTAAATATAGTATTCTATTGATACATGGATGGATATATTGTTTGCTGCACACCATAGAATTAACTTGGAGCTGGGTGAAGTAAACATTTACATAGACTAATAGTCATACTAAGTTGATACTCTTAATAAATTCAAAATTAAAATAGTTTATTGCAAACATGTGGTACAATACAGGATGGTATAAGAACTATGTGTACAGCACATGCACCCTGCAAAGGCGTCGCAATTTATACAATAGCAAGATGAAATTATTTTTAAAACATTCTTATCATTTACTTATTAGGAATTGCTTCAATAGCTTAATAAATAAAGTTTCTTCTTCTATACTCCTTATATGAAATAGTAGATAATTATAAATTTTGATTACCATAATGTAAGCGCTTGATGATAATACTTTAAGCTTAGAAAAGGAAACCCTAAATTTATTTAAGTATCGTCTATTAATATTGATAGAAGAGTACAAGTTCGAGGTGTTTTTTTTAATAAATTTTCATGACTCAAGTATGTAAATTGAAGCCAGTTAATATTTTTTTTTTGTTTTTTTAAAATGAGGTTTGTAGGATTACATTTGGTCAATATTTATAAGAACTCGTATATGCCGGCGAAGGCCCTTCGCCGGCATATACGAGTTCCCCGCCAATTTACTTGAGTGGAACAAGAAGTGACGTCACTTACAATGGTTTTTATTTTGCAAATTAATTATATCTATAAAAACATGTCTTAAATGCCTAAATTGATATTTAAAAATAGTTATGATTTTTATACAGTAATAATTTAATTAATTGATTAATTTTAACGCGAGTTTTAATGCTGGATTTTACAAACCGGAAGATGGCGACACACGTGATTGAAAAGTATTATCTATTATTTCTAATATAATTATAAAATAATTCGATGTTCAAATACTATTACATAAGCTACTAAAAGTATGTTTTACATCCATAAATCATTAAAAAAAAATTGTATATCAATTAAATATTACAACTATGAATAAATCTAATCGGAAGTTGTCATCCAACGATATTTTAATAACACAGAATCAATACAGTTACTTTTTACGCTAAAATCAGTAATTAAAAAGGCTTGCCGCCCATATATACGTATACATTTCTTTTGTAGTGTAATTATGGTGTCAATATTAGTACTGTTGCCACGTAGAACTATACCGTAAGATAAGGGAACCGCTTGGTTCGGCACCAAGTTCAGCATAATAATAATTTTGTTTTAAAGGATATAGATTTGTTTTAGTTCATATTTTATACTTGCACGTGTTCAATCAAATCACTTGGAGAGAAAGTTAGATAGGGATTAATTTTCCACACTCGTGAGTAAATATAATCAAATAAAGAAAATATTTACAGATTTATAGTCACAGCAAAGTCAAACGCCACGTCAACCAATATGTTTCGAAAAGTGTAATATTTGATTTAATGATAAAACGTTTCTAGGTTCCTACACTATACAACAATTTTAAACTAAATTTTAAATTGTTTCGAGTCAGAATCAGATGGCATCACATCGGCAGACAAGCCCTTAAGTGCATGGAGAGCCATGTATCAAATAATTTTGAAGATATTTTGTGTATGTAATGGAATATTCGAATTAACTTCCACATACAAGGCATTTGCTTATTATCCTTTGAAATATCACTGCAGCTAATAGAACATTAAAAAGAATTTATCTAGCTTTCGTTTGTAGTGCACTTTACACCCCTCATGGCAGTAGAATTACTTCATAGCAGAGATTCCTTAACCCGGAGTGATTCGGGATATGCGTAGTGGGAAGAAGCACTGATAATAATAATTTCACAGTTTGATATCGTACATGGACATGTCTCTTTTTCATATTGTAAACGCTGACCCTACAAGACGGATCAAGTAGTGTGCTGCGGTATGAACATCTAAAAGGATTTTACAAAAGCGATGGTATATATCCGTCTCCTAGGTATAGCACACAGGGACAATTTTTATACTTGAATTTTTGCGAGAAGTAAAGGCTTGTTTGCGGGACGATTTTAAACAATACAGGATTGACCGTTCCCCATTCGGTGCCTTAAATTTATCGTGCATTTCATGCAACATAACAATGTGCGATAAACTGCATGTATTTAAAACGAGCTTTTTCGAAGATTTTACAGATTTGACGCAGAGACATGAAACATGGTGGCTGCGGCGGCGCCGGCCGGATAGCTGGCAGTCTTCGATTTGAGCGTTGGGTATTATGTACCTGTTTTTTGTGTGAGTTTAAATAGCCAATTATGTTTCGCACTTTCAAAAGTGATTACCAAAATAAATAGTCTGTCTTGTCTAGGGGCAGGAAGGCTGTGAACATTGTATATGGGGACATTCTGTAGCATATTTAAAATCATCAGCGTTACGCCCATGCGAAGCCGGGGCGGCTAGTGTATAAATGACAAAAAGGGATTATTGTTTAGCTTAACGATACGATTAATTCCCTCGGTTTTGTCTATGAGCTTAGGTACACACCTTAGATTTTGAGATATATTTTTATGAGTGGTTACTCATATGAGTATGTATGTATCTATATAACTTGCTTAGACATCGTATCTATTGGGGTTTGAAAGAGAAAGTTAATGCCATTACGTACGGGGAGTTGAAGGTGCTGGCGGAGTCCAGGGAGGAGTGGAAATTACTCCACCGACAAAAGCGAAGGTCTTTAATTTAGAATGAGTTGGGACGAGTATATACTCGTATAATAATGTGTGGTGAAGGTTGAGACATCTATATTATAGTAGGTATATAGTAGGTATATAGTAGGTATATAGTAGGTATATAGTAGGTATATAGTAGGTATATAGTAGGTATACAGTAGGTATACAGTAGGTATATAGTAGGTATATAGTAGGTATATAGTAGGTATATAGTAGGTATATAGTAGGTATATAGTAGGTATATGCAGAGTCTAAATGTCTCAATACGAGTGGTTGTGTGAGTATGTTATTATAAGCATATTATATTTGGTTTGTTATATATTGTGTATTGTATGTAAATTATAAATTTACTATATTGTATATATATATATATATATATAGACTTTTGGACATATAATAATCTTTATTATAAAAGGGAAGTACATGACAGACTTAGTGCCGT
This sequence comes from Conogethes punctiferalis, assembly GCA_031163375.1. Taxonomy (NCBI): domain Eukaryota; kingdom Metazoa; phylum Arthropoda; class Insecta; order Lepidoptera; family Crambidae; genus Conogethes; species Conogethes punctiferalis. The sequence continues at coordinate 2,143,206 of CM062092.1, read as the reverse complement.
GTGGCATTCTAACAACTACTATAATTATATCCACCAATATACAAGTAATGCCCATACATATATATTTCATATAATAATATACCTACTTACATATAAATAGTATATATGGATATACATATAATAGATAATATATTCAGACATAGACATCAAATAAAGTTTGTATATAACAAAAGATGACAGTCTTAGACAGCACTTAAGAAAAGGTCACGGGTTGATCTCTTAAATGCTAATTTATTACAGGAGGATTGAATACCCTAAGAAGAGAGTTCCACAGCCCGATAGCCACCAAGGTGTATGAGTTTGACATGTAGCCAGATTTGTGATATATAGGTATATGTAGACATTGTAGAATACGTACGTACATATTTGGTTTAAAAAAAAAGGGTGGAATGCTACGCAGTGGGCTAGTAAAGGTACTTAATAAAAAAAAGCTAGGTCCAGTTGATGAATTTCAATTCAATTTATTAAACTTATTTTAACAGGTATTTTAAGGGCAGTGACGCTGCTGTCCGTCATGGGCCGGAGATGTTCGTGCCGTTGCCGGAGCTTCGTTTGTTGTTTGGCGAGATGCACCATGGGCGTTTGGAGAGAGGGTTTGATGGGTCGCTTCCTTACACCCCTGCCAGTTGACGAATATTGATAGATAGATAGAAACTCTTTATCGCACAAAAACACAGAATTTACAGGAAAACACATTACAAACAAAAACAAAGTACAGTTTAGGTGGTCTTATCGCTAATAGCGATCTCTTCCAGACAACCTTCAGGTAGAGGAAGCCAGATTCGACAGAGATGAAAAACTTTCTGTGTCATATTAGGCACGTGGAATAGGCCTACATAGGTATACCAAGTGGTGCATATTCCATAGACATACATATATCATCATCATCATCAGCCTATTTTAGTCCACTGCTGGACATAGGCCTCTCCAGCTGCTTGCCACCTAGGGCAAACCTCTGGAGGATATACCCATATTAATACGTATATACATAAATGATTTGCATATAATAATACATTACATATTATTATATGCATACAGTGGCATTTGAGTATGAATTAAGGAATATAGGATAGAAGAGGAAGAAGATATAAATTAGAGATGGGATTTATTGGTTAAGAAAAATGATAACACTAGACTTTTTCAAATTCCCAGTTGCTGCATCGGTTCTGAATGATGACGATCCACGAGCTGGACAACGGGTGCCATGTGGAGGCTGCCTCGGAGCTGGGCGGTGGCTTGGTGCTGTCAACCACGAGGACACCTCGTGCACGGACGCAGAGCAGAAGTCTTCTGCGATGATCACCAAAATAAAACCATATGAGCGGGTCGAGCGGTGAGCATGAGCAACGCTCGACATCTTGGCGGTGAGCATGAGCAACGCCAGGAATTCGATATAGTGGTGCGAACGGTGAGCACGAGCGACGGTCGCGCCACTGTAGCGAATGAACTTGAGAACGGTGAGCACGAGCGACGTTCTCGGACTGATATAGTGGTGCGAACGGTGAGCTGGAGCGACCGTCGCACCACTATAGCAAACGAACTTGGGAGCGGGGAGCACGAGCGACGCTCTCAAAAGAAATGAAATGAATGAAATGAAATCTTTAGGTAGCTGCTCTCTTAGTCGATTTCTGAAATTGCTTTAGATGACCCTTCCGATTTCTGTTTCTCAGACTATATATACCTAACAAGGTATCGTCGTCTCGTGTGTTTTCTTAGATATATCCTTCGAAGTGTAGGAACAGATTTCTCCCTACGAAGGTTGGTAGGCACTTTCAACTTTCGTAGCCGAGCTGAATGTTCATGCTCGTGGTCCGATAGACCATCTCGTTTTTTATATGCTGAGAAGTGATGAAAACTTTGTATATATGTGCGTCATAAACCATCCATAGAGCTTATACGGAGCAATTTCTCGTGCGAGAGGCGTTTCGATGCGTTTATAGCATTGGTTTGGTATCGAGATATTTAGATGTATGTTATTAATAATGTGTCTTAAAAGGTACTATGAAATTTACTTTTGGAATTTACTTTCTCTGATAAAATTTGAAGGTCTATTGCGCCCTCGTTTATTTTTGGCACATTCTGCCCAATTTGCAACTCATAATGACAATTATTCAGCGAATTAGACGGTACATATTGCTGTTTCAGATCATTGCATATTTCTTAAAGTTAACAATGTTATCAAAATTTTATGACGTATATCTTGCAGAAACAATTGCATACATTTTGAATGTTTACCTTTTTGTTGATATTTAGTAAACTAAGAGATGATATGGTTTAACTTCGGGAAAATTAGAATATTATTTAATAAATAAGCATTTGCGAAAAAAATATAACAAAATTCACTGGACAGTAGATCCTTTTATGTTTTATGGGGTCCTGAGCTAGCCTGAGGATTGTGCGACCACAAATAATTGTCTCAAGGAATACCTCTATGAAGTCGATAAAGCAATAGACGTTTTTAACTATTCTTTGACTGAATTTAGTAAGGCTACATTGTTTGTGCTTTCTTATAATAAATATAATAAATAACTACTTGATATATATAAATTAATAATACAGTATAATTAAGCTACACTATCGTATTGAGGAAACCTGTAATGACAGTAGTATGATTTTGAAAATTATATTTTGATATTTGTAATTTTCAGCAAGGATTCAATTAAATATGAAGGGTCTTTCAGACCCTAGCAAAACTTTAAAGTTTTCATATCTCTTTATATGGTATAATACATTCAAAGAGCTGACTGTTTCCCTCTGTAGAGACTGCGAGCCAACGTTTAACTATTTATCTCTGATTTATTCTTCGTTTTACAAATAGGCATTGAGTAACAAATTATTTTAGACCTTTTCATGATCGATATAATTATTTAATTTAGAGTTGCTCACTCAATGCATTACCATATTAAGTTTACTGACGTAAAATTTGGACTTCGAACCTAATTAACAAAAGGTTCGTCCTAGGGTTACTAAACCCGTATGACTATGCAGAAACTGTTCCAATGATGTACATTGTTGTGGGGTATAACGTCGATTAAAAGAAAAATGTCTCTTAGCCTTTTTTGGCTGTTAGGTATCGATACTGATTTAGATACATAAAATAATAATGAATTGATGTACTCTTTTTTCTTCTCTTCTCAGACCTGCCTTTTCATACCATACAAATGAGATTTTAATCATAGCAAAGAATACATTCGTAATGTAACGTTATAATTATAAAATGGATAGATAGTTTTCTTTTTATTAGCAATTTCAGGAAAGAGGCATACGACTTGCAATGAACTTTGTATTATATAAACTCACTTTCTATCTTTGCATTGTATAACAGTAGAATTGAACAACGACATTGTGAAATACAAATTGTAAGAGAATTGGCGATGGAAAAGAGTAACTGCCGAGTTTCTTGCCGGTTCTTCTCGGTAGAATCCACCTTCCGAACGCGGCGGTAGTATATTAAAAATTTATATTCACATTTAGATATTCAGTATAGACGTAATATATTTTTGATACGAGGACGTATCTCAAGTCAGATGGCCGAGCTGTTAGGTGTCAGTGTCGACGGATATGGCATTATACGCTTTAATGTCTTTGCCTTACCATTTCTTATTTTTTCTGTGACAGTGACAACCCACACCACTGGTGTGGATTGTGCTGAGATTGCAATATAACAGTATAAAAGGCTGATCTTACAGACACAAGCGGTTCGACCATAGTCATGAACACAAGTCCTAGAATTGCTGCCCGCGTAATTGTGTAAAAGTACCAATGCATAATGTGAATGTAAGTTAGTGAAGTAAAACAAGTAAATAAATGAAGTTACTGAGATCGAGTTGGTTTTAATCCCTACACGTTATAGAAACAAAAATTACCTACTCAACGGGTTTTAACGAAACTTGGTACAATTATTCATCATACTCCTGTGCAGGTTATATGATACGTTTCATCACGCTACAATCAATAGGAGCAGAGCAGTGAAGGGAAGTGTTGGGAAAACGGGAGAATTTTTTATCTGAATGTTTGATTGAGCATCACGCAAAAAGTACTCCATGGAATTGAATGTGGTTTTCACCAATGTATTGCTAGAGGTCTAACTTAAGATTTGGGCATCATTTTATGGAAGTCCGTTAGTTTTGAAACCCGATATCCACGCGTGCGACGCCGCTGGCACAGCTAGTATTAAATATATTCAATAGGATTTATAAGAAAGGAAAAATAAGGGAGATTACGGAGATTTGTAAGTTCATTAGTTAGGTTTGTAGTTTGCTTTTTGGAGTACCGTAGGGACTTGGTAAGAAATTGTAGTACATACGTTTATAGTAAGCTCTTCTCAGTACAAACATTTGTGTGCATGAACATGTCTGTTTGTATAAATTGGTCTGGGTGTTTTCTATGTATAATATGTATTTATTTAAAAAAAAAAAGTATATAAGTAAGTTTATCAGTTGCCTAGTACCCATAGTACAAGCTTCGGCTTAGTTTGGGGCTAGGTGGCGCTGTGTGGCCCAGCGTGGCATGTCTTGAGTTATTTATTTATTTATTTATTTTATTTGTACCTGCATAATTGATGATTCATAAGTGCTTGTCATAAGTCTACTTTTTTTTTTTAATTTTAAACAGTAATATATAACACTTATTGTTGCTACTTATAAGTATGTAACTTATAAGTAGCAACAATAAGTGTTATATATTACTGTTATAATTGCGCTGTAATAATTAAGGAGACGTAAGATTTTTATAACCTGCGAATGTATGGATAAAGATATTTTTCATGTTCATTTGTGCAATAAAGAATATCTACCTAGCTATAGCTTAGCTTGTTATTATTTGATAAGGTCAAAAAAAGTAATTATTCAAAAGTCTTAAAATCTGGTCATACTTTTTTCCTCTCTTGGCTGAGTGATCCGTACCTAGTGGATACAAATCTGATACAATAAGACACCATTCTTCTCTATTTTGAGCTTACTTAGACCACGAGTTAACGATCTAGATATCAAGTAGGTCCTTCTCCAATCCATCAGTCCATTAAACCTAGGCCATTCACACGGTCTCCTAGAACCAGGTTCATAAATCTACTGAACCGTCACGTGTCCCAAATTGCGTACATAACTTGTTTTTTCACTGGTTTGTTTACGGAACGCCCACATCTTGTTACCCGATTAGACAAATTACTTTTAGGCAAATTGAATGACGTCACACAAGCTATTTTTGTGAACGAGCAAACAATCTATAACAATGTCATCATTAAATTTTTAAACATAGTGTTTTTCCAATAAGAAAAACACAATATTATATTGTTCAAGGACATGCTCATTTAGCAGCCCAATTAAACATACCAACAGTAAGTTTTGTCATTAATTAATAACTACTAATAATTGTGACGACGCCGGGCTGACTCATTTGATAGTTTTTTTTTATGCAAGACGCGGCAGACGAGCCAGTTTGATGCCTGATGGTAAGCAGGTGAGGATGGAATTGCAATCCGTTACGTATGCCTTCTGTGATGAAGATTTGTGTTTTTTCCATGTATCTAAACATGGAAAAAAGACAAATCTTGTGTGATCGTAGTCTGATATTTCCACGATCCCTGCCGTGTTTCCTGATCGCTACGACTTGTCCTTCTTCAGATGTGGCCTACAGAGAGTTCTTTCCTCCTGGCAGGCAGCGGTCGTGCCCCTAGCATTGCCGAGTCTATGAGTGGCGGTAACCTTTTAACATCGGATTAACCGCTTACTTGTCTGCTTTCCTTAGCACTATATTTTAAAAAAAACATGTAACAGTTCCACAGTGATAATGGGAATAGACTTAACCTAATTACTGTCATAATGCATTGGCAAACCATTAACGTATTAAATGCAATACCCAATTTGTGCAGCCCAGTGGTTTTATCAGGGCTTCATTAATTATTGAGCTTTGTTTATGTCCGTCCAATTATTACTTGTTGTATTAAAGTATTCATATTTACATATGAATCAATCATACAAATCAATGTAAATACTGTAACAAAATTACTGAAATTAAATTAGACATTATGTATTTGATTGAAAGGGTAGGAATTAAGTGTAATAAACCGATGCTCTTAGAATAGTTTTCAGGAATAAGAAATGTATACTACATGGAATGTAAGGGAGCGGCCTATCATCTTTTCGCTCCAAGCCAACCTCACCTGCCCGTGGTGCATCCTGCCGAATAACAAACGAGGCGCTGGCAACCGACTGGTGGCGATATAACCATCACAATTGAAGGCGGAGCTAAATACTAATGACCGGTGACGGGCAGCAGCGTCATCGGAGCAAGAAGCTACGCCCTGCGATCGCCAACCCGCCTGCCCAGCGTGGCGATTATGGGTATATCCTCCAGAAGTTTGCTCTAAGTGGCGAACAACTGGAGAGGCCTATGTCCAGCAGTGGACTGTAATAGGCTGATGATGATCATAATTTCTAAAAAACATGTCGAATAAGCTTTTACCAATAGTGCTAGTAGCTTTTACTAAGGCTCACACACTTTATTTCTGCAGTCTCCATACACCCTGTGCACATATCCATAAAATATTCATACACGTACCAAGGGAGGATCTCCCTAATGAGTGGGGTGTGATAATTTGACGAATGAGGTCGGTGCCCATAGCGGCGATGGATAAAATTACAATGACCCCAAAGATCCCAGACACTTTGCAAAGAAAATGCGCACTTATGGCGTGGAATTAAGAGCCAAATAAAGGGTTGCACTTAGGAGTACTCTCGTTAATGTACACTGTTAATGTACATCAGGATATGTTGGTTATCTTTTGCGGCTAATGATCCGGTTCGTTCGCTTATAATAATTGGCTTGTTTATGGTAGCTGCTAGCTGCAGCGCGCGGCTCCGCTCGCGTAAAAATTCTTATAAATCGTAGTTTATCTATGTTACTGTAAAAATGCATTGAAATCGGATAAGTAGTTTTTGCGTGAAAGAATAACAAACATCCATCCATCTATCCATCCCAAAACTTTCGCAATTATACGTAAAATTAGTAGGATAGGATAGGATATGTGGGTAGTAAATATGCGTCAGTGTTTCCAGATTTTTTTGCCAGGTCCAGGCTCTCCGATGGACAACGAATACTTTTTTTTGTATAAGTAAATGTGGGTAGCGTTGCCCCCATTCGCTTGGTGTGTCGTCGTTAGAGCCTGAGATGAAGCGCTAACAAAAACTCTAGCCTTGAAATCTGAACATTATAATAAGTGGGAAAATATCTGAAACTAGTGATTAGGTGCATATTAAACGTCAAAAAGACAAATTCACTTGTTAAAACAACTATTTAGGTACGGATAAAGATAAACTGTTTGAATTTGAAATTCATATAATACTCGTAAGTACTCCATAAGTAATCGATTCAGAACTGAGCCACCGAAATCGCAATAACACCAAAACGAATGTATTCGATTATTCAAAAGTTAACTACGCTCGTCTCTCTTTATTTTTATTCACCGCGAATCAAAAGTTTGCTCGGGTTCAAACAAAAAGTGGGTTTCTTGGCTGAGTTCCAACATCAAAAATTCTTTCTTGGCGTTCTTTGGTGAGCCAATCCACTGGCAGTGCTGCATCATAACTGACCAAGTTGCCGAACAACGTAATAGGTGTCGAAAGTTTGCTATCTAGGAGATAGCTAGTCGCTATTTATAACGTTACAGCTTTGAATTGCCCACTTAACATAGGTAACTTTATCCTTTTAGATAGCTAGCTTTCTTTTAGGAGACCAAAGGCTCTATACGATGACGGATTTGTAAAATGTGATCGCATTAAGCTTTAAAGTTAATTGGAAAAATAAATTTCGTAAAAAAGAAAGTGAAATACACACCATTGTAGCACACTTTTAGCTACATTTAAACATGGTGTGTAAGCATTATATCACTCTCTTAACTAGATTTGGGCAAAGTAGCGAACGATTCGAGGGGCCTATGTCCAGTTATGTTCAAGAGCAACTACACGAGTTTCTTGCCGGTGTCTTCTCGGTAGAATGCAGCTTTCCGAACCGGTGGTAGCTTGTAGCTTTGACGATTTGTAAGTGATTTTTTTAAAACCTATACAAATAAAGATTATTTTGACTTTGAGCAGTGTTCTGCGAGAGGCTGATGATGACGATAAGACATGACGCAAAATCGCAAGTATCGGACATTTTGGGACCATATTACTTGTGTCTAGGTAATTCAAATCAATGACTTGTGTTACTTACCAATTCCTTGGCACTATGGTTTCTTTACCTGTGATAGACGTTGTTTAGTCTATGGAACGATTTGGTTTTGAAGAGAGTTTGGCGGGTGGAATATTAACTTTGCCTAGTAATTTATCGTTAACCATTTAAAACTAACCTCACTTCTGGTTTCTAAAACTTGACTACTTTGCTAGCTACTATCTTCTTTTACCAATTAAAAAAAAGCCGATCCTAGCAAAAGCTCGTCATCTCAGATTTAACACTTCCTAACTCGCACGCTCCCCAGGGCCCGACCTGCGGCCGTCAATCACCAACCCTTCAGCAATTAGGGTCGAACAGACCCCTATCTGACTGTAATTTTCCACGCCACTTGGCTTAATTAGGTCAAACGTTCATTCCCTTAGGGCGGTCCTCGGACACTTAAAGACGTGGGTATAGTATAGTCGGGAACGGTAAGAGAACTCTGTATAAGAGTACAACATTTTTACTGATACTCGCTCTATTCGTAACTGTCATGCCAATGCGAAAGGCAATGCCAATTGACAGCTCATTTGCCTTGCCATGTCATCGCTCGGTGTCGCTCGCTTAGTTGTCCAAGTGAAGCCAATCACCAAAGTCTTTTGACCCTGCTTGCTTTCGCCGTCACTAATGGTCACTTGCGTCTGTGGGCAGCTCCACAGGCACTCGTCTACTTTTGCTGCTTGCGTACCTATAGGCGTCTTTTACACTCAAGCGTTGTTTAACAGTTATGTTGAGTTCCCGCCGATTATCACTTTGACATCCCTCTCTAGTTAAGTTGTTTGTATGATATTATGCTTTTCCGATATTTTATTCGAAATGGGTTCGCGCTTGTCTGCGATTTGCCTGATGGTAAGAAATAACGCAGTCTACAATGGAACACGCTCGCCCACCAAAAGCCGCCTTTCGCCTTTAAGATCGGAAGGTTATATCTCTCGGGGAACAAGGAGCCCGGGCAGAGATTTTCATATTTTAAACGTTCGCACTATAAAGTCGCACGAAACGCGCATCTTTAGAACTTACATCACATAACGGTGTCCATTCATGGTCATCATCATCCATCATCCTAGCCTTATTCCCGATTGTCTCAGGGTCGGCTTCCCAAACTGAGAGATTTGGCGAGGGCTAAGCTTTTACACAGAGCGACTGCCATCAGACCTCCGCAACACTTAGGGTAAGCTATACCCATTCCCAGTTTAGGCGTCAGAGTTATCATCATCTCTGATATGATGTAACGACTGCTATCTGAGTTGGTAAAGATAGCACCCGGGACCAACAGCTTAACGTGCCTTCCGAAGCATGGAGGAAATCGGTGTCAAATTTTGGTCACCCATCATCGGATTGACCGCGCCAATGGTTGCACAACTTTTTGCGATCATTGTTAAGCGAACAAGACCGCGGCGCCACCGAACTCCTCATTCATGGTACCTATAAAAAAAAGTATTCACTAGGAAACAGCAGTTTAAGAGAGGTTGTCGTTCAAATGTTTGTATGAAGCCTGTCACTGATAAAACACTAGATTGATGAGTTGTCACATACCATTATCTCTACTGGTACCTGTTGCTACACTGTGCTTGTGGTCTTAGGGGGCCGCTTTAAACTTCGCATGTGTAATCTTCGGATGTTGAAGCGATAAAGTAAATTCGTCAGGAGATGGTTGGGGTAATTGTTTGCTTGAATATCTAAGGCGGTTACGCCATATTAGGGCCTAGATCAATGGCTCGAGAGCTCTTCGTGTACCCGTGTATTACGAGGGAATGAGGCCGGGTAAATAGGTATGTAGGATACAGTTGTTGATATTAGGCACACTTAATTGTTTTCCTTTGTTCTTCTTATCATTTTAGAAGCACCATTTCACTATAAAAAGTGTTCTAAGAAATCCTAAAAAGTTTGGTAACGGTTATCTGTTCTGCGATCATTGAAACTGACTCTCGTTGCTGCCGCCTTTGTTTTTGCTTCCTATGTAAGAGAATCAGCCTCTCACAGTCCACTGCTGGAGGTAGACCTCTCCAATTGTGCACTACCTGGGCTTCTTACTTCTAGATCCAGAACTTGCCAGTCATCTTCCGCCAACTGGCTTCACCTGGTCTGCAGGCGTCCAACACCATGTTTACAGAGCGGTATCCTCTTTAGAGCTCGTTTACCCCAACGGCTATCAGTTCTGCTTCTGATATGGCTAGCCCCCTGCCACTTCAGCTTACTAACCTGGTAAGCTATGACGATGACCTTGGTTCTCTTTATTCATCTCATGTCAGACACGATCCAACACAGAGACGCCGAGCCTTTCCATAACTTACTGAGCAACTTCTAACATGTGGACCATCTGTACCGTAAGAGACCACGTTTCGGTCCCGCATGTCATAACCGGTAGGACGTACTAATTGAAGACTTTCCTCTTCAAGCACTGTAATTTCTCAACGTGAAATAAAAAAAATTACGCTAAAAAGCAACCAAGAGTGCAAATGAATCACCAACTATTTCAATACATCGCAACAGAACATACCGTGGCTCAAAACATCACACGATTTTAATCGCATTGTTATTAAATTGTTCTGTTTGTTCCTGACGGGTGGAAATCGGTTGTATTTATTTCATTTGCAGTCAGCGGTTGATTACTGGGTGGCAGTAATTGACAGCCGGACGAGTGGAATCAGCACCACGCTGGCTTTAGATATGCAGTAGCCGAAATTGTATTAATTTGTTTTAAATTTTGTGTTATAAGTACTAGTACTAATAATAAATCTATATCTATCTATCTATACTTATAATAATATTTTTATAAGTTTAAATATTTTTTCATGTACAGTTACATTTTTTTTACAGTTACAATTTTTCATGTACAGTACATGTTTCCCAACGCTGTTTCGACATCATCATCAGTCTATTGTAGTCCACTGCTGGACATAGGCCTCTTCAGTTGTTCGCCACCTAGGGCAAACTTCTGGAGGATATACCCATAATCGTCACGCTGGGCAGGCGGGTTGACGATCGCAGGACGTAGCTTCTTGCTCCGGTGACGCTGCTGCCCGTCTTCGGCCTGTGGTATTTAGCTACGCCTTCTATCGTGATGGTTTTACCGCTACCAGTCGGTTTGCCAAAGCCTCGTTTGTTGTTCGGCAGGATGCACCACGAGCAAGTTAGTATGGCTTGGAGCGAAAAGGTGATAGGTCGCTTACATGCCGTCGACGTCGTCTGCTATACTCGTATAAAAATTCTTAAGTATACATACAATCTGCATTGGAAATATCTGCGTCCCTCAGCAAGCTTAGCAACAAAGCCCAGTTGGACGACACAACATCGCAGGCCACAATCAGACGTGTTTGATCAGCCGCCTGGACTTGATTAAAGGACTCGGGTTACGTGGCAGGGCGCGGACTACAGTTGTTCCACAAACACACAGTCCGATTCATTCGAGACTGTTCGACGTGGAGTGTTTAGAGGAATTATTCGGTCTTATCCTCGCCACTGACTGTTGTAAGGAGACTAGAAAAATACGGAGGGGAATATACCCTATCACTACATGGTATAAAACAAAATAGCTTTTTTCTAACTTTCCCTATGTATGCTTATATCTTTAAAGCCATGCAACGGATTTTGATGCATTTTTTTTTAATTGATGGCTAGGACTGGCAGAGAATGCCACACGGTATTAAGTCCGACATTTATACCTTCTTTGTGCAATAAAGGTTAAATAAATAAATAACCCATCACTATATAGGACCGGCCTATATCCTCTTGTCTTTATTATCATCTTAGGCAGAGTTATTAAGAAAGAGAAGAGTAAGAAAGAGTAAGAAGAGTCAACAGTAATTCCTGACAAAAGTTCGTCAGTATATCTATATGATACTAGTAATGACTTACCTAAACCACCCAAATACCTTCTACTTATCATCATCATCACCAGCCTATTGCAGTCCACTGCTGGACATAGGCCTCTCCAGCTGCTCGCCACTCAGGGCAGACATCTGGAGGATATACCCATAATCGCCACGCTGGGCAGGCGGGTTGGCGATCGCAGGACGTAGCTTCTCGCTCCGGTGACGCTGCTGCCCGTCATCGGCCTTTGGTCTTCATTTGTGATGGTTATACCGCCACCAGTCGGTTGCCAGCGCCTCGTTTGTTGTTCGACAGGATGGAGCGAAAAGATGATAGGCCGCTTACATCTCTCTCTTAGTACTTATATCTCTCTTAGTATATCTAAATGATACTAATAATGACTTACCTACACCATCCAAATACCTTCCACTAGTACAATTGAATCAAGCCGCTTAAGCACTTGCCGCGCGTTTGACAAATATCGCGCGGAGTCCATTAGCGCTGCTAATGTATGCCGCGACGCTCACACATCGCTTGCTGAGCCAACAAACCTGCTCGCCACGTCTCGTCAAGTGTCTGGTTGGCCGGGATTGCCTGGATATTAATCTAGACCATGTATTCTCAACCTTTGGTCTCCTACAGCCTAAGAAAAAAAACATATTTTTTGGATATTTTGTTATGTGTTGTACTTACAACTTGATATAGATATCATAAAGACAACAACATGCGAAGGGGGCGGATATTTGTTTTCTTATGGGGTAGTATGATCTATGAATTACTAGTAAATTAACATTGAACTTATCATCATCAGCCTATTTCAGTCCACTGCTGGACATAGACCTCTCCAGTTGTTTACCACCTAGGGCAAACTTCTGGAGGATATATCCATAATCGCCACGCCGGGCTAGCGGGTTAGCGATCGCAGGGCGTAGATTCTTGCTCCGGTGACGCTGCTTCCCGTCATCGGCCTGTGGTATTTAGCTACGCCTTCTATCGTGATGGTTTTACCGCCACCAGTTGGTTTGCCAGAGCCTCGTTTGTTGTTCGGTAGGCTGCACCACGGGCAGGTGAGGATGGCTTAGAACGAAAAGATGATAGGTCGCTCCCTTATATCCAATTGAACTTATACTCAAGACAAATTGAAGATCATATACAGCTTTACAGTAAGATACGCTCCTTATGATACTTTGTGTATTACTAAACTCTTATCAAATCTTGTCTTGTTGTGACAAGCAGTTAAAAGTTATGCATTACGCTTAGCATTACTGGGATCGCCGGATTCGTAAGGAAGCTTCCATCGAAAAAAATCGATATACATCCGTCCGCGTTCATTCTCTTGCCTGCCATAATGCTCCAGGGGGGCAGATGGAACCGTTAAAAATAAAATAAGGTCCAACTGTCAATGGAGAAATATGAAACGCTTTATTCCTTTCTGTCCCCATAAGGGGACAGAGCATAGTGACAAAAAGGGAAAATCACCACGTCATTTGATAACCACGTTTGCTATTTTATTCGCTACTACCTTTGAGAACCTATGATCTAGACAAAGACGGTTCGTCTCCAAGAACTATGAGCCAACAGTAGTTTGCAAGTCGAAACCACATCTTAAGAACTTCGCTAGTGAGACGCAGCTTCTACTCGTATATCTGAAGTATCGTCTATAAGTTTCATTACAAATTTACACCCATTCGTTGTTCGTAAGTATTAAGTGGGTGTGAGTTTGCGATGCCTGTTATCGTAGAGGTGTTCAATATCTACACACTTGCACTGCATATTTGTATTGAGGCTTTAGTATGTAAAACGTAAAGCTGTGTGTGGTGTTCTATATTAATTTGTAGATCTTAAGTCATGCACTGTGTTGTAAGATAGCACGTCATCGGGTCTAATAGCTTGAACTTGAAACACATTTTAAAAAAAGTGTATTCGAAATGAATAAGTGCTTGACTGCTATTCGATTGATGGTAAGTGTATTGTAGTTTACGGTGGAACGCGCTCACCCAGTAAAAACCAGTACACTCTGGCCTTGAACATCTGAAGGCATCAGCCTTTAAAGATCTTCAGATGTTCAATTGATGAGATTTTTTTTTATAGTGGCTTGACATAATGGCTTCCCTACGCCTGATCGGAAAGCGAAAGAGATGCCCAAGTCGCTGTGACAACTGGTCAGTTACCTGTCAGTTGCCACTGCCATGCCGGCCCAACCCTAACCCCCCACGAGCTCCGGACACCCTACTCACCAGCAGAAACACGACCCGAAGGTCATTTGGTTGCGGTATTTTATAGGTCTTTCCCCGGACGGGCAGCTCAATTCGAGCGAAGATTCGCTATGCCCTACCTCTCTCTTAAAAATTTTAATTTTTCAGATGTTCGATTGCCATACTGTGGCATGATGGCCTTATCAGCTAGCTATATATCTCCGAAATATAAAGAGCATCTCTACACTCCCCAATAGCCTCGCTCCAATTGCGTCTTCTTCTCTCATTGAAAACAGATTCACTCTCGTATTGGAAATTGGTAGATTGGGGAACACGGACACTTCCAAGAGTTCCATAGTTTGTTATTAGATAATAAAACAACCAACCTATAAGCAAACTTAACACTTATTTAGCAAACTTACACTATTTCCTGGTAGGAAAAAGTGTGACGTGCGAAAGTATTACTAGTGAATCTATTTGCAGAAATAAACTATTTTATTTTATAACTTAGTTCTCTGAGGTTAGTAGTTCTACTTATAGTTCATTCGCGTTAAGAAAATAGTGACTCATCACCGACTGCCGGCCAAGCCACACCCCCTAGCCAATTAAAACGCTAGAAATTATAATTTCTAGCGTTAGCCACACCCCCTAGCCAATTAAGCGTTTTAATTGGCTAGGGGGTGTGGCTTGGCCGGCAGTCGGTGATGAGTCACTATTTTCTTAACGCGAATGAACATAACATCGTGCATATAACCTTAAGCGCCACATGTGTCATTGAAAATCTTCACAAGCTAAATGAAAAAAAAGCGTAATCTTGAAGCGGAACTATCTCGCATTCGAAATGATCGAGTATGCATCGGCTGTTGATCTGGCGGGCCTCAGCTGTGGCGCGGGATTACAACGCGATTGGAAATAAATAAAAAGCTGACAATGCTCCGGCGCGGAACGACGCTCGTATATTGGAACCGCTCTTTTTATTTAGTTTTGACGTTCGACAAACGAAAGTTGCTTTTGTTAAAGACGGGACATTAGAGATGTCACATTTTATATGTACAAGAAACCCATAGAGATTATAATAATAATAATAAATAAATATCCTAAGACATGCCACGCTGGGCCACACAGCGCCATCTAGCCCCAAACTAAGCCGAAGCTTGTACTATGGGTACTAGACAACTGATAAACTAACTTAGATACATTTTTTTGTAAATAAATACATTTATACATAGAAACGTCCATACCAATACAAACAAACATGTTAATGCACACAAATCGCTCGAATTGAGCCGCCCGTCCGGGGAAGGACCTCCACCCTATAGAATACCGCAGTCAAATGACCTCTGGGTCGTGTTTCTGCCGGTGAGTAGGGTTTCCGGAGCTCGTGGGGGGTTAGGGTTGGGCCGGCATGGCGGTGGCAACTGACAAGTAACTGACCAGTTACTTGCCCGTTGTCACAGCGACTTGGGCTTCTCTTTCGCTTTCCATCAGGCGTAGGGAAGCCATTATGTCGAGCCGCTATAAAAAAAAAAAAAAAAAAATATTTGTAATGTGTGGGGATCGAACCCACCATTGGCTCAAAAGGCAGAGGTCACTACCAATTGAGCCACCGAGCCAGTGAAAGATTGCTATCAGAGCCGCCCTTATATCCCAGGACTGTCGCTAGTCGCCGAGATCGGACATCGGAAGCACGGTAACGCAGCGTTTGGTTTTATCAGCTTTTTTTATAGTATCTCGACATAAAGGCTTCCCTACGTCTGTTGGAAAGCGAAAGAGAAGCCCAAGTCCCTGTGCTGGCTCAACTCCAACCCCCCACGAGCTCCGGAAACCCTACTCACCGGCAGAAACACGACCCGGAGGTCATTTAGCTGCGGTATTTAAAAAAATGTATGTAAGCAAGTTTATCAATTGTCTAGTGTCCATAGTACAAGCTTCGGCTTAGTTTGGGGCTAGATGGCGTTGTGTGGTCCAGCGTGGCATGTCTTGGGTTATTATTCTATAGGTTGGAGGTCTTTCCCCGGACCGGCAGCTCTGTTCCAGCGATGATTCGCTATGCCCTACCTCTCTTAAAGTTAGATCCTATCTTAGAGATAACTTGACAGAAGCAATTTAGAAAACTTAGTTTCCTAAGCAATCATTGTGCAAGACACCCCATCTAGGCCTAAGCAAACAGCTTCAGTAACGGTGTGCAAACTTAACTAATCCCTCGCCAGGAACTTGAAGCAACTTTTTAATATTAATCAAAGAGGGGAGCAGTCCGAAAAACAAATGAATGCGTTATGTGATCCGAGTCGAGTGAATGTGGCGTAGAAGCGGCGTGTGTTTGAAAGCGGTAGGTTCTACCTTATTCTTCTTGTAGTAGGGGAGGTAGGGGAGCATTGGGCAGTCGGGAGGTTCGGGCACCCCCTCCTTTCTCCAAAACTATCGTACATATTTTTTGTTTTCTACCACAGCACTATACTTTAGTCACTAGCAACACCGCTTATCTAAAGTGTCAGCTATCATTTCACTTGGTTGTCAAGTTACATGCGCGTAACGGTTTGCTGCGTACAGAAGTAAATATTTTATTTGTGATTTAATGTTACTTATCAAAGAAATCTGCAAGAATGTGTAAGTTTCTGTGTTATCTTTTTCTTTTGTGTTTAATGAATATTATATTTGCCTGTCAATTAGGTTTCTACATTTGATAAAAATAATCTTATTCTAATCTATTTGAAAAGTGAGGATATGGGGAGCATTGGGCACGTAGGTAGGAGGGAGGTTTGGGCATGCCCAATGCTCCCTCTGTTTTTAGTGTATTTTGGTGTCAAACTTTTGTGCCTTTTTGCTATGCCTATTCGATTGAGTGGTTAATCATTTCTTTTTAGGACAATGCCGTTTTCATTTAAAAAGAAAAATAAGCGACGTGAAATCCCTAAAGATTTTATTTTGCGCGCATTGGAAAACGTTTCCAAAGGTGCTAAAATTAAAAGTACTGCGAATAAATATGACATACCGAGATCTAACCTTCAAAAGTATATCAAGCAGGGTGGTGTCGTAAAAGATAATTCTTGTAAATTTATATCGTCTCAAATATTCACAAAAGAAGAAGAAGAGAAAATTTCATATCTTGTAACATCGTTTGAACTAAACCATGGACTATCAAAACTGAAAACACGCGAATTGGTTTATGAATACGCCACTGCCAATAAAAAAAATACCAGATAACTGGACAGAGAAGAAACTTGAATCCAAAGACTGGATAAGGGGATTTTTTAAAAGTATTAGTAGTATAGTAAAGCAATTTTGTGCATATTAAATACAGTGCCCAAACCTCCCTACAGGGGTGCCCAAACCTCCCGACCGCCGGGAGGTTTGGGCACTTTGGACATGTGTTCGAAGATCTCTTGTAACTTTGAGACTAATTACAATTTTGAAACTTTTCTTGATAATAATTACTGCCAAATATGTGTGCTCCATATATTAGGAATAAAATTTTGATTATGATAAAAAATAACAGTTTTATTAACATTTAAGTAAAAAAGTGCCCAATGCTCCCCTACTTCCCCTACCTGTACGTTTTTTTTATGCGAGAGGCGGCAGACGAGCAAGTGTGATGCCTGATGGTAAGCAGTCGACACCGCCCATGGACACCAGCAGCTCTAACCGAGTTTAGGGTCGCTGCCGGCCTTTTAAATATGAATACGCTCGTTTCTTGAAGGTTCCCAAGTCGTAGCTGTTCGGAAAGACTATCGCAGGAATTTGGTAATATATCCTGGACTATACCTACTTGTAATAACACTTTACACATGAAAAATATACGAGGCAAACCCTTAAAAGAGAAGCAAGGAAATTCCATTTAATCTGAAAAGAATGTGGCATTTTTCGAGTTTAAATTAAAGCAGTGTGTTGCACCGAGCCGTTCTCGCCATATCTCAAGTAAATGGTGTGCAATGTGACTGCAATGACGAATGTGCTGCGGTACCCGCCGTCGATGTAAAGCCAATGAAATGTATTGAAAAATCTGCTACGAAAGGATATTAAACGAAAGATTTAAGCGCCATTTCAAGGATATCATTTCGGGGTAATGGATTTTTGTGAATGTGTTAACATAAATGGCCTAAGTCTTAAAAATAATACATATTACCGCGCCATTGCCTTTGAGTATTTGTAAGAGTTGATTTCATCTTGAGATTCAGCTTCTCAAGCATGTGGTAGGCTTTCACTTAGCTGGCGATCCCAGTATAATTCGCGAAACACACTTTCATGATGAAATAAGACTTATAAAAAAAAATATATTATACATACAGACGAATTGAGAACCTCCTCCTTTTTTCGAAGTCGGTTAAAAATCGTCAAGGATTTTCTTCTGGAGATACTTTTTTATGACAGAAGGCCAAACAGGATGAAGGACATGTGGTGGTAGGTGATCTCTTTGGCCTACAGACAACACAACACCAGGGGAGTCAAGAGTGCGTTGCCGGCTCTTCAAGAAATCCCACGATCCTTGGCTCAGAAGGACTTGGCTCAGAGGTCACTACCAAATGACCCATCGAGCCAGTCATGGTCAGGATGAATCTATGATACGTAACGCTATACCCATAGTCCTATTAATTTCTAAAAGCTCTGTTTCCCTTCTGAATGCCGCTTAATCTACGTCACTGAGCATATCTGTCATCACAGCAAGTTTGTCAAAGATTTATGCCGGCAATTACATTGTTCTAATGACGCGAGAAAGGATTGTGTTAGATGTAAGTCTGATGTCATTAAAATGTATATTTGATGTTGAAGATAATGAGACGAACCAATTATAATGATTTGGCTGTTCGAGCATTTCGCGTTAGTCCTTAATATATTGTAATTAATGCAGAGTGACGAGAATATTCTGTATGGTTTCCGTATTTAGAATAGATAGATGTTATAGGTGATGCGTCTCGGCAAACGTAATGTAGGACGCCCTCAGGTCAGGCGAGAAACCCATCATCATCATCAGCCTATTGCAGTCCACTGCTGGACATAGGCCTTTCCAGTTGTTCGAAACTTAGGGCAAACATTTGGAGGATACACCCATAATTGCCACGCTGGGCAGGCGGGTTCGCGATCGCAGGGCGTAGCTTCTCGCTCCGGTGACGCTGCTGCCCGTCATCGGCCTGTGGTATTTAGCTACGCCTTCAATTGTGATGGTTATACCGCCACCAGTCGGTTGCCAGCGCCTCGTTTGTTAATCGGCAGGATGCACCACGTGCAGGCAAGGTTGCCTTAGAGCGAAAAGATGATGGGTCACTCCCTTAGCTGCACTAATATGAGACAATAATTTTAAAATTATAACAATAAACCAAGCTTATAACGCTGTAAAATTTTCTAAATTAATCTTTAACAGCGCAATAATTCAAGCCGTAATTGTTTAACTGCAGCTTGGGACCGGAAAAATCCTGCTTAGTCTCACAACTTGCTGTAATGCACGAGACTTTATTAACCCTAGAAAGATAACCTACGTCGAATCGACGTAAACGATTTTGAAAAATCGATGTAACTCTTTTGTTTTTTGCGTCACTAAGCCAGCTTTTCTTGCCAACTCAATCGACTGCCAGAGCTTGCAGGACATGCCCGTATCGCTCTGGTAAGTGCATTACTTTCGTCAGTATTAAGGTACCGTACGTCGAAGTGACGTATGGTTATTTTTAGTGTGACTGTCTAAAACAAATGTACAGGTGGCCAATGGCTATGTTTATGGGATTTTGAACATGGCATTTATAAATTCACACATCATTTATTGCGATAATGTCATATCCAAGAAATAAAAATTACTGGGACGTCGAAATTTCATGAAAAACCTCAGCAATAGCTTGATGACCCCTTGGATTGAGAAAAAGCAGCAAATGCTGACTTTGCCGACAAATAATAAATAAAAAATAGGTAGTATTTTGCCAAAGAGGCAAACCGAACCCCCCACACAGCCTGAAGGGGTACCTGAGCCAAAGAAAAGAAAATATTGTGTAAAATCAACGTACGACAGCTGCAAAATTCCAATTTGTGAAGAGCACAAGTTCAGCGCCTGCCCTAAGTTCCTTTGAGGCAAAAGTGATTAAGAAATTATTATTATTTTGGTTTTTTGTAGAATTAAGATAATAAAAAAAATATTTTGGAAAGTTAACCTAGTAAATTAAAGAACTAGTGGAGAGATTCTTAAATGTTTAAGTTTCATAAAGTAAGAAGTACCCTGTTTTGTTTTTGTTTTTTTTAAATAAACATATTAATAAACTCTATTATTTTTTATTTACTGAGACTACTATTACATCCATTAAGATGTGTTATCTCATTTATAAATGTAGTATAAACATATACAATCCAAAATATGCTCACTCAAACATACGCACGTCGATTCGACGTATGGTTATCTTTAATGTATAGTGAAATATGGTTATCTATCTAGGGTTAAACTAATTAATCATTGTTTTGAACATATAGCCTTAAATGAAAGCAGTTTCTTAGACATTGTTACATTGTGCGTACTATCTATAGGTATACTCGTAATTAGATACTACATCTATTTGGTAATGGTATTTTCATTTCATTTCTGTTAATATTTCATATTATTCATTTATTATTTTGTATGGTTTTTCGAAACAAGTTTAATATAGACTGCGTTATTGTTTGCAAGTATATACTTAGGTATTACCTAGGTGATGCAGTGTATCGCGAGTTTTTGTAAAATAATGGTACGATTCCCAAACGGGCCAAAGGGTTTGTGTCTTGTGGCCGAAGCTTGTACTATGGGTACTAAACAACTGATAAACTTACTTAGATACATTTTTTTTGTAAATAAATACATATTATACATATTAAACACCCAGACCAATACAAACAAACATGTCATGAACACAAATGTTTGTACTGTGCGGGAATCGAACCCACGACCCTTGGCTCAGAGGGCAGAGGTCACTACCAAATGAGCCATCGAGCCAGTCAAGTCCTGGATTATATAAAAGAATTGCCACCCGGCCAGCTAAATACATCGAACATCTTCAACTTCACACCCACACCTCATAACTACACGGAATCAAACTCCGCACGAGTGCACCGTATTAACAAACCCTTTAAACTAACACAAACACACCTGCCGAGAGTGCGTCCGGACGCGCCGGAAATTAGGGCCTCGAGCGGCGGAGCGGGCCCGAGTATTGTACCGTCCGGCGCCCAAGCCGTGCTTTGGCCGAATAACTTAGCCTCTATGTGACAACAAAAAACAAGTGGTGATTAAAGGTCCAACAACACATTCTGGCTGGCTCGGTGGCTCAATTGGTAAACCGGTGCGGTGGTGGAATAAATAAACAAATAACCCAAAACATGCCACCCTGCTGGGCCACACAGCGCCATCTAGTCCCAAATTAAGCCGAAGCTTGTACTATGGGTATTAGACAACGGATAAACATACTTCGATATATTTTTTTTTGTAAATAAATACATATTATAGGTACATAAAAGACGCCCAGACCAATACAAACAGACATGTTCATGCACACAAATGTTTGTAATGTGTGGGGATCGAACCCACGACCCTTGGCGCAGAAGGCAGCGGTCACTACCAAATGAGCCACCGAGCCCGTTAATAAGAACAACCTACGAGTACATCAATTATATTAACAAGAGTGTATACTCGTAGTGCCAAAGAAACGATCTCCCAGCAACGGCTCAGACTAAGATTTTAAAATTCATAAAGAGGACGTGCAAACATTAAACGCAATCAATTCCGTCGGACGATCGGCGCTTAAAGGGCAACAAAAAAAAATAATTTAACGCACCAACAAAAAAGCTTGAGTAGGCTTTCCCAGGAGCGGAAATTAGTATCTTCAAGTCCTTGGAAAGCTCCGCCGCGAGGGAGCGGAAAACGCGAATTTCCCGCCGGGAGTAGGGCTGGCTCTGGTTGTTCGTTTAAAGTGTGCGACGTCCTTTAGATGACCTAAATATCTATATAAATTAAGGTTTAACGCCTGCCGTAAGATTCATCATGGGATGTAAAGGAGCGGCATATCATCTTTTCGCTCCAAGCCAACCTCACCTTCCCTTGGTGCATCCTGCCGAATAACAAACGAGGCGCTGGCAACCGACTGGCGGCGGTATAACCACCACAAATGAAGGCGTAGCTAAATACCACAGGCCGATGATGGGCAGCAGCGTCACCGGAGCGAAAAGCTACGCCCTGCGTCAAAGTCAAAGTCAAAGTCAAAATAATCTTTATTTGTATAGGTTTTTATGAAAAACACTTACAAATCGTCGAAGCTACCTCCGGTCGCTCCCTTACATCCCAGTAGTCGTAGTAATATTAAAAAGAAATGATTTTGGTCAATCATAACCGCTTCTGAGACTCCACAGCCTCTGCAGAGCAGCCCTGTCCTAGAAAAGTACTGTAATGGCTACAAATTAGGCTGCCGCCTTGGAACATTATTTACGGCCACTCATGGGATCCAATCGGACGCCTATAGTGCCCTCACTTTCCTTTGGGCTGTGTCGGACTGTATCGAGGCTACTGGGAAAATTGTGAAATGGACTTTGAGGAGTAATTTTATCTGAACGTTTGCTAAAGCCTGTTAATGTAGTGTGGAAATAATGGGATTGAGGTGGGATTACTTTGATATACGAGTAAATATCAGGTACTGCGGTAAATCATTATCTTTTAATGGTCAACAAAGGCTGTTATTTAGATTATACGAGTATAACAAGGAGGCTAGATTAAGAGCGTTCTAATGATGAATTAAGAAAATACATCATCAGCTTAGCATAGACCCTTTGAACATATCCTAAGCTTCTCGAGTCCTGTCATCCATCTTTCGTCGTCACTCCACCTGACCAAGGTGACCTTCTACGTTTGCTGTGCCATATCCACGTCAGAACTTCTTTACCCTTAATTTTGTCCGATAAATGAATATAAAAAAATATAGTTTTATTTATAGGATTATTCAAAATGTTATGCTGGCTCGTTGGCTCAATTGGAAGTGACCCCTGCCTTCTGAACCAAGGGTCGTGGGTTCGATTCCCACACGGGACAGTTCATTCGTGTGATGAACACTTGTGTTTGTTCCGTGTCTGGGTGTTTATATATGTATTTAATTATTTATTTGTGAAACCTCCGTTGTTCTGATACTCATAACACTTAAGCATGCTTTAGCTACTACTCACTTTGAGATCAGAGCAATGTATGTCATCCTATGTACTGATGTTTGTGGTCATCACCGATCTGATATGGTGTTGCTGTTGATATACTGAGGATATGAATCCATAATCCCAGGAATTTCCACGCAGTGTGGGCATAAGTAACCCAATAAGACAATTCAGCTTATTGGTTAAGACTCCCAACATTCCCGAAGTACTTAGCACAATTTCCTAAAATAAAAGAAAACAGTTTTATGGTATTTACCATAAAATGAAAAGTACTTTCATCCTTGTCATTTCGAAATCTCAGTAAAGCAAAGACTGGACAACCAAAAAAAGTAACCGCCCTTCCTCATTCTGAAACCTCAGTATCAGTCAAATTTGCCGTCCCTTTCCCACTTAACAGTTTTGCGTGGCACAGATAAGGACAGAGAGACGGCCAAAGAAGACCCCGTGCAACCCACAATTCGCCTAACGAGCTCTCTACGTAATTAACTATTTGTTTCACAGTCAAAGAGTCGACTTCGTTCCGCCGCGCGCTGAGTTTTCTATGGCAGAAATTTCTTAGCTTATTACCAGCATTGTGCATATAACCTTGTATTTCAGTTGGGAGTCGAGAACTTAGTTTGCAGCGAGCTTCGCGAATCGCGAAAATGGGGTAAAGTCAATAATTGCAAGTTACACAGTTAACGTTGCTTGAGCTGAGTTGCGAGAGAAATTTTAAACGGATTCGCTGAAATATGAATATGTTTGTTTTGTTTATCATGTACTTCATCTTTCTGTTGAAATGTGAACGAGGGTTCTGGGAAGCGGATGTTTTTGGGTATTATCGTGTTCTGTCTACACAGTAACACAATTTTCAGGGTTTAGGAAGGTGGTAATTGTCCATTTTAATGAAATATCAGATCTACGATTAATTTTCTTGATCTAAAATAACGATAAAGTTTTTACCAGGGAACATATTAATTAATTATTATTACTGAAAGGAGTAATGGAGTATGTAGGTTCTAATTGGTAGAAGAGATTTTTCAAATTTTGGCTTTGGTAAACGCTTGTTTTAAAGTTTAAAAACAAGCGTTGATGTACTCGTAGCTACTTATAAGACCTTTTTAATTGTTTTATCTTCAAGAATTAAGC
Source organism: Conogethes punctiferalis (assembly GCA_031163375.1). Taxonomy (NCBI): domain Eukaryota; kingdom Metazoa; phylum Arthropoda; class Insecta; order Lepidoptera; family Crambidae; genus Conogethes; species Conogethes punctiferalis. Next base: position 2,118,727 of record CM062092.1, on the reverse strand, counting down.
CCCTAAATCACTAACAAGCATACCTAATCCAGCAACAAAATATTATCACAAATTTAAAATCCATTTTCCAATCTTTCCGCCTAATCCCAACTTTCCCTTCGCCCACACGATATTAGGCATAAAAACGATTACAATTGCCCACACAACGATACACAAGCGACGTTAATCTTCGACCTGTTTATATTTAAATCGCATTAGGCATCCGTAGCATCTGTTGTAGTGCCTTTATTACACCGCATCTGCGGAGAATGTCCTCGCGTGGGACAAATTTATCTTTCCTGGCGTTGTTTCGCTGACGCGGTTTAAAACGTGCGGGTGATTTGTGTGGCTGGATGCGCTACTGATGCCCGTTTGATTGTTCCTGTCTATTGCTTAATCTTTAGACGTAGATACCACAGACCGATGATGGGAAGCAGCGTCATCAAAGCGAGGAGCTACGATATGCGACCACCAACCCGCTTGCCCAGCGTGGCGATTATGAATATGCCCTAACTGGAAAACATCTGGAGGATATTTGCCAGTTAGGGCATATCTACACTAATATAGAGAGGAAAGATTTGTACCTATTTTTGTATGTTTGTAATGAATAGGCTCAAAAAGTACTAGGCTGATTTAAAAAAATATTTCACCAATAGAATGCTACATTCTTCCAATTTGACATAGGCTACATTTCATTTTGAAAAAATTAGGGGTCCTTGGTAAAATTTGAACAGTATAATTGTCTACCCCGTGCGAAGCCGGGACGGGCTGCTAGTTATTTATAAGAATAACACGTGGGCAAAGCCCCGGGCAGCAGCTGGTCTATTTATAATCTTGGATCTGTAGAACGACGTAACGAGAGACTGGCTGTCTTCACGACCGTGTAACTCTTCGTTACACTGAATGAACTGGATCACCCAATTTTTTGGAGTTATCCTGATTATTTCTTCTTATTCAATTCAATTCAATACATTTATTTCAGGCAGAAACCCATACAATGTTAGTAACAATTTTCCTTACAAATAGTGTTAGTAAATCAAATTAACAAACAAAACAATATTAGTAACAATTTTCTTATAAATAGTGTTAGTAGATACACATTAAACTATTTAAATTATATTTTTAAAATTCTGTATGGGACAACACCCATCTTTGAAGGAGTGGTGAGTCCCTCCGATCCACAAACACCCTCAGGATCTCATTGGAGCTGCCGCGTAGGCGGGCCATTGCGGAAGCACACCGCTTTCGCATTATAGCGGCAAACCCGTCTGTCCTTGCTTCCGCAAACATGCCTGATGCACTGCATCGCCAAGGCAACCCCAATAAGACCCTGAAGGCATTATTATCTTAGCATCAAGCAGGTAATTAACAGAAAAGCCAAAGAGAATGATAATACCTACATTATTTAATTGTACCAATCGAGACTCATCTATAAATCTCTACGTCTTTGATCGGAAAACATCTCAAATCCATGAAGTCCCCGAAACATTTAGACCTCGCCCCGCCATAAAATTCATCTATGAATAGCCCCTAGAAATACAGAAACTGTACCAGTCGGCTGTTTATTAAAAAGCCAGCCTTTTTGATAAAAACTAGCCGAGTTGCTTATTGAAATATTCTTCCTTTGTTCAGGATTCTTTTGTCTGAATGTCTTCGCGATGTTTCATTGAATACTTTAAGCAGAACATTTTTGTCTTTTACTTATTGCTGAAGATTTGCACTTTTTTAAACGTTCATCGACTGAATCTGGATTGTGGGGCATTGATAAAGTGTACCTGAGTGGATACGATGATGGCGATATATATTTTTTTTATACTACTAGGGTTAACAAAATGGCTGCCGGCCCGCCTGATGGTAACCGGTCACCGCAGCCCATGAACGCCTGCAACACCAGGGGCATCGCATGCGCTTTGCCGATCCTTTAAAAACCTATTTATTTTAGACTTGAAGCGCCCCATACTGATATTTGAATAACACGGATTTAGACTATAGAAACTTATTTTTAGTACCTATACATGAAGTCTAAAAACTATTTCTTATCTGTCTATTGTTCTATATCAGTAACTAACGACCCGGCCTCGCTTCGCTTTACGTATTTCAATTAAACGCCATTTAATATATATTTTTTTTATTTTATAGTGGCTCGACATAATGGCTTCCCTACGCCTAATGGAAAGCGAATGAGAAGCCCAAATCGCTGTGACAACGGTCAAGTAACTGGTCAGTTACCTGTCAGTTGCCACCGCCATGACGGGTTGGAGTCGTAGTAGGACCGTGACTACATCTTGCAATTCATAAAGGTCTCTTATCGTTTTATTTCTACGAGTAAATGTCTGCCACATAAACCATAATAACAGGTCTAACTCTCTTACTAAAGGCATACACAAAAGGAACTGATTTCAACTGTCTACAGAGTATATCGCTTCGCACGAATCCGCGAACAAGAGAACCAGTTGCCAATATTCGCGTGTCAGACTCGCCCGCTCAGACATTATCCCTTGCAAAGGTATTCCGCATAAGGAGCCTAATATATGCCCTGCGCGATTCTATATATTATTCATGCATACTACACAAACGCACATTTGACTCCCTCTGAATTTTCCGACTGCGATTTTCTTTTTATTGCCCCAAGAAAATGTGTTTATATCCTTTTGTCTCTTGAAATCTCAGTTACTGCGTGTTTATTTCATATTGGAGTTGGAAACCGTTTCACTGCCTTTAAGTGTTCGCGCTGAATTATTTGCGTTTGTTATTTCTTTTGTTTATATGCCTTTGATGGATTTGTATTACGAGTATTATGGATGGTATTCATATTAGAAAAACGTGGCATGTAATGTATGAGATTGTCTTTTTATTTCTTTTAATACTACCGACCCGCCCTCGCTTTCCGTCGGGTAGCTCACGACATCACATTTAAAACCATCAGTGAGTTAGAAATTATCAGTGTTTTTCTAATATAACTAGCTGTGCTCGCGACTTCGTCCGCGTTTAATAGTTATTTTTTTCCCCGTTTTTTTTACATTTTCCATTATTTCTTCGCTCGTTAAATAGCCTAAAGCCTTCTTCGATAAATGGTCTATTCAACACAAAAATAATTTTTCAATTCGGACAGTAGTTCCTGAGATTAGCGCGATCAAACAAACAAACAAACTCTTCAGCTTTATAATATTAGTTAAGATATACATGTATTAATTATACATATGAAAATTCGTCTTGAAACACTGTATCTTTTTAAAAAACTGACGTACAGACGTATACAGACAGTGCATCGATTTGAATCCATTGACGATTCTGGCCTATCTCTCCTCCTTCATCCTGCACACATGGCCTGCCTAATTCCATTTAAGCTCAGCTATTCTATGCCCTACATCGGGAATTATAGTTTGAGAGCGAATAGTTTGTTATTACTATATAGTACAAAACAAATTCGCTTTTGTTTTCTGTCTGTCCCTATGTATGCTTATATCATTAAAACTACGCAACGGATTTTGATGCGATTATTTTTAATAGATAGAAGGATTCCAGGTTTATGTGTATAATAATTTATAATTATAATAAGACTGGCCCGATGGCTCGTTTGGTAGTGACCTCTGCCTTCTGAGCCAAGGGTCGTGGGTTCGATCCCCGCACAGTACAAACATTTGTGTGCATGAACATGTCTGCTTGTTTTGGTCTGGGTGTTTTCTATGTATAATATGTATTTATTTACAAAAAAGCAGTATTTAAGTGAGTTTATCAGTTGTCTAGTACCCATAGTATTAGCTTCGGCTTAGTTTGGGGCTAGATGGCGCTGTGTGGCCCAGCGTGGCATGTCTTGGGTTATTTATTTATTTAATAAGCAAATTTTATAATATTGCAACCATGCGAAGCTGGGTTGGGTCGCTAGTTTATTTGTAAATACGAGTAGGTACCGTTCGAGATTACATTGGTTCTAGGTAATTCTGTAAGCGTAAACAAATCATTCTAAGAAACGAATCATTCCATTTTATTTGAATCCCGTTCAGAGAATATCTTGGCGTAATCTAATTGGTTGATACGTCGTATTTATTGGTATTTACATTGTGTTTGCGAACTCGTGAGGAAAAAATGAGGGGGAAAAGTATGCTTTATTGACTTAAAAGGTATTTACATAAGTGAACATTTAAGGTTCGAGGCGTGATTGAACGAAACACTTCGGCGATTGATTGAAATTAGCAATTTATCAGAGAACATTACATACATTGCCCTAATCCCAATTAAGAAGCTTAAGCACTTATATTATGAGTATCACAACGAAAGTACCACAGATAAATACTTAAATCCTTTAAAAAGCCTGTAAAAACGAGGCACTGGCAACCGATTAGTGGCGGTATAGCCAACACAATTGAAGGTGTAGCTAAATATGGCTAAATACCACTGACTGATGACAGGCAGCAGCGTCACCCGAGCGAGAGCGAGAAGCTTCGCCCCGCAATCGCCAACCCGCCTGCCCAGCGTGGCAATTATGGGTATATCCTCCAGACGTTTGCCCTAAGTGACGAACAACTTAAGAGGCCTATGTCCAGCAGTGGACATCAGACAATAGGCTAATGATGATGATGTATAAATATTATTCCCTGACTTAAAAACCTCAATTTGTTTAAGTCGGTTAAAAAGACAATAACGACATAATTCGCCATAAAAATTTGAAGCGACAATTTGATCAGGGTGCCAAGAGAAACCATAATTATCGCTCCCTTTAAAAATTCAGTGGCCGATACAATATTTTCGACGAAATTTTTGTGGCATAATAACCCGGGGAATTAGTGATGGGAACGATGAACGGGACACCTCAACCAATATTAAAATTCATCATCATCAGCATATTGCAGTCCACTGCTGGACATAAGCCTCTCCAGTTGTTCAACACTTATGGAATACATCTGGAGGATATACCCATAATCGCCGCGCTGGGCAGGCGGGTTGGCGATCGTAGGGCGTAGCTTCTCGGTCCGGTAACGCTGCTGCCCGTCATCGGTCTGTGGTATTTAGCTACGACTTCTATTGTGATAGTTATACCGCTACCAGTCGGTTGCCAGCGTCTCGTTTGTTATTCGGCAGGATGCACCACGGGCAGGTGAGGTTTGCTTGGAGCGAAAAGATGATAGGCCGCTCCCTTACATCTACATCGTGATGGTTACCTATACCGCAACCTGTCGGTTGCCAGAGCCTCGTTGGCTGGACGCATCAAGGGCAGATGAGGGTGTCTTGGAGCGAAAAGATTGTAGGTCGCTCCCTTACATCCCTCTGAACCAGTCCGGCCGTCTTCCACCAATCCTTCACTCGTAACATCACTAGTCAGGGCGGTGCACGATTTTTAATGCGGGGATGAGCAGAAATAAATTCACGGGGTTTTTCGGCGGACGCGGCGGGACTGCGTAATTTCAACTCGATCTCTTCCTTTTGGGGTTCCGTACGACGTTTGGGAGCAGATGTCACGGTATAAATGGGAAGATTTACTTTGATTTGGAACATGCCGTGCTTTTAGTGGATGTTACCGATATCGGGGCTTTTTAGTTTCATGCTGAGTGTAAGATGTACGGTACACTTTAGTTATTATTATTATTTCGGGGTCCTTTTTGCCCGTTGGTAGAAGGTAGGTTGATGTCTTAAACTCTAATAATAGCTTCTCGGCAGCCGTATGCAGTACGCAATACGGCTGGCAAGTGCAGGATGCGAGAAGCCCAGGATCGAGCAAAGTGGCGAACAATTGGAGAGGCCTATGTCCAGCAGTGGACTGTGAGAGGCTGGTGATTATGATGATGAATCTTTTAGGGTGAAACGGTCTCTTGGATTTGAGTATTCTGAAAGAGAAAGTGTCATCATCAGGGTATTCAGAGTTCAAATCAAAAACATTAATTTGAAACCAAGATTATTTAAAAATTACATTAAAAATTTATTGAATTATTACGAACGAGAAAGAACTTTAAATAAGTCGCTGCTTCCGTACTTTATAAAGAAAACGCCAAAAAGAAATGATAATAAAAAGCTCGTTTCTATATACACACACCGCTCAATTTTCTATATGATATTCGCCAGACGACCTTTTAAAAGTATTTAAAGGCCCCTTGGGCACAACAGACGTGAAAGTTTCCTATTTATTTCCCCATTTCGTTAAAGTTATCTAAGTCGTCTTTCGCTGTTTTACAAAATGCCTTATTTTTAACGAGCTTTTTGTTACAAGTGTAATTAATCATTGTTGTAAGTACAACAGGTAAAAGTAAAAATGGAACAAAATACGCTTATAGATACCGATCAAGTTGTAAAAGACGACTAAGGGAATATCAAGGAACGGGCAGGAGCGTTTGCCTGGGTACAAATAAAACGTACTGCGGTCACCAACCCACCTGCCAAGCGAGGTGACTAATGCAAATCCCTCCTGATGATAATTGACATTAAGGACGGCCACTAGCATATAACTAGCATTGGATGTTTGAAGGCTTATGATGTTGATAAAAATAATAATAATAAAAAATACTTTATTGGCTTTACCAAAAAATTAAGCGTTTTAAACATAAGCATCCAGTGACTCCTCTTAAGCTTAAATGCTTGTGTCAGGAGACACTGCTCTTCCTTACATACAAAACAGAACTTAATTTAATTTTACATTTCAAATTCCTAAAACTAAAAATAAATGATATTCAGTCGGCAGAATATTACGTGTACCTACAATTCCAAAAACAAATTACAAATGGTATAACTTAAGTGAAAACTTAAATTAATCCGAGCACAAACGAAAGCGTTGCTGAGTGAAAAAAATGAGCTTTTTAATTTGATTACGCTCGCGGCCTTGCCGTCCGCTGTAAACGCCCTTCTGAACAGATTACACCGAGCCTTGTGATTTATTTGTTGAACTAACATCTGTGTAATTAAACAAAAGACAATGACCTTCGTTGGTACCTCTTTGAAAGACTAATACTACTTATATTATACTTATAGAGCTGATTATTCAATAAATAATAAAAAAATAAGTAAACTATTTGATAATAAGAAATTAGTAATCTTTATTAGATACTAGCTGACCCGGCGTACTGAATATCGTCATGTTTTTAACTTGAATAGTTTTTTGTAAGTTGAATATTACACAAACCTTGTCAAAACAATAACAAATGCATAATACCGAGAATCATCCAATTTGGTGTAGTAGCTCAAAAGTTATGGGTATATTATTTCGAAGATCCATTTTTATTTATATAGATTTTTGGACATTATAACATACAATAAAGAATACACAGACATATATTGCGCCGACCCCAGATAATGGGAACAGGGCAGGCAAATGATGATGATGTTGAAAGAATACACAGACACTAATACACACACTAATATATACGTTTATTTATTATTCTAGCATCTCATAGTATTTCATCTAGGAATATAAATACACGTCAGGTAAGCACTGAAATGGTGAAGATCGTATCACTATAAAAGGTTCAGTAGGTAAATAATTAATAATGTATGTGGGATGTAAGGGGGCGACCCATCATCTTTTCGCTCCAAGCCAACCTCACCTGCCCGTGGTGCATCCTGCCGAATAACAAACGAGGCGCTGGCAACCGACTGGTGGCGGTATAACCATTACAACAGAAGGCGTAGCTAAATACCACGGACCGATGACGGGCAGCAGCGTCACCGGAGCGAGAAGTTACGCCCTGCGATCGCCAACCTGCCTGCCCAGCGTGGCGATTGTGGGTATATCCTCTAGATGTTTGCCCTAAATGGCGGACAAATGGAGAGGCCTATGTCCAGCAGTGGACTGCAATAGGCTGATGATGATGATGATGATGGGGTAAATAAATGTATGTCCACCAACATAAATACTCCTTAATATTGCAATTTGTGGGGTAGGTGATGTGAAGGTCCCTCTGTGCGGTGCGGTGAAATGATAGAAATTTAGGTCGCTACATATTCATTTTAAAGTGGGAAGACATTGAAAGATCCTGCAATATTTATTATTCACTTATACAGTGCATTAGGGCTCGGACTTACGAAAACGGAAATTTAAAAATGACTCCCTTTTAAAGCAGTGAGACTTGCCACTCCTCTTTGTATGTTTTTTTTCTCATGCCATTTAATATGGGCACAACACGTTGATAAAGTATCGGAATTCGGATTACCGACTCACTGTACGAGTATATAGGTACGCATATACCGATTCATTTTCTTTAAAACTGTAATTTTTACTTAAAATATTGACTTATTTATTATAAATTGATAAAATAACACTTCAACTAGATAAAAATAATAATTTCTCTACATTTACCTACGGTTAATCAAAATTTTATCTTGAGATCACATGGAGATATAGGATTGCACAATTTTTATAACAATCATACCCAAAATGAGTCTTGGCCTCATAATTATATGTATAGTAGGTAGGTAGTGGTTAAGCCAAACCCAGCGCACTGTTAAAATAATTATAGCATTTTTTTTAACCTAGCTAATCTAATCCATTATTAATAATCGGTATGTACAAAACATTTCGTTTTAATGAATTATTCCAGGTATTGCTGGTAATCATTACTTGAATTATGTTGATAATATTTGGAAAGTCGAATTATTTGTTAAATCTCTTTATAAAATTATATAATAAATGGCTAAAATTTCGGGTATTTATATTTACAGTGATAATATAATATAAACAGTTTCCATTTATGTTTGGACTACGGAACTCCAAAACCAGAATGGCTTGAATAAGAAATCTGTTTTGAATAAACATAGTTACTGTAAGTTCTTAATGGAAGTTCTTTGATGTTCTCGTGAAAGTATTTTCTTTGAGCGTACATGCTTATCATAATATTCGCTTCTACCTACTGCCTTGCTGAGGATTAAATGTCACACTCTTAATAAAAAAATATATGTCGGACAAGCGTCGGTATGAACAAGCGGTCATATAAACTAATATTTCCCAAATTTTGAGTTAATTCGTAATTTTATTAAGAGTGCAATGGAACGGAACTTTACATACTCTAAGCATTTCCATATAATTATGTTACCTTATTGACTCCGTCTGATGGTAAGCGGTCGTGAGGTCCAAATGTTAGGTCGACAGGCACAATAGGACAAACCCACCGTACCTGAGTACGTATCTGAGTACTTGGTTAGTGGCCTTCGGTTTAGAATTATCGTATGAACTGAGATGAATATTGTGCTCTCATCATAAAAAATATTCACAAAACATAATGGTTTCAGAAAACAAAATACGTTTAAACAAAACATAATCTTTACACCTACACAATTCAAGGCTGCACGTTAAAATGTTTCGAGATATTAAGCGGATTTATTCCGTTTGACATGGCAAAACTAAAAACGCCCGCGTTAAAAGCATTCCCCATTTATTTTAGTTTCACAACTGCAAATTCACTAACGAATTCGCTTGCGCCCTAAGTTGTGAACAAGCAGTGTAGTATTATTTTTAAAAACAACGGATTGATGGATGTAAGCTTCGGGCGCAAACAAACAAAGTTTTGCGGTGGAACTACTTCATTTTTAACGTTACTTGTAACACGTTTCGTTTGCGCTTTTTTTTATTTCTTTTCGAGACAAAAATACTAGCTTTCCGCTTTTTGAGCGGGTTATTTTGTGAAACGGAACTGCGGAACGAGAGCTGCTATCGCGGTTTTCGCCGCGTGAGCTCCTCTGTGTTTGTTAGTTACCTACGACACATTACTCATTTATTATTTGTGAATATTCTACTTAATTGTTAACAACAGTTTTTTGCGTCCATGATTTATGAGAACATTATTATATACTAGCTGTGCCAACGGCGTCGCACGCGTGGTTATCGGGTTTCAAAAATAACGGACTTGCAAGAAATGGTGCTTAAATTTTAAGTTAGACTTCTAGCAATACATTGGTGAAAACCACATTCAATTCCATGCAATATTTTTCGCGTGATGTGCGTTCAAACATAGGTACAGATAAAAATTTCTCCCGTTGTCTCAACACTTCACTTGTCTGCTCCTATTGATCGTAGCGTGGTGAAAAGTATACTATAACCTGCCCAGGAGTATGAATAATAATTGTACTAAGTTTCGTTAAAATCCGTCCAGTGGTTTTTGTTTCTATAACGAACATACATACAGACAGTAAAATTTTTGTTTGTCTGCCTTTATGTTCGATATAGAAAAAAACACTTTGACAGGTTATAGTATACTTTTCATCACGCTACAATCAGTAGGAGCAGATCAGTGAAGGGAAATATTGTGAAAACGGGACAAATTTTTATCTGTAATGTTTCACGCGTATCACGCAAATACTACTGCATGGAATTGAATGCGGTTTTCACCAATGTATTGCTAGAGGTCTAACTTAAAATGTGGGTACCATTTTATGGAAGTCAGTTATTTTTGACGTTGTACACGCGTGCGACGCCGCTGGCATAGCTAGTTTGTAATATAACAACTGTAGAAGCAGCACAATCTTATACACATCGGCGCGACACTATGGGTGACTCCGGAGCTGCTGAGTAATTTATTAACAGAAAAACCCAGTAACAATATTTGGCCCGATCCACGTCCTCTTATTCTTTAGGCAGTACTTGCTATCACTAAACCAACGAGGCAGTGAACAAACAATCCAATCTTATACAACACATGTAATCGAGGGTGTAATTTGCCCAGCTGCGAGGATCTCGATGGGCCGAGATGGCGTAAAATTGCGAGCAACTTCCATTAAATTTGTGACGACAATGGCCCAGGTTGACCAGAGCCCTTCAGATATGGGCGATCCTGGTGTCAAGTCAAGAGAGCGTAGCGTTTGCCATATTCGCGTGTAGACATTTTTTTGCCGGATTCTTTTTTCCCCTCGAGATATGACCAGGTTTTAAGGTAGGAGTCCGGAGACCGGGATATCATACGGGATCGCGCTTCATCACATAATATCAGGCAAGTTAAGTTCACGAGTAGTAGTATAAAAATAATCAAAATTAGATTTATGGATAGATAGCACACCAAAAATTTACTTAGAAATGGCCAAAGTATACAATTCTCGTTCACAATTTAAGCGGTCTTATTACTATGATGCTGTCAAACCTGAGTTGTGACGAAGTTGTGACTTCGCTGCAAATTTACTATAGAAAAAACTATTGCGCTTTTTTCCAATGAAGAAAAGCTCAAAGCTCGTGCTTTAAGCCGCAGCTTTCCTGATTAGCATCAAACGCGCCCTTCGGCCTACCTTTGTCGTTCAATCATACAGAGCTTTTGTGCTTTTCGCCGGGCGCACAAACGTTTCCCTTTGTTAGCCGAGCTTATTCCAGCCGCCAGTCAAACACACGCTTTGTTTCCATTTATATCTTAATAAAGGTAAAATATAAAAGAGAAGATAAAAAACCTAATATAAAAATACTGCTCTCCCGAAATTCAGTCATAGCAACCAACACCTAATTTCTTAGGAGCAAGTACTTAGGAGATCTTATAAAGCACACGATATGTACGCAAATATGATAGCTAGACGCTCTCTTATATAGGGAAGGGACATTTAAAATACCGGCCAAGTGCGATTCGGATAAGGTAATTAACGGAACCATTGATTTCAAAATTTCAAGCGTTTCCTTGGTTCTAATTTTAATATCGAACAAAAAGCGACATAGAATCACTTGTATTTCAGAAATTAGAACAACTTTAGTTAATTTCATCATCATCATCAGCCTATTGCAGTCCACTGCAGGACAAAGATCTCTCCAGTTGTTCGCCACTTAGGGCAAACATCTGGAGCATATAGGTACCCATAATTGCCACGCTGGGGCGGGTTGGCGATCGCAGGTGGTAGCTTCTCGCTCCGGTGATGCTGCTGCCCATCATCGGTCTGTTTTCGTTTTTTTTTCTCCCAGAGTGGTAGGCAGAGTCCACGTCCACATCACTTTATTTTAATAGTGTTGTTTGTAGTTGAATCATCATAGATTTGTACCTGGAACCTCTGGCCTTTAGCTGGCCGTAGAAATCACTAAACCAACGAGTCACTCAAATGGAGTAGCACCTAAGTAAATCTTTTCTAAAAATTATCTGTACAAATTAAAATAAATTCAATCGCATAAATAAATAAATCTTGTATTTTTTCGCATAAATTTTCTATTAAAAGAAAAACTTTTCTTCGAATAGACTTCAGTTGAGGAAATTGGACGTCTCAAATGGCACGTGAAATATTATATTCGGAATAACAGGAATTCTCCTTAGAATCTGAGCTCTCGATTTTAATACGAGTAAATAGACTAAAAAAATTGAAATAGAAACCACAAGGCATATATTTGGATCGACTGGCTCGGTGGCTCATTTCTGGGCCAAGGGTCGTAGGTTCGATTCCCACACAGTACAAACATTTGTGTTCATTAACATGTCTGTTTGTATTGGTCTGGGTGTTTTCTATGTATAATATGTATTTATTTACAAAAAAAATGTATCTAAGTAAGTTTATCAGTGGTCTGTTACCCATAGTACAAGCTTCGGCTTGGTTTGGTGCGCTGTGTGGCCCAGTGTGGCATGTCATGGGTTATTTAAATATATTGTATAGGGAGTTCGGTTGCCTTTTAAAGGTTTCATCATTCGAAACGACTGACTATACCGATATAAATAAGAAACCATGCACTGCAGTTTTCTCTGAATCTAATATCACGTGAAAAAATATCCAAGTTCACAGAGGGAAATGCAGTGAAACAGACCAGACTTATTATTACATTCTCTCTGCATTTTTCAAAACATTTCTCATAACATTAATTAACCGAGCGTCCACCGAAACTCTTTGGTGCAAAAACTCTTATTTCCCATAAAGGCTCGCAGGTCGCAAAGTTAATTCCACGTCTCAATTAATTAGCGCTGGGCTCTCGCGTATTCATGACGCCGACTTAATAACCGAGTTGATTCAAATTGCAAAACTGCTAATTCAACAGGCAAGTTGGCGGTGTGCGTCAGGCCGCCGGCGGCGTTCACGGGTTTTTACAAGTATTTTTTTGCATATCCTTACAAAATGAACTTTTTCATTCAATATCATTTCGGCTGCATGAGCTGAAATTTTATAAAAATATGTGTCAATCTTAACTAATATTACAAAGCTGAAGAGGTTGTTTGTTTGTTTGAACGCGCTAATCTCAGGAACTACTGGTCCGAATTGAAAAATTACCATTTATCGAGGAAGGCTTTAGGCTATATAACATCACGTTGAAACTATAAGGAAAGAAGAAATAATGGAAAATGTAAAAAAAAAACGGGGAAAAATAACTATTCCACGCGGACGAAGTCGCGAGCACAGCTAGTAGTTTATAAAACTGCAGTGTGTTGATGTAAGATGTGCTTTGTATCTTTTATTAACTAACTTTTTTATTAACATTTATTGTAATATTTGTACTTAACCACAATTTAATCAGTCAAACTGATGTATAAATACATATTCATTCTCAATTCAAGATTATCTTTCTCAAGAAGCTTGAATACCGACATGGATTTCCACACTTTGCTCAGTCTTTCCCCTAAAGAGCTGTCACATTGAAACTTTCACTCTATCATGTAATACACAACATGTTTTCGCCAATGTTCAAATTTGTTATTGTATTTTGCGATAAAATTGATATTAAGGCAACAGGAGAAAGAAACGTCTTCACGATTTTATTTTTAAAAAAGTATTGTTTATTTCATATAAACTCTATTCAGATTAAATTTGTACCCATTGTGTTACGTATTGTATTATCAATAACCATGGAAGTAATAAGTACTACTACTAAGTGGTACTTATGATAAGTACTAACTTATCATTCCATGTCAATAATAGGTACGATAATTTATTTATCTTTTATAAAAAAATTAAGTTCCTCCACTTTAAGTTCGTCTACTACTATAGAGGTAGAGGATGCTCCTAGTATTAAGTTCGCTTTTTGTACCATTTTGTGCAATAAAGTTTAAATAATAAATAAAAATAAATTAATGTTTCATCGATACATCCCTCGCTAGCTTAACATACAATAGTAAGAACCGAGAAAGGTAAAACAAACTAGTTAAATACACAACGGAATGCGAACGAACGCTCCAGGAGTAGATGTTTTGGAACAAAGAGAGATGTTTTTAGTACATTTCTTAATGCCACTTACTCTTTATGGTAGGTATAATTTATAATATGTAGTATCTAACTAGCTAACCCGTTGCACTTCGTATCACCATTGAATTCAATCGTACGTTAAACTATACTTCGACATTTATTAGCATTAGGAATTTGGTAAACAAAAAATGTTAAATTCAAATGAAATATGTCCTCCTATAACTTGCGAACGCAAAAATTATTTATGATAGAAAGAAAATTGACATGCACTTTTTCTATTTGTCGCGTCAATTTCTGTCAAATTCGAATCCGTCTTTAGGTCATTTACAGCGCAAGTCTTTGGCAGCAACTAGTTTATTTAGATGTAACGTGCACAATAAAATACTCAAATTTAATTCCTTCTTATGCTGACAAAAAACGAAGTAGTGTTCTTATAACTTATGCAAAAATGTAATAATTATTATACTTACCTATGCAAATAAAAATTATTTTCAGTTCCAATTATCTACAAACTGTTTGCACATCAGAACAATTTTCTCACCATCGCTCTTATTATGAGAAAAAATAATATTAATCACATTCTACCTAGCTGAAGGCAGGACTCGTCGGCGGGCTCAAAGCGCGGCATCGCTTTGATCTGCGCGCTTTGTGGCGCCGCCACTCGGCAGACGTGACTTTTTCCGTCATCGAGTGATTTAATGGGAATGGCTTGATGAGCCGGTTAGTTTGCCGACTGGGAAAAGGGGGACGATGGGAATTTGCGTTTTGTTGTTTTGCTAGTGGTTTGTATGTTGCATTAGTTTTATAATAGGGATGTAAGGTAGCGACCTATCGTCTATTCGCTCCAGGCCACCCTCGCCTGCCTCGTCGCATCGTCCCATCGCATCATTAGAGTAAATAAACAGAAAATACCCCTCAGTAGCTAGTATTATCATTACAACAATCTGTTGACTATTTGGCAAATCTTCTCGTAAACTAACCGCTGTATCCGAGATTAAATTAGATGAGTATTATTTGTCATTCAGCGGCAAACTCTTGGGGAAATTTGGCCACAAATGCTATTTCAGTTACTAGTTGAATTAAGCACTAACACTGGTATTTCCAGCCATCCATTCATTAACCCGTGAGAAGGCGCGCCTAATTTTCTTACACGAGTAGGCGCGCGCGAGCAATTTGCTCACACTATCATAAACGTTCATATTGTTAGCGTTTCTATATTTATTGGCTTATAATGAATTTAAATAAATAACACAAGGTTTAATAAGTAAGAAAACAAGTATTTTAATCAAAACTATTAAACATAATAGCAACTTCTAACGCAAATAACAAAACAACGTAGTATTAATAAAAATTTTTGGCACTTTTCATAAAAATCACAATAAAAACTGTTACATACCAAAAACTAAAAAGTGTTATTCATCCATTAAATCTACACTAATGTGTCTCTGGAAATATACTAAACACATGTATTTTACATGTTCGGTGCAAAGTAATTGCTTGCACGAAGTACATAGATTTTTTGGCCTTCTATATCAGCATCGTTTTCCCTCGACGATTGCGTTTCGTGAGGACTACGGATGACAGAACTGTCGCTTTCTATGGTGTCAACGATATTGTTCCCCATTTTCAAGATCTGCATCCAATTCATCACCAGAATCCTCTTCTAACCACGGACGAATTTGTCCTTGCATTCCATCGTCCATTATGTATCTGTACTGTAGCTAGAAGAAAAATAAAAAGTAATAACATTTACTAAAGAGTTTTTACATGATAATCAACTAATATAAATCATACAAATGAAATAATATGGCAGAAATAAAAATCTAACTTTTTTAAACCACAAAAATAAATACTTACACGGATTGGCGCGTGATGAGCAAATTGCCGCAAGTTGGTACACGGCCTCCAAAAACACCTTGCTGCGCGGTCGCAACGCCACTGAGCTGATCGAGAATTGCGTCAGGGGAGAGGGGGTGAATAATTAGGAAGGTACCTAAGTGCTTGAATTGGTGTGACAAGGGAAAGACATAAAATTTTTGAATTAAATTTTTGTGTGAGCAAAATGCTCATAGCGCGCCTTCTCACGGGTTAAAGCCATAGAGTATAAATAATGGGTGCAGATAGCCTGCTGGTCTACGGTTGTAATTGCGTAATTACACAAGTATTTTAGATGACACCTTTGTTAAATATTGCCGTCTCTTAGCCGTATCTATGTGTCTAATTTATTGGCTGGCTCGTTGGCGGATACTGCTAGGGATCATGGATTATTCCGTGGGTTTCACTCAAGACGACTAAGGAAACGGGCAGTTGTATTTTGACAACCAGCGACCATGCACAATGCGTCCACTCTAGAAATCACCTATTGTAGTGAGCGCTGTGAGCGCTTAAGCGCTAACATACAATTCTTTATTTTGGCGAGTCAAATACTGTCAAATTATTTTAACGTTCCGTTACGAACTGTTTTTCATTCGGTCATATAAAGTGCAAACTTTTCATATTAAATGAGATTATTGAGCGTGTAATCAAAATGATCTAATGCCAATTCCATGTAATGCTTTGCGCCAAATAACCTTGTTTTCTTTCATTCTCAACAAAAGAGCAAAAGTAGAAAACTTACACTTAACAAGAAAATAAAATCTACATGTAAGCAGCACAAGCGTCTAGCGATCCATAGATAAAAGCTAAAGAAAGCACTAGTTCAAATGTATTCTAGATCCCCCTTTCGATGCAAAGGAGGTAGTGATTGATATACGGCGGTACACGCGAGTACATACCTGAGACTCAAATGGATGGAACTGAGGAGCGCCTCGAAAGTTCTTTGGTTGCTACGTTGAATATTTCAATAAGAATTTGTTCGTATTTGAATTGTTTGTGTATGTTACAATGATCTTTGTATGCAGCGAGGTGAAAAGTAAAAAAAAAACAAGCATCTAGATGAATTCTTTTTGACACATTTTATTTATTTTTTATCAGAAAACATCACACACATGGTTATATGTACGCGATGTAAGGGAGCGACCCATCACCTTGGACACGTGATGTTGGCCCTAAGTGGCGAGCAACTGGAGATGCCTATGTCCAGCAGTGGACTGCAATAGGTTGATGATGATGATGAACTGACGGTGAACGGTGTTAAAACCATTACAAATTAAAGCGTAGCTAAATAGCACGCGAAGAGCAGGGGTAGCACCTACGGGTGCGCTGGGCAGGCGGGTTAGCGATCGCAGGGCGCAGCAACTCGCTTTGGTGACGCTGCTGTCCGCACTCGGCCTGTGGCATTTAGCTACACCTTTCAATCGTGATGGTTATACCATCATTAGTCGGCTGTCAGAGCCTCGTTTGTTATTCGGAAAGAAAGATGCACCACGGGCAGGTGATGAACACTGTCTGTTTGCATTGGTCTGGGCGTTTGCTATGTATATACGTATTTGGTTACATAAAAAGTATCTAAGTAAGTTTATCAGCTGTTTAGTACCCATAGTACAAACTTCGGCTAAGTTCGGGGCTAGATGGCGCTGTGTGGCAAGTTCTGGATTATTTATTTATTTACATCGGTCATTATAGGCAATATTCAGTTCAGCTGGCAGCCTAATAAATCCCGAGCGCGGTGCCGTCAGGTCAATTAACGACACATTATATCGATCGCATTTACAAGTGTGCCAGATTAATGTGTTAATTATTAACGCCTGCTAGAGCCCTTTGAAACCTATTAAGTGGTTGTTGCTTGTGGTACAAGTGGGAGATTAACACCCGTATTTACAAACAATACTATAAATATCAGACAAATAAATATCAGAGAACATCACATACATTCCTCCGATCCCAGAGTAAGTAGCTAAAGCACTTGTGTTATGGGTATCAGAACAACGAAGGTACCACAAATAAATACTTAAATACAAATATAAACACCCAGACACGGAACAAACACAAGTGTTCATCACACGAATGTTTGTCCCGGGTGGGAATCGAACCCACGACCCTTGGTTCAGAAGGCAGGTCTACTACCAATTGAGCCACCGAGCCAGTCAACTATTGTCTAAGAAAACTAATAATGAAAAGGCCATCGTCGTAGTTGTAGAAAAAAATGAGAGAAAATGTCTATAATTAACAATTTTTGGTCCAAGCACTTTGTCTTGGCGCCTAAAAGACATAAACATTTTTCATTTATTTATTTTTTATTTATTTAATAGGTTTACCAGCGTTTGTATACACTAAAGCTATACTATACTAGTAACATGTTATCTTATCAACTAAGTGTAACAATCTTTAAAGGTAAACACCGCATGCATATAAAGACAGATATACTCACATTATTCTTTAAAACACCTATTTTATATATACAGGTATACAAAACAAAAAAAAAACAAAAAGATCAAACACACAAAAAAAAAAGATGAAACATATATAATTGTGTTTACCAAGCTAGTATTCAAAGCCAGGTCTGGCTCAAAATATACCTATTCACAGTTCATTAAACGTAAATGGGTACCACTTGACCCTAACTAGCCTGATGTGTGTACGTTAGAACCTACGTTGCAGCGCGCGTCCCAACAAAACCCGGGTCACTATCGCTTTTTCAAAGATACAATTTTCAGTTTTTCATCTGAACATTGTATTTTTTGAAGCACACAGACTCCGGTAAAGAGTTCCGATAAACAGTTTAATTTGACTGACTCGATGGCTAATTTGGTAGTGACCTCTGCCTTCGGAGCCAAGGGTCGTGGGTTCGATTCCCGCACAGTGCAAACATTTGTGTTCATGAACATGTCTGTTTGTATTGGTCTGGGTGTTTTCTATGTATAATATGTATTTATTTAAAAAAAAAGTATTTAAGTAAGTTTATCAGTTGTCTAGTACCCATAGTACAAGCTACAGCTTAGTTTGGGGCTAGATGGCGCTGTGTGGCCCAGCGTGGCATATCTTGGGTTATTTTTTTTTATAATAAGTTATCAGATATCGCAATTTCTCCTGTTTTAAGCCACTTGTACCGTTAGGTAATGTATACAGAGGCGACAAGTGGAGGCGATTGCGATCGCTTTAAGAGTTATGAGCATGTTCGGTTCGGAGCCGACGGGAAATTTTATTGCTTCAATTCTAATACTTATGAAAGGGAAACAGGTAATGTGTCTCTGTACAAAGCGATAGCTGTTTGTAGCGAGTGAGATATTGCCTCGGTGTTTCTGTGCGAGTTCACCCCTAATTCGTGTGATGTTTCACTTCGTAACTTAATAGAGATCCCTCTTTGCACATCCTATTCATTTAGATAGATAATCTCTATTGTATGCCATAAAAATTAACTTATACCTTGTGGTACTTGTTGGGATATAAGGGAGCGACCTGTCATCTTTTTCGCTCTAAGCCACCCTCACCTGTCCGTGGTGCATCCTGCTGAATATCAAACGAGGCTCTGGCAACCGAGTGGTGGTGGTATAACCATCTCGATTAAGGTCGTAGCTAAATACCACTGTCCTATGACGGGCCAGCAGGAGCGTCACTGGAGCCGAGAAGCTACGCCCTGCGATCGCCAACCGGCCCGCTGCTAGCCTGGCAATTATGAGCAAAATATTTAGATGTTCGCCAAAGTGGCGAACAACAGGAGGACCTATGTCCAGCAGTGGACTTTGATTATGCCCTACCTCTCATAAATGTAGTTGATTGTTGTGTACCTCACTATACTGTAGCTGTTCGGAAGAATTGTCTCAGAAAGTTGGTTGCCGCGAACACCGATGCGCGAGGCAAGAAGTTCTTCCTAAAGCGTGCAGTGGAGGATCGCCATCCATCGAGATGATGAGGATGGATTGCAATCGATTTAAGATTTAATAGGTAATAACATTACACTTTTTTGGCAATGTTTTGGTGGGTATCACTATATAGATTGAAAGCGACCACATACAAATGATCTGAGAATAAGTCCATATAATGTTATACAAACACTTACGATCTGTGAGCCTATTTATGGCGTAAACGTCGTATAATATAGACGCAAGCTCCCATCATAATTTATTAAAATTCCCGATATGAAATTATTAGAGTGTAAGCAGTTCGTCAAAGGGCGCTAACTCGACGGTATTGCAAAGTTAAATTGATACATTTTTAACAAGTTTCGGGTCTGTCCGCCGCGGCTCAAGTTATCAGCTACAGGGTGTGTGGATGTTTGTGAGAAAGTAAGAATAAATATCAGACAATAAACATCAGACAACATCACATACATTGCTCCGATCCCAAAAGTAAGTAGCTTAAGCACTTGTGTTATGGGTATCAGATCAACGAAGGTACCACAAATAAATACTTAAATACAAATATAAAACACCCAGACATGGAACAAACACAAGTGTTCATCACACGAATGTTTGTCACGGGTGGGAATCGAACCCACGACCCTTGTTCAGAAGGCAGGGCTCACTACCAATTGTGACTAATGATCACTGTGGCATTCTTATTAGCTCATCATCCCGGCCCTCCACTTGTCCGTCTTCGAACGTAGGCCTACTCCAAATCTCTCCATCGCTGTCTACTCCTTGCCATCGTCTTGGTTACGTCATCGACCCATCTCATTGGGGGCCTCTCCAGCGGTGATTTTCCCACGATCGCCATTCCAGTAATCTCCTGGTCCACTTTTTTTTTTCTATTGACTACGATGATGGCCAGGGCGGCCTTGTCATCATCACCGAACTGTTGGGGGAGCGGAAGACTCTCATCCCTTATAAAATTTAAGCAACGATGCTGAGGGCGCCCCTGTGGGGCTCGAGCCACGGCTCAGGGCGTTGCTGGGAAATGCCCTACGGACGTATGTTTGGGGGGGGAAAAAAGCGACCAGGCGTGGGCCAGTATCGGAAGCTGGTCCACTTAGACTGCTCCATTCTGGATATGTGCCCTGGGCCATATCAACTTCTGATCGTTCCTGTTAAAACTACTTGTTTAACGGACATCCTGGCCAAAATGCTTCTCGCTTTGGTGACGCTCCTGCCCGTCACCACTCAGATTATTTAGCTACGCCGTAAGCGTGATAGTTATACCGCCACCAGATCGTTGCCAGTGCCTTGTTCGTTATTCGGCAGGGTGCACCACGAGCAGGTGAGGCTTGGAGCGAAAAGGTGACGGGTCGCTCATTACAATGTGGATAACAATTTTTCTTTGTTCCCCGGGGGAAAATGCTGATTATGCATCCCTCGCCACTTGGGGGATTGGCAGGGTATGTGGGACCTCTCCTGCCTCAAGGTGTTGGTGAGTGCAGGATATACCCACTAAAAACCCCGGTCCTTCCATCAGGCGCCTATGGGATGGTGTCATGGGGCCTTAAAACTATAAACTGCCATGACACCACAAACGCTGCCTGCCCTAAGCAAGCCCAGCTCGCCCTCCCGTAGCGGGGAGCGATGGGAGTGGCCCGAAGGGTGGAACCCACTCCCATCAGACGAAGACGGGGAACCGTGCAAGGCAGGTGGCGGAACCCCCGTACCGACCACCCGGCTGAACCCCGATGTGGATAACAATGTGGAATATTTAATTAACTACATCATCAAATCAACATCGCTTCTAACTTCAAGGAAATTGAAAAATTAATATTCTTTAAACAATTCTATTTCGCTTCCACCTTTGATTCGCGCCGCGACGTCACCAAAGAGTTTTTTCATAAGTTTTAATCAAAATATTCTCTTCCACGGCTTTGTGACGACCTGGCTCGTTTTATATTAACATAATCCCTTGAATATTTCTGAACTTATTGTTTGCCAATATCATTTCCGAGGAACCGATGGCTTTCAGCATTTATACTAGGAATTCTTTTTAATATCAGCCTTTCTGGTCTTTGTTACACCGAGAGTTTTTCTAGGTTTTTGTTTTAAACAACATCACAATCTCATCACCTATGACCCCCGAAGGAAAATCTTATGTAAAATATTACGAATACTGGATAGTCGACTGGCCGGATGGCTCCTTTGAGTAGTAGACCTCTGTTTTCTGAACCAAGGGTCGTGGGTTTAACCGCGAACAGTACCAAC
The DNA here is from genome assembly GCA_031163375.1 of Conogethes punctiferalis. NCBI lineage: Eukaryota > Metazoa > Arthropoda > Insecta > Lepidoptera > Crambidae > Conogethes > Conogethes punctiferalis. The sequence continues at coordinate 2,096,708 of CM062092.1, read as the reverse complement.
ATTTGTGTGCATGAACCAAAAAGGACACCTTTTAGCTTCTTCTTCTTCTCGAGTGGATGGAAAAAACGATTTATGTTCATCATCATCATCATCATCATCAGCCCTAATTCACTAGTCCACTGCTGGACATAGGCCTCTCCAGTTGTTCGCCACTTAGAGCAAACATCTGGAGGATATACCCATAATCGCCACGCTGGGCAGCGGGGGTTGGCGATCGCAGGGCGTAGCTTCTTGCTCCGGTGACGCTGCTGCCCGTCACCGGTCTTTAGTATTTAGCTACGCCTTCAATTGTGATGGTCATACCGCCACCAGTCGGTTGCCAGCGCCTCGTGTGTTATTCGGCAGGGATGCACCACGGGCAGCGTGAGGTGTGGCTTGGAGCGAAAGAGATGATAGGCCGCGCTCCCTTACATCCCGACATTGATTTATGTTGTGAGACCAAAACTCTGAGACGCGGATAGCTCCATCACTGGCGGTCAGCAAGTTCTCGTACAGACAGGAGTCCGGGCACGCGGGGGCAACTGAAGTACGGTGTGCCATAGTTTGTGGGAACGACACCGCACGCACACCGATTGCAGAGGCATCAATGAATCCCCACCTAGCAGATTGACAGCCAGCCCCCACTTTTAGCTATAAATGCGTTTCAATTTAAACATTAAATCCTCGAATTACAAGAGTTGGTGTGCTCAGGAATGTCCAAGTCGATGATCATCATTAGCCGGCAAACGCCCACAGCTGGAGCTACCCCCCTTGGGGATTCGCCTTAGTCACCACGCTTGGCAGGCGGGTTGACCGCCAGTAGTTCTTGATGGTATGTCTAGGTACCTATTTCTATGACGACGTATGTATTAACTACTACTTTGCAATATAGAAATCCAGTAGGTAGTCTCAAACTTTTAATCACTTAGTAGGGTCGTATGCGTCAGTCACTCAGGATCTCTTTTAATCCAACCTAAGAAAAGACTATACAACAAAGACCACTATCCAACCTCAGGTCGATACAACTCTAATTAGAGGGGGGGAGTTCGAGTCCTCTCTTTTTTCGCGAAGACCCAAGCCGTTCAGTTGATGATGGGCTTACTCTCCGGGCCAAGGGAAGCGGGTGACACACGGACAGCATCGCCCTTCCATTCACATCAAACGACCCGCCCCATGAAGTACCCTTTACTTAAGCGGCCCTTTGATACCTAAGATACGGCTTGTAATGTTTGATTGAGATGAACTAGAGTATCACTGTCCGAGTTGAAGTTCCTATCTGGTGTTGTCGGAATCGTATTAGTACGAGTAGTATGAATGTCTAAGGCAGACTAGACCACATATATATGCAAATATTTAGATGCACCCAATACCTTAAGGTTTCTTGTTGAACATACGTAGACTTGCGCCGAAACCAGGTCTCAATCACAATAATGTTATTGTAGGATTGTACCAAGTGATATAGGCGAGAAATACGTGTAGTTACTCTTTTATTTTATTTATTTAAGGGACAGCCAACAAAATAATCACTGTAGAGATGGTATTAACAATAGGTTCATTCATTTAGTGCTAAAGTGAGCCTTAATTAGAGGCTAGCCACGCATGCATAATGGTTGAAAGTGTTGCCGCTGCTGGCTGGCTGCATTAGCCCTACGGCCTACACCGTCTTGGGATCGAGAGATTCTCACTAATGCCACTGCCACAGAGGCAACACTTGCCACTGATACAACGAGCAATTACCACTTTGGCTTCACCATATTTATTCAGTATCCATTAAGGTGAATCTCAGAATCAGCCTATTGCTGTCGTATAGTGGTTCGCCCCACTAGGGCAAACATCTGGAGGATATACCCATAATCGCCCACGCTCTGGGCAGGCCGGGTTGGCGATCGCAGGGCGAAGCTTCTCGCTCCGGTGACGCTGCTGCCCCGTCATCGGCCTGGGTATTTAGCAAGCCTTGAATGTGATAGGGCTATACCATACAGCCACTAGTCGGTTGCCAGCGCTCGTTTGTTATTCGGCAGGATCCACTCGGGCAGGTGAGGTGTGCTTGGAGCAAACAGATACGTAGCACGCTCCCTACATCCCCTCATCATCATACCAATCAAAGGTGATTAAGCAGTAAATATTAAACACCAAACTTGACGCCAAACCTTTGCCGATCTAACGACGCGACACGTCCCAGCAGACCGCGAACCGGAACTTAGTTCGCGACTTTCAAACGCGATATCCGCAGTCGATACACTCGGAATTTTCCACTCGTTAACAATTGAACTTCTGTCGTGGAGTCGGCGAGTGTTCTCGTCTCGCTGCTAGCTATGTCTCGAGATTGCTTGTGTCGGGTGACCCTGCTTTGCCTTTCATAAATGGAATAAGTGGAACGTTTAATTTTTTTTAATCGGCGGAAATCAAAAATCGTTTTGATTTCCAGCTGTTTCAGTCGGCAATAATTCTAAGTTTACACTAGCCCAATGCTAGTCCACCCTGCTGTATTTAGGACCCTCCCTACGATCTCACATGGACCGGTCCTGAGCTGTCTGTGTCCAAAGTATCCCGCCTGTCTTATCAGGTCTACATTCCATCTCAAGGGGGGGCGTTCGCAGCAGCAGGAACAAACCCTCCTTGAGATGACTGTCGTCTTTCCCTCTCGGCGGTAGCTACAAGAGGACCTTTCTTTACACCACGTACAAAACGAGAAGTGCGAGGGAAGATGAGGCAACACGAAAAGCTTTTACAGTCTGATGATGAATGATATAGAATGGTAGCTTTTTAGTATCAATATAAGTGCACCTTACCATAGCCTTGCATGCCACACGACATTTACAAGTCCGCCATTATTACTTTCCTTGTGCATAAAGATTAAATAAATAAATAGATGATTTATCTAAAAATCAGATACTATTCATCACATAATCACTTTTCTTATTCGATGAAGCCTATCTTGCGTAAATTGTCAGTTCGCTTGCTCGCCACTACGATTGCCGATAGCCCAATAATTGTCGGTTCTAAGGGTACTATGGGTCAGCTCAATCTTACTTCGCTTGCAAATCCAAAGTTGATGATGATGAATAGGGTCACTCACCATATTACATCCTCCGCCTAAAACGATTTTGGTCACCCCCCCCACCCGTCCGTACTTTACGATACCGCTGCCAACTGTTTTTACCCCCTTACCCCCAATTATGACGTCCGCCTGTCTCAAGGTTTAGGGCCCTTCACAGACGTGCAGATGCCGCGGTTCCGCTCCATTTATCGCACCTCCTAACGCAGCCGGGAATTTCAAACAAGAGGACTCGAGTGTTTTAGCATTGAAACTTTTTGTAGCTTGTATTCTATGTGGTTAAGTGCTGTTCTTAAAAGTAGTTAGAAACGTGAAGCTACTGTGAATGGTTTGTTAACGATTAAGCTGGAGGATGTTGTGGATTTCGACTGAATGTGGCATTTTTAGTTATACGCCAGGAAAATTCAGACCAAAACATGAGCTATAATAAGCAGCCATTTAGGAGATGCTTAAACATTACTCAAAGAACGATTATCCATGTTCCCTCTACTATATTAAGTATGTATTATAAATATAAACTTTCCTATTGAAACACTACCTATATAAAAACAATATTTTGCTATGGTAGTTTTTAAGAACTAAGCATACGTAGGACAGATAGACAAACAAAACCGACCTTGTTTTATACTATTTGTGATATAAATAAATTTCAGGCAACATTCACATGCATTGCTCTAACCCAAAGTAAGTACGTTAAGACTTGTGTTATGGGTACCAGAACAACGAAGGTACCACAAATAAATACTTAAATACAAATATAAACATCCAAACACGGAACGGACACAAGTATTCATCACCACGAATGTTTGTCCCGGGGGGAATCGAACCCACGACCCTTTGGTTCAGAAGGCGGGGTCACTACCAATTGAGCCACCGAGGTCAGTAGAGTTAGATAGATATCTAGAATAATATCTAGATATCTATCTAACCGGTATAATTAAGTTTAGACTTCCTATCTATCAGACCGTAACATTCCGTCAGGCCCCAACAGCCAAAGCGTCAATAAACCAAATTGAAAACTGGCATTACTTCATAAAGCTGCCTTCCGATGCCATAAACAGTCTAACCGAGGGCATCCATCACTCCCCATGTAGACGGTCCCTTAGCTGATTTGATGCTATGATTGAATTGTGCTTGCATGCGAATATTACAGTGCCGGTAGTAAAAAAAGGTTTTATGGTCAGGCCAGGATTTGCTCGGGCTTGGGCAAATGGGGTCTTGAAGCAATATTTTGCGAGGAATAGTTTTTTTTCTTGTCTGAGTGTAAATCTGTCGTCCGTAAAGTTTGTGCGGAGATGTTGCTGTGTCGAGGACTGTTTTTGGCTGCCAATCTAAAGGATTTGCTGGGTAAAACTTAGAAAATAATAGCATTAGATGTGAGCTCTTTTTTTTGTATTGACCGATCTATCACAGTGCATGAATCATGTTCTAAAATTTTACTTGATTGACTAATGCATGATTAAAAAGATATTGAGTCAGAAAATTGGTAGTTGAATAATCTTTCCTAGCAGACTTGGCTCTCCAACGGCCCCTAAAAAAAAAATATAAATATCATCACAATCTATATCGAAAGAAAGTTTTGAACATCAGTATTTTCGGCTAAGCTCTCTTAACAAACTTCGGGTCTTAATCCCCCACGCTTACCCCAATCGTAAGAAGCTGAAATTAATACATCCGTATGTACTCTACTCTTTATCTCAAGAGGGTAGAATATATCCTCCTAAAATTCTGCAGCGTAATATGTTAAATCCTGACCGTTTTATTCGCAGAGGCATACTACCAGCAAATACCTTCTTGCTTCCGCTTCAAAATATCACGACTTCTTTGCGCTACCAGAACATCTGAGCTTTAACACACCGAACTTCTAACGTGAGTGTAACTAGAAATACAGCCCCCAATATATATTATGGAGTATGAAGTTTCTACACAACTTATTAGGACCAGTAACTTACGTCTCCAACTATCGTACATCGCTAATTAAAAATAAAAACAGTAAGCCAAAACTCTGCCCAAGAAGCTTTCACACCGCAGTATTTCTGACATGTTTAAATCGGCTCCTTTGAGGAGCGGCGTCTCCCAAACGAGCCAATGTCCAACCCTGACGCTATTGAACAGGTGTCCAAATTGCTTCGCAACACATTCGCAATCTCGGGGTGTAGGCCGAGGCAATTATAAAACTATATTGTACGGACTATAAGGTAGGATTTTTGGTTTACTACAGGGGGGTTAACCTTGATCCCCGCTCTGCTCATACGGAGTCCAGTGGGTGGGATTCCTGTCAGGCAGAAATGTGTTCGTATAGTTCAACTGTTTATTGTCAAGAATTGCTTAAAGCTAGAGTGACATTTCGCGCCACGGACCCGCTTGCGCTTTTATTATAGATGCACAACGCGCTAGGAAAGGAATTTAGTGTAATGCTGCTATCCGTGGACCGGGCTGGAGCCTATCA